>JAEQBH010000897.1:0-600000 GCA_016808115.1 Tetrastigma voinierianum | reverse complement strand
GGGCCTTAGAGCTACAATTTTGCTCTTGGTTCCTTCCATACATTTGTATCTCTTATGTTTCTTTTGCAATTGGAATCAATTCATTTGGATGATTATAACTTAATCTATAACCAAAACAAAAGCAGGGTTTTACGAAATTTTGACATATTTCCTTTAAAACCTAACTTTATTCTCATTTACACAACAGTTCCTCCATGACATGGTCATCCAAAACAACTACAGCACTTGAATTGGTGCTATGAGACCTCGAGCCTCAAACCTGGGTGAAAAATCGAACTCAACCTGGTCCACCCCCGTTCTACAAAACCTAAAGTACTTGATGATTCCTTGTTTGTTTCACCAATTGGGGTTTCCCCTGAAACTTGAAATTCTAGGGTTAATGTGATCTCCACAAAACCCTAGACGAGAACTAATTTCCATGGAAATAGCCTTAAAAGCTCAAGACATCAAATTGCCCTTGATTTCAAAATGAAAACTTACCTTGGTTTTGGTCTCCTTCCACTTCTTCCTCTTCTTCTCCTCTTCCTCTTGCTTTTTCTCTTCTCCTTCTCTCACTCCTACAGGTTGCCTTAGAAATTTTGAGATAAATGTGAATTTTTGGTTTGTCTTCCTCTTTATAAAATCCCATGTTTGCCTTAATTTAACTAAATCCTCATCTCTTTAATATTTGCACATCAACTCTTGTTATTTGTATAATGGCCCATCTCACTTGATTAAGTGCGGTCCTCGTCTTTTTAATGTTGATATCGACTTGTATTTTCATTTGGCATACTATCTTCTCAAATTATGCCCTTTATATCATTTGGAATTTACCACTTTACCCTTGCACTAGTACCTCAGTTGGGTTCTAATTTTTTATCATTATGCCGACTCCCAAAAACTATTATAATGGCATGATTGCTTTCGTATACACCCCTCGATTCGTATGCGTACACCTTTCACCGGGATAGGAAGTTTACAAATCCTCCCTCCTTATAGAACATTTGGTCTCGAAATGAATAAGTAAATTTAAGGAAAAACATACCTCATTCGGAAAATAATTGAAGTGCTTGTGGCGCGTCGAGCCTGCGGCTCCTAGTAAATGCCTCCCTCTCATGGTGCTTCGCGGACTTTAACCAAGGAATCCTGCCTCCTTAACACCTGTTCCTTAGCGATCTACAATCTACGCGGGTGTTTCTTCATAACAAATTCTCCTTTAGTTGCCTTTGGTTGCTCTCCCGACACGTGTGGTCGGGAATGTATTTCCCTTGGCATTGACACATGGAATGTATCATAGATCCTTGATAATTACGGGGTAACCTGGCTTGTAAGCCTCTTGCCCACTTTGCTCATGTCTAGTGGGTCACATATATCTTAGACTAAGCTTGCCTCGTTTGAACCTTAATACACCTTTCGGAAAATCTTCAAAAAGAACGTTTTATCTGTGCAAATCTCTGCGACGATTGTCGCGCCAACTTTTACGTCTATCTCTTGCTTTCTTCAAGTTTATCGCGAACAGCTTGCACTTTCTTTGAAAGTGACACACTAGTTCGAGAGCCCTCTTAGTCTTCTCTCACCGACTCGTCCCGACACCTTTGAGTCTGCATTTCCACGTATGGTGCCTCAGTAGTGCTTAATTCATCGCGGCACGATAGTACATTTCTTTGTGTGAACTCCATTGGTGCGAAGTAGATATCGACTTCCTTTAATTCCATCACACAAGCTCCGGCCGTATCCTCTAACGTCTGAATAGTCCTCTCGGTAGCCGTCAGTTTGAGGATGAAATCTTAGCTCTTGAGAGAAGCGATGCACAAAGGCGCTTGCAAACTAGGCGAAAACACGGATGTGAACTGGTCTCGATGCGAACTACTCCGACCCCGGAACTACATGAAGTCTGCTGTCTCATCCACATGTTGGGCGATTTTCCGGTCGCCGACATTGGCGGCGGCGTAGGCGGACTTAGTGTCAGCTATCACCCGTATAGCATCATGCGCCTTTAGTCCGTGGAAGACACGTCACGAAATCCGTAGTGATCTTCTCGTTTCCATCGCTGGAACCAGAGTAGCGTATCTTCCATACGGGCCTCTGTGCTCTGCCTTCACTGGCGGCGGGTTGAACATGCAGGCGAAACTTCTGATCTCTTTCTTCGTCCCATTCCACCCGGTAATGTTCTTTCGAAGTCACGTATCTTGGTACTGCACGGATGCACCAGCATGCCATGAATGGTCTTACTTCTTCCATATCTCTCTTATTCGCAATGCTGCAGACATACATTCTCACGTCGCCACTATCATCTTGCGTCATCTCTAATTTGAAACTGCGCTCTTTCCTTTATCTGTCTAACAGCTTAATCATCTTTGTGGATCTACGTGCCTGTTGAGATTTGATCCACTAGAGTCCCAACATGAAATAATGACTGAGCTCTGAATCCTCGATATCGATATCGCGGCTCTTGAATTACAGCGGTGGAAGATAGCATGATCTCATATGAATGAACTCTGCGGTAGCTGCACCGAGGCATGCCTTTGCGACATTACAGCTTTCCGCGGATGGTGCTCGATAGTGCGATTAAGTAGTCGTAAATCAACTCCGAAGCCATCTTCTTTGCCTCGAGTTGCTCTTTACGGGTGAAAATATATTGAAGACTCTTATGATACGTAAAGATCGCGCAAGAACACCGCTATAAGTAATGTGCTCCATATCTTGAGCCGAAACCGACTCACTACTTGAAGCTCTAAGTCATGTGTGGGTAATTCTCCTCATGCTTTAACCCCGGTGTCCCTGAGGCATATGCAGTCTGTATCGTGCGCATGAAACCTGACGAGCCTTCTTAGGAAGCATCCTTGTAAACCACAAACCCATCTCTCCCATTGAAGTAGTGAATGGGTGAAGTCGATACATATGACTCCTCGAGCTGCTGTGGTAGGCATCACCCAGTCATGCGACGTCTTTCGCGTGAAGCCGGTCGTTGGAACATTGTCTTTGAGAACACCTCGAGCTTCACGTGACCCTCTGCTTGCGTAGCAGGAAGCCGACCTACGACACGTTCTTTGGCGGTTTCGATTTGCGGCTTACATTTTATGGGGATCACGCTCCACCCTCGGTGGAATCATGACTGGGAATGCCACCTTATCAAGCCAAGCGACGCGCCGGCTTGGCATGCCTGGCCCCGTAGCTCCTTAAGTGCGACCGCAATCCTCGGGTGCTCGGATGTTTCCTCGAACTACGAATACAACTAGGATATCATCGTAAAGACTATGGCGAACTATCCAAATACATTGGAATACGGTTCATCAAAATCCATCATATTCTTAGGAGCATTAGTCAATAAATGACATCACCAGGCTCATAATGTCCGTGGCGTGTCACTGAATGCGGTCTTAAGACATCCTCACTGCACCCATAGCCGATGATACCCGACCTGAATCTGTCTTAGATGCAGCTCGAGACCGGAGTTGATCGAATAACTCCTTCGATCCCAGGGGTGGATGCGATTGCGAGATGAGCTTCTGTTGGTATGTGCGTAATCTATGATGCGCGAAACTCCCCATCTTTCTTTTTCACGAAGAAATGCGGAGCTCAGCGAGGATATGCCGATTAGAATGAATCCACCTTAACGATTCTTGGCGGGCTTGGCTCTCTCGACTCTGCGGAGCCATCTGGGAGGAATGGAAATGAGTCCACTAGGATCAAATCAATGGTGAACTCCGCCTCTCTTCTGGAGGTAATCTGCTGATATCATGCGAGGATACATGCGGGAACTCTCCCCGGCTGTGAATCTCATCTGAGTCCCACCGGCTTTCTGTCTCCACCACGTAAGCTAGATAATACTGTGACCATTGCGACATTCTCTGTGTTGCGGCGAGATCATGCTTGGATAACTCTGCGTGTCTCCAGCTTTGCCTCCAGGTTCACGCTGTCTGACTGCTTATTTTTATAACAATCTAATGTGGCTCGTAGGCGAGATAGCCCGATCGTGCAGAGAACCATATCAAATCCATAATCTAAGGCCTGAGATCGCATTTGGGAACTCACATTCTCAATCGAACTCTTATCTCGACTTCTATCGAGAATACGGATCTCATTGGAAAGGGAAAACTCATACGACCGTTTTCTATCGACGATCCCAAAGGCTGAATCTGAGAATGAATGGCTCACAGGTCGCTCAATGTATAAGCATCTATGATCAGAAGATAAGTATCTGTAACAACATACGGAGCTATCACGCATCCTGCTGAGTCACCGGCGTAAACTACCCCGAGTGGGTCTCATGCGCATCCACAGGGCCTTTACCTGCGCACACCACGGTAGCCTCTGTGTTTGCGTGGCAGGAAACCTCTGAAGACCTCGGGTGCTCATCTCGGGTGTGGGGTAGCTAGGCTATTCCCGTGTCTCATACCAATCAGCAGCGAGGGCCTCTCTGTGAAATGGCCTTCACGGCGCGGTGGGGAAACATCTGTACTAGCCAACACACTCCCCATGGTGTAAGCGCCAACACATATGAGCGGAATGCTGCGGGTGCCATTATGGCCCGGGGCCTCGGGATCCACTGAGTGGCGCAGACTGCACCTGGGCCTCTGCCTTTCTGCCCTTGTTTACTCTTCTGGCATGCGTCGGAGGCTGCAGTGGTGTGCTCCTCTTTCAACTCTTGCCTGCTCGATGCATGGTCGTGCGTACTTTGATCGACTCTAGCGCCTCTAAGTCCCCAATCCAGCGAGAGCGGATGCACTCGGATCGAGTCTTGTCCGACAACCCTTTTGCGCCGGAGCCCGTCGACTTGAATATGGAACCAATCTAACTAGTTCGAGAACCTCTTCTCATAATCGAAACACATGTTCTTACATTACTCTTTGAAGAACTCTCAGTTTCGAATCTTACATGACACGAGGAAAGAACCACATCGATGAACTCTTGTTGAAGTGGTCCGTGATAGCCCAATCGAGGATACCTCCTCTCTGAGGCATCCCACGATCCTTAGCCACAATCTTAAGTAGAAAGCGGGAAAACAAGACTCTTTGCTCATCAAAGTGACCCGTAGCTCAGTAAACCATATTTACTCATTCGCCGATGCGCCACGGATCGCCAGCGTAGTCATATGGCTTGGCGTGACTTTTTCGTGCTCTTCCATGGTCCTCCGGGCTCTGAGACCACTCTGGTAGTGATTGGAGGATTCTTGTGATGGCTGTCATTGTGGCCTCTCGACATCATTGCCACTTATCGGCATAATGTCTGGCATGAGGCTGTGTGAATGGTCCGGCACCAATCTGTTCATTGGTGTGATTCACACAAGTAGTGGAACGACTATGTGTCATCCCTCTGGGTACCAGGACCTTCGAGACACCTCTGGAATATTTCTCTGGGACCTCGACGTCCTCTGCGACATAGTCTTTGTATAAAAAAATCATTGTTTAATACTTTGAATTACCTCATATGTATGTACTTTGGTGGAAAATGCATGGTTGCCCGAGTAATGTAAAAATAGTGTTATCTGAAAACTACGATGCTTAATAACAACTTATGCTCGATACCACCTTGTCACACCTACTATCGGCGGGTGTACGACCGCTCATGAAATCCCAGTGGATACCTTTAACGTGAAAATCTGTGACGAAGCCGTATTGCTAGCCGATCTTGTATAAATTTTTTCTTTTCTAAACTTATGATTTTATAAAATTTTTTGGCCGGCATGTAATTTACATATGGGACATGTTCCAAAACACAGTATACCGCAAATTTTACCTTATATCAAACATGGAAACAAACAACCTCCACACATTTTCACCAAACCACATTATGTACATCATATATTCCTTTAGTTCAAAATTATTTCAACACAAAATTCTATTTATATACACGACACTTACAAATGTGGGGGACTCTGTGTGCTCCAGCGTCTGCGTACACAATACATGGAAAATAGTTTTTAAAATAAAATAATGAAATGCTTGTTCCGGTGTTTGTATCTTTTAAAAATGTTTGTTTTTTATAAAACATCCAAAAAGCTGTAAAACTTAAGTTTACATGATATTTTCGAAATATTTCTTTCTTTGCTTTGCTTTACTTTAAAAGTTTACGAAACTTTATTGCTTACTTGAAAGTTTATAAAACCTTTCAAAAATGCTTGCTTGCTTGCTTTATCTTACTTTAAAAGTTTCACAAACTTGCCAAATCTCTTGCTTTAAAAGTTGCTCAAACTTTTCTATAAACCTTTGCTTCAAAAGTTTTCTCAAACTTTTCATAACAGGGTGGGACTCGGCCGCATGCTTTGAAAAATAAAGAGCACAGGCTCCCTTGGTTTGCTAAAATCCCCAAGGGAGCTTGGCTCGGCCGGATTCGTTTTTAAATCTAGCGGGAGCTTGGCTCAGCAGTTTTCTTTAAAACTCACGAGCTGCAGGCGGCAAATGCATGATTTTTAAGCGTATATCATACTTATAAAACATCAACCATTGGAGACTAATTTTTGTTGTTGTACCCTAATAGTGAACCACGAGCGGGCATCGGCGGGTGCGTGGAAGGACACATTAATCATATCACCTTTTCCGAGTAAATATGGTGGAATTGACACGGGTGTGTCAGCGTAATTTGTAGTTAGAGTAACATGTAGCCTTATATCTTTCTGTGCGTGCCCACGATCTCCTTTAAATGCATGATGTATGACCTAAGTTTCTTGGAGCAGGCAAAACTACAATAAATATTGAGATCCTAACTGCAGGTACATCTGAATACCTTCCCCAGAACTAGGAGGCTTTGTTTTCCATCGCGCGCCTTGAAAAATGGTTTTAATTATTCAAAACCGTTTACTTACTTGCTTGCTTGAAAAATGGTTTTGATTTAAAACAATGCCCCTTTTCAAAAATGGTTTAACTTCGAAACCATTTGCTTGCTTTCTAATTCATTGCTTGCTTCTTGAAAATGGTTTGCAATCAAAACCATGAAATACCAGTATAAAACAATTTATAATAATAATATACTAGTATTTGGAAAATGAGTTTAGAACACTCACCTCTTTGTTTCAACTTGAGCGTCACTACTTTGCCTCATTTGCTTTAGCCTACATACTCAAGCCGAATACGACAGCAGTATTAATCACCTACATTATAAGCGTATAAACTTAACGTACTTCACCATGATCACTTTAAGCACACAACATTCGTATAAAGTCAAATTAACAGATTATTAAAAAGAAACCCAACAAAATACTCATTTGGTAACCTTTTTTCCAACAATACTCTATGTGGCCACCCAAAATTATTCAAAAGGTCTTCAAAAATTATGAAACTCTCAAGATCAGTCCTTTATACTTAATGACATCTCTTTAAAATTTCAATGAAATTCCTTCTCTAGGCCCTCAACCACATAACCTGAGATTCTGACATGTTTTTGATTCAAACTCCTTGAATCACCTACTGTTATCCTTGATTTCTGAGTCTTAACTCCATAAATTATAGGTTCTTCTAACATTTGAAGCTATGATTCTAAGGTTTCTTCTCAATTAGATCACCCGATTTAGGATCACCAAACTCAGTTGTATTTTACATCTAGATGACTCCATTTGGCATAACAGAATCTGCACATAGCTCCACTTGGTGGAACTTTGACACAATTTCAAACTAACTTATTCCCCTAGAGTCTATTTTATATAATTTTGAATCACTCAATTTGGATAATTGAAACTCCACTAACAAGCAAAACACCACAACCATACCCAAAGCAGAGCAATGGGTGAGCTACACAGGCTCACCTTTCAATCCATATTTGGAGCCTTAGAGGCTACAATTTGCTCTTAGTTCCTTCGCTGTAGCCCCTATCTCTTATGGTTTCTTTACTAATTGGAATCGGTCGTTTTGGATATAACAATATAACAAAACAAAACAGGGTTTGCAATTTTGGCCCATAATTTATTTTAAAACCCAACATTCTCATTTTTATTAATTCCTCAGCAAGCAGCAATTCATAAAAGCAAGCTTATGGCAGGCTATGGAGCCTCAAACCTCAAAACCCTGGTGAAAATCTGAAGAACTTCGACCTAGATCGCGATTCTCTAAAGCAGTAAAATTATGATGATTATTGTTTAATTTCATGATTGGGTTTTCCCTGCTGAAACTTCAAGAATTCTAGGGTTAATGTGAGTCTGCTCTGCCAAAACCCTAAAACAGGGAGCATAACAATTTCATGGAAATGCCTTTCAAAAGCTTCAAGACATCAAGTACCCATGATTTCAAAATGAAAAGCTTTCACCTTGGTTTTGAACTCACTTCTTCCTCTCTTCTTCCTCCTATTTACTCTTAACTTTCTCTTAACTTTTCTCCATATATATATTCCTGCAGATTTTGTAGCCCAGAAATTTTGAGACAAAATGTAAATTTGGTTTGTCTTCCTCTTTTTAAATCCCATGTTTGCCCTTAATTCTGACTAAATCACATACATCTAACTATTTATATTCTTGTTATTTGTATAATGGTCATCCTCTCTTTGATTAAATTTTGGTCCTCCATCTTTTAATATTGATATCAACTTGTATTATTTTCATTTTGGCATACTATCTTCTTAGAAATTATGCCCTTTATATCATTTGGAATTTACCCTTGCACTAGTGCCTCAATTTAGGGTTCCTAATTTTTATCATTAATAGCAACTCACAGCCCATTATAATGGCGCTTGAGTCTCGTACTCGCCACCTCTGATTCGTATCTTTGTGCCTTTTCTCGGACTGAGGCGTTACAATGTATATTAATTGTTTTTCAAGTGTAGTAAATTAAGTTTGATTAAGGATAATCTTCAAATATTTTTTTTATAAAAAATTATCTTAAATTTATTTTATATATGTATATTTATTTATTTTAAAAATTAAAAAACAGTTATGTTAAAATATGTTTTGTTTCATTTTAAATAAAAATAAAATATTTTTAAATATTCAAATAAAATATTTTATTTGATATTTAATTTTTAAAATTTATTAGTTGTTGAACATATTTAATATTTTGTTATTTTATTACAAGAATGGGTTCAGAAAGAATATATCACTTTATATTTTCTTCTTTCTAATATGATTACATCTTTTTCTTTTCTATATAATTACATATTTTACTATTTAAGTATTAATTTTTACAATAATAACATAAATTTAATTTATATTGGAATAAAATCAATTTTATAATAATAAAATATCTATTTGTTGTCTTTATGAAAGATATAATCTATAGGAAAGGAATAAGTGTATAATTTCTTGTTATTTATTTTAAAAATAACAATATTTTGTTTTTTTGAGAATAAACAATATTTTGTTATTAACACTGGTTTCAATAATAAATTTATTCAAAATATATTGATAATTTAGTTATTAAATTTGTTAAAGTAGTGCAACTTAATTTTTATAAAATTTTAAAATTTTAATTTTTTAAATTATATCTTTAATTTTAAAATTGAAATATGATTATAATAAAATTTAAGAGGATAAAGTAAAAAATGAAGTATGATATTTAAATATGATTGGTCGTGACAATATATTCGATGTAGAAGCGTAATTTATTATTTGAAATTCCAAATCAATGGTACCATACAATTTTTAAATATTAAAATTATCCATATAAATTATATTAAAAAATGTACATTTAAAGTTAAAAGTTAAATAGTTAAAAACAACAAAGTTTAATACCATTATAATAATAATTATTATTTAAAACCCCTATGCTATAAAGCTCCATATTAAGTTGCAAAATAATAAATTTTGTAAAATAAGTGCTGAAAAATGCTAATTCTTGAACATTCTTATAGATTAAATAAAGATTTGGACAAATCTGGATAATCGGTCAATAGGATTAAACCATGAGCGCGAGCCAAAACGGATCGGCGATTTGGGCAGTTTGGCTCGAGCCAATAAATTTTATAACAAAATCTTCCAAAAAAGCAAATCAAATGAATTTGAAAAATTTATTGAGTTGACACATTACTTTTGCTCTTTGTTTTCTTGCTATTACTTTTTTTTTTTTAATTGTTACTATTTTCTTGATATGGTTTCAGCAAACGAAAGGATGAGTGCTACTCTAAGTTTATTTTGTTGTGGATATGGTTCAAATAAAAAAGTAATTTTGAGAAAAATTTGGAATGATTTTCATACAGTTCACATTTTTGTTTGAATATAATCAAGAAAACTTTCAAGTTCATATCAAAAAGAAAATATGTTATGTTTAATTTTAAATATATATAAAAAAAATTAGTTTTCTGACATAATTTTGGACTTGTTTCCTGGTACATTAAATAATATATATATATATATATATATATATATATATATATATATATATATATATATATATATATATATATATATATATATTGATGATAAGTCTTATCCAAAATATATATAATAGCCTTAATCTGTTGTTGTTTCTCATATGCCAGAATTCTGATTTTTGCATAATTTTGCTAGCCAAGTACTTGCACTAGTTCTGGTAATTTGTCCTATAAAATTCTAAGTTCCATAAATTTTTTTCATAAGAAATTTGTATACAAGGATATGTTTAAGGATATGTTTGTCACAAAGTTAAAAAAAAAAAAAAAGAATTGTTCTGCGGAATTCTAGGGTGCTGGTAATTTTTGTTTTTTAAGAAAACTATATATGTATCAGCATATGATCTGTCATAAAGTTTTTTAAGGAAGAAGAGTTTCTGGATATGGTTCCAAAACTGTACATATAATAATATAAATTACGTAATTAATATATATATATATATACGTAGAAATGTTTATATTATCCCATAAATATTCGAAAATATTTTTTATTCGATACATCCACTAGAATGTTTTGTATTTTTTTTTTTATTATTCGAAAAAAACAAATTATCTTTATTTTATATATATATATATATATATATATATATATATATATATATATATATATATATATATATATATATATATACTATATATATATATATATATATATTATATATATATTAATTAATACAATTAGGTACTGGGCTAAGGCCCCTTCTAATTTTTTAAGGACCTAAGTTATCTCGTTGACCTGTTTTTTGATTATTCTTTTATGTACCATAAAAAATATGAGTAAGCAAAATGGTAAATAAAGTGAACATGACAAAGCGTAAAGAATATGATAAAGGATCTAGGGAGCATTAACTTAGAAGCACATGTCAAGGATGATGATTTTGATAGCCTAGTGAACTATATAATAGAAATCAATGGTCGCATACAAAAAATTGTTTGGGAAGAGGGCTTGATGAAAATGATAATCTCCAGACTTTGAAGTAATATATATCACCAATGAACAAGGAATTCTTGATTCTTATGGAATAGTTGCGTCCTTGAGAATAAGCTGATGAGAATTGTCTAAGTATGTAGATGGTTGCAAGGAAGTGCGAGTCTTACGCCTGGTGTGTCCATTTGAAAAGGAAGAAACTTGAAGCTCGGGATCCCTAAGTTGCCAAAAGTCACATATGATCTTCCTTTGGAACTGAAGGATGATTCCATTCCTATTCATTCCATGATATTGTCTTAATTGTATTTCTTATAATTATTACATGAAATGTTTGACGGAAATAGTTAACTTTGATGTGTTTGGTTTGATGCATTTATAATATTTATCTTTGTATAAAAATTACCTTGCAATGCTATGAATTGATTGCTAGTTATTGTTTAAAATTTGTTGAGTCATAAATTAACTGGATTGGTAACTTTAGATAGACAACAATTAGTAAGGTGGTTGAACAGGTACCTTAGGCGATGATTGAGACATAGTGAATTTTTGAGCTCAGCCACATGTTCGAGTTGTACTAATTAATTTGCTGCATTCATGTATGTCTTGAAATTAATTAAGTGCAAATGACTGCTTGTGGCGCGAAAATGACGCTGTTTAATATCATAGTGAACTCAATAATGGTGAGTAAATGTGATATATGAAATTTGATGCTGAAAGTAATACGTTTTAGAAGAGCAAGGAGTTCTCGAGGTTTTAAAAAAGTCAATGTTAGAACTTGGCTTGAAACCTTTGGTGACATGAGGATCGTGAAGGCTTTATGAGGCAGAAAAAGAAAAACTCATCCTTTGCTAGCGACATGGATGATGGCGTGTGAGATTAAAATATGAGATTAACAAAGGACATGTGTTACATTCTACGAGAAGGTTTGGTGGTCCCATAACCAAGCCTAGATCGCTTACCATTAAATTTGACACTTACAAAAGCGAGAACCATGACATGAAAAAACATTTGAGGAGCAAATGTCAAATATGATAAGTGAACTTAAGGATCTGGGTCCATGCTCTCTTGATGAACAACAAGTGCAAGGCTGTGAGTCGTTCACTGCAAAGGCCCAAGAACAAATGAAAAATGCATTTGGCTCTGATGAAAACATTAAGACCTTGGAAGATGCTATACGCCACTTAGAGCTTGAGAAAGATCGCCTCATAGTTAGCAAGACAAGTACTGATGTCTACATGGCTGTAGGCTCTAGGTCACATGGTGGAAAATGGTGCAAGCGTAAATTTCATGGTGGGAACCAACAAGAGAGTCAAACAAATGATTAGACACAAAAAAAAAAAAAAAAAAAATTTCAACCAACTTGGAAAAGGAAAGAAGAAAGGCATCTTCAAGAAAAAGAAGCATATGTCTAAGCTTAAGTGCTAGAATTGTGGTAAGAAGGGGCATTTTGCACATGACTATAAAGAACCTAAGAAGGTGAATGACCTTTCTACAGTTGTTAGTACAATTTATGTTTCTAGTTGTGTCCATTTAAGCCGAGATCTTGTGTAGAACGATGAGCTCGAAGTACACAGACCTGTAGTAGAAGGGCGAAGTGCCTTTGTGGAATTTCGATGAATCCTGCAGGGAACAAAATGGATATATGCGGAAGAGCAATTCTAAAGTGAAGTGGAGATTGACATACAGGATTGATCTCTGAATTGGCAAAACGTTATTCATACACGACGTGTTATTTGCTCATGTTCAGCCAGATTTGGTTTCTTCTAGATAACGTTTTCTCTAGCCAGCCTACTCCAGCGTTTTATAGATCAGAAAACTATTTTACTAGTATTTTTTTATAACATGTCAATTGAAAAGCACTGTCAAACTAGCCATTAGTATGTGCTATTCTAAAGTCTTTTTCTATAGCAGCAAAACTAAATTTCATCTCTGTGGCGTCACATGAGCATATTGTGGATCTAACCTCAAAAAGTGAAGGGATGTAAATCTTCTTCCCTGTCCAACAAATGCAAAAAGAAATTAAAACATTTGTTTAGAGTGTTGGCCAAGGGAAGACAAATTAGGTTTTTTCCCATTCACCACGTGAATCATGACTCAAGGAAGGACCTAAAATATCGAAGATGTTCACAGCTTGGATGACATTACATTGGAATTTTGTCCTCAAAGAGCTAGACACTCTTTATTCTTTCCTTCATTTCCTCATCTTTGATTCTTGATTCTCTCACTCTCTTTCTTGTTTTTCTTTCTTTATTCCTTCCTTCTTGATTTATTATGCGCTAGATCCCCATTCAACTTAAAATTTAAGGGAAGGTATATGAAGAAGAGACTTTGAAAAGGTTATCTTCATGAGTACAATTGATAAACTATATGATATTTATGAGATTTTTTGAGGAGATTACTATTAGGTTATTTTTGGTTCCACAAACTACAAAGGAAGAAAAAAATGTTAAAGAAAAATCTCAAAGAAAATCAAATGTAAACAAAATTACTTAGAGACTTACATATTTTAAATTATATAATTTGTACATTGATGATTAAAATAAAATAACTAAAATGAGTTTGAAGTAGTAAATAAAAGTAATATCTTCTAGTCGTCCCTCTGCTTATTTTCTCCCATCTCATTCTTTTCTAGCCACTATTCCTCAAAGTAAGGATGGGTGGGTTTTTTTTTTGTCATTCTTGACCTAAAATCACCCATTAGTATCTTTTTATTTCATTTTTTTGCTTAATAAAATGGTTTTTCCATAAAGACTTAGTATTATCTTGTTTTTCATGTCATTGTCGTCGTCTTATTGAGACGTTTGGTTTGCCGTCGTTTTATTGTGACGTTTGTTTTATCGTCAGCTTGTTACGATTTGATGTTTTTTATTGACTTGTTACAATGTTTTATTTGTATGTCAGTATGTTGAAGATATCAATCGAAGATAGTAGCAATTCGATTAATTAATTAAATGCTCTAACAAGCTTTATAGATTCTGGTATGTTCAAAAGTAAAGTCGTGAATATTTTAATTAAATATATTATCAGAATTTGTGAGATTTATACAAATTTATTATGTTATTAACACCGAATATTACATCAGTTGATTTTTAACAGATTTGTATTTTGAATCTATCTATCTAATGTAGTTTGAATCAATAAAATTATTTTATTTAAAATAATAATAAAAAATGTTATATTTTTCTTTTTTATTTTCTTATCTTTGCATTTTCTTTCAAATTTTTTGGAACCAAACATAATATTAAAGTCAGGGACACTAATATTTTATTTATAAACATAATATTAATTAAACATAATATAAAAGTGTGTTGATAGTGTTAATAGAGCTAATAAACATATCATGTAAAAAAAGCTGATGAAAGCCTTCATTTTGGTTTATTTCATGTTTTTAACATAAATATTTAGCAGCTAGATATTTGATTTTATCACATTTTAAGAAATATTTATGTTAATTTTTTCAATCTTAAAAAAATATTTATAAATTGAATAAATGGTTTGACTGAAAAAACTTCCAAACTGCAATATTTTTGAATATCTGAAATGTACCTAAGTTTGTGGATTTATTATACAAAATGAAAAATGATGGATTTCAGGCCATGTTGATATTAAAGAGATGATGTTCTCTTATAAATGGTTGAAAGATTCTCCTTCCCTTATGTTTTTGTGTAGATGAGGATAATCTTAAATAAGAGTAATCACGACAAAACAAGATTGTAATATAATGACTTGAAAAAGAAGGTAAAATAGATTTTGCCTGCACTCAAGTTAATAAAATATATGAGGTACTTGTCATCAAATCACTGAACTGAAAGGAACAATTCAAAGTGGTATACTCAAAGAGAGTGTTACTCTGGCAAGTTTCAGTGGTTTCAGCATGAGAGTTTCAGAGTTCTCCCCAACAAATGGCCTCACTTAAGCCACACATTCCCAAGTACTGTCAATGAGTCAATGAACAGCATCAGGCAAGATTATTTCACTGCAATTAATTAGATATTTTAATTAAGATTTTGACAAAAGAGTTTTGATACAAAGCAGAAGTTATGTAATAGAGTCATCATTTGAAAAATGAATAAGGTAAAAAGGTATCAAAATGAAAATAAGAGATAGTTTTAAAATGATATTGAAAAATGACTGAATCCTTTCAGTACAAAAAGATGGTCATTTTGACCACTTCTGAGTTACTTATTTAAATGAATCTGGGATAATGATGGATCTTCACTTGAACCTCCATGATTTAATCTCCACTCATACTTCGGGTTCTGTCTTTCTCAAATCCCTTAGTTTCACTTATGTTTCTTTTCCGCTTGAGTGTCCACTAATTCTAATTTTTATCAATTTCTGACAAAATATCTGGTTTTCTGCCGAACACTTCTTTTTTAAAGAGATAAATGTTAAACATGTTAATGTAAACATGAGTTTTTATCCAAAATATATTATTTTCAAGAAAAAACATGAAAAATCACTTGAGGTTTTTTTAACAAATATTTCTACATATTTTATCTAGCTAAGTTAAGGCTAGGTACTTCATTTTGGTTTTGTTGAAATAGACTTGTATGGTTTCATCTATGTCAATACTCGATCTTTTCCCATTTTATGATTTTATGTAGAAATGTGTTAGGCTATGAAGTATATTATTCCAGACATTATTTTTGCCAAAGAATTCAAAGCATAAGTTTTGCTTGATTTGAGATTAGTGCGTGTGCGAAATTAACATAGTTATTTTTTATCAACTTTATTTTTAATTATTGGAGTGATTAAAGAATCTAATTCATTAAATATTGTTTGATTTGCAATCAATTAAGTGAATAAAAAATTAGAATTTTTTTTTTTTTTTTTTTGTTCCAAACTATTTAATCTGAAGTTGGTATGCTTAAGTAAAAGTTGCATTTGTTTTTATCTAAAAAATCAATTTTTTAAAATTTTTATCTAACTTTTGATACAATACATTTTTAAATAAAAATTTAAAAATATATATGATTTTATTTAATTAAGATGAACTATCATTTAGCCTAATCGATCACAAAAGATATAATTTTTAATATTTCCGAAGATTTAGTTTTGTAATAAAACATTCAAAAAGGCATTAAGAAATTTTTTTTTTGGTTTTTTCTATTTAATTAAAAATTTCAAAAATTCAATAATAAGTAATTAAAAAACAATTTGCTTTCAACATAAAACCAATATATTGCTTTCAACAATATATATATATATATATATATATATATATATGTTAGTATATATATATATAAATGTGTGTGTATGCCTGTGCGTAAGTACCTAGCTATGTAAGTATGTATGAATTGATAATATTTCATTAATTTCTCTGTAATACGGACTATAGAGACATTGACTAAGCCATTCTACACAAATTTGGGAATCAGAACTTAATCACTTATTGTATTAATTGGTTAAATTTTTTGGTTCCAAACTATTTTATTTGAAGTTGGTATGCTTAGTGTCAAAATTTGAGAAAAGTAAGTTTTTAAATATATATATATATATATATATATATATATATATATATATATATATATATATATATATATATATATATGATAACATATGCATGTATGAATGTAAGTATGTATGTATGTATTACTAATATTTCATTAATTTTTTTTATAAAACAAACAATAAATTAAAATTATTAAAATGTTTAAACAATGTTTTTAAGATTAAAAATTCTCTATAAATATCGTATGAACTAAAAATAATAATTTTAAATATATTTTATCAATAGTTGAATCATATTATCGTACAGTTATGAAGAAAATTTTCACATTTGTAAGACAATAATTACATTTAGAATAAATTACATATGGTATTATTATGTACTATGACAACACTCCATTTAGCAATTTTAAATATATTTTATCAATAGTTGAATCAAATTATCGTACAGTTATGAAGAAAATTTTCACATTTGTAAGACAATAATTACATTTAGAATAAATTACATATGGTAATGTACTATGACAACACTCCATTTAGCAAGTTGTTTTCATTGAAAAGATTGATTATGAAAGTTTACTTATGTTTTAGAGGTAAATTTTCCTTTTGTCGGTATTTTAAATCCAACACGATAATATTGTTATTGACGGGTATTTATTATTATAGTTATCATTAATAAACAGTTACATATAACTGTTAGATAATTCAATTTATGATAAAATAGACAAATTTACCATAGTTTAAATTCAATGTCAGTGAATTTAAATTTAATTTTCTTATAGTCAACTATTTCAATCATTTCATTATACAGATTATTTAGAGATGGTAGAACCGTAGGATAATGCTAGGATAGTAGTGGTTTAAAGACTTAATTTTAGATTGAGTAGATGTGTGAAACTTCTGTGTAGTAAAAAAATTTAATTTCTTTAAATATTTAGAAAAATAAATTACATTTTTTTAATTTATTGTAAATAAAATATGATTAACTACAATTAATTTTTATTTATTTATAATAAGAATATAGTTTATGATTTATAAAGATGGTAATATCTATATTCTGGCATTTGGTGTCTATTGTTTTTTTTTTTTTTTTTGACATCTATAGGTGTTTTTTTGAAATACTTATTAGTTTATTCTTATGTTTTAAAAGATTATATAAAATAAATTATTTTAGTTATATTTATATATTTTTATTTTAAATTATTTTTATTCTAATATTATTTTATTAAAAAGAATTATTTAATAACTATTCTTTTCTCTATAAACAATTATTTTATATATTTTTATAATAGAAAAACTAATATTCTTAATAATTAGAAATTAATATATAGTCACTAAAAAATTTAAAATAAAAAACTAGCTAAAATGAGCAAAATGGGCCCCAAGCCCTAATGGCCAACAGTCTATCTGGTACCCTGACCAACAGTACTGGCCTATTTCCGCCCCTTTTCAACTCCTAACTCAAAAAATACAAGCAAAGTAGTTTCGCTCACGGCCGGTACTCCATCATCACTTAGCTTTAAATGAACAGTTTTTATCGGATTTAGGTTTTTTTTCTTCTCAAAATTAGGGCAAGTTTGGGGAATATTATGTCCCACCTCTTGGGTATTATTATGTTCCGTCTTGTCTCACCCCAATTATATTTAAAAAAATGCTTTTATAATTATTTTATTTTATACTTTAATATAAATAATAATGATTAAAATATTTTTAATAGAATAATTTATGTACTTATAATATTTCCTCATTTTTATGAAATATTATAATATAATAAAAAATAAAAAATTTAAAATTTAAAAATAAAACTAAAAAGAAAAGCTAAATGAGGTGGGGATAGGGGATAGGGATTTTTTCATACAGCCAATCCGAACCGATCCTTATAATATTTTAATGCGTGACGAGTATGGGAAATGATATAATTAAACGGGTCGGGTTGGGATGGGGTGCCCACAGCCGACCGGAGCATTTTCCGTTCACATAATCCAAATTTGACGCTGGTGCAGGAGAAAGAAGAGAGAAAGAAAGCAGGAGGACGAGAAAAGGAAATGCCTAACGTGATTCCGGAAGATGCAAAGAAATTATGGGAAAAGTGGAATTTGCGGGCTTCCATTCTTTTCAGTCTCCTTCTCCAGATGGTGTTAATTCTTTGTGCGCCAGAAAGAAAGCGAAGGAGAAGCATATATTTGAACCACATTATTTGGTCAGCCTACTTGCTGGCCGACTGGGTGGCAGCCTTTACAGTGGGTCTCATTGCGAGCAACCAAGCTAACATGAAAAGCAAAACTGAGTCTCAGATGCCCCTTCAAACAGAGGAACTTCTTGCTTTCTGGGCTCCCTTTCTACTTCTCCACCTTGGTGGCCCTGACGCCATAACTGCTTTCTCCCTCGAAGATAATGAGCTCTGGATCAGGCATTTGTTCGGCCTCATAATCCAGCTTATTGCAGTTGCTTATGTTATCATAAAGGCGCTCCCAAGCGACCTTTGGATCCCGACAACTCTTATGTTATTGGTCGGGATTATTAAATATGCTGAGCGGACTCGTGCTTTGTATTTCGGGTGCCTGGGTAATTTCAAGGACAATATGCTTCCACCTCCGGACGCCGGTCCGAACTATGCTCAACTCACGCAGGTATACTCCTCCAAGAAGCTTGCCCATGTTCCGGCTCGGATGATGGTGCAAGAAATTGGACTAGGAGTAGGAGATGCAGCAGATTACGAGGTTCAAGTTCAGGAGATATCAGAAATCGAACAGGTGGAAGGCGGGTTCAGACATTTCAACATTTTTAAGGTTCTAATTGTTGATCTCATGTTGACCTTCAATGAGAGTATTTCCTTGCAAGAACTGCAGAGGCTACTTTTAAGGTGCTGGAAGTTGAGCTCAATTTCATGTACGATGTGTTATACACCAAGATGGTTGCGGTGAATGGGAAGATTGGCTACATTCTACGCTTTGTTTGCTCCATTTGCCTACTGGCTTCCTTGGAGCGATTTGCAGCTCATCATCATCATAAGCACACAAATGGCAGCAGTGGCCCGAAAATGCACGTCTTCGACGTTTATGTCACCTATGCCTTGCTTATCGGTGCCATATGCCTGGACACCATAGCTGTCATTAAGCTCATTTTCTCGGACTGGACTGTAGTTCGACTCAAATCCAGTAGAGCCAAGGTGTTTATTTTTGAAACAGGTAGAAGACTCACCACCTTCTGGAGAATAGGGAGATGGTCCAATAAAATGTCACAGCACAGTTAGGTCCGTTACTGCCTGAGGAAGCGGTTCAAATGGATCAAGGTAACTGCAGAGTGGCTTGGACTTGAGGATTTTCTGGATGAGATTCAATACAGACGGAGCATGGACGTTCCGGAAGATTTAAAAAAAATTATTTTCGGGGTGCTAAAGGAAAAGGCGGTGAAAGCAGACGATTTAAAAACTGCTAGGGAGACAGGTTCGGCACGAGGTGAACTGGTTCTCGTACAGAGCGCTTGTTACTCCCTGATAGGGAGTGTTGAGGAAGAATATGGTAAGAGTCTTTTATTGTGGCATATTGCTACTGATCTCTGCTTTTTTACAGAAGACAAAGATGACAAAACAAGAGATGAAAAGACTAAAATCTATCGCAGGCACAGTAAGATCCTGTCAGACTATATGTTCTATCTTTTGGTCATGAGGCCTCCTCTGATGTCCGGAGTGCAGGGTATTGGGAAAATTAGGTTTCGGGACACTTGTGAGGAAGCAAGGAAAATTTTTCTCAGCCATCAAGAGAATAAGTTTTCTGCTGAGAATCTGAACATTCCCGTGAAAAGCTACTACTTCACACAGAAACTGATGCTGACCCCTCTGTAGTGAAGGGCAGTAGAAGCAAATCAGTGTTGTTTGACGCATGTATTCTTGCAAAGAAATTCAAAAAATTGGAGGGAAGGAAGAGGTGGAAGGTAATGAGTGAAGTGTGGGTGGAGATGTTGTCTTATGCTGCAAATTGTTGCAAACCAAATGTTCATGTCCAGCATATCAGCAAAGGTGGAGAGCTTCTTACTTTTGTTTGGTTGTTAATGATCCAGTTAGGCTTGGGAGATCACTTCTGGTTAGGGGATGACTATCTTATGAAACTGATTGAGGAGAAGTGAAGGAAGACTTCAAACCAACTAATGATCCTCCTCTCTGTTTGTTTACTATGTATGTACTAGACATTTCTGTGTCTTAATGTTTCTGTTGAATAGTCACCAAGTTCCAGTTTCTTTTCCATGTCTTAGCTCTCTCTTAATAATGATCACTGGATGAGGCAATTATGAATGTAACATAAACAGAGGATTCAGAAAATACCAGGGGGATTTGTGCAGCACGAGGTGATTGGGTTCTAATGACAGACTGCTTGTCGCTCCCTTATAGAGTACATTGACATAGAATATGATGAGTCTTATGGAGTTTGAGAAGAACAAGGTTTTTCTCTCTCCAGGACAATCAGAGGTCAATGCGCAATATAATGATCATTTTGGAAGTTTTTATGCAAAAGACAGCCAAAGTGTTCCATATTGCGGTTTAGGAAGTTCCTTCCTCAAGTCAGAATCAGTGAAAGAAGAAATAAGAATACCTAGTGCAGAGGCACTTCATGCAGAATACCATGGTGTAGAGTAGGAACTCACCCTTCATTTCTTCCTTTGAAAGAATCAAGGGAAGCTAATGGAAGTACCTAAAATGAAAATCATTTTCAAACATCTTTTTCTACTTCTTTGGAACCATGCTAAGCAGGCATCTTCAAATTTTTAACCATGACAACAACTGAGTTTCAGTTAGTATTTTACTTCTTCGTCTAATGCCCTTTTCTTTCTCATTTTTCAATTTTTTTAATAGTTATTTTCAGGTCCTGACATCTATGCATAGAAAAAACACGGGCACAATAAATTGTGGATTTTGCAGCACTAAAGTTCTCAACCATGTCCCTCTTTCTTGTAAATTCAATACAAGAATTTACCTGGAATTTGAGGAACCTAGAGTTTCTAATAGTTTTTAAGTTTCCCTTTGAAGTTGTATAGAAAGTTAATAAACTCCTACACTTTAGCAATACAGTGCTCCAGATTATTTTGAGCATCACAGATGATATAATCCATTAGAAAGACCCAACAAAATTATTTTCAGAGCTAGGCCACTATTTAGATGCTTTTAATATTGTGAGTTCCTAGCAAATGAAGAACAGAGCTACAATTTAACTATCATCCAGTTAAAAAACAAAGCTTTGCTGAAAATATATCATGCGCCGGTGTTCCCCCAAGGCAAAATTTAAAGATTTACAAAACTAATGTAAAAGAACTCATACCCGAATTTCACATTCTCAATGTCAAACAACAAATATCAGAATTCTATATAGAATTGTTAATACTTGAGGGACAAATAATGCCAATTTCGGTTTGGATCTTCATTACAACTTACAAGATTTCTGGTTTCATAAATAATTGATTATGTTTTGACTGATTACCTTGAGGCAACAATGAATAATTTTTGAGAAGCAATTTAGGCCCACCATGGATCTTCACCTGTTCTGAAATCTGTCTCAACCCAAGGAACAAACAATACCTTTCCATCATCAATATCTGCATGTGCTAGCGCCAATGACTGTTCACAAATGAGCGGGAGTTAGTGATTAGAGCCGAAAGAGAGATTCCATTTCAGAGGGTTGTAGATAATGTATTGCTTACCAGAGGAGCAGGTCCTCTAACGACCTGACCTTGGTTGTTGTACTGAGATCCATGGCATGGGCAGATGAACTTGTTCTCAGCTGCATTCCATGGCACAACACATCCAAGATGGGTGCAGACCGCGTTAATACCATAGGTGGCAAGGGTTCTGTCCTTCTCCACAACGAGGTAAGTCGGGTCTCCCTAAAGTGCAATAACAAGTTCAGATTATTCGTTTTAGACATACTGCTGTTGGACATTTCTGGTTGCATTTTTGTAGTAATTTTATTTGTTCTTGGAAACAGAAAATTGATCAATGAGACACCAGGACAGATTGCAGTAGTTGAAATGAAAGAATATGATGAAGCAATTAAACCCACATATGAGAAAATTTAGGAATCATTTAGAAGAGGATCAGAGAAATGAAGGTACCTTCAACCCTTGAGTTAGGGTTCTGTCACCAGGGCCATGATTCTTAATCCATTCAGCTGCAATAACATCATTTCCAAGTGCATCCTTGGCCACAGTACCGCCTCCAGCACCTCCTGACCTGTTCAATTTTCCAAGTATAAATTAGAAATTTAGAATCCCAATTCAAAGAAATCAAAATGAACTGATTAATCAATAAATTTCTTCTTCTTTTCCTTCTCTTTTCTTCCTTCCCCCCGCTTCACATCTAATGCGTGTAATGCTTGAAGAAGAAATCAAATATATCCAAAACAAATAGAATAAGTCTCACCACCGTACCAACTACAACATCTTCCCCGTTGATTTTAGTAAAACTGACTAGAAAATACTAGAAGCCGGAAAGTAGTAAAAATAGAGAGGAAAAGTGAAGGAAAGAAAGTTTGGACGGAAACAAATAATAGGTTTAAACTTAATAAATTAATTTCATATGTTTATTCAAACTCATTTCATTTGTTTCTCTATATTAAATAAGGAATAAGAAATTTAAAAATATATAAAAATTTTAACGGTAGAAAATCATTTTCCTTTTGTATTTGTTTTTTTTTTCCCATTCCGGGTTTTAAATGGAGCCCAAAGAAAGAACCCTAGATTTTCCACGATGAAATCAGAAAATTCTAGCAGTACAAATAAAATCGACTGGAAAAATCATATGTACTCCTAAGAACCCTGAAAATATATATGGTACTGCTAAGAAAATTTTAACTGCCAAGAAAGAAGAATGCCTCAACAAATTTCAATCCATTTCATTACTAGAGATAATTAAATTAACAGATATGAGGGTCCTGTATGAAAATGGGTCCACAAGAAATTTGAAAATAAATCAGGGAATGAAATGAATGGAGAATAAAAAGAGGAAAATCAAACTGACCCAGGAGGCACAAAGAAGATGGTATAAGGAATCAACATGCCAGCAGAGGGGAGGGAAATAGCACCCAGCAAAAGCAAGTTCATGAGCTGCCTCTTGCTCATGTCAGGAACTCGATCGGCCGGAATGCTGGTGGCCTGGCACGTGATCTTCAAGCCCTTTCCTTTCCCCACAAATGAACTTGCCCTTGTGAGCTTGGGCAGCAGAGCATGGGATGGTGACAACACCCCATTCCTGCCAGCGCACAGCTGAAACAAGAACACAATATTAACGTTCAAATTTCACGGTCTTGACATCAAACCAATGATTTAATACAAAAATTCAATCCAATAAAAACATGGTCATAGAGCAGTGGTCCGTACACAGACCTGAGAAGGGGTTGCAGAGGAGAGAGTGGAGGCAGCCATGGCTGAGTTTTTTTGGACAAGAACAAGGGATAATCAAGTGAGGTTTTGTGAAGGTGAGGCTGAGAGGGACTGTGGGACAGAGCAGATAGTAGATAAGGTGATTGGTTGATGGAAGATGGATGGTGCCACACAGCCATGTGTTGGAGATTACTGTGACCATATCTGTATATTCCTTTACCCATTCTCTTCTTTGGGCTCTAGTCCATGAACCTGTCCTCAAGCTCATTGGAAGAAATTCAAAATTCTCCAAATTTATTATTTATTTAACTCAACGTAGTACTTGTAGTATATAAATGTTTTTAATTAGTTTTTTTACATCACGTTTTCAATTAGGTTTAGTTAATTTTTTAGAAATTATTATTTTAATTTAGAAAGTATTATCTTAATTTAATGAATAATAAAAAACATGTGTAAAAATTGGTTGGATAAAAAACCATATTACCATTGTCTATAAAAATATATGCTATGCAAACCTTTTTCCCCCTAAACTAAATACCAATTAAAATACTTTTTCTTTTTTCTGTTCCAGATGTTCTAAATTTAACTCACGAATTTCAATGTTACTCCTCGATCGATTAATGGGTAGGTAAACCTTCAATGTCTCATGATTCAACCAGTCACGATTAATTAGCGATAAAGACGTATAACAAAGACTGTTTTTTTGTTATCGCCACGCCACAACCCTTAATAGATATGTAAAGACAGGCATTCAATATTCATGACGTGATTAACGTAATTGTGCTATTAACAAGTGATAGATTTGGCTTACATCGCTTAATCTTACTCGTCAAGTCCGATTATAGTTAAAAATGATTTTAAATAATTTCATTTTAAGATTTTAGTATGCACACATTATATTTGTATGATAAAATAAAATTATAAAAAAATATTTTCTTTTTAATTGAGGGGTGCAACCCCACATTAACAAGACACCACATGGGAACGCGCTTTCCTCGACATAGACCCGGTTCATCCTATAGGAGAAACAGATAGGCTCAAACTGAATTTCCTATTATATAAGAATTAAAAATAGTCATATCTATGAATAATGTTTTATTTATTTATAATATATATGAATTTTAATATAATAGAAAGTAAAAGCAAATATTAAAAATTAAACACAACGAGCATGTGAATGGGCATTTCACATTCCAGTCTCGCCTTGTTTTTTTTTTTTTTTAATATAATAAAGATGGGAAATGGTTTAAAGAAATGAAGCATGGTTAGGATAAGGTTGTCTCGTCTTATTACTATTTTTAATTGGATAGTAAATTCAAGGTCAGACCAATAAAGTTTCTTTTTGAATTAAATATCAATTAAAATACTTAAGAGTGTACAATTTTTAACTTAATTTGAATAGAATTTAACTCAAAATAACGATTTAAATAAAGCTTGTGTAATAAAATTAATTTAAAAATTGTTTTAACTCATTAAATTGATTAATTTACCTTACAAATTATAATTAGAATAAAATACATTGAGTAATTAGGATAAAAAAGATCCTAAAGATATTTCGGACGAATGAGAATAAAAAGATAAAATAGAAAAATAGCCATTAAAAAAAAAAGTAGATATAAGGCTTAACCAAACCGAAGAAAAATAGCAAAATTAAATATTAATAGTAACACCCCCTTGGTTAAAGCTTATATATAATCTTGTCTGGTTTTGTTTTCTTTGTTTCTTAGCAACCAAACGGGGACGGGTGAGAAAGGTGGAAGATGTGATAGGAAGTCTCAAACCTCTGCCAACTGCTGCCTGAATACGCTTCAACAGCTGGGGGAAATCTTCTTGACCCATCCATGTATTCTTAGTAAGATTAATCCACAAATTAAACAAATTCCCAGAAGACAGAACTGGCCGGTTCAAGATGTTTTGAGTGCTAATGGAACTTCGATCTTTTTTCATCTATGGTTTTTGTTCGGCTTTTTTGTTCTGGTCATGTGATCTTGAAAGAAAATGAAGAAAAAACAAAAAGGTAATTGATACGAATAATCTATAATTTGATTGATCTTCCTCAGTTACTCTCACATAGGGATTGACTAGAGGTTGAGTATCCAAATGATCCGAGATCGATTGCGACTAGTTTAGTCGGTTAAAAATGTTATATGTTAGGACCCAAAATTTTTATTTCAAAAAAAAAAAACAATCAGTTTCATCTCAACTCTTCTCCTGCATCTCTCGTCATATGTTATTATTTAATTGACCATCAAAATTTTAATTTATTTTTTTTAAATTCAGTTTTTAAAAAACTTTTCTTATTCTCCATCGTGGTCATCTTCAGGTCGGCGTCCTCTCGACAACTATTTCTGCTTTCTATTTTGAATTCATTTGATTTTTATTTTTTGGATCATGGTTCATTGTTAATGTGTTGTTTTGTTTTGGACAACCATTTCTGGTTCTATTTTTGGTTGTCATTTTCTTCAGGTAAGTTGATATTTTTTTTTTTTAAATTCTGGTGAAGAAAAGATGTGTGTCTACTTTTGCTTTTCAAAAGAAGCGTTCGCTTTTGCGTTGGATGATCTGAATTTTCTAGGGCAAATTGTCTTCCTCTTCTCACAAACCCTATTTTTTTTCAAAACTCCAAGACTCTCGATTTTATTTGTAAGCTCTGGTAAGTTTCTTACTCGAATCAAAAAATTGACCCTGTTTGGTTTCTCAGAAAAGAAATGTCTTGGGTTATTGCTGAATCAAATTGAAACAACCAAAGACGTAAAGCTAAGATTTGTTTATTTATTTTATTTTCCTTCGTTTATGCTTTGCAAGCTGCAGCCAAAATTCTGGGCAAAAGCATATAATTAAAATCTGAAAGATTAGATTTTGTGATTTGTTTTTGCTTTTCTAAGTTTATTTTCCGTGGTTTTCTCGACAATCCTTCTCCATCCTCTCAATATTGAGCAAATCCTTCATATATTTTCTGCACATTTGAGTTAATTTTATTCATTTTAGGAATTTTAGATAGTTTTTTAAAAAGTTTGCGTGGTTCCAGAATGCATTGCAATTGCCACTCGTACCCACATTAGGATTCAAATCCTAATACTGGTTGAAGATTGTCAAAAAAATTTAGTAATCCAAATAAAACTGTAAATTTTTAAAACATCACGATCAAAACTTCACCACAACTCCACCTAAACTCGTCTATTCAAAACAAATAGCGAAAGAAAATATCACAATCAAAAGCAGAAAAAATGAAACACACAAAACTATCAAGCAAAAAAATCACAAAAAAGAACATGAAAGTGAAAATGAAACAAGACAAGCAAAACAAAAATATGATCTTTGTTATCCTTAAAAGCGATGGAAATCGAAGCGGCGACGAATATTCCCTTGAAGCAAACGATGAAGGTAACAGATTTAGCATTCGTCTATTGTTTCAATAATTGTTAGGATTTTCAGGAAATCAAAACAAAACTCCATAAACTTTAGTTTTATTTCACTTTCAGAAACTCCAGAAAATAAGGCCGAAATTTTGAAATAGAAAATTCTCTACAGTGGAAGGGGAGGGGAGGAAGGAGGTGGACAGAGCATGAAGACGAATGGGAGGGGAGAGGGGTATGTGTGGGATAGGGGGGATAAAATTGATTTTTCTTAAAATTAAAAATATTTGGGGCCAATTAAATAATGATAGGTTGTCAGAGATAAGAGAAGGAGAATCAAACTAATTTTTTAAAACAAAAAAATTATGGGACCAATTAAATAGTGACACATGACCATATGAGATTATTTTAACTTTATTAACCGATCACCAATGCCTCGGGACCACTACATTATAAGACCCTTCAAATATGAGATTATTCATAGTTAATTAATAAGTTGAACTAATTAAAAGACCAACCAAATTATGGATTATTCCTATCAATTACCCAAAAAACAAAAGAAATAAATGTTGGGTTTTCTATCAATTCAAAGATTTGATTTTTTATTTTAAATTTTGTCCTGTGATCTTTAGAGAAAATGAAGGAAAAGAAATAAAGAAAAGATGTTTTTTACATAGATTTAAAATTTGAATTTTTTTCCTTTGATCTTGGGAGAAAATAAAGGAAAAGAAAGGGAAAAAGAAAGAAAAGTTGGATTTTATATGTAAAGATTTCAATTTTTTTGCCCTTTGATCTTGCGAGAAAAGGAAGAAAATTTATCGATTTAAAGATACGATATTTTTTTTGGTAGTGTGATCTTGGGAGAAAATGAAGGAAAAGAAAGGAAAAACAAAGAAAAGTTGGGTTTTATATGGATTTTAAGATATTTTTTTTTGTCCTGTGATATTGGGAATGAAGGAAAAGAAATAAAAAAAAAAGGAACAAAATGAAAGTTGGGTTTTATATCAATGTAAAGATTCACATTTTTTGGTCCTTTGATATTGGGAGAAAATGAAAGAAAGGACAGACAAAAAAAAAAAGAAAAAAGAGAAATTGTTTTTATATTGATTTAAAGATTTGATTTTTTTTTCTTTTTTTGTCATTTGATATTGGGAAAAAAAGAAATAAAGAAAAGAAAAGTGAGGTTAATCTTTAGCAAGAATGTAGGGGCAAGGAAGGTTTTGTGCTCTCATTGTTGAAGTATTATTCCAGGGCGCACACTGTTGGTTGAAGGTTTGAGATTTTTTTTTACAACACCTTCCATCCTTTCTCTCAAGTCTCAGCAACAAAACAAAAACCGAAGATGCACACTTTTGATTCATTACTCAGTCATCGGGTTCACCGGCTACAATTGTATAATGCATTCTTACATTCTATAATTTTCAATAAGAGTTTAGTAATTTATAATTTTAAATTATTTAATCTTTTAACTTGATGAATCAAAATAAATACAATGTTTTCCAATAACTTATTTTGCTGTCATGCAGTTTCCCTTTGTTGTTGTCTTGTTGATGTTTCAGAACAACCAGATCATATGCCAGATCACGTGAGCAACATTCCTACACCTGACCATTATCGTAACCAAACCTCCTTAAGTTCTAGAACCTTCCTATGTTTCTATAAATGTTATGATATAGCTTAGGTCTAAACGGAGTTGTATGTAGAAAACACTAAGTTATAGAAATTGAAATCATTTACCATTCAAATTTCAATACAGACGGAAATTCGATGAGCCACACGGCATCGCTCCATCTCCCATCCACGGCCTCCGTTTTCATCTCAAAGCATTCACATGCTTACTTCTACCTAACCGTTAGCAAGTATACGACTAAATAGATCCAACTATAATATTTGGAGATCTCAGATTTTGCCAACTATACGTGCCATGATTTGGAGAATTATCTACTTGGCACTGTCACACCACCGGTCAAGTTCATGAACGATCAATCCACTGTTAATCCAGCATACACACAATGGCTTCGATTAGATCAATTTCTTCTCAGCTGGTTGTTATCCTTAATCTTTGAATCTATGCTAGGTCACGTTGTTAATTGCAATTGTTCCTCTGAAATCTGGACTACTTTGGGGCAATTGTTCTCCACCAAATCAAAAGTTGGACTCCTTCATCTCAAATTTCTTCTCCAGACTACGAAAAAAGGATCTCTATCCATTGAAGATTATTTTCTGAAAATTAAAACTATTGCTCAGGATCTCATGTTGGCTGGTCAGAGTGTTTCTGATGAAGAACTCGTCCTTTATATATGGAGGTCTTGGATCAAAATTTGATTCATTTGTTGTTAATCTCACCTCAAAGGACTCTATTACGCTTCTAGAAGCACAATTTTTACTGCAAACACAGGAACTTCGGCTAGAAACTCTAGGCACAAATCCAATTGTTGATGTATCTCATACCACTACAAACACTCCCACCACTGCCTATAGACGTGGTAATTTCAATTCCTCACATCCTCATGCAACCCGACGGTTTTCTCCTACTCATAGAGGTCTTGGCCGAGGAAGATCTTCTTCAGCTTACCGGTTCCTATGGTCCTCCTAAGCTCTCTTGTCAAATATGTGGAAAACAGGACCATTCAGCACTAAAGTCCTTTCATCGGTTTGACATTAGCGCTTGCGGGAAATTCTTCACTCCAAAGGGATCTCAGCCTTCCTCTTTCAAAACCTCCGTACATAGTCTCGTAATTTACTGACAACCCAAAATTTGTCTTTGATGATGGCTGGTACCTGGACAATGGTGCTACTCACCACATGACTTCAAATTCTACTGCACTAGACATCAAGACTGAATATAATGGATATGGTAAATTACTTGTTGGTAATGGATCAACTCTCCCTATTTCTCATATTGGACATTCATCTCTTTCATTTTCCAGGCCACTACATCTTTGGAATATACTTTTGGTTCCTACTATTAAGAAAACTTTAATCGCACTGATGACTGATTTGCAACACATGTTCTTAATGTTTTTTGCAAGAGGAGACATGTGATACACAAGAAGATACACAAAAACAGGAACTCTACGCTCTCACTCTTCATAATAATGTGATTATTGAATTTGATGCCTTTCATTGCTTGTTAAGGACAAGGTCACGAAAGCTATTATGGTTCAAGGGCAGCTCCATGATGGTCTCTATCAATTGGACCTTCCATCTCCTACCTCACAGTTGCACTCTTCTCTATCCTCTATTAATACAGTCTTAGCATTGCACAACGATTCTACTACTGCATCAGTTTCTCACAATTCTCTATCTTCCAATTGTACTACCTACAATAAAGAACACAAACTGCTCTCCTTATGGCACAATTGATTGGGCCATCCTCACCCACGAGGTCTCCAGCAAGTGCTCAAGCATTTGAATATATTGACTTATAATACAACTACTCCACCATTTTGTGAAGCTCAAGCCAACAAGGTGCTTCATCAATTTCATTTCTCTGGCCACTTCAAAGTACTTCATGTCCATTACAACTCATTCACTATGATGTATGGGGCCCAGCCCCTTCTCTTTTTGTGGATGGATATCCTTATTATGTTTCCTTTGTAGATCACTTCACAAGATTTGTATGGATTTACCCATTGCATCTCAAATATGAGGTTAATTCAACTGTTTCTCATTTCATTACAATGGTAGAACGTAAATTCACTACTAAAGTTAAGTGTATCCAAACAGACTGGGGAGGTGAATACCGTAAGTTAACCCCTCTCCGTCACTCCCTTGGCATTGACTTTGGTCATCTCTATCCTTAGACACACCAGTAGCAGGGGTAGGCTGAGCGCAAGCATCGACATATTATAGATCTTGGTCTCATTCTTTTGGCCAAAGCATCCATGCCACTTAAATTCTAGTGAGATGCATTTGTTTCTACAGTTTATCCCCTCAATAGACTGCTTACACAGCTTCTTCAAAACAAATCACCCTTTGAATTGTTGTTTCATTGACATCTTGATTATCATTTTCTAAACACTTTCGGATGTGCTTGTTATCCCAATCTTCGTCCCTACCATAATCAAAAATTTCAGTTTCGGACTTCCGCGTGTGTCTTTCTTGTTTACAACCCCATGCATAAAGGATATAGGTGTCTTCATAGTCCGTATCTATGTTGCTCGTAGTGTCATGTTTATCCTCAACTTTTCTACTCTTCCTCTGCTCCTTCATCTTCTTTACCACCCTCATCTGGTTTTTCTTTTCCTTTCTCTTTGCCTAGAGTTTTAGCCCTTATGCCTTCTTCTACTCCTTCGGTCCATGGACAAAAACTTCCTAATGACTCCCATATATCTTCTGACACCCTTTCTTCTCTATTTGCTGCTTGTCCCACCATTGACAAATTTTCTTCCTCTCCAACCGCAGCTTGTACCAGCATTCCTCTCATTCCTTTTTCATCTCTTATCAAGCCTTTGGCTACTCCACAGTGCTCAATTCATCAAATGCAAACTCGTGCTAAGTCCGGTATTTTTAAACCATGAGTTTTCACTGTTGATCATCAAACTCCTCTCACTATTGTTGAGGCTTTATCCCACCCCTAATGGAAGCAAGCTATGCACTCTACATTTTCTGCTCTTCTTCGGAATAACACTTGGGATCTTGTGTCTCCTCATCCGGATAAGACAATTGTACATAGTAAATGGATTTTTAGAATCAAATACAAGGCCAACGGTACTCTTGACAAGTATAAAGCCCGTCGAGTGGCTAAGAGGTTTCAACAAACACCTGGTGTGGATTATTTTTAGACATTTAGTCCTGCAGTGAAACATGCTACTATAAGGCTTATACCTTGGCTATTACTCATCAATGGGACATTCAACACATTGATGTAAATAATGCATTTCGCAATGGCGACCTTGAAGAAACAGTATACATGGCACAACCGGAAGGTTTTGTGGATCCTTTTAAACCTCATTTTGTTTGCAAATTGTGCAAAGCCTTGTATGGCCTCAAACAGGCTCCTAGAGCCTGGTATGATCGACTCAAAAGGACTTTGCTACAGTGGGGATTTCGCAATTCCATTTTAGATTCTTCTCTCTTCTATGTTTGCAAAAATGGCCATAAACTCTTTGCCTTGGTATATGTTGATGATATTTGATTAATGAGCAAATGCAATCGATGTTCATCAACTCATTCATGATCTCGACCAGCATTCTCAAAACTCTTGGTTTAGTACACTACTTCCTTAGATTTGAGGTTACACGCTCTCCTTCTGAACTTCACATGCGGCAGACCAAATATGCAACTGATCTGCTCTCTCGCACAAACATGACAGATTATAATTCTTGTTCTACTCCCATGTGCCTCTCTAATAATCTTTCTTCTCATGGTAGTCCTCCTTTTGCACATCCTTCTCTTTACCGTAGTACCATAGTACCATAGGGTCACTTCAATATCTCACCAATACACGACTTGATATCGCTTATGCTGTTAACAAGCTCAACCAATTTTTACAAGCTCCAACTGATGCTCATTGGGCTGCTGCAAGCTTATTTTCCAATACATTAGAGGCACCCTTCAAGATATCTTTTCATCTCGCCCCTTCTTCAACTAAAGGCTTCCCGACGCCATCGGGAAACTAATCTCATGATAGAAAGTCTATCAAGCAGCTTTGCATTTTCCTGTGGCAATTTGATTTCCTGGGTGTTCTAAGAAGCAAAATGGGCTTATAGCAGTCAAGTACGCAGGGGTGGAATATCGCTCTTAAGCCCAATCGAAATTGAGGTAATATGGATTCAACAATTGCTCTCTAAAATTGGTGTTCGCCTGCACACTTCTCCTCCTGTGTTGTGGTGTGACAACATGAGTGCACATGAGCATCCAACCCTATTTACCATGCTTGTAATAAACATTTCGAACTGGATATTCATTTTCTTCGAGACCTTGTCACCTCTCACAAGTTGGAGGTTTGTTATGTTTCCACAACTCATTAGCTTGCTGATCTACTGACAAAACCCTTATTAGGCTCTCGTTTCTCGCTTCATTACAAGCCGCATCCGGGTCTCACCCCAAATTTCAATCGGGAGGGGTGTGGTAGTGATGTTTTAGAACAACCAGATCACATGTCAGATCACTTGAGCAACACTCCTACACTTGACTAGCACCGTAACCAAACCCTTTTCAGTTCTAGAACCTTCCTCTGTTCCTATAAATGTTCCGATGTAGCTTAGTTCTAAACAGAGTTGTATGTAGAAAACACTCAGTTACAGAAATTGAAATCATTTACTCTCTAAAATTTCAATACCCTTCTACTTAGCTCTTATACTCCAAACCTTTAGGTTCCATTGGGAATCAAAATGTACTAAGGAAATAAAATAAAGGTGTAAAAACAATCAATAGAGAATTGGAGAAAAAAACTCCTTGTGTTATTTTTCATTAAATTAACATGTGTATATATGCAGGAGGGATAGTCTATATTTCCTAATATGTTACAACTCTACATGTTAGGAATCCTAACTAGTTACAACTTTATATGTTAAGTTTCCTAACTGGTTACAACTCTATATGTTAATACTCCCCCTCAAGTTGGAGCATAGATGTCAACCATGCCCAACTTGTTATATAAATAGCTAACCCGATCCCCACTTAGAGTCTTTGTGAAAATATCACCCAACTGTTCTCCCGTCTTCACATATCATGTAGAAATCAAATCGAGTTGTATTTTCTCACGATTGAAGTGATAGTCAATCTCAACATGCTTAGTTAGTTCATGGAATATAGGATTCGAGGCAATATGAAGGGCAGCCTGGTTATCACACCAAAGTTTTGCTAGGACCACAATCTTAATGCCGACTTCCATCAAGAGTTGATGAAGCCTCATGATTTCAATACAGATCGTAGCTATCGCTTCATATTCCGATCAAGACTTGAACGGAAACAACCCCTTTGCTTCTTACTCTTCCATGAGACTAGATTTCCACCAACAAAAAACACAAAGAATCTAGATGTGACTCTGACTCACTACCAAATCAAGATCCGTGAAGTACCAACCTTATTATGCCTATGAATACTATATAGAACACTACGTCCTCTAGCCTTGTATTTCAAGTAACATAGAATATGTTCTACAATTTGCTTCAATTGTCAACAATGAGGAATGCAAAGATTAATTACAACACTCGATCGAGTATGCACATAATGTGGATGAGTCACAGTAAGGTAATTCAGCTTCCCAACTAGTCTTCTATATCTCTCAAGATCCTCAAACAACTCGCCTCTCTAAGAAGGCTATGAGGCCATAGCCCATAGTGTGAACCCCACGACTTTGCTCCCACCCTCCATGGGGCCTCAAAACAATAAATCAAGCACATATTTCCCTTTAGATAAGAAGATTCCATGTCTACTCCACATAACTTCAATACCCAAGAAATATCTAAGCATTCTTAAGTCCTTTGTATGGAACTAATCGTGAAGAAAGGACTTAAGGGATGAGATTCCTATAGAGTCACTCCTAGTGATAACAATATCATCCACATGGTACCACTAATAAAACGATGGTTTGAATCGAGCCTAAAGAAGACTGAATTCGGCCGCATTTACTCTTTACGTTTAAAATTTCAACCGTCATTGAATTTGACGAACCAAACACTTCCAGGGATTTGCTTTAAGCCTTATAACGACTTTTGAAGGCGACAAACCTTCCCAATCTCCTCCTGAGCAACAAACCCTGCAGGTTGCTCCATATACCTCCTCTTGAAGATCGCCATGAAGAAAGACGTTCTTAATATCAAGCTGATGAAGATCCCAATTATGAGTGGTAGCCAGGGAAATAAAAAGCCGAACATATGTCATCTTAGCAACGGGGGAAAAGGTATCAGAATAGTCCACACCATAGGTCTTAGCGTACACTTTAGCCACAATTTGTGCTTTCAATCGGTTAACCGAACCATCCAGGTTAACTTTGACTGCAAAGACCTAGTGACATCCAATGGATTTCTTCCTAGTAGGCAACTATACCAAGTTCCAAGTACCATTCCCATTCAGAGCATCCATCTCCTCTATCATAGCACTATGCCAACCAAGGTGAGACAAGGCTTCCTGAAAAGTGTTAGGCAACAAAATAGAGTGCAAAGAAGCAATAAAGGAACAAGAAGGAGAAGACAACTGGTTATAGGTGCAAAATGAGGAAATTGGATGAACACACTAATGTCTACCTTTATGAAGAGCAATAGAGAGATCATCATCAGAATCGGATCTGATGTCGAAGCAACTGATGGAGGACCAGAGATTGGTGGGTTCTAGCGTCGAGTGTAGACCAGAGTGATAGGAGCCTTTACTGGAGTAGGAACAAGAGGGGCCACGGGGGAGGCAATAGTATACACTAGCAGGTCATCTGCCTCCCCCGACTATTGTGGGTCAGGGGTGAAGAGAAAGGGACATTCTAAAAAACTTGACATTTGCAAAAACCAAGTACCTACGAAGATTAGGGTAGTAACACCGATACCCCTTCCGAACCCAGGAATAACTAAGAAAGATACATTTTAAAGATTTATGGTCAAGTTTAGATACCTGAGGTGAACATCTCGAACAAAACAGGTACATCCAAATATCCGAGGCTCAATAGGGAATAGAGGTTTATTGGGGAAAAGGATATGATACGGAGTGTCCCAATTCAAGACTAATGAAGGCATCCGGTTAATAAAAAAGCAAGCCGTGGAAACAACATCAACCTAGAAATGCTTGAGCACATGCATATGAAATAATAAAGCTCTAGCAGTTTCAAGGAGGTATCTATTCTTCCTCTCAGCAACTCCATTTTGAGCATGAGTGTCAACACAAGAAGTCTAATGAAGGATGCCATTTTGAAGCATGAAGGATTGAAATTTTTCTGAAACATATTCTTTTGCATTACCACTTCTCATAACAGCATATAGTTTATATAACCACAGGGATATGAAATGAGAAACAACTATATGTTATTAATATAACCCAAGTGGTTCATGAATAATCATCAACAAAAGTGACAAAGTATCGAAACCCGATTAGGGATACAACTGGGCACGGACCCCACACATATGAATAGACTAACTCAAAAGGAGCACTAGCTCGTTTATTGACTCTAGGACTATAACTAAGGCGATGATGTGATTAGTGCCCAAATAGTGCTGTTTTGAGCCTTGTTCATTGCAGGTTTTGAGCACTTTTTGTATACTAATCAACTTAAATAACCCAATTGATATTAATTAAGGTCTCACTATACTAATAATCATATTTTGTGGATATTTTGTAGTTTTATGTTTCAATTATACCATTATCTTCAAGCCAAATCAAATATGAAGAACCCGAGCGAACTCAAGCTTCATGAACAGCTGCATGCAATTGAGCTAAATACGTAGGAGATTTATAAAAGTGCGTAGGATTTTGCAAATCTATGTAATTTTTTGTAATTGCACTCAGTCGCGAACTTTCGCAAATCAAATTTTCAAAGTACTCGCCCTGCTTTGGCCGTGTTGACCACGCTTTTGATTGCTTTTTAGATTTTGTACCAAAATTAATTCTTTAATGTATTTTTTTGTTATTTCATACCTTTTGTAATTTCGATCGCAGCTATCAAGCCTTAAGTACTCTCTATAAAATCAATCAATCCAACAACAGCAAATTGGCGCCAAAGCTTTCAAATTTCCTCTCCCACTTCGTGATTCACTCGTTTTCTCTCCCTTTCAGATTAATTCTACAAACACCCTCAGGATGACAACTCAAGGGATGCTTACTAAAACCCCTCATCCTTGAAGACAGTAGCTACCGGGGTTGAAGTTTGGAGGTGGTGGCACCTATTCTCCCAAGGCTAACGTGAGTACGATTATCATTTATGTTTCTACATCTCACGTTAGGGTTTAAATCCCCGTGATGTACCCTGAGGCCGCGATTTCGGCGTTTTTAAAGGTCAAAGGATACTTATTGCCAGATCCACCGATGCTAGCTTAGCTGCCACTTATTTGCTCCGCGGTGTTAGATCCGTGGTCAACTGAATCGTCTGAACATTAATGGTTAATAAATGTCAGATACCAGAGAAACACTTTTGTGTCTGGGCCATGCATAAACATAGATCCGACTGAAATGACTATAGGTCATCATCCCCAACGCGAGGAAAAGGACCCTAGGACATTATAGTTGCCTTAGAACTATAAGCCTAGTGGCCCGAAACTTCAAGGATTTATTTTACACTTTATCTCCCTACAAGCATTTTGCTTCGCTTCATCAACCCTTAACGTTTACAAGAAACCCAACTAAAAGTGGAAATAATTCATTTTTAGTCAACTCTGGACTCACTTCAGCATTTTGAAGAAAACTCCATCCCCGAGTTCGACTCTTAGACTGATACAATATTATAAAGAGCTTGCTACAAAGCAGTAAAGGAACCCTAGGATATAAATTTTGTTGATCTTAACACCTACCGCGGGGTACTTAATCTCAAATAACAAAGCAGCTGTGGGATGGTGTCAGACAGAGTGAGAAGATGTTGGAATCTTGTGGATCCATACAACAAGTATTGGTGAATTCTCATTAATTTTTTATTTTACTTCATTATTCCCCATTTTACGCTCACTGTAGGGAAATTCGAATAGTTTATATTGTGCATGTAATCAAATATTTTTCTTCGTTTTAAGTTTAACTAACTATAACCTCTTTTGTAGCTTTGTTTTTGGTTCTTGTTGTTTGTAGCCGTTTCAGACTTTATGCAATCCCGGGATAGGAACACTTATGGAGCATATTAGAGAGAACCCATGGTCCCACAGGAGGAATGTGGCGAGCTCAAACACCGAATGATGAAGCTCCTCACTCGACAAGAAGAGAGCCAACAGGGGTCCAAAGAATCCTGGGTCACATAAGACAATGAGGGATCATATACACCCACCAAAAGTGAGTGCACCATCATGTATTGTACTCTGGCCCAGATGCAATGTCGCCTTATCTCGGTGCCCTTTCCCAAAACCCTTCCAATGTATGGAGAATGGAAAACTGTGACACATCGTGGAGTTTGAGGAAGTTTGCATGACTTTCAAGGAAGGTGCAATTGACATGGAATTGCTGAAACTGAAAGCCTTCCCCTTAACCCTGAAAGACAAGGCCAAGATTTGGCTCAACTCGCTAAGGCCAAGGACTATTAGGAACTGGGGGGATATGCAGGCAGAATTTTTGAAAAAGTTTTTCAGCACCCATAAAACTAACAGCCTGAAGAGGGAAATATACACCTTCACAGCCAAAGATAATGAGAAATTCTTTTAGTGTTAGGAAAGGTACCTAGAGACCATCAGTGCTTGCCCTTACCATGGCTTTGATACCTGGATGCTGGTTAACCACTTCTATAATGGAATGTCCCACCTTTGCTTAAACGATTATTGGAAATATGTACGAGGGAGGGTGGACTTCATGAGCTCAGCACTCCCGAGAGGAAGCCATGGATTTCTTGAACACTATGTGGCTGAGACATCTAAAGCATGGGATGAACCCTGACCCCAAGGCGGAGAGGATGAGACACACAGCACATTTAAGGGAGGCATGTGCTCGATCCAGGGGACATGGAAATGAAGGCAAAGCTATCCACCTTAACTGGGGTTGGAAGAGCTTGAAATGAGAATTAACCATGAGGTCTGGCGGTGACTAAGGCATCATGCCTAACCAAACATGCTTATTTGTCGAGTCCACTGGCGCAGAGGAGGCATTGCCTGAATCATTAACCTAGTGAGGGACTTTGTCTTTGAACAAGCTAATGTAAATTGGGCTAATACAAACCACCGGCCACAACCCATACGAAATACCTACAACTGTGGAGGAACCACCCAAACCTCTCTTGGAAACCAAAACACTCTCCCTATGTGCCTCTGCTGCTTGTGTGGCTTTGAGGTCCAGGCCCAGCCACAGCCACCACCATCTTCATCTCCGGTTAGGCAAGCTATTACTTCTTGAATTTACGAGCAAGGTGGTGCATTAACTTTGTATAAGGAGGAACAAAAGGCAATGAATGCGGACTAATCAAAGAATTGACCGATTGAGCCTCAATGAAAATGAGCAACCTACACTCAGAAATTTCTCAAAAGCATGAAACAACCTACAGTAAATTTCCCGAAAAATACTGACAACTGCGGTGTTCAATCTCAAGACTATCTAACCGGCGTAAGTACGGGGAAAGGGAGAATTTCCCTCAAACTACAACAAATCCGGCGCATGAAGTGAGCTCCTCAGACCAAATTCTAGGATGTGGATCAGAGTTAAGGCAAATCATCACATTTGAGAGTGGCGGAAAGGCTAAGCAGTGACACGAAGCGGTAAAACAAAGGCCGGGAAGAATTTGAAGAAAGCTGAACCCGGAGGAGGTGGTGATCAAGCGAACAAACGAAAAAAATAGCACACCCCCACGCTACTCCCGAGCACTAAAAGCTAGAAGGAAGGCCATTGTCGGGCTGAAATGTTAGAAGTGCTGAAGCCCAGTAGATCGACATCCCACCCTTGACGCGATCAAACAAATCCTGCAAAATTTTGAAGGACTTATGTCTGATGAAAAAGAGAGAAATTTGAATGTTGGCGAGAAAGCCTTCACATTGAAAACAATGAGTCGCTATATCCCAATCTGAACTCAGGTGAAGTATAAAAAGATCGGGTTGTCGACCATCTCGGTTAATGGAGCGCTTGTGCTGGAAAAACCTTTGCTAGACTTGGGTGCAAGTGTGAATCTCCTCCCTTATTCAATGTATAAGCAGCTCGAGTTGGGAGAACTAAAGCCCACCTCCATCACAGCATCTCTTGCGAGATAGATCAATCGAATATCAAAGGGACGGTGGAAGATGTCCCTAATACAAGTGAATGAATTCTACTATCCGGTAGATTTTGTTTGTACTTGACACAGAACAGCGGCTCTTGATGGCTAATTATGTACCTATCATCTTGGGGAGACCATTCTTGGCCACTTCCAATGTGATTATCAACTACCGAAATGGTGTTATGCAACTCACCTTCAGAAACATGACCCTAGAACTCAACATCTTCCACTTGAGTAAAAAAGAACATCTTTGTAGTGGAAGATGGCACGGAAAAGTTTGAATCATTGACACGATCACAGAACGGGGTGACTAGTAGGGGATGCAGGATATGCTAACTGAAGAATTAGCTGAGTATTCAGAAAGGCAGCATGAAGCACAGGACATGAAACTTGTCCAAGGGCACTAGAGGAAGAAACAAGAAATTTTTCCTTTGATGATTGAGGAAGGAACAATTGAGCCCCAGAAATTGGAGCTTAAACCTTTGCCTGTGGAGTTGAAATATGCCTATTTGGAAGAGTAGGAGCAATGTCTAGTTGTCATTTCATCCCTACTAAGCATTTCACAGGAAGGTGATGCATTGCACATCCTAGAGAGGAAACAGCAAGCTCAGGATGGAAGATTCTTGATCACGAAGAGAATTATTAGCCAGTTTGCATATCATCTATGTAGAGGAAGAGGCAAAAGTCGAGTAAAATGACCAGAAGATTGAACCCACATATGCAAGAAGTGGTTAGGGAAGAAGTCCTAAAGTTGCTGCAGTTGGTATCATCTACCCCATATCAGATAGCACTTGGGTGAAAGAGTCCCGAGCCAATTGGTGCCTAAATCGGGGGTAACCATGGTGCATAACGAAGAAAGGAGAGGAGATGCCACCCTCGCCACCACGGGTTGGAGAGGTATGTGTGATTATAGAAGGCTAAATGAAGTGACCGGGAAAGGTCACTTCCTCTACCTTCATGGATCGGCTCCTTGGGAAAGTTTACAGTCGACCGCCCCTGCTTGTTTTCTAGATGGCTATTAGGGATACTTTCAAATTGAAATTGTTGTAGGGCGAGGAAAGAGCCACCTTCACATGTCATTTGGCACATGTACATGGAGAATGCCCTTTGGCACATGTAATGCCTAACCACATTTCGACGATGTATGCTCGGTGTTCGGTGATTTGGTAGAGCACATTATGGGTTTACATGGATGACATTATAATTACATGGAGGGAGTTTGAAGAATGCCTAATCAACACGAAGCCCATCTTTGCATAAGTGCATAAGAAAAACACAGTGCTGAGCTGGGAAAAATGCCATTTATGGTCGATCGAGGGGGTATCTTGAGGGCATATTATTTCGAAAAAGGAATCGAAGTTGATAAAGGCGAAATTAAGCTTAATTTCCAAACTACCTCCCCTTGAATGTCGAGGCGTAGGGGCGATTCTTGGGGCATGCAGGGTTCTACAGGAGGTTCATCATGGACTTCTCAAAAATTGCCAAGCCTCTTTACAAACTGCTGGAAAAAGATGCCAAATTTATTTGGGATACAGACTGCCAAAAAAGCTTTGAGAAGCTTAAAGCCTATTTGACCACTACACTAATAATGAGAGCCCACAACTGGCAGTTACTCTTCGAGGTGATATGCGATGCAAGCGATATGGCCATTGGAGCAGTTCTCGGACAAAGGGAAGGAGGAAAGCCTTATGTGGTCTATTATACGAGCAAGACACTGAATGAGGCACAGAGGAATTACACAACCACAGAAAAGGAGCTATTGGCAGTGGTTTATGCCTTAGACAAATTTCGAGCTTATTTGGTTGGGTAGGACATAATAATATTCACAGATCATTCAGCCCTGAAATACTTGCTCACCAAACAAAATGCTAAGGCTAGGCTTATCAGATGGGTTCTCCTGTTGCAAGGGTTCAACCTACAAATCAGGGACAAAAAAGGTGTGGAAAATGTTGTTGTCGATCACACATCGGATTATGATCTCACCTGACACTCCTGACTCTCCAATCAATGATGAGTTGATTAGGTGCCACGGTAGGGTGATGGGAATCAACAAAATTTGTTTCCTATATTCCTCCTCTTTGCCGTAGTCAAGCTACTCTGATGTCATGGTCTAGGAATTAGAACATGTGGGGATGGGTTTTCATCCCACGTATGATTAGCATCAGTGTTTGAAAATGGTGAGGCTTTTGTTTGGATTTTAGGATTTTGTTAAAAGCAGTGGGGATTATATATTCATTATTCGCGTAATGGTTTAAAGTGAAGTGTGAAATAAGGTAACTTTTGAAGGCTTGGGTCACTAGCTTGATAATATGGGGCTATTAAAATGTCCTCGGGTTATTTCCTCGCATTAGGGCAAATGACCTATAGTCAAAGCCAAAACCGGATCTTTGTTTAGCTATAAAACCTAACCCTAGAACTACTCCTATTTGAGTCAAATCAAGTACTAAGCATTCAAAGTCCCATTCAGTTTAAAACCTAGCATTTAACCTCATTTCAGTGGCTCGTAAATGACATCTAAAGGATGTCAGTGCATCTATCATTAAGAATGCACTGAACAGCAACATGACAAGTATTGACGAAGGAAAGAAGACATTAAATGGCATTAAACCCTAGATTGGAAAGTTGGGAACCATAAATGCTGTACCTGTAACATTCAAAGCATGAGGACAACCTGCAACAACCCCAAAACCAAGCTAGCAACCCTCCTCTTCAAAGCTATGAGGCTTAGCCAAGCATCCCTTGAGTTGTCATCCTCAAGGGGGTGTTTGGCGGCGAAAGAATGAAAGGAGAGAAGAGAGCAAATAGAACCTTAAAATGAAAGCTGTGGGAAAAATTGTCTTAAATGAAAAGTTGCTTAGGGTTACAAAGAGGTGGGGGTTTATATATTCCCAGCCCAAAGTGTGAAAATACAAATACCTAAAATATGAAATTACATAGGGTCAAAATGGTAATACATCAAAACGTGGTCGTTTGGGATCAAGTATACCAAAAACACAGGGGCTGAGATTTCGCTATGCAGGAAATTTCGCTATGCTAGCGAAATTTTGCTAGCCTAGCGAAATTCTACAGAGATAGCGAAAATGGGAAATTTCGCTTGCCTTGATGTTATTTAGCTAAGCGGGAATTTCGCTAACTTGCGAAATTTTTGGCAGATGGCGAAATTGGAAAGATTTGGCTGAGCACGGTAAGAGATTTAGCTAGCTAGCGAAATTTCGCTAACCTAGCGAAAATTCCCAATTTTGCTAGGATTGCGAAATTTTCGCTATGATTGCGAAATTTTCGCTATGATGCAATTTCGCAATCCAGTGAGGTACGCAATCATGACGAAAAATCACGGTTATCACCTTCTGTTTGCTCACTTGCATTCTCTCTTGCACTTCATTCATCACTTTGCCTTCAATTCTTCAGCTGAGATCTTGATATTTTATGCGCCTGGCTCGATGAAATCATCGAGATTCTGCATTCAACACCAATAAGAAGCTAAACTTCTTTGATTAAAGTTCTCAAAACACATGAAAACTATCCAAGAAACAATCTCGAAATGGAATTAGTGAAACTAAGTGGACCTGCACACATCAATTGGCTTAATTGATATGATTAGTGTGCAAAAAGCACTCAAAACCTATCTTGAATAGGGCTCAAAATAGCACTTTTTGGGTACTAATCACACCCCCCAACCGACACGTTGCTAGTCCCTTAGCAATGTTAAAACAAAAATGGGATGCATGTTGTGCTTTTACAAAAAGTGTATTTGGGTCAAAAAGTGTATGTACAGATAAGCTTTACCTTTAGCATGAATAATTTACACCCTGTATGAAAACCGACATGAGAGAACAAAAACCATATAAGAACAAGTTTTAGGGCAATGCCAATTTCAAAGAAATCAACCTGAATTTCCACCAAAATCTAATTGTTCCTAAGGTAACCAGTTTGAGCCAATAAATTGCAAAGTTATTCCCTCTGACTATCACGCGCCATGCCATAAGCATTAAAACAACCTAAATAGGATTAGCTATCACTCTTATTTCTTTGACTAAATTGTAGGGTGCAATGCCCAAAAGTCATTTGCTTCACCAAGTCAGATATGGCAGTCCATCGATGACTCTGACGATTAAGGTTTAGGGCATCCAAGCGAAAGGATCCTTGACCACAAACTCTGTGAGGCTTCACCACGGACTCCGGTGACTTAGAAATTAAGCACCTACAACACGCTAAACTCTACCCGTCCACCCATGCTTGAACACTCGTCGGTGACTCCCAACCGGTGAAGGTTTAGGGCCTTAGGAGCTTTAAGGCTTTAGCCATATACCCCTCGGATAGTGTTAGGTTTTCAAAGCCAGCGTCACGGCTTTTATTTTTATTTTTCTTCTTTTCTTTTTCTTTTTGCTTTTTCTTTTCCTTTTTGGAAGACTTCATTGGTCTTCAATCATGGGTAACACAAACCTATTATGGGTCGTCAACAAATTTAAGGCCAGCTTTGCAAAGTGGAAAGAGGTATATAGCTTCGCAACCTATTGGTACAACCTGGTGTGCAGTGTGTGAATTAGCTAAAGGGGGAATGTTCAAGGTTGACTATGCTGAAATCTTAATTGACCAAAAACTAAATCATGCATGGAATTGTCCTATCATTAGGTAACATCACGGGGTTTCAATTCTGACTAAAGGCAAGAGAATATACCTGAAATGGAACCACAAAATGAATTGCAAAGTGTAGTAAAATGTAAATAGTGCTATAAAGCTTTTGATATAACCAAAATGGCTAATACATGCTTGATAGCTAAACATAACAAAATATCACTTGCCTACTATTGGCTAATACTGCCTTGAATCCTGTACAAAATGGTAAATGGAGTTGATAAAGCACAAAAAAGCTATCTGAAAACATGATAGAAGACACTCGAACTACAGCTTTCCTCCCGTGAGGTATAGACATGTCATAGGGGTAGGAAAGTTTAGAGATAGGAGTGTGACCACCTCACTCTCGCGGTGGTGTGGATCAGGTGCTTCTTTGTGAGGGGGATGGCGGACCGGGGTGCGGGTAGGCGCGCTCGACGGGGCGGTGTGGTGCGGGGCGCGAACGGGAGGGGTGCGCTATGGCTCGGGTGGCTGGGGCTCGGCCGAGGCGGGGCTCAAGTGGCTGGGAAGGTTGAAATGAATTTGGAGAGAGTCCTCCTCCTTCTTTTTATGGCACTGGGCGACCGAGACGACCTACGGCTGATTTCGCTATAATAGCGAAATGCTGCATTGACACACAAATAAAAACAATTAAAAGAAACAAAAATTTGATTTAGGCTAATTATAAACAAAATCAAATTAATTGTATTTTAACGAAATCCTAAAGCAGAAATAAAATTAACTAAGGCTACCTAAAGGAAAGGTACACTTCGTCGGAAACCACTAAAAGGAAAGTTACTAAAAATAGAAAACTACGAAATTATTAATTTTTAAACAAAAGTTTGAGCTGCAATTTGGTTTCATTTGACACCAAATCAGCTCAATTTTACCAACTCCATTCATGGGGGGTCAAGGAGGAGGAGCTCGCCCAGCCGGCGGTGGCTGTGTTGCGTAGCCGTGCTTGGTCCTTCTTGTTGATTTTCTTCTCACGGGGGTGATTTTGGGCCTGACCAATTGCTCTACATGAATGACTGATGGCAACTCCCAAACACGTGTTTCATCTTAGTTAGCCAATTCACCCGATTTATGGATCTTTGGCTTCCACTGCATTATGATAGTAGGCATACTTCATTTCTTCCCCTTATCATACCCTCCTTTGGTTTGTGCTTGTGGCTCAAGTGAAAAATGTTGAGCTCCAATGTGTGTGCCAAATGTAGGTGCATGACTCCATTTCGTGATTGATAATTACATTAGCGTGGCCAAAAATGGTCTTCAGATATAGGCACATGATTGGGCCCACTTGCGGTGGCTTGGTATCGAAGCACTACAAAGTCTCTTGGGTAGTAGAATTTTTACCACTTGACAACACATCCTCAACTATTCCTTAGGAATTTTTCATTGATCTGTCGACCCGATGACAAAGTGATGTTAGTGAGTTTGGCTCTCCTAAACCTGCTTTGCTTATCTGCGAGTATGGCGGCCAGTTTCTGCGGCCCCCGAATCGAGCGATGCGCTATCTGTGATCCTCAATGTTGGTAGAAATTGTGGGGATCACGGATCATATATTTGGCCGGGTTCTTGCTTTGGATTATGGCGACTTTGCTCGATTGGGAGGAACTTTCTTCTCGATGCCCGATCCTTTCTTGGTATTGCATAGGTCCTTGAGAACTTTGCATAAGTTGGGACTTGCCCAATCATGTGACTGATGGAATGTTTACCTTCGCACCTTAGCACCTCCCAAATTCAGCTTGGCAGGATTTTTCTTGCCTCGTAGTGCTTGGGGAAATGAAGGGGGCATAGCTATATTCTTTGGTCTTCAGCGATGTCTACCCTCTCGGAGCTCGGCTTCTTTTCTTTGCATGTCTCTTGTGATCATAGGCCTTTAGTTTGCTCTACTTCCCTTCCTCCTTAGAGTGATTATGGCCCCAGCCCTTCATCCATCTTTGAATTCAGCTGGATGAACCTATCTCATGGACCCCTTTTGGTTGGCAATTTGGGAAGGGAACTTCCTCTCCGCAATACCTCCAGTGTTGTTGATCTTTGTGATTGAATACTGTAGGTTATCAATTTTCTGATTTAGATTGCTCTCAAGCCCATTCTTTTGTTTAGTGTATTTTCTACAGTATCAATTCTTTGTGCCAATTGTGCATTGATCCCCTTTTGCTCTTCCACAAAATTGCCTACCACCTTGCGTTCAAGATGGCTTGTTATTTGGAGAAGTGAATGATGGTAGTGTGGTTTGAGATGAGGAACCAAGCGATGTTGCTTTTTGAGAACCTGAGTAGGGGATTAGGTTTCCGGGAGAGGTTAGAATTGATTTTCCAAATTGGAATTGTAGGTATTACCATATGGGGCATTGGGTTGTGGCTTGTATTGACCCTCTGACATTTGCATATTCGACATCCGTCCTTCAGCGATGGGGCGGTCGGATGATGTTCTCTGGATATGATGGGTTGACAAGCGATGAATGGGGTGGGGTGTGCGGTGTTTTGATCCTTGCACACTTCATGGAGCCCTCTCTTCTAGCTCCTCCACGCTTCCTAGCTAGGGTCGAGATTTTTGCTTTCATTTCCATGTCCTCACGAAGTAAAGAATTACTCCCCTTTGGTGTCTTGAGGGCCTCATTTCTCCACCTCTCTGAGTTTGGCTCATTCCAACCCTTGGAAGTTTCAGCCACATAACTCGAAATCCATAGCTTCATCTGGTTTACTCAAAATCGCCTCCACACATGGTTTCTAGCGGTGCTTCATGGCGGAGACGTACCATTATAGAAATGATTTACTAACATCCAGGTGTCGAAACCATGATGTGGGCGAAACATTGATAGTCTCCATGAATCTCTCCCAGCATTGGTAGAATTTCTCATTGTCAAAGAAATTTGAGTAGGTATAAAATCTGTCTCTTAATTTGTTGGTCTTTGTAGCCTTTGAAGAATTTCTTCAAAAGTCGACGAAGATCGACCCGATTTCTGTCGTTCTCGGCCTACGTGAATTGAGCAATTTTGGCTTGTCCTTGAGTTCGGTGGAAATGCTTTCAGCGAGCAACTCCATGTCGGTTATTCCTCCTTAAAAGTTATGCATACTTCCTCAAAATCCGTATGTGAATATGGATTTTACGATTCTCCGTACCATGAAATGTGGGAAGCGGGGCACTAGAGTGGTCTCTTTGCTACATCCTCGGCGGGAGGTATGATGCGGGAAGGAGCACTTACTCTAGGAAGTGTATGTGTTCCCTCATCGACACTGTATGTTGTTGGATTCATAGGGGTGCTTGTTGACTTTCTTTGTTCCTGGGGTAGAGGATCCGTTGGTCCACTTATGCTGCTTGATTTCCTAACTTTGTTCAATTGGTGCACTCACGCACCAGGTCTGCACACGATGTCCCTCTGTCCCAGTGCTGCATAAACACCTGTTACATAAAATGAGACACAATAAAGAATACAAACAAAAGCTTGGCAAAGAATAGATGTTGATTGAACAAATGTGCAGTGACGATAGATAACATAAATGAGACATATTCTGCCCCAGTTCTAAAGGTACAAGGTCACCAGCACTTGTAATGTGGATTACAAGTACACATCAACTCATCATACGTTGTTTGGCACCATCCCCGGCAACGGCGCCATTTGATTTGTGCCACGGTAGGGTGAGCGGAATCAACAAAATTTGTTTCCTATATTCGACCTGCGCGTGGTCAGTACTCCTGATATATAGCGGTCTAGAGATTGAACGTGGATGGGTTTTTCATCACGTATGATTAGCATCGGTGTTTTGAAAATGGTGAGGCTTTTTGTTTGGATTTTTCGGATTTTGTTGTTAAAAAAGCAGGTGGGGGTTGTATGTTCAGCGACTAAGCGTAATGGTTTAAAAGTGAAGTGTTAAATGGTAGCTTTGAAGGCTTGGGTCACTAGCTTGATAATATGGGGCTATTAAAATGTCTCGGGTTATTTCCCTCGCATTAGGGCAAATGACCTATAGTCAAAAGCAAAACCGGATCTTTGTTTAGCTATAAAACCTAACCCAGAACTACTCTAATGACTGAGTCAAATCAAGTACTAAGCATTCAAAGTCCCATTCGGTTTAAAACCTCATCATTTAACCTCATTTGTTAATGAAATGAATGACATCAAAAGGATGTCGATTGCATCTAACATTAAGAATACCTTTGAACCTAAAGCATGACAAGTATTGACCAAGGAAAGACATTAAATGGCATTAAACCCTAGATTGGAAAGTTGGGAACCATAAATGTTGTACTGTAACATTGGCATGAGGTGCTGCAGCAACCCCAAAACCAAGCTAGCAACCCTCATCTTCAAAGCTATGAGGCTTAGCCAAACATCCCTTGAGTTGTCATCCTCAAGGGGGGTGTTTGGCAGCCGAGAAAATGAAAGAAAGAGGAGAGAGAAGAGAGCAAATAGAACCTTAAAATGAAAATTCTTGGGAAAAGCTGTTAAATGAAGAAGTTGCTTAGGTTACAAAGGGTAGAGGGTTTATATAGTCCAACCCAAAGTGTGAAAATACAAAAATACCTAAAATATGAAATTACATAAGGGTCAAAATAGTAATACATCAAAACGTGGTCGTTTGGGATCAAGTATACCAAAAACACAAGGGCTAAGATTTCGCTATGCAGGAAATTTCGCTTAAGAGATAATTAAAATTTCGCTTATGTTAGTTAATTTTCGCTAGCCTAGCCGAAATTCTATGTAGAGACAAACAAACCTTTAGCAATGCATACCTTCACATTTATTAACCAGTCAGCTATGCCTCGCAATGGGCCACTCGCCAGTCAGCTAAGTCCCATGAGATAGTGTCCAGGCTCTTCGCTGAAGATTTTTAAATTTTACTAATTAGCTTAAAATTCCCACTGCTAGGGATTGTGAAATTTTCGCTATGATTGCGAAAATTTCGTTAGCCCCAAATAAATTTTATAATCATAGCTTAAAAAACTCAGATTGCTCCCCGCCTCGTTTCGCTTCACCGCATCCTCTCTCAGACTTTTATTCATCACTTTGCCTTCAATTCTTCACCGAATCTTGATATTTCATCGTCTCTCGCTTCTGAAATCATCGAGGATTCTCAGATTCAACACCAATAAGAAGCCAAGCTTGGCCGATTAAAGTTCTCAAAAAACCCGCAAAACTATCCAAAACAATCTCGAAATGGAATTAGTGAAACTAAGTGGACCTCGCACACATCAATCGCTTAATCGATATGATTAGTGCGCAAAGCACTCAAAACCTATCTTGAATAGGGCTCAAAATAGCACTTTGGGTACTCAATCATGAGTTCCCTTGAGGAGTCACCGCCTGGTTGAAAAGGCACCTAGATGCCCACATTGCAAAATTCTTGGCTGGGCCAGTGGGAGCCACAAACAGATTGGAAAGACAAGACAAAAATTCTTTTCTTCAAAATTAATTCCTACTATTGGGAAGAACCCTTTTGTACGCTATGCCGACCGATAATCGTGTTAAAAGCCCCCATGCAGCAACAGGGAATAATCACCATTGCCATGAGAATGCGTGTGGAGGCCATTTTGCTTCCTAAAATCGCAAGGAAGGTGTGCCGCCCTGATTCCAACGCCCCTCTCTTTTCAAGAAGGATGCCTATACCACATGCGCAGGAATGCCGACAAATCGTCAAAGGTTGGGGGAAGATTTTCGGCTCACGATTTTAAACCCGATTTTGGTAGTTGATCTTTCGACTTAATGGGATCAATTTCATGTGACCATTACCTTCCTCTCCCTCGATACCTCACGTTTTGTGGAGTCGACCATATCTCCAAGTGGGCTGGCAAGCCCAGGTGGCGTGAGACCACGTGGTGGTACTGAAATTCTTGAAGGAGAATATATTCTCCAGATTTAGGGTCCCCAAAGCCATAATTAGTGATAAAGGTTCGCATTTCCGCAACAAACCTTTTGAGAGCCTCTCACTAAGTATGGTGTCACTACAAAGTAGAAGCACCCCATACCACCCTCGCACTGCTGGCCAGGTTGACAACTAACAGAGAGATCAAGACAATATTGATGAAAGTGGTGAACTCTAACATAAAGGATTGGTCTCTCAAGCTACTGGACTCTTTGTGGGCATACAGAACAACCTACAAGACCATTCTGGGCATGTCTCCTTATCGCCTAGTTTATGGCAAAGCATGTCACTTGCCTGTGGAGATTGAGTATAAGGCATGGTGAGCAGTGAAGAAATTGAATCGGATATGGGACGAAATGCTTTCCTCAACAGTTCTTGATATCAACGAAGCTAGAAGAATCGAGAATGATGCCTACTTCAACTCAAAAATTGCAAAAGATGTCAAGAGGTGACATGATTCAATTAATACTGCAAACATTTCAAAGTCAGAGAGACCAAGTGTTGCTCTACGATCAAGCTCCACTCTTTCCGAAGCAAGCTTTAAATCAAGATGGATCGGCCCATTCACCATCCAGGAGGTCTATCCTAAATGCGGATTGAGCGGACCTCGTTCAATCCCAAAGACTATAAAGGGTCTCAAGGTTAATGCAAAGTGTCTGGGTTTCATATGCAAAGGTAACACTCAACTAACAAGGAGGAGATCTCCTCCTCGACCCTCCATGATTGCTAAAAAACAAATTTTTTACGTGAAGTGGCTTCCGCAGATTCAAGCCCTAAAATTTTGTTGCTAAATTTTGTTTCTTTGTTTCGCTTCTTGTTTTTAGTGATTTTCTGATTCTTCATTTAATTACTTTCTTGAAAATTTTTCTCATTTAAGATCGTTTTCACAATTTTTAGCCTTTGTCTTATTAAGGTACTGGGCCTGGAGTTATTCATCGGGAAATTTTCAGCCGCGAAATTTTCCACCTGCTCATCTCCTCGCCCTTTCATCTTCTCATTCCTATAAACCTCGCTTTCTGCGCCCCGCCACACTCTTCCTTTCTTTTTAACCACCATTTAATGATATTTACACACTGGCCAAAACCTTCATTTGCGCCTATTTCCCCACCCTATATAAGCCTTTTCTTTCTTTCCTTTTCATTTCCCATCCCGTTTCTATTTTCTGAAGCCCCCTTCCTCCTTTCTTTCCTTCTCGTGCCTAGAATTGTGAAGACCCACTGGAAGGCCCACTGTCGATCCTCCTCCCCGCCTCCGCCCCACCTGGGCCGCCCCACCGCCGCGGCGCCCTAACCGCCCGCCGCCCTAACCGCCCTCTCGTCAAGCCTCCTACCACGATCGGTGGCAAAGGCTGGGCCAGGCCTCCAACACTTCGCCCGAAGATACTCACACTGGGGGGAGCCGGCCCCACTCCACCCTCTCCGCCTACATCTCTAGCCATATCCCGACGGGCCCCACTGTTCAAGAGGGCCTGCACTCGTGGGCCTAGGGGAGCCTCCTCCGTACCCAAGCCCTGTGGAGCCGGGCCACCACACCCCATCGTGGCCCCTCCTCCGGACTTGTCCCCAACATCATCCCAGCGCCCACTCTTCCACTACAACCCTATTCTGGTGAATGCTTGATCGCAACAGAGTGAATCCTACAATGAGGCTTATTATGATCTTCCGTTTTTCACGCACTGAGTCTTCGAGACTGACATGCTCCGGCAGAGGTACCCCCGGGCACTATTTGGCACACCCTCAAGGCTTTTCACTGTATCATCGAAGTTCTACCACACGATGACATCCAGCGCCGAGTCGTCCCACCCGACCGCTTCTTCATTTCTCCATCGACGGCCGACTGTGGATACTCGTGGCTCGTACACGCCGTCACATTCAACTGGTTTATGGTCCCCGCTAACCCGCCATATAGCAATTTACCCATCCCACCAAGGAGATTGGTCCGCCTTCTTCTGGGGGACACTACCGCCGGTCGGTTCGCTCAGAGGCGCCCCGCCGCGCATGCTTATAGATCACATTCCGCTGCCTCAACTTTTCTCCTACTCCAAAGATACAAATAAAGGAGAGGAGCCATCTGGAAGCCCTATATCGCACAAACTTGTGCTATCATCTACCCAATGCTTATTATGACTTCCTTGTTCCATTTCGAGGACAAGGTCCATTGCAAGAGTCTACATCGAGCTGAGTCCACGCCTCTCTTATTCCCGAGACTCCTATGCCAGGTACTTGCACATATCGGCTTCCCTGATGAGCCTATATTGGAGCGCCGTCATGACTATGAGGCTGGGCCTCATCACGATCGGTGGCGCCATGCCCCGCTCTTCCCTTCCACTGAGGACCAAGAACACCTTCCACAGACGAAAGCAACCACCACCAAATAGCAGATATCGAGGCGCATCAAGTCTTACATCCATAGTCCCCCGGCTTCCATTACCCATCGTTTGTATCAGACCTCCGTGGTCCACGTCACTCAATACTACCCCCCTATAGATGCTATCGGGCCTAGCATTTCCACATCGCCTTCTCGGCCAGATATCACTATTTCCCACCCAGACCTCCCTCGACATCATGGATGCGTCCGCACATTCCCCTCCACATCAACATCATTTGCGACTGCCCATGCGGTCCCATGAGGATGACCACCGAGGTCGCCATAGCTCACCCACACATACACTTCTGTTTAGAATTAGCCATCCTCATGCATTCGCCATTATCCCGGCCCTTGAGATTTCCCATATGTGCTCGCTCGACCGCGATCCAGCCCCCACAGTTCTCACGCGCTCGCAGAACCCAGCAATGCACCACTCCATCAAAGAAGACCCTCACCCGCCTGCAGACGAGGACCCACTCTTCATCACATCACCGGAGGAGGTAGCACTTCCCCTCCACCAACTTCCAATCCACACCCCATTACTTCGCCACGCACTCCCGTCAGAGAGTTAGTGAAGGAATTGATTGTTATAATTAGATATCATTTGTTAACTTTTGAGTCTACTACATGTGTAAGAAGCCCATTGTATGTTTAGTGTCATTTTCGCTTCGAGAAAGCTACTTTTGAAAAAGCCTAAAATTTAGCGACACTCGTTATATATATCGACAATCCCGCCAACCAAGCTCCAAAACACTTTCCCATTTCTTTTTTAAAAGAGTTTGTCTTTCACCCATGTTGGGAAAACAAAACACTCTAAATGTCTGATGATATTAACCTGCATGATTAAGATTGGTCAAGAAGTTCTCGTATTCAATTCCTAATTTAACTGGGGCCACACACCAAGGCACATCGCCTCGTAATAGCCCAGAAACCGCATACCTCCCTTATTGTGCAACCTACCTAGTTTCATCGACCGCTGTAAAGGTTTTGTGGTTCCCGTAAAGAAGGCCAATGAAGTCTTCCAAAAGAAAAAGACAAAGTAAAGAAAAAGAAAAAGAAAAAGAAAAGAGAAGAGAAGTCGTGACTTTACCTTGAAACCCGAGCACATCCGAGGGGTTTACTACAAGTGAATTCTTTAAAAGCCCTGGTGTCTCTAAGCCTTAGCTGGTCAGAGCCACCGACTTAGTGCTCGCTACATGGGTGGATGGGTGAGGTTTTAGCTTAGTCGAGGTGCTGGAATTTCGACCATTTGGAGTCCGGTGAAACCTGAGGAGGTGGTTGAAAGATCCTCACGACTTGATGCCTTAAACCTTAGTCAGTCAGAGTCATCGCAGGACCCCCGGCTACACGGACTGGCAGGCCGATTTCTCTCAAAGATTGCATCCGCGCGATACAAAAAGAAATATGACAAAAGAGTGAACCATTTATTTAGGTCGTCAAGGTGCTAGATTTCATGCGCATAATGGGGAGAGAGAGCAATAGCAGGTTATTATTGAAACCCATCACATTAAACACTAGTTTTGGTGGAAGTTTCAGGTCGATTCCCTTGGGATAGATACTCTTCTGAAACTTGGTCCTGTATGACATTTATTCTCCCAAGCTGGTGTTAGTAATAGTGCTCTAGGCCTATTGTATGGACATGGTATTTTGACTATTTATGAGAATTTATTATTATGATGATTTGCATGTTTATTATATATAATGTCCTTGAATGATATTATTAATTATTCTAAATGTCCTTCCTAACGGTTATTGTTATGGGAATAATGAATTAAAAATTAGTATAAGTTCTGATTGATATTCATGAGATGAAGTGTATGAGATACAATCAAATTTATATCTATTTGTTGAGAACAAATATCGACGTAATCTGCCTTGAGATTAACACATGGATCAAAGTCATGTTAATCTCTAATAGTTGTGTCACTAAACTTTCACCCGAGATCGCATGCGCTCTCAACATAAGGAATATTATGTTTTGATATAATCAAACGTTGTCTTTAATCTGATGACTATAGTGTTATACTTGAACATAATAAGAATTATGTAGTGAGATATGAGACATTAAGATGGAATTTTGTCCTCTTATTATAAGAGAGATATTCTAGGTCCCCGAGACAATCGAGACTCGAGAAATGCATGGTCGTGCTCAAATGAATTGATGGAGATCAATGTCATTTGTTTAGTCGCCTAATTGCTCTGAGTAATTTCAAAGATAGAACGATATAAGGTTGACTTTTGTCCATGCCTTATATTCTATCAAGATATCATGAGACAAAAGGATTATGTCATAGCTATATTAAGGTCGTTCTGATCATGAGCTTTCATTTAATCCTGGTAGTCATAATGTCTTTACAGAGGCCAATGGTGACTTGTAGGATCAAAATGTGATTGGGGCTCATCGCCAATGTTAATTAGAACCTATAGGTCATTACTAAGAAACAAATAATAATCTGTTATGGTTTTTCACTCTCTATAATAAACTATCATTACATACGCTTATGTTTCCAATAAATTTGTCATTATTATGATAACTGTTATAGTGGTTTCTTCAGAATAAACTGCTTATTACATAACTGTTATGGTTTTCGTAATAAATTCATTTATTACATAACTATGATTTTCTCAGAATAAAATTTTATTACGATAACTGTTATGGTTACCATTATGGTTAAAATATTTAATTAGTTTTTATCGATAAGGATTTGAATTTAAATTATTATTTACAAGTGTTTTAAATATATAATAAATTCTATGTTTGATCTGAACTCCTTAGTGAGTATAAAATATATATGAGATACAAATATGTAGTTGTCTTCACAAAGTGAACCAACCTAAAAACAGAGAGAAAAGAAAACCCCATCTTCTGCTTTTTGAGAAGACAACTGAATCAGCATTCAAAAGACTGTTTTTGTTCAGGTGTGGGATACTTGCAGAGTGGTGGTCAAGCCAGCATTCCTTGAAGATCTAACAAACCAAGACGCAAACTCAAGGTCGACCCACCCATCTACAAGAGGTTGCTGGCCTTCCTCCCTCACCCCCTTCTCCCACTGATATTCGGTCTCAGAACTCCAACAAGGGTATCGAGCTACTTCTCAGAGTTTTATAAAATCAATAGCATCGCCATATTTGATCATATATGTATGTGACTATATGATTATGGCATGTTTTTGCGTTTTTTAATATAGATATTATGGTTTGTGCGAACTATTATAGTTAATGTGTTTTGTTATGTATTAATTGATCGAATCCAAACCCAAAAGAATTCGTTAATATGATTAAGAACTAATGGATATTGCCATTAAAGTGTTTAATAACATGTTATATGATTCTAGATTTGTCTTAATCAGATTAATACATGGACTGAATTCATATATCAATTCTGATTTATCAATGATTGTTTATGGTGGTACGAAAAAATAAAACCCGTATGTAATGAGATTACATAATACGTCGCTTTTAATGTGATTTTGATGGTTCGGGCTATTCAAAAAATTTAATGATGAGATCAACAGAAAATTTTTATAATATGTCGTTTTTTAATGTGATTTTGATGGCTTTCGGCTTATTCAAAAAATTTATTGATGAGAATTTTAAAATTTATCAATGAAATTTTACATGAAACTCTAATGTTTCTAAAGAAAAGAAAATTTTTTTTTCAAGGGCACGCCTATCCTCATCCGCTAACCGGCTAGCGGAACCGCCAGAATAAATAAATACACAGAGTACCTTTAAGGAATTTAATTGGTTTTAAACATGCGCCTATTATAATTTATTTCCTTTAATGCAAATTGTTTTATGCTATATGATAACATAATATATTTTGCATGTTATGTTGTTTCACATGGTGCACGTGATGGCCTTTTAGACCAATGTGTTTCATGTGTTATTATTATTATTATTTTTACAAGGGTTACTATTAAATACTTGGCTTGTATGCCGTTTTTGTTTTATTGTAATTTTATTTTACTATTAGTAGTATTTATTTAATTGTTGTAATAAACAAGGAGACAATGTGCTTACTTGAAGTCATGCAATCCAATCATGATGATGGAGGAGCCAGTGTCTAGCGCGCAAGTCAGGTCAACTCCACATCATGGATTACTTATTACAACCTAGTACGACTGCTTGATCTTCATATATTGGCTTATGAGATCAATCTAGATAAAGGCCATACCGTGACACATTTATTATATGCCATCACACTTCATGTGTATGATGTTATATTGAGTGATACTAGATGGTATGATGAGATCTATTAATTGAAAATTAAAATCAATCAAGATCCCTCACATAAAATTTAAAGTTAACATGTCATCCATATTTAAACACTTGTCAAACCTTTGTATCACCTTAATGTGGTTCTACCAAAGTAGAATACCAGGTTGCATTAGGGAGACAAGATGAGTAATGGTGCTACCCATATGTTTAAAAATGGTTTAACTTTATTAGGTTATCAAACGGCTTTGGGCTCCATACAAGATGGGATTTAAAACATGTCTGACATATGATGTCAAATCCCACAACATCTAAGAGTTGCAATGAGATGTGTACTGGTAAGAGCCACTCACCTAAATAACTTAATTTTAAGTACATGCCAGCTGACTTAAAGTTGAGTAAAATATGGATCTTAGCTCACTAGATTAATATGATTATTCTCGAGGGTTGTTAATTTAGTGAGAATTTTTCATAATCTAAATACTTATCAAACTTTGCATTCATTGTAGATGGCCAACAATAACAACAATAATTTACTATGTCATCGGCGATCGCCCTTGAGAAGGATAGCTTGTCGGGACTAACTTCCTTGACTGCTTCAAATTTGAGAATTGTTCTCAAACAAGAAAAGGAAGCTTATGTCTTGATGAACCTCTCCCTGAAGAACCAGCTGAGATTGTTCCTAGAGCTGAAAAGAATGCTTATGAGAAGCATCATTATGACTCTATTGATGTTGCATGCTTGATGCTAGCTGCCAACATGAGTTTTGAATTTATGATCTCGAAAAATATGGAAGCTTTCAGATATGATCTTCAATCTTAAGGAAATGTTCCAACAACAAGTGCAAGAAAGGTGGTATGAGACTACCAAGGCACTACATTCTTGGTAAGATGGTCGAGGGTACTTCAGTCATGTTTGTTCTAAATGAAAGGCTATACTGAAAGCACCCGACAGTTTGATTTCCATCGAGCCAAAGTCAGTAACCTATTTGGTCCTCGACCACTTCCCCGGTAGTTATGGCCAGCTTGTCATGAACTAACATGAGTGAAATGACAAATCTATCTCTGAGCCGTATATGTTGCTTAAACCGTTGAGCTGAATATTAAATCCAAGCTTCAATGCCACACTCGATATTAAAATGGAAATGGCTTCAAGGGCAAGGGCAAGGCAAGCAAGGGCAAAGGAAAGTCCACTCTCAACCCAAACCCAACCTGAACCCAAGGCTAAAGCTCCCAAAGGAGGGTGTTTGTTTCTTTTGCAACAAAGAACCTGTCATTGGAAGAGAACTACAAGTCAGATTAGAGATCTAAAGAAGAAGAAGAAGACTGGTAGGAGTGACTAGTTCTTCGTGTATTATGTTATACGCTCTAGTTCCCGGGTATTAGATACTCGGATGTGGATCTCACATTTGTACAAATGTGCAGGGGCTCAAAAGAAGTAATAACATAACTACTAAGAAATTTAAGTCCAATGATTTAAATTCAACCTATCTTTGGCATTGTCGCCTTGGCCATATAAATGAGAAACGCATCTCAAAACTCCATCAAGTTGGATTTTTGAATTCATTTGATTTTGAATCAGGTTATTACATGTGAATCTGTCTATTAGTAAGATGACAAAGGATCCCTTTAACATCGGACACAATAGGGCCAATGAATTATTGGATCTCATACGTATGTACGCGGACCATTAAGTTCAGACGGAGCCATTTAGGAGGTTACAAATGCCGTTACATTTCTTGATGACCGGCGGATATGGTTATGTCTACTTGATGAGACATAAATCGAATCATTTGAAATGTTGAATCTTTTCAAAATGAAGTCTGAAATCAACTGCCCGAGACGATCAAGGCACTTGATCTGATCGAGTGGCGAATATTTGAGCAGGAATTTGATGACCATCCCACAGGAACTTGTGGAATCATTTCTAATTGACTCCCCTGGAACACACCACTTGTCGAATGGTGTGTCACAGAGGAGAACCGAAGTTTATTAGATATGATTCGATCTATGATGAGTCCAACCAGAGATCTTAGATTTTCTGCGGCTTTTGGGGTTATGCGGCAAATAGATGCATTCACACTAAATCGAGTTCCATCAGCGGTTAAAAAGACACCATATGGGGAATGTGGAATGGTAAAAGGCCAGTTTGTCTTTTCTTAAGATTTAGAGTTTGTGAGGCTTTATGTAAAGCGTCCAGTTTCAAATAAGTTGGAGCCCAGTGCGATAAATGTCCTTTGTGGGGTATCCTAAAAAGACTAAGGGATATTACTTTTACAATCCCATAGAGACAAGTGACTTTGTTGCTTGGAATGGTGTCTCTAGAAAGAAATTTATTTACAAAGGAACCGGTGGGAGTAAGATACAACTCGAAGAAGTTCGAGAACCCGCAGATAACATTGAGCGCACATGGATACTCGCAGTCGACAAACTGTGATGACACACCTCCTATAGCTACAAAATTTACATAGATCGATAGGATCGTCATGAGCGAAGAGATATGGATTTCTTGTGATAACTATGATGTGGTGTTGGTGGATCAAAATGAACCCACTACTGTCGAAGAGCTATGTTGGATACGGACGAGAAATGGTTCAGAGGCCGTGAAGTGCGAAATTCGGTCCATGTATGATAATCAGTATGGACCTTGATTGACCCACACGAAGGTCACAAAGAAAACCATTGGGTGCAAATGGGTTTTAAAGAAGCGACATGGATGGCAAAGTGCATACTTACAACAAGGCTAGTTGCAAAGGTTTCAAACAAACTCATGGTAAATTATGATGAAACTTTTTCACGTAGCTATGCTTAAGTCTATTAAATTCTTATGCCATTCTTGCATATCATGATTATGAGATTTGGCAAATGGATGTTAAAAGCTAGCGTTTCTTAATGGAAACTTACTTGAGGATGTGTGCATAGACACAGCACAGGGGTTTTGTGCAAACCTAAGAATTACAGGTAAAGTATGCAAAAGCTTAGATCCATTTATGGTTTTGAAGCGGAGGCCTCTCGGAGTTGGAATCTTACGTTTTGATGAATCGGTCGAAAGGGTTTGGATTTGTCAAAAATGAAGATGAGCTTTATGTTTATAAGAAAATTAGTGGGGCCCATGATTGTATTACGAGACATATATGTTGATGACATTTTACTCATTGGGAATGATATCCTACCTTGCGAGTGTCAGTCTTGGTTAGAGAGTGTTTCTGATGAAAAGACTTAGAGCGAAAATTGCCTATATCCTAGGGATAAAGATCTATAGAGATAGATCTAAAGTGGATGAATTAAGTCAGAAATTAACTACATAGACAAAGTCTTGGCTTGATTCGGTATACGAGATTCAAAGAGGATACTTGCCCGTGTCTCATGGTATTACTCTTAGCAAATCTCGGTGTCTAACACTACAGGATGAGCGGGCGGGATGAGTAAAATTCGCTATCGTCGACAATAGGTTCTATCATGTATGCCATGTTGTGCACTAGACGGATGTATCTTATGCTTTAAGCATAGCAGTAAATACCAGTCGGTCCGGTGAGTCAACACAGGAGTTGTCGAGAACATTCTTAAGTATCGAGAAGGTGCAAAGATATGTTCTTTGGTGTATGGTGGATTGGAAGATGATACGGTTGTAAATGGTTACACGGATCTGACTTCTATTCGACAAAGAAGATTTACGATCGCGGTCGGGATATGTATTTTGTTTAAATATGGTGAGTGCGATTAATTTTGGAAAAGTTGAAAAGCGAACCTTGTTCTTGATTACATAATGTTCTTGATCGTGACTAGCCTCTACCACCAAGCCAAGCATGATTGTCATGCTAGGTTCATAGGTATTAGATACAATGATGAATGGGCCTAGCGCAAGTGGGAGATTGTTAGTAATAGTGCTCTAGGCCTATTGTATGGACATGGTATTTTGACTATTTATGAGAATTTATTATTATGATGATTTGCATGTTTATTATATATAATGTCCTTGAATAATATTATTAATTATTCTAAATGTCCCTAATCGGTTATTGTTATGGGAATAACAATGAATTAAAGTAGTATAAGTTTGATTGATATTCCTTGAGATAAATATGTGTATGAGATCTGAATCAAATTTATATCTATTTAATTGAGAACAAATATTGAGACAGGACCAGTCTTGAGATTAATACATGGATCAAAGTCATAAGTTAATCTCTAATAGTTGTGTCATTAAATCCTTTGACCTGAGATCGCTATAGTTCTCAACATAAGGAATATTGTATTTTGATATAATCAAACGTTGTCTTTAATCGGATGACTATGCAATGTGTCGGTTGGGGGGAGTGATTAGTGCCCAAATAGTGCTGTTTTGAGCCCTGTTCATTGCAGGTTTGGAGCACTTTTTGTGTACTAATCAACTTAAATAACCCAATTGATACACTAAGGTCCAAACATACTACTAATCATATTTTGTGGATATTTTTTGTAGTTTGCAAGCCCAGTTATACCATTATTTTCAAGCGGAATCAAATCACGAAGAACGCCGGCCGAACTCGACTTCATGAACAAAGCGAGAGGCAATTGGGCTAAATCTGAGAGGAGAGTGAGAAAAGCAGAATTTTACCTTGTTGCAAATTTACAGCTGCGCGAATTCATGACTCTGAGAGCCTGCCGACCTTTTTGTTTTGTTAATGTTGACCACGTTTTTGATTGCTTTTTGTGGTTTTGTACCAAAATTATCCTCAATGTATTTTTGTTGTTTCATACCTTTTTGTAATTTCCTTGACTCTGAGCAGTATATAAGCCTTAGTCAAGCTCTATAAAATCAATCAATCCATCAATCAATAAAATTGGCGCCAAAGCTTTAACCTCATGTAGTGATTTTCCTACATTTTCTCTCCACTCTTTCACTTTACTCACACCTTCACACCCCTTGAGGATGACAACTCAAGGGATGCTTGGCTAAAACCCCCTCATCCTTGAAGAGGAGGGCTACTAGGTTGAAGTTTGGAGGGTAAAACCTTTGTCCTTTGTTGCCCAATATGAGCACATTTATTATCATTTATGTTTTACGCATCTCACGTTAGGTTTAAATCCTGTGATGTACCACAGTGGCCCGGTACTTGGCAAGCTTTAAAGGCTCAGGTGGATACTTGTTGCTAGATCCACGTGCTAGCTTAGATTGCCATTTATTTCTTTCCTGAGGTTAGATCGAGGTCAGTTTCTTGCCCGAAACATTAATGGTTAATAAATGCGCTATCTTTAGGAGAAACACTTTTAGGGTTCGGTCTTTATGGCTAAACATAGGTCAGATTAGGGAAATGACTGTAGGTCATCCTCCCGACGAGGAAAAGGACAGGGACATTATAGTTGCCTTAGAACCCTAAGCCCGGTGGCCGAAACAGGGATTTCTTTGCACTTTATCTCCCTACAGTTACGATTTTTCAAGCCATCAACCTCACTGTTTTCACAAGAAACCCCAAATCCAAAGTGGAAACACCATTTTTAGTCAACTGTGACTCACTTCGCATGAAGAAAACCCATCCCTGAGTTCGACCTTAGACCACAATATTGCAGTAGCTTTGCCTTTCTGACGGTAGGCTCTATGATATAGAATTTTGTTGATTAGGACACCTCTTGTAGCGCGAATCATGATATTTTGCAAATTGACAAGACTCACAATCTAAGGATAGCTGACTCAAAAATTGAGGACACAATTTCTTTAATAATGGAATTAAAGGATGACCCAATCGGCAATGTGTCTTAAATGGCGTAGTAACTCTAGAACAAGCAATAGGTTTTGAGGCCCATGGGATCGGATATGCCAGCCCCCCCAGGCTCATGGCCTGCACGATAACTTTGTTTAGTCATAGATCTTGAAGAGACAAAAACCAGGAAAGAGTGAGATATAACATTTAAGTGCTCGAAAGGAGTTAACTAACAAGCGGCAAATTAAAGAAATTTAGTAAACTTCGAGGCCCGATGTCAAAGGAATAGATGGAGTGGGCACAATTATGCCCAACCCAAGAACATATGACTGTGATCGATTTGCTAGAGTGACAATGGAAGGTGAAGGTTGTGACTGAAAGGTAAAGAAAAGACTAGAGTTACCTATCATGTGATCTGTGGCTCCAGAATCAATGACCCATTCGAAAGATGAAGAAGATACAAGTCATTTATTCGGGTTACCTAACTCAGCAATAGCAGTAATTGAAGTAGATGGAGATCTCAATGAGTTCGATAATCTAACCTAGCTAATCATGGTCGAGAACCCGAATCGACCGATCCGATGCCTTAATAGAAGATATAAGGAGTATAATTGAAATTTATGATTTCGAGTATGTCATTTCTTACAATCTCGTATCAAATGGCCAGACTTATGGCAGTAATAACAAAAAACACCTTAAGAACCGAGCGCTCTAGTGTTATCGCCTGGACCACTGTTTCTATTTTGTTGCCTCTCTGACTCAATGGTCATCCAATAAGAGCACTGCTTGTCTGGGCAGATACAAGGGTAGGTGAAAAGACATAAGAGGATGAAAACTCAGTGCGAAGAATCTTGCTAAAGGTCTCCTGGAGAGTTGATATCTCAGGATTAGACGAAATCTAGGCCTTAGCTGAATCATACTAAGAGGGAAAAGCGACAAGAAATCCCATAACTGCCATATATTCTCGTTGACTTTGCTGAGGTTTGACATCTAGACTAAAGGGCATAAGCATATTAAGCTCTTCATATATCTTTTTGTAGTCCATAAAAAATTATGTGAGAGACTGATCCTGTTACTCCGATCGATAGAATGCTTTACACATATCAAATATACGAGAAACATTCCTCTTTCCAGAAAACACAAACTCTAAATAATCCATTAGCTCTTTAACAAATTCACAGTGATTAACGAGGCCCAAAACCTTACCGTCGATGGAATTACGGATTTGGATGAACAGACGAGCATCCTCCTCCAACCATTGCTCTTTCGAATCATCACCTAGCGGATCCTTACTAAGGTGACCGCCCATACATATGCTCCTGACGTATATTCAAATTGTTTTGCTCCATTCCAAATAGTTGGGACTAGCCAGTTTGTCTTTCGTGATTTTGGACATCATCTGACCACTTCAAGCCGGTGGTCGGTTTCTTCTCCTCAATCATTCATTATGATACCACAGAAGAAGATTAAGAGCAGAGCACTCCTGAACTTAGATTTTGGAAAATCAGCGTAAAACCCTAGGAAAAGGAGTTGTTAGGACACAAAAGCACTAAACCATCAAATCCAAACCAAACAAAGGGGGAACCAAGTGTACCCAAAGGCCCCACAAGGCTCTAAAAACCCCTGAGGAGGAGCCTGGGGTTGGAACAATACCCCACACGCCCACACAAAAGGCGTGTGTGGAACTGCCCAGAAAGCTTGTGGCAGTGCGTGAGCTTCACACGCTTGGAATTTGGCCACTACCAGAAGGCTCATCTGGCTGCTCGATGAACCCTCCTATGCCGGCAGAGACCTGCCCATGCCCTCTAGGTAGGTGTTTCAAACGCACACTCCGACTGTTCTGCATTGCCAAAATAATTTCTGCCAAACTCGGGCCCTAGGCCTGATACCATGTGTAGAAACAACCAAGAGGATTGAGAAAAGAATTCTGTGTTATTTTTAATAATTAACATGTGTATACATACAAGAGGATAGTTTATATTTCCTAACTGTTACAACTCTACATGTTAGAATCCTTAACTAGCTACAATGATATGTTGGTTTCCCTAACTAGTTGGCTAACCTATATAAGCAACAAGAGGAAAATAGAAGGAAAAAGTGAAAAGTTCTAAAGAAATAAAATAGAGGAAAATAGAAGGAAAAGTGAAAGAAGAAATTTTGGAGGAAAACACAAAATAGGTTTAAACTTGATAAATTAATTCTATATCTTTATTCAAACTCATCTTAAATGTTTGGAAGTTGTGTTAATTTTCACAAATGTCAATTCATCTTAAATGTTTGGGAGTCATGTTAACCTCCACAACAGATTTCAAGTAAGCAAGTATAAAAGTGACCTTCCAATTCATTATTACTCAACTTGATTTATGATGGATTTAGAAAAGATACTCCTTTTCAAAGAGATGATAAAACAGTTGCAAGAGCATCATGTATGTCCAACTGAAATATGCCTATAATTGACTTATAAGGAAAATGACAAGTAGCTGTAATAAATTTATTACATTATATAGAATTATTATGCATTCCAAGGAGAGAAAAAAGAGAGTAATGAGTAGAACATAAGGTGACCTTAGAATACATGTTTTTCTGCTCATTGCAATACATATGCTTTATAATTTTCTTTTTAGGCCTAATTCATTACTTAGTGTGTGAATTGAGTTGAACATGACTGAGCATAACATGGGTGATAAAAAAGCGAAACTAATCCTAATAGAAGGGAGTAAGAAGATCAAACAAAATATAAAATAATCTAAGCTTTTGTTTGGCAAATATTCATAGAGTAATATTCTTTCTTCTCCTTAAACACAGCATCCCGATAGCCTGACAAGATTCTTGTGCTGAAGTTTCGCAATTAAGACAGCTTCATTCTTAAACTCTTGAATGCCTTGTGCTGAATTCTTGGACAATCTCTTCACTTCTACTTCTAGTCCTGCTGATAGCTTGCCCTGCAAAATATCAAGTATAAGATGCAAATGCTTTTCAATTCTTGTTTCTTTTGAATCATTTTTGGATTACTGAGATACATAAGATGACACATATTTGATATTACCTTGTATACAGACTCAAATCCACCAACTCCAATCCTATTGGTGTTAGAGGAGTTGTTAGTAGCAGTTGCAATTGTAGCCAAGTCAAACAAAGGTAACTCTAAGTTCTCCTCTTTGATTTCCTGATCTGTTAAATGGGATAATAATTTAGAAGTTGCTCTTAAAGCTCTACCACATGGTTTCTTTTCAATAAAATCATCAAGGTGTCACTACTAGGAAATAAGCCTTTAGCCGCGGCCATCGACCCCGGCTAAAAGTAGTATATAATGCAGCTATAAAATATAGCTAGCGGATGAAGACAACCGCGACATGGCATGACTATAGGTGGTGTGGAGAAATCCTATAGATGCGGTCACTTCATAAACCATGGCTATAGGCTCTTCCATTATTTAATAATTTGGCATAGTTTATAGCCGCGGTTTGTGGTTGACCCCGACCATAGGTACGGTTTATAGCCGCGGTTTGTGATTGACCCCGGCCATATGCTAGAACCTCCACATAAATGCAAAGAAAATAAGAACATAGAAGAAACAGGGGACATAATTCCTCTTATACAACCTTTGATTCAAAGCCACCATCCTCTCCTTTTGGATTGACATGAAGACCATTAGAGTCTTAGTTTTAAAAGACGAAGCTCACCAATGTTTATGTTAATGCTGAGTTTCATATTTGCCAAAAATGCATGAGAAGGATGTTGGAAACTCTCCCATATGATCCTTTCACTGCTGTCATCTTTGAAAACAAAACAAATTTGGGAACTTTTGTCAACACGGTGAAGCAATTATCAAATAAGGGAACTAAGTTTTCTTACTGCTGCAGTGTGTCAATGGCCTCCATTAGTAGAATTGGTTTCTGGGCTGCTGTTGAGATAAGAATTACCTAAATAAGAAGCAAAAGCATTAGATATTTTACGTATCAACATCAATAATTTCTAAATTTAGGATCTTACACAAGCATGGAAAATTATGTAAAAAATAAAATGTCATGAGATGGAAAATGCAAGAAACCAATATAATGACTTGAAAACATCTATGGCTGGTTCCAGGAAAGTGCGGAGGAAAGGAAAAAAAGAATGTGCAATGGAAAATGATTTTCTTATTTTTTGTTTATTATGGAAAATCTGAAAGAAAATCATCAAGTATAATTAAATTTGTTTAAAATAAGTGCAATGAATATGAAAAGACATGTAAAATGATTTATTAACTCAAAAATTATTTATTTTTTCCTCCTTAGTTTCTTTTCCTTGAATTTCTCTCAAATTTCCCAAGAACCAAACATAGGATTAATGCATCCTTGATAACTGAGGAACCTTCCATGCTAAACTCAGGGTATCATCAGTGGTAAAATTCAAATCCAAACCCAAACCCTGGACCATGTGCATCTTACTAAGATCACACTTCCCAACATTCATCCCAACCAACTGGGCTACCAGAAGGATTGTGTAAATGAAATATTTTTTTTTTATGGGTAAAAAACATCATGTATTAATCATAAAAAAATACGACAAAGCAGCCCAAAAGTACACTGGGGGTATACTTTTGGGCTGCTTTGCCGTATTTTTTTGTGATTAATGCGTAAATGAAATTATATCAGTGGGAGATTCCACCAGACCCAGAAGTTGGGGAAATCAAGAAGAACAAATGGATGAACCAAACTCTATAAAAACCTTTCCAATGTTTCACTACAGAACCAACCAGTGACTTAGCACAGAGGTAACAAATGATTGAAATGAAGCAACAGATTCATACCAAACTGAACAGAAAGAAGAACAATCAACCATCTTTAAAATAACCAACAACAATTCAATTAAGCAATTCTCAGTCAGAGAGGATTACCTGGAAGAAGCCTCTTGTGACTGATGCGCTTTGCAGTGAGGATATGGTGACGATCAAAGAGGTGAAAGATCCTGGTCATGCACCCAATTTGCTTCTGCAAATCTGGGTTATCATCTGTTAAGGAATGCAGAAGCTTTGCAGCCATTTTCACCAGTTTTCTTCAACTAGACAATAATATGGCCTCACCTTCTCTATCTCTGTTATCCTCTGTCTAATCTAGTGACCTTCAAGCCCCACTTCCATTAGATAAATCTTTAAGGCTCTCCAAAAACTTTAGAACCAATGATGAAACATCACAATTTATGAGAATCCAAGAAATTCTCAGGTGACCCAGTTGAGAAACAGGGATTTCTTCCTCTAAAGTTAAAATGTCAATTCAAGGGATGCCAAGAAGAATTAACTAAACCCTAGCCCTCTTCACTCTTTGCATTCCTTCAAATACTTGCAAAATCCAAACCACACCAGATGAGATTCTACCAGCCTTATGAACCCAAGAGATTAATGCATCTTCCAAATTCATGTACTTCCCCACTTATTGAATTTTCTTGCCATTCAAAATTACAAGATTACCATCTTGAGATATGTTCATAATCCCAGAAGTATCATTGAGGGGATTGTTCATGTTAGCTACCCATACCACAGAGGATAAAGAATTGTTGCCTTACCAGATTCCTACATAACGTTTGGTGGAATTACTAGGGCTAAAGAAACCCAGTTTGCAAGGGCTAAAGAAACCCAGTTTGCAAAGACTTCTATTAGAGAATATAGTTTCAGAATCTTTGATGAAACGCCCGGATGTGATGGTATCTATGGCGAAACAACAAAACTCAAAATGAAAATAATAACTACTAGTCATCTATATACATGCATTTCCTAGTTTTTTTGCAAACCATAACTTTTCATCTTTCTTTTGGAGGTTCCGATAACTATCTCCATTAGAACAGTATTCATGCACATCACAAACAAAATAATAACAAAAAAGTATATAACAATAATAGAATTATTTGATCAAAAGCAAACACACAGAAATGAAAAAGAAGCAATCACATACATAAGACAGGGCTAGAGAGCCTAGAGGTTTAGGTGATATAATTTACAGCTTATTCCAAATAAGGTGAAAAAAAATATAATAATTTTTAAGCATTCTAAATTGCCCTGTGTATCTGAATCTTCTTCTCGAGCTCATCCTTCTTGGCCCCAACCACCCTTTCCACTTCCTTCCCTTGCTTCAACAACAAAAATGTAGGCATTGCTTGCACGCCGAACTCCTGTGCCACATCCTATTGTCACAAAGATATGAATCAAAATTCAGAATCCAAACACATCATCATCATTCATTGCCAAGAAATGCAAAGATACAGAAGTGGAGTTTGTAAAGACATACAGACAACTCATCAACATCGATCTTGACGAAGCCGACGTCGGTGTATTTTGAAGCCATGGTCTTGATAATAGGCTCCATGAATTTAAAAGGCCCACACCAAGACGCAGTGTAATCAATCACCATCTTCATCCCCACCCATCATCAATTCACACATCAAACCCCCAAATTATGAAGAAAATAAAAAGCATGAAATTTGGGTTAGGAACTTACGAGTATTACCAATTGGTTGGATTGTTTGAATTCATTAGAGTGGAGCAACCATCTAATAAGTGAAATACTTTGACTGAAGATGCCTCTAATTCTAATGCAAACGCTTCTCCTCCCGCCATACTAGAGAAAAGAGATCCCATTTCCTCCGTTGCCTTCGCTTCTTCCCCCCGCACCCTCTCTCTCCTTATTCCTTAGCGTTCAAATACCGCAGCTTTAGTTTTTTTTTAATTATTTTTTATGGCAGCTGTCAAACATGTGGCATGTCTATTGGTCTCTATATGGTAGCGGCTTAACAATGCTGTGTTCAATGTCCCATTATACAGCGGTTCCATTAATCCCCAGGTTAAAAGGTTGATGAAAACTTCATTTCACCACGTAAATTCAATAAACGCGACCATATATATATTTAGTCATAATTTTTAATGACCGTTGCTACAATTATGTTGCTATAGATTATTTTTCTTGTAGTGGTGGACTAGTATGCATACCTGTTGCGATTATTGTCTTCTTCTGTATTAATAGAAACCAGACTGCTAAGGCTAAGCCCAAGGTGAGGATTCCAGAAAGGTAGATATAACAAGGATGATCACTAGTTTTTTCTTCTGATTAGTGTTTAAATCTGGAAAAGACAGTAACAAGAACGAATATAACAATTTCCCAATATTTCCCTGTTTGTTCAGAAAATGAATGTGTATCTGCTTTCTGTTTGTTAGGATTATGACAATTCAGTACTTCAGCTCATCATCAGTTAATCGGAATCCTTACAGCCATGGTTCTTCAAGAATATAATATAGTGTCTTATTTTTAACTACATTATATTCTTGTGAAATTGAATCTTTGACTTTGGAAAATGAGTAATTCCGCATCTTAATACACATGGGTAAGGTTAGGGCTTATGCAATTGGAGACAGCCCCCAATAGCTTACAATCAAAAACCAACTTACATAAAGTCAAGTGTCCTACCGAGCTCGGAAGGATGGACGCGGGTATATATATATATATGTATACATATATCCTCTTTAGATGTTTCTGAAGTAAACTCTTGGATGTCAATCAGGTCTTCGGACCACATCAAGCAGCTACTGCTTTCATTGAATTTTTTTTTCAATTGCATCCTGTTAGAGATTAATGGTACTTTTTCTGCTGCTCTCTGGTGTTAGTCAAAAGGCTCTCAGTCTCCTCTGTTTTTCCTCTGTTTATGTTTTATTTTTATCTATTATATATCTTGTCTCTAGTATAGGTTTTGTTGTTATCTTGATCGTCGGAACCTCCGAGCATTAGCGGCGCAATATGAACCTGTAAAAAAGGTGATCTGGCGGTGGTGTGCCGGTCACCTCTCCGATGATCAAGTCAGCGAAAAACGGAGAAGAAGAGAAAGAATTTTGGCCTAATTCGAATGCTGATATATCGTGGGAGATCTCCCTAATTTGTAGGTCGTGGTTTGCCAATCTTCCCTTAATTTTAGGAATAAAATCTCTTAATTTTATGGATAAAATATGTTCTTCCTTATCAAGGATTAATATTCCAAAAAATATGGGATTTGGAAATTGGGAAACCCGCTGATAAATATCTCTTTTGCGTGTTTTCCGCTTTTGTATGCTTATTCATAACAAACTTCCCATGAAGTGAGTCTCTAAAAGGACACTCTGGTTAGTTCCCGTCTGGTTTTAATATGGTAAGTGAGCCTGGGTCATTTCATGATGTGGGCCGAGCGGGCTTGGGCCCATTGAGAGAGTTCAGGGTTGTCATGGTACTTCACATCTCCCTTCTGCTGCGTCAGGCTACTGTGAAATAGACACAGCTAACTATGAAAGTTGAACATCTGCAGAATTAATATATTCAAATCGTTAGCAGAAACAAGGATATAAAGGCAAGGCATGTTTCCAATATAAACAGAGTGGATGAATAAACCACGCATTTAATGCGCCCATTGATATCTTCTGCCCTATGTATATGTCATCTCAAGGTTTTCCGAGCTATTATTTGCAAAGCTCTTTACCTACTGCAAATTCCTTTCTCCTGTGTTTCTAATAATCGTTCTTTAAGAGGAATTGTTGGAGATCTCTTCACAACTTTCAATTTTCCAATAAGTTTTTTTTAAACTAGTTTGTATCTCCTTTTTTGTGTTTTTTTGTGGTTCTGTTTGTTGAGTATTTTTGGGTCAAAAAGTTTTCATTTCTTCCTGAGGGGTGTGAACATCATTCGTTGGTGGGGTTCTTAGGTTTTGCTACAGCACATGTTAGACCTTAGAGGGGGGATTTCTTTTGTCTTCTTTTAGCCTAATTTCTTTATTTGTTTGTTTGCTTGTAGAATGGCAAGAGATCACAAAGAGGCTTTCACTAATCAGGCTAGGCGTAAGAGGGGGAACCCCTGGGAAACGCCCATGGTAAGCAACCTAGTTGCTGCTATGTCTATAGAGAACTTGAGGTCCTTCAGACAAGTTCCTGCCGCCATCAAATTTGAGGCAGACGTTATTTGATCTCAACAATGGGAGCGGCGTGAACTTGTCTCCCCATCCTCTTGAAGTGGCTAATTTCTACACTTCACTGTGTGGCACCTCCCGGCACTCGCATCCGAACGTCTTTCGGATTTTGATTGTTGTAGTGTGCAAAAATTTCTCAACCAGTTGGATATTTTACTGGTAGATATTTGCTCATTTATTACTGAAGCTAGGATCGGGGCCGCCATTTGTCGGCCTACCCTTGGTCGCAATTTGTAACCCGGCCTCCCGCACTCCCCCCAAGACTGAAGTGAAAAGGGTTGTGTTGGTTAAAGGTCCGTGGTACAACATGCCGGGCTCTCCAGGGCTTCCCTTTGATATGAACTAGTTTATCTTGTTCCCAAGTTTGTTTCATCTTGGTGGGACTTGTACTCCCTTAGGTTGTCTGTGTTTTTGACATGCTTCTCTTTTCTAGAATTTTGCATGTTTTGGCATGCCTTTTGATGAGTCTTAAACTCATATATTTTTAATCAATTTTTCTGGCTTATTTTTAATATATTCAGATATGTTTTAATGCCAAATTATGGAATATTCACTAACTTAGTGTTTTGTGGGTTTTAATTCAAAAAGGAGAAAATTCCAGCAAGAAAGAAGAGAAAAAGAGCAATTGCAGCAGTCTATGTTGCAACAAAGTTTTGTGTGTCGCGACAAACATTCAAGCTAATAGCAAAGGAGCTCTGTCGCGACAAAAGACAGCATGTCGCGACAGAAAATGGGAAGAATCTAACAATTCAACTGAGACAAAGAAAGTTTATGTTGCGACAAGGTTTTTCAAAAGGATGTCAACACCAGGAAAAAGTTGTCATTACAAATAAGCTCCTATCGCGACAAATGAAATAGGCAGAAATGTTGGTCAACAAGAAATCAGGTTAAGTGGTGACAAGACTCTGTCGTGACAGACTTTCCTGGTCGCGACAGAAATGCTGAAAATACTTGAAACATTGTTTCAACAAGAACCAACAGAAATGCTGTCGCGACATACAAATTGAGTCGCAACACAAATTTGAAGAAGTTGCACAGAAACAATGTTGCGACACAATTGTCGATGTTGCAACATAACTATTCTAGTAAACACACATAAGATTGTCGCGACATAGAATGGATAGGATAATAGACCTAGCAGGACAAATTGTTAAAGAGCCAAAGAAAGACTTGTCGCGATAGAATAAATACTGAAGAATCAAATATTGTCGCGACTGAATTTAAGAAGGATGCACAGGGAGCAGGTTGCGACATACTACTACATGCTACAACAGAGACATGCGATAAAGAATTAAAACTCTATTGCAGCAACACTTTCATGTTACGATAGAGAATGTAATCTGGGCTAGAATTTTGGGGATCCACAATGTAGCCTCGAATTTAGGGCCCAAACTTCTGGGGCTCTATAAATAGAAACAATTTGAGGAAAGTGACGGAACTACCGGGCTTAAAACCGAGCATCCGGGAGCTGAGGACCCTTTTGTATTATATATTTTTCTTTTTTATTTTCTTTATTTTTCTTTCTTCGTAGATTAGATTTTTATGTGAGAATTCAATTTGTTTACTGACTTGAAACAGCTTAATTGTTCGTAAGTTTCAAAGTTGAGCTAAATTGTTGAAGATAAATTTCGATTAATGCTTGAATCTAATGAAGTCTAGATAAAGCCGAATTCATTTCTTTTCGCTGATTACAAATTTGCATTGAAATTTCGATCAGTATTTAAGTGTTCACTGTGGATTCAAGCTCGAGAAACACAACTTCCGCCGGAAAGATCTCGATGTTAAGCCATGGCCTTTTCCGCATAATTAGCAAAGAGATTGGATCGAGAATTTTGAGTTTATTTGAATAAGTGTTGTTTTATGAAGTGAATTGTTCCCAACATTAGTAACTTATACCCATAAAAGGACCGTTATTTGGCTCTGATTTCCAGGAGGCCCTTTGAGTGACACAGAGTTGGAGATTCCTGAGAGCATGGATGCAGTTACTTGGGGGTATGCTAGACTAATATCAAGAACTACGAGCTTTTTGAAAGATTACTTAGATAAATCATAAATTTACTCATGGTTTGAGAATTAATTTAGTGATCTATCAATTTAATCAATTAGAGATCTCTCCTTGGTCTGGAGGAACGATCTTGATCTTGTGTTAGCTTAGATCTAATCAAGGAAAGGGAGAAGTCTTTAAGATCTCAAGGATGAGACATCATTCATCTTGTAGAAATTTTGCAATGGCCCTGTCTTGGGAAGTAAGAAATCTGCAGTCATAAGAAATGGATATGAAGTATTGGAAAAGAAAAGTACCCAGATCTTATAAAGAAAATCTGATTACAAGTAATTGGTTAGACACATGTTGCAGAAATGAACATGACTCTCTAATCAGTGAAATGTATGGTTAAGGGAGAAATCCAAACTATACTACCTTGCCTCTTTGACAATTTCAGATTCCAATTCATGATAGAATGGAATTAGATTATGTTGTAGGAATTGATAATCACGCCAGTTGAAATCCCAAAGGTCTACTTCCAGCAATAATCTGGTTCAATCCAGCTTAGGTCTAGGATTTTAAATCTCCTTTTATTATAGATGTAGAAATTCAGATAGTAGAATTCTTAGTTAGGTTACTGAAAATTTTATGAAATGGAAGTTTAAATAGTATGGAACTTGAGTAATTAGGGTAGTTGAACTTTAAATTCTTTTCAATCTTTGTGGGAACGATATCCAGACTTATAGGTTCACTTTATTGCTTCAGACGACTGCATCTGCAACATTATGACCAAACTAAATCTTCACAAATTCATTGAGAAATCCATTTTTATTATGAGCATACGAGTTCTATTTCCGCTCCAAGTTTTTGGTGCCTTTACCGATTAGGTAATAGTCCTTTGGTAAGAGTGGCTGAATTTGATCTCTATACAAAATCGGGTCAACAAGCCATGTCAAGCTGCTGAATCAAAGGAATTTAAAAATCAATATTCTGACAAAAGAGAGAAATGATAATTTTGACATTTTTCTTTGTTTTACAAAAATTCATAAAAATAACAAAAACAACTTTAATAGTAGTGGCTGAATAAGCTACTGATATTTTTGGAAGCCTAAATAGATATATAATTTTTGATATCACTGACTCTATTTAATCTCAGCGTGTTTCTACTTTCAGGAAGAATTTAAATGCATAGAAGACCAGAAGTAGATCTGTTACCTCTAGACACTGAAATTAAGAGAACCTTGCAGAATCTGAGAAGAATCACCAGTGCAAAATCCAGAAATGTGGAAAATCAAAGAGAAAGATTGCAGGCTATTCCAGAAGAAGAAGAAGAAGAAGTAGAGAGAAATCAGAGGCCTATTATCCAAGAGGAATACTCTGCAATAAGACAACCTGCAATTGAAGCAAACAATTTTGAGCTGAAACCAGCATTGATTACTATGGTGCAGCAACACTAGTTCACAGGTCACCCCTCTGAAGATCCCAATGAGCATATAGGAAGATTCATGAGGATGGCCAACACAGTCAAGCTGAATGGGGTGAGACGAGAAGTAATCAAGCTGTAACTCTTCCCCTTTTCATTAAGAGATGTGGCAGCAACATGGTTTGATTCATTGCTAGTGGGATCAGTGAACACTTGGGAAGAATTGGTGGAAGCTTATATGAGCAGATTCTTTCCTCCAACTCTCACTGACTGAGAGAAGAGGAGAAATAATTGTCTTCAAGCAAGGGGAAGATGAGAGCCTTTACACTGCATAGGAGAGATTCAAAAGATTGCTGAAAAGATGTCCTATGCATGGAATAGATCTGACCACTCAGATGGATATTTTCTATCATGCTATGAATTATGCCTCCAAGGGTATAATTGATGCATCCTGTTGTGGAGCTTTCAAAAGAAGAAATGCAGAGGAGGCGTGGCAATTGATTGAAGACCTTGCCAAATGTAACTACAAGGCTCCATCTGAAGCTTCAGGGAGCAACAACAGTTTGAAGGGAAATGGTCTTATTGAGCTTGATAGAATGACAGCCATAGAAGCAAAGCTGGATGCAGTGATGAACAAACTAGAAAACAATGAAAGAAGAATGCACACTGCACATGAAATGGAAGCAATAGATGAAAGAATTAGAAGAAGTGCTGAGGAACTAGTTGGAGAAGAGCCCTACCAAGTTGAGGAAACCAAGTATATGAATGAGCAAAGAAGTTATCACTTCAAGCCTAACCCTAACTTGCCAACACACTATACACCAACACTGAGGAACCATGAAAACTTTTCATATGGTAGAGGAGCACAGCAGGGCCATAGACTTAGACAAAATTGCTAGCAAGCTTATGCTCAGCCCAGGTTCCAAGAACAACAGCAGCAGAGGGACAGTTGAGGAGATTATCAGGGTCAGAAAAGGACTCAATCCTTTGAAGATTAGATGAGTCCATTTCATGCAGAAAACAAAAGGATTTTGAATCTGCATGAAAAGAAATTTTCTGACCTTGAACACTTCCAAGTAGACACAGCCGTGTTTCAGACAAACACTAATGCCTTTTTGAAGAATCTAGAGATACATATAGGGGTAACCCGGCTCAAGTCGGGTGGCAAAAGAGCCTATGATCTACTTCCGAGTGACAATCAAAAGAATTCAAAGGACCTGTAAGGCGCACTCGAGAAGTGGCAGAGAGCTAGGTGAAAGGAGAGGTGAAAAGAAGGGCATTGAGGAAGAGAAACAAGTAGAAATGCAGCCTAACTGTAGGGAAGAATGGAGGAAGAAGCCACAATCCTCCAGTGCAAGTCATTCCTCAAAGATCGTGAAAGCAGCTAGAGGGAGCAATTCTCTAGATTCTTAAACATGTTTAAAAAGATAGAGATCAACATTCCTTTCTCAGAGGCATTAACTCAGATGCCTCAGTATGCAAAATTCATGAAAGATATATTGAGCAAAAAGAGGAAGATTACTGAGGAAGGGATAGTGAGCCTAACAACAACCTACAATGTAGTGATTTAGAAGACCTTACCAGGGAAAATGCAGGATCCAGGCAGCTTCACTATACCCTGCAAAATAGGGGATGCTAATATGGGAAAAGCATTGTGTGATTTTGGAGTTAGCATCAACTTGATGCCTTTGTTTGTTGCTCAAAGATTAAGTTTGGGGGAGCTCACTCCCACAGCCATTACCCTGCAGATGGCAAATAGGACATTGGTTCATCCTGAGGGCATCCTTGAAGATGTACGATCAAAGGAAATTTTCCGGACTTGTCAGCTATTAATATGGAGGAAGACAAACAGTCTCATTGATGTTAGGAAGACCATTCTTATCAACAGAAGCAACATTGATTGATGTGGAAAAAGGGAACCGACTGTGGTTGAGAGATGAAGCAAGGCACTTTAATCTCAACCACGCTTGAAACAAACTTAACTCGCAGCTAACTCAGAAATTGGAGAAACAAAAATTCCTATCAGTTTTGAACTGACCACTGATTGTAATTTTTAGAATTCAATGAGAATGAGATGAATTTCCAGTATTCAGAACACTGAAGTTGAAATTTAAACTCCAATTTTAAATTGGGTGATTCAAAAGATTCTGTTTGAGAAAACAATACGTAAAGGTCCACCAGCTTATGAAGAAAGTCAGTGAGAAGAAAACAAAAGCTTAGAGGGTTTAATACTCAAGGAATTGCCTGAACATTTAAAGTATGCCTTCTTGCAACTAGAAAAAGGTAATCCAATTATCATTTCAGCTGAATTAACTAGGCTTGAAGAGTAAAAACTGCTGGAAACTCTCAGAAAATATAAAGAAGCAATAAGCAATAGCTTGGTCTATAGAAGATTTGAAAGGAATTAGTCTCTTAATCTTTATGCACAAGATCCTGTTCGAGGAGAATTCTAGAACTTATGTAGAACATCAGAGAAGGCTGAATCCAGTAATGAAAGTAGTTAGAAAAGAAGTGCTGAAATGGCTAAATGCAGGCTTTATATGCAATCTCAAACAGTCCTTGGGTGAGCCCAGTACATGTGGTTCCAAAGAAGGGAGGATTCATTGTGATCAGAAATGAGAAGAATGAATTGATTCCTACAAGAACTGTGACAGGATGGAGAGTATGTATAGACTACAGGAAACTTAACATTGCTACCAGAAATGACCATTATCTTCTACCTTTCATTGACCAGATGTTAGACAAGGTAGCAAGACACTCCCATTACTGTTTTCTTGAAGGATGTTCTGGTTATAACCAGATTGCAATAGCCCCAGAGGATCAGGAGAAATCAACATTTACATGTCCTTATGGCACCTTTGCCTTTAGAATGATGCCATTTGGATTATGCAATGCTCCTGCCACCTTTCAAAGATGTATGATGTCTATATTTTCTGACTTGGTGGAAGAGGTTATGGAAATATTCATGGATGACTTCTCAATATATGGATCCAGTTTGAAGACATTGTTTGAAAACTATGAACAAAAGACTTCGAGGTGCCAAGACAAAAATCTAGCTTTGAATTAGGAAAAATGCCATTTCATGATAACTGAAGGTAATTGTTTTGGGGCACAAGATTTATGTTGATGGATTGGAAGTAGACCAAGCCAAAATTGATGGTATAAAAACTCTCATGTCACCTACAACAGTGAAGGGAATAGGAAGCTTCCCGAGACATGCTGGATTTTATAGAAGATTCATCAAAGATTTTTCAAAAATCTCCAAACCATTGTGTAGACTGCTAGAAAAAGATGCAAATTTTGATTTTGATGAATCATGCAGATTTGCATTTGAGGAAATCAAATCCAGATTAGTATCAGCTCCCGTTATGTTGACACAAGACTGGATCAATGAGTTTGAAATTATGTGTGATGCTAGTGACTATGCAATTGGAGCTGTATTGGGACAGAGAACTGAAAAGATATTCAAGGCCATATACTATGCCAACAAAACATTCAGTGAGGCACAAGAGAACTACTCTACCACAGAGAAGGAGATGTTAACAATGGTGTTTTCTTGTGAAAAATTTAGGCCTTATTTATTGGGGTCCCATGTTGTAATACGCACTGATCATGCTGCAATTAAATATCTAATGGAAAAGAAAGATGTCAAGCCAAGATCGGGACGTGATGGGTGCTATTGGTCGCAAGAGTTTGATTCGAGGATCAAGGATAAAGGGTAGTGACAATGTGATAACATATCACTCTGTCTAGATTGAGATAATTGTTGAATAGAAGGGAAACGTAAATAATGCACTTTTCCTCGATGAGAAGCTATTTATGTTATCATTACAAACACCCTGGTATGCAGATATTGTGAATTACATAGCTTGTGGAGTCATGCCATTTAAATTTAGCTACCAGCAGAGGAGGAAATTGAGAATTGATTGCAGATTGTATATATGGGATGACCCACTAATGTATAGAAGAGGAGCAGATAAGATCATAAGGAGATGTGTCCCAGAAATAGAACAGGGTGGTATTATGGAGAAATGTCATGCATCACCATAGGGAGGACACTTTGCAGGAGACAAGAAAGCCTAGAAAATTCTCCAATCAGGATTTTATTGGCCTACTCTATTCAAAGACTGTTTTGAATGGGTAAAACATTGTGATGCTTGTCAGAGAATGGACAACTTAAGCAAAAGAAATGAAATGCCCTTGCAAGGAATTCTTGTAGTGTAGATTTTTTATGTATGGAGAATAGATTTTATGGGACCTTTCCCATCATCATTTAGCAATATGTACATTCTCCTAGCTGTGGATTATGTATCCAAATGGGTGGAAGAATGATGCCATCACAGTGGTTGGGTTTATACAAAGAAGCATTTTGAGCAGATTTGGAGCACCCAAAACAATCATCAATGATGAGGGAAGCCATTTTACAAATAAAGTTTTTGAAAAACTCATGAGCAGATATGATCAAACATCTAATGGGATTGGCTTATCACCCTCAATCAAATGGACAAGATGAAATTTCCAATAGGGAGATCAAGAAAATTCTAGAGAAAACAGTTAATGCAAGCAGAAATGACTAGTCTATAAAACTGGATGATGCACTATGGGCTTATAGATCTGCTTACAAAACTCCCATTGGAATGTCCCCAAACAGGATTATATATGGAAAACCCTTTCATCTCCCCTTAGAACTGGAATACAAAGCTATGTGGGGCATCAAGAAACTGAATTGTGACTTTCAAGCTGCAAAGGAAAAGAGATTACTCCAAATGAATGAACTGGAAGAGCCGAGAAATGAAGCTTATGACAATGCCAGAATCTACAAAGAAAAGACCAAGAAGTGGCATGATCAAAAGGTTTTAAGGAGAGAATTCAAGGCAGGAGAACAAGTTCTCTTATACAACTCCAGGCTAAAGCTATTTCTAGGGAAACTGAAGTCAAGATGGAGTGGTCCATACACAGTGGTAGCAAGTACACCCTTTGGAGCAGTAACATTAAAGACTGAATCTGGAGGTCAATTCAAAGTAAACTGTTAGAGACTAAAGCATTATCTTGGAGGAAGCATGAAGGAGGCAGATCCAGATTTGGAAAAGGGAGAAGGAAATTACTAAAACTGAAGACGCTCTGCAGCATGTGTCTAGCTAAGGACATTAAACTAAGCACCTTCTTGGGAGGCAACCCAACCGAGTCTTTATTTTTGTTAACTTTGAGTGATGTTGATTACTTTTATGATTTTGAAGTTTTACTTTTGATTTTGTTAGAAGTTTTGTTAGGAAATTTTATCATTTGCTAAAATGTTTTTGATTTTGGATAGGAAAGATGAATTGGAATCATAAGTTATTTTAAAGCACACTACCTCAAATTGAATTGTGCAGAAATTAGCTACAAGGGGGAGTACTTCTATTTTCCCTCAATTTGTTTTAGATAATAATGCATAGTTAAAGTTTGAGAAATTTGATGATTTTAGAGCCTAATTAATTAGACAACTTTCAAGTGCTTAAATGCTTTGATTGAGTATTTTAATGCTAATGATTGTTGTTCAAAATTGAATTAAGAAATTTTGTTGCTATATATGTTTTCACAAGCTTGAATTGCATAATTAGATTGAATTATGGGTGATTAGCTGAATTGGAAGGTAGTTTAAACTTGTAGAAATTTGAGGAATCAAATCTTTGTAGCGACACTTGAAAATTAGGTCACGACATCACTTACTGTAACAAGATGAAAAGCTTGTTGTGACCTTGATTTGCATGTTGTAACAAACTTTTAGGCACAATGTTGAAAAAGAATGTCGCAACATACTTTCTTTATGTCACAACATAAATAATTTTGGACTCAATTTGAAAGGGCAATTTTATGTCGCGACACAAAGTTAGAATGTTGCGACACAATCTCAAATTGAATGACTGAGAAGAATGTTGTGACATTCTTCTCAATGTCGCGACATTCTTCTCAATGTCGCGACATTTAGCTAGTCCAGTTTCAAATTGATCGAAAAAACTGTGTTGCGACAATTATTTCTCTGTGTCGTGACATTGTATTAAAAATGGAACAAACATTAAGGAAGTTACTGTCGCGACAATATTTCTCTTGTCGCGACAGGATTGTAACCTGTAGATCACCCTAAAGTTTGTCGTAACATGAATGTTTTGATAATAAAGGCTGGGTGCAAATTTTAATTTGAAGAGCCATAAGATAAAATCCACAATTAAGTCTAAAGGTTATTGTTGTGACCTAATCATTAATTGTCACGACAAATGAAGAGAAACATTCATTCATTGAGCCATTAACTAAAGAGTGTTTCAAAAACTGAAAGACTACCTCCTTCCAATTGCCTCACATCATTCATACTCTCACCCAATTTCCGCTTTCTTCCTCTCTTTGAAATCTCAAAACCCTAAACCCCAAACCCAGATCTCACAAATGGCAGAACCCCAAAGCCTCGCCTCCTAAATTCCTAGCCGAGATTATGGAGGAGTATAAGTATCAAGAGGTTCAGTTGGAACCTCGCATTGCAGATTAACCCAAAGTGGGCGTGAACCAGAAAGGGCAGGAAGAGGAACAAAACCCAGATCAGAAAGGAAAAAGGTAGAAAAGAGCTGAACAAAGTAGAGTTGAGCAAGCTAAGGCATCAGAGGATGATAAAGCATTCATTTCAGATGAAGCTTACTCTTTATGGGAAAAGAATCTAAGAGACAAAGGATTTATCGGAGAAAGGGGGTTTGGTAAGTTCATCTCACCCTTTGCAGAGATAATTGAAAAAAAGGGTTGGAGCTTGTTCTGCACGCACAAACCACCTAGGTTTTCTGAAGTAGTCAGAATTCTATGCCAACATGGCAGAGATGAAAGAAGATTCAGGTGCATTAGAGGTATATGAGTTCCCATGGGCCATGAAAGGATTAATGAAGTTTTCCAAATCAAAGATCCTAATAATGGATCTAAGTACAAAAAACTGCTCAAGGAACCCAGCCATGAGAAGATAGTAGAATTCCTGACGGCTGGAAAGGGGAAGTGGAATGCAACAAAGAAGAATCCCCATGAGTCCATCAACAGAGGCTCACTAACAGAAGAAGCTAAGGTGTGCTTTATTTTTATCTTCCGTTATAATTCTGCAGAGCACTATAAGGAGCAAGAGGCCTTCATCTTCAGCGGCCCCGCCAAAGGGACATGCATGTCTGATGTGGGGAAGATAATAGAATCATCCATAAGGCTCACGTAAATGTCAAGAGGGGACTAACCTCATCTAGCAACAATTACCGACTGCATTGGGCCGGAGTTAAAGCGGACATGGCGAGAAGAAACCCGCCCTAAGGTTTTCCTTAACGCCTAACGGGGTGATAAAAGGCCCAAAGAATAGAAAGAGAAAAGAAATGGAGATTGTGGAAGTGGCGGAGGAGCATGAAGAAGAAGAAGAGGAACAATTAAGGATGGAACAAATCCCAGATGAAGGCCAACTGCCAGTGGAGAATGAAATGCATAGCAGAAGAAGTCCATTAAGTCATTCTCCTCCTGATGTAAGGGAGGCTTTTTCTAAACCAGCAGAGTGTTCCAGGAGAAATCAAGGAAATGCAGAGATTACGGATATGCTGGTGTCAATGAAGAAGGAAATGGAGGAAAGAGAGAAAAGGTGGGAGCAGCCATAGAAGATCGGAGAGGAATTTCTGGAAGATGATTTCAGAAGAAGAGAACAACAATGGGAACAAATGCTCAAACAAAGAGATGATGAATGGAAAGAAGAAATAGAAAGGTAAGAGAAAGATCACTAATGCAAAGGCTGGATTAAAAATAAATACCTTCTACAATGAACAACTGAAAAGGGATGAAGATGTGCTGACCTTTTTTGAAAAGAGGTAGGAAAATATGGAAGCCATCATGCTGCAGAAGGCATAGGGGTTCAAATATCTTTACAAAGAACAATTCAATGAATTTGGAAAGCTCATGGAGAAGAGAGACAAGGAGCTAGAGATGGATAATAACTACAGGCAGAAATTATGGAATGATAGTCTGGACCAAGTGAATTCAAATTTAGTGAACATACACAATGTGCTCACTGAACTTGAAGGATCTATGAATAATCTGGCTCATAGGCAAGATCAATTGGTCACCCTGGTGGAGTACACAAATGAATACTGCCTATTTCAGAGAGAAGAACCACTAGCAAAAGAAAAGTCAGACATCTCCATTCCCAAGTTCCCTCCATCTTTAGCTACCTTTAACCTTGAACCTCCAAACCTTAAAACTTCCAAATCCTACAAAAGAAGAAGATAAACCCTTGTATTATGTTTTCTCTCCAAACAAAATTTGTAATCATTCCTCTAAATAAAAGTTCAAAAGATTTTTGCAAAAATTTTGTGTTCATTTGTATTCTTGCTTAATTGGTGTGTTTTAATTGATTTTCTTTGCTTCATGATTGCCATTTGCGTGGTTGAATAAAGAAAAAAACAACTGCCTGGATCAAATTGTTTAATTGCTGCAACATGTTTGGTTGAAATGACTTGAGAACAATTGAAGTTGTGTTGTATTGTTATGAGCTGAATGCATGATGAAAATGAACTTCTTTACTTGATTAAAACAACATAACAACAAAATTCAAAGCCAAACAACCACTGATAGATGCATTGTGATAGGTTTAATTGAATTGGAAAAGGAAGTTGCAGTTTATCCAAAATGAAGTTGAATGATTAGATTTAGGAAGATATACACAATAAGAAACACAAATAAGGCTTTTGAGACTATTTGTGTAAACAGTAAGGTCAATAAAAATCCTAAAAAACAATGCACATGGTCAAGGTGAGTCCTAACAAACAGAAAAGCATTAGGACATCTTCTGGGTTCATTCACAGTCAAATAGTCCAATGTCCTAGAAATTGTTAGATTATTAGTCAAGGCGAAATCCTAGGCAATACTACTAACAGGAAGTGATATAGGCCATCCTTGGAAGTTTGAGCCTTTCAAGCCTACCCTCATAATATGCATAAGCATACACTCTAGTTCCAGAATTGAGCGAAATTGCCTAATTTCTTCATTGAACCAGCAATTAGAGACCTCAAACCATTCATTTATTCTAATCCTACAGTAAAAAACCCTTTATTGCCCAGGTTTCAGGAAAAGAACCTCAAAATGTAGAAAATGACAAGATTGGGGGAATGTTATTTTGATTTGAAGGGAAAAACAAGAATGAAGGATGGAAAAAGAAAAGAACAAATGAAGGAAAGAAAAGGAATGCAAAGAAGAAGTCAAAGATTGTAAATTGTCAATTGAAGAAGTTTGTCTTCAGGGCCTTCCTCTCTTCAACAATTGTTCATAGAGGTGTGTCAACACCTGGCACTTAATGCCAACCGGTATGGGAGCTATTAACCCAAAGTTCTCTAAGAGTGGTAGAAAGCCTAAAAAGACAAAACATTGCACTAATCCTAAAAATCTTTCACAAGTAAAAAGAAAATAAAAAAGGGCTTCTATATAAAGGGACTGACTTGATTAAAATGACAGTGGAAAATAAAATTACCAAGATGAGAGTATGCAATATGATACATCAAGATCAAGTTTGAGGGAAAATTTTCTTATCTGACATCAGTAGAAAAGAAAGGGATGAAAGATAGAGATAAAGATGCAAAAAGTGAAGATTGGAATCTGGGTAATTTTTAGCCTAAATTCTCCAATTATCTATCCAATTACCCAAGCCAAACTTTACAAGCCTAAAAGATCTAATTGATCTTTGTACTTGCCTACATTAGTGGAGACTAATATGAAAAACAAGCATATAGGACTTAAAATGATATACAGTAACTATGTTAGTCCCTAGAAGATTAGTTAATTTTGCCAAGGAGAAAGGGAAAGAAAACCATTACACACTCACAGATCAGGATGAATTGACTGAATCGTTTACATTTTAGAAATCATTAGTTTGTTTTGTGACAGTAATTGAAAATTTTTCCTAAGTTTGAATTGAAAACTAAATTTGAAACCATGCTGCAACTAACTAGTTTCAATTCAGGAAGCTGATTAAAAAAGGATTGCAATAGAAAGCAGAAAAATGTCCCTAAAAATAAAGCTAAATTGTTTGAGGACAAACAAAATTTTCTTTTCTTTGCTTGGGGATAAGTAAAACTTTAAGTTTGGGGGAATTTGATGAGTCTTAAAGTCATCTATTTTTAATCCATTTTTTTGGCTTATTTTTAATATATTCATATATGTCTTAATGCCAAATTATGGAATATTCACCAACTTAGTGTTTTGTAGGTTTTAATTCAAAAAGGAGAAAATTCCAGCAAGAAAGAAGAGAAAAAGAGCAATTCAGAAGCAGATTTATGTCGCGAACAGAAGTTCTCAGGTGTCGCGACAAACATCCAAGCTAATAGCAAAGGAGCTCTATCGCGACAAAAGACAGCGTGTTGTGACAGAAATTGGGAAGAATCTAATAATTCAGCTGAGACAAAGAAATTTTATGTTGTGACAAGGTTTTTCAGCAGGATGTCAACACTAGGAAAAAGTTATCGTGACAAAGAAGCTCATATCGCGACAAATGAAACAGGCTTAAATGCTGGTCAACAAGAAATCAGGTTAAGTGACGACAAGACTCTGCCGTGACAGAATTTCCTGGTCGCGACAAAATGTTAAAAATACTTGAAACATTGTTCCAACAAGAACCAATAGAAATGCTGTCGCGACATACAAACAAAGTCGCGACACAAATTTGAAGAAGCTGCACAAAAACAATGTTGCGACACAATTGTCGATGTCACAACATAATGATTCCAGTAAACACACATAAGATTGTCACGACATAGAATGGATAGGATGATAGACCTTGTAGGAAAAATTGTTAAAGAGCCAAAGAAAGATCCGTCATGCATGCACAAATATGCCGAAGAACGTATCGCCGCGATCAATCCAAGAAGGATGTACAAGTGCTGTGTCATGATAGATTACTGCATGCTGCAACAGAGACCTGTGATAAAGAATTAAAACTCTATCGTAACAACACTTTCAGGTCGCGACAGAGAATGCAATCTGGGCCAAAATTTTGGGGATCCACAATGTAGCCTCGAATTTAGGGCCCAAACTTCTGGGGCTCTATAAATAGAAACAATTTAAGGAAAGTGAGGCAGTCAATCGACGAAAAAACCAGAGCATCTGGGGAGCTGAGGACTCTTTTGTATTATATATATTTCTTTTATTTTTCTTTTCTTCGTAGATTAGATTTAGCGTAGAATTTCAATTTGTTTACTAGACTTGAAACAAAGGAATTGTTCGTAAGTTTCAAGTTGGAGCTAAATTAATAAGATCAATTCTCGACACGTTTGAATATAATGAAGTCTAGATAAAAGCTGGAATTCATTTCTTTCAGTTGATTACAGCTGCATTGGAAATTTCCTTATCAGTATTTCAGTGTTCACTATGATTCAGTTTTCAAGAAACACAACTTTCGCTGGGAAAGATTTGATGTTAATTATGGTCTTTCCTGCACAATCAGAAAGAGATTTCTTGGATTGAGAATTTTGAGTTTATTTGAATGGTGTTGTTCATGAAGTGAATTGTTCCCAACATTAGTAACTTATACCCATAAATGACCATTATCTGCCTCCGATTTCTAGGGAGGCCCTCCGAGTGACACAAAGTTGAGATTCCCTTTATACTGATGCAAGCATTGGGGTATGATGTGAATTTCAATATCAAGAAACTAATGAGCTATGAAAGATTACTTAGATAAATAATAAATTTACTCATGGTTTGAGAATTAATTTAGTGATATATCAATTTAATCAATTAGAGATCTCTCCTTGGTCTGAAGGAATGATCTTGATCCTGTGTTAGCTTAGATCTAATCAAGGAAAGGGAGAAGTCTTTAAGATCTCAAGGATGAGACATCATTCATCTTGTAGAAATCTGGCAATGGCCTTGTCTTGGGAAGCAAGAAATCTACAGTCATAAGAAATGGGTATGAAGTATTAGAAAAGAAAAATACTCAAATCTTATAAAGAAAATATGATTACAAGTAATTGGTTAGACACATGTTGCAAAAATGAACATGACTCTTTAATCAGTGAAATGTATGGTTAAGGGAGAAATCCAAACTATACTACCTTGCCTCTTTAACAATTTCAGATTCCAATTCATGATAAAATGAAATTAGATTATGTTACAGGAATTGATAATTTCACAGCAGTGAAATCCCAGTGTCTATTTCCAACAATAATCTGGTTCAGTCCAGTTTAGGTCTAGGATTTTAAATCTCCTCTTATTATAGATGTAGAAATTCAGATAGTAGAATTCTTAGTTAGGTTACTGAAAATTTTATGAAATGGAAGTTCAAATAGTGTGAACGATTTGAACTATGCACTTACTTGTACGACCTATGCACTTACAGCATTATGACCAAACTAAATCTTCAATAAATTCATTGAGAAATCAATTTTTTTTATGAGCATACAAGTTCTATTTGGTATAATCAAGTTTTTGGTGCCTTTACTAGGGATTGGGTAATAGTCCTTTGGTAAGAGAGGTAGAAATTTGATCTCTATACAAAAATTGGTTAACACCTTTCTTTTCTGAAATTTTTATAGGTAGGCGCAGGCGAGGCCAACTGGTTAGCTGGGTGGAGAAGGCCAGTCTAGAGCACATCAGATGGCTACTTGAGATCATCGAGAAGGGGCGCAACCACGAGCTCCTTTTATATGTGAAGAACTTACGTGAATTAGGCGCCATCCCCTTCCCTTACATAGCCCCTGTCATCCCACGCCCGTTGCTGGCATAGCTTGTTAGGGGAGTGCACTTTACTCTCGCTGACCTCCTAAAGTCAGTCCTGAGCAGCTCTGCACAAGCGGGGTTCGCTCAAGAGCCTCAAGCCGAGATCCTTGAAAGAGCCTTGGTTAGCTTCGTTTGTCTTGATCAATCACCCTTGGCTGAACAAGATTCATAGCCTGCCCCTTAGACAGCAAAGAAGAAGCGAAAGAAGGCAAAAAAGGTTGGACAAATCAGGGCTGCCGACGTTGGACTAGAAGGCTTCGTGGATTTGGTGGATCTAACCTCAAGTGAGCCGGCTGAGGAGATTGAAGAAGATATGTCTAGCCTCGCTGCTGGATTCATCGCGTAGATGCGCAAGCGAGCCACAAGTTCTCAAAGAGAGACTGCCTCTGGCTCTGAAGGACTAGGTGACAAGTGCCTAAAACGGTCTAGTCTAGATAAAGAGGTTCAGAAGAGTCCGGTAGTGATTATTGTGGACTCTCTAGAACGAGCCCTTGATGCCTTGCCGCTTTAGAGGGCGTCGTCCAGGGTGTCCCTAGGGAGGCTTGCATCATCGAGGATAGTCAGACCCCTACCGCTGATAACTTTAGGTAAGGCTCCCCCATAAGAGACTGTCAGATCGCCGCTATTTGCTAGTACTAATCTCGCACCAGGCTCCCCGCAGCCAAGGCCATGATAGGTTAGTGTTAAACTCGCCGGTCAAACAGATGAAGTGGGATTACCCTCGGCAAACGCGCCTGCCCCAGGTCCGAATATTGCCTAGTCAATCATCAACCGCTGGAACCCCTTCAATAAGAGGGACGCTTCTGTCGCCGATATGCTCGAGCTCTACCCCACTAATCTTTGAATACCTGTGGTGGTTCTCTCTGAAGAATATTCCATTCCCTTCCCCGACTACTTAGATAAAAAGTCTTACTAACGTGTGGCCGAGGACGGGATGCATATTCGTAACCATGACTTCAACGAGACGGCTGAGTTGGTATGGTCAAACTTCTAATTGTTTAGTCGTGAGTCTCATGTTGTTGTTTTCTTCTAATGTCTTTCCTTCCATAGGTTGTCACTACTATCCGAAACATGGCACACCAGCATAGGGAGCTTCATCTCCGACTGGACAATGCTGAGAAGCTGTGACGCTATGCTTAGTCTGTTGCCTCCAAGCACTAGGCCTTGGAAAATGGTCTAGGCAAGGCTAAGGGTAGATCCAAGCACTGGGAACGGAAGGCTAAGGGAGGGCAGTAGAGGATCATGTAGAAAAAGAGAGGATGAAGCAAGGACAAAGCTCAAAGTTGCCTAACCCGGGGCCAGCGCGGGCACGAAAGGCAATGATGCGTGGAGGAGGAGCTGGCTAGGGTCCGAGACGCCCTGGAGGCTACCAAAGAGGCTAGGCGCAAGGCTGAGGCTAAGGCTACCTGCCTAGAGGTTGAGCGGATTTCCCTTATGCTAGATATCGGGACGACTAAGGATGAAGTGTCTTATCTTCAATCTTAGGCGAGTAATGACAAAAAGGCCATGGAAAAGGAATACCAAAAGGCCTTGGACCTGATCTTTGCCTATGGTTACGGGTGTTGTGTGTTCAAACACAACATTTGTGGAGACCATCCATAGGTTCCTAATGGCATGCTCGACTTCTCCGACCCACTCTCTCTAGAGTTCTTCGTGAACCTTAGGTGCTTACCGACCCCAACAGCCACTGAGGTCACAACAGCCAAGGCAGAGGAGAGCAAAACGGTAGAGAAGGCAAAGGATCCAGAGAGGAGCGCTCTTGCTCAGGACTTTGCTGGAACATCTTAAGTTCTCTTGTAAAACCCGGGGAAAAATTGAATTTTTCTAAAAAATAGCAAAATAGTAAATTGCTGCATACAGTCCAGGTTGAAAACTTGGAAATTTTCTAAATCTCGGATGAAGAAATTGACCTTACCGTTGGATTCGTCTCGCAAAATCTAGTTAGCCAGATGAATTTCGTTGAATTCCAAGACAGTCGGATTTTCATGAATTTCGGGGCGACGGGTGTCCGATAAAGCTCAAAAACGAGATTTTGGAAAATAAGTTAGGTAAAGTTCATTTGAAATAATTTGAACCTGAACTAAGACAAAATAAATTGTTTTGGGGCAGAGATAGACCTGGGCAGGGGTGGACACGTGGCGCAACATGGGCTACTCTCTTAACTTAAAGTTAAGTTAGAACAAAAAGGTGATTAGGGCACAAGAGGGCTCATTTTTCCTGTTTTGGCCATGGGAGAGAAAGAGAGAGGAGGGAGAGAGCACCGAGCTTCTCTCTTCGATCTACGGATCTCCGTTGGTCGGATTTCGTCGGGCCAAGGACAAAAGTTCATCACATCGACGAGGGGTACGCGTGGGTACTAAAAGGGAAGGATTTCGATGAAGATCTAAAAGAGGAGATTCGGGGGAAATCGAAGTTCTCGGATTTAGGAGGGGTTCTCGGGACCTCCTACTGGTTAGACTATGCTTCAAGAGGTAGGGATTCTTCCTACTTTGGTTTTAGTTCCCATTTTTGGACTGATTTTTGGTTAAAATGGTGGAACATGTTAAGGGTCTATTTGGGTAGAAAAATGCCCAAAACCCGACGTTCTTTGCCTAGGCAAGCCCGAGGGGTGGTTTTGGTGGACACACTAGTCCACCTAGGCGAAGGGACCCTTCACCTAGGCGAAGGTAGGCTACGTCTAGGCGATCTTGTGACTATGTTGAGGCTTGTGTTTATGGCCTGTTTGGGGTTGGTTTTATGGCCTGGTTTTTTATTATTGTGGCTTGCTTCGAAGCCATTGTATGACTTGTTTGAAAGTGTCATTGCTTGACTAAGGAGTGACATGTTTGGATGTCAATATGTGTATTGTAATGTATTGACATGTGATGAATTTCTATGTGCAAATGGCCATTACACTCCGCTTAATTCAGGTGCGTAAGTCATTGTTTGAAACATAGAATGACATGTCAGATGTTGATGTTGATATATGCATGCATAATATATTGACATAAGTGAAATGATGGGCGGAAGTCATATGTGTGATGTGGACGTCTGCGACACTGTGAGTGGTGCGGATTGTGTTGCACATGTAGCATTCATTATACATGTGTCATGATATAACATGCAATGGTGCATTACATTGCATTATGCACGGGAAGCATTGCATTTCATAGGTGTGAGTGCATGGTTGAAAATCAACAATGCATTTGGTGACTGATTAGGTGGGCTAGGTATCGTTGGACAAAGTCCAACAAAGTTGCACAGTTGAATGAAATGGTAAAAAACTTGTGTTGAGTAATAGAAAGAAGGGCTAGATTCTCCCTTAAGTGAAAGACTCGGATTGTCTGCATTAATCTAAACGTGAAAGTCCAAAAAGTGCTGAAGGCGTAAGGAAAGCCCGTGGTGGGACCCCAAAAATTCGTTGCCCACAAAAGACACACATGAGTTTTGTATATAACATTGAGGTAACATCCAAAAAGATTTTGGTTTGAAAACAAATGAATTTGTTTTGTAAAATGATCATTGGATGTAATCCATAAATGATGGATTTTATCACGCATGGGCTTTTGCATTGTGTGATAGGAGTAGGTAAAGACTCAAGTGTGATAGGAGTTGATAAAGACTCGGGGCATGGTACATCATTGAGTCTCATCTCATTTCATGGCATGACATGTAGGATTCCATAGTAGAAATTACATATGTTTTTACTTGGAATGTGGATGTGAATTTGTCGAACATGACCATTGTATATGCACTTAGGTGGGGAGTAGCCTCTATAGGAATTTTATCATCGAGCGGCTCACCTTATAAGGGAAAATATTTCAAAGTGTGGCAAGTGCTGGTGGGCGCTTCATCCGTGATCACGAGTACAGAACAAAGCCGGATTATGGCTTATGAAAATCTTTTTGTAAACTTTATGTGCAAACTAGTTTTTCCATGTATTTATTATGCAAGAGTGTTGTAATTAAACCCTTATGGGCTGTTTTTAATTATAATCTTGCATGTTTTAAATGAAAATGGATAAATGGACTTGGAGTGACCATTTAGTTGTTAAATTTGTGGATCTCGGTGAATGGGATACATCGCGGTGGTGTATCTGGGTCACCCACATCCACGAAGTTTTCGCAGGTCGATTTCCGCTATCAACGGACCCCGGTTTTGGAGCGTCACAATTTGCATCGTGAGCATAGGTGTACGATAACCTAGGGCTTGATTGGATCTGATACTAGCACAAGTTGGTATCAGAGCATAGGTTTGCGATTACTTAGGGCTTGATGGGCATGGGTCTAGACCATTGCATCTATCAGGCATTCTTATGTCTGTGCTCAATATGCTACATGATCAGGATTCAGGTGTTGTTTGAATAATATACATGATAAAGTGTATATGGAAAAGAGGAACACTAGGGTTAAAAAACATAACCTTAGGGGTTCGGGAAATGAACGAACGGGATAGTTTGAGACGTAGATGTATATTAGTAGACAGCACATGCACTACTAGTTGGACAAGGAGAGAAATCTCAAAGTTTATATTTGATCCCTATTTCTTTAGGATACTCTTTATGACTAAATTGCTATCTGACGTATGTAGATGGCTAGTCGGGGAAGGACGCCAAGGCGGTGGGCGGGCAACAACCGACCACAACCGGCCTTTGACCAACGAGCCTTCATGGAGGCCATTAGTGCTGCAACTGCTACCATTGCCCAGACGAGTGTTCTAAATTTCTTCCACAGCTAGTGCAACTGCGGGGCCAAGAGAAGCTCGGCACTTAGAGGTTTAAGGCACATCATCCTCCAACCTTCAAGGGAGGAGGGGAACCGATGGAAGCTGATCATTGGTTTCGGCGAGTTGGCAAGATCTTAGAGGCTATGGAGATCACCTCCGATGCCACGAGGATAAGGCTAGCTGCATTCCAGCTAGAGGGTGAATCCCATGGTAGGATTGGGTCAAAGCCTCAAGGAACTTGGAGGCAATGACATTTGAAGAGTTCCATGAGCTTTTCATGGACAAGTATTTCCCAACGTTTGCTCGACATGAGAAAGCTTGGGAGTTCCTAGAATTGAAACAAGAACGATGACAGTGCTCGAATACGTGCCTAAGTTCACCGAATTAACCACATTCTTTAATACTGCGGCCACCTGACACGGCTAAGGTGAGAAAATTTGAGGACGGTCTAAAATTATCCATCAGGTAAATTGTGGGACTCTTCCTATAAGATATGGACTTGATGGTCAAGACAACTATGGCCATTGAGAGAAAGGTGGACGACGCACAGCATCCAGGATGCGGGTGTCAAAGATAAGAGAAATGAGAGCCAACCTTATTCTTCTAGCTCAGGAAAGAAGCAGAGGACTTCTGCTCCACATGGGCTTCAGGGACAGAGCTGTGGCTATCAAGGCCAAGGCCAGGGTCAATCATCCTAAGATGGGAGGCATTTCAGGGCTACTAGCTAGTCAGGGCAGAGGACATGTTTCTGACGGGATAAAAGTGAGTGTGTAAAGTCAGTAAAATGCGCACTGCGCGCGCAAGTATACGATTCGAGTTCAATGTAGTGTGCTGGCTAGTCGTGGGCGCGTCGCTCCTACCGAAGAGAAGCGTGTTGAATACTGACTTGATGATCTAGACAATATTTGGATCTAGTCCTATAGTGAATTATGACTAAATTAACTTATTTAAAGAAAGCCTAATATTAAATTTTTGATTTAAGGTAATGATGAGAAAACTAGGGTTTTGCCTTCGCCTACCACACCTGATGGATTTTAACCTAAATAACGTGTTTATTTAATATTCCATATGATTTAATTTAACGGGTTGAACGTGCCTACAAGATATTCTCTCTCAAGATATAGCCGCCTATCTCGCTAGTGGGGTGTATTGCATCTCTACTTCGACCCCTTGACTCCGAGATGCATGAATGTGGAAACCCTAGTGCTACACTTGGAATACAGGATATCTCTATCCCTGGATTAACCAAGTGTTGCTTTACCCATGTCCCTACGAGTCATCTTCTCTCGATATCAGACTCCTAGCATTAGCATGCCACAATTGGCCAAATAATAACATGTGATTAAATTCAGGAGTAAAGCAACCATAGAAATTCATATCAATATTAAATAAACCACAATTAATGTACTAATCCATAATGGTGCGGTTAGGGTTGACAAAACCCTAGAGGGAAAAGTTAGTTTATAGTGATTTTCATTACAGACTGAAAGATTTTCAGCATCAAACAAATTAGGAAAAGAAATACGTAAGGCCTATCTCGATCTCTTGAATCGGGTTTCCGCTCAAATCTCTCTCTATCCGTCTCTCTTTGTGTTCAGTCTGCCTCTGAATCCCCCCTCTTGCCTCGAAATTGCTTCCCTTTTATATCTTGGGATCCGAGCCCATCAATGGCCTAGAAAATCATAGTTTTTAACACTCACGTATAGAAAAGAGGACTTCGCTACGCCGCGACATACCCAAGGCCTCTAGAATCCGCCAACCTGGTTCGCTGCAACTTAGGGCCTCCATGCTACTGCGAAGCACTACACTGCAACGTGGAGTGCCTCGCTGCTGCGTACCCGAGGCTCCACTGCACTTCTCATTGCTTTCTCTTCTTTTCTTCTATTATTTAGCTTCCTTTTTTTATTCCAATATCGCCATGTCCTATAAAACATTATAGTATGGGGGATTAGAGCAATATTAGTGAATATGAATGTGAATCATGCAATTGAGCTATAAAAACACATAGAAATTTTACTGAAATGCATGCATGATTCACTCCGATCAGTTTCCATTTCCACCAGCCTAGACACATGAGACGTGATTATCCTTAGAGACAAGGATCCTAGAGCTATGGGACACCCCAGTCCCAGTCGTCAGTGGGACATGCATAGGCGCAGTTGTTTCCTCTTTACCCCACCATGGGCCAGGGGAACCAATATCACTCTTAGGGTGCTGCATAGACCCTTGCTACTTCACAATCAGAACGGATGGGCCAACACATGGGTTGAGTTCAAGGCCAGAGCTCAGGCCGGGACTTCGAGGACCCAGGGGTATGTCTATGCCATCACACCTTAAAGTGAGGTTGCAAATCAGACGGTTATTCAGGGTACATTTCTACTCTTTCGCTTATGGGCAAGAGTGTTGTTTGATTATGGTGCATCTCATTCATTCATTGCTACATCATGTGTGAAAGATTTGGGCTTAGAGGTTGAAACCTTCGAAGAGCCGCTGCATGTGAGTTCTCCCCTAGGAACTAGGGTGAGGGTTGATCAGATATGTCGGGATTGTGAGTTAGAGATCTCAAGGATTCTGCTCACTATGAACCTTAGGGTCATGGACATGTCGGAGTTTGATGTCATCCTTGGGATGGACTGGTTGGTGGAACACCGGGTTGTCATTGATTGTGACTACACACAGGATGATTTTTGTGTTATGTTTAAGGGGGATAAGCACAATGCTTTACCCCTAGCTGTGTATGATTATAGATGGCACGGGCAACTAATGGGTTGGCTAGCAAGCCTTACCCTGGAGGACGAGGTGAGATAGGAGTTGGGTCTACCTCAGGTGGTTTGGAGTATGAGGATATTTTTCCATATGAACTACCGGGATTACCTCCGTAGAGGGTTGTAGACTTCACTATTGAGTTGCACCTTAGTACATCGCCTATTTCTATGATACCGCATATAATGGCACCTGCTGAGTTACAGGAACTCAAGGTCCAACAGCAGGAATTGTTGGACATAGGTTTTATTAGATCGAGCACTTCACCTTGAGGCGCTCCGGTGTTGTTTTCCAAGAAGAAGTACAAGACCCTTCGGTTATGTATTGACTACAGGCAGTTGAATAGGGTTATTATCAAGAATAGGTACCCTTTTTCGTAGATTAATGATTTGTTTGATTGGTTAAAAGGGGTGCGAGTCTACTCCAAGATAGATCTCCACACTTGTTACCATAAGTTGAGGGTTAGGGAGGCAGATATCCCTAAGACGATGTTTAGAACATGATATGGGCATTTCAAGTTCACAGTTATGCCTTTAGGATTGACGAATGCTCCAGCGGCATTCATGGATCTCATGCATAGGGTATTCCAACCCTATCTAGATTAGTTCATCATGGCCTTCGTTGAACGACATCTTGATATACTCCAAGTCTGAGGAGGAGCATGAGGGTCACTTGAGGATTGTGCTCCGTGCTTCAGAGACCATTAGTCAGATGCCAAATTCAGTAAAGGTGAATTTTGGCCATCGAGGAAATTCTTGGGGCACGTGATATCGACTTTGGGTGTATCGGTGGACCCGGACAAGGTTGAGGCAATTATGAGTCGAGAGACCGTCAGTCTTCGAGATATGCATTGATCGCGTGGTATTGCAGAGGTTCATTGGGGACTTTTCCATATTAGCTGAACCTATGATGAAATTGACTCGGAAAGAGGTCAAGTTTGAGTGGAATGACTTGTGTGAGAGGGCATTCTAGGAATTAAAGAGGAGGCTTACTTCGACTCCTATCTTGATAGTTCCAGAGAGAGGATAGAGGTATACAATGTATTATGATGCCTCAAATGAAGAACTTGGATGTGTTTTGATGCAGTCCGGGTGGGTGGTGGCTTATGGTTTTCGACAGTTAAAGAACCACGAGCAGAGTTGCCTTACACATGACGTGGAGTTGGTGGCCATTATCTTTGCCTTAAAGGCTTGGCTCCACTATCTATACGGTGAGCAAGCCTCTCGAGGTGCTCTTCACCACAAGAGGCTGGGGTGATATTTTCACACAAACGGACTCAACAGAGGCAACGCAGGTGGATGAGCACCTGGCGGATTATGACTTCACTTTGCATTACCATCTCGATAAGGCAAATATGGTGGCTGATGCACTCAACTGGAAGTCACGGGAATACCGCCAGTGTGGCTTCCAGGGCGTGGCGTAGCGTCGAAGCATGGACAGCTTCGGGCTGCACTACAGGGATCAAGCTCAGGGTACTTTGGGGAGTTTAGTGGCTATGCCTTCCCTACTGAGCAGAGTGATCAAGTTTCAGGGACAAGACATAAAGATACTGTCCATCAGGGACCGAGTACGATTAGGTATAGGTGGCAAAGGTTGAGCCATGCACATAGAAGGTAGTCTTCGACATAGGCGACGGGTTGTGGTTCCCTAGCTGGCAGATCTAAGAGAGGAGATCCTTTGGGAGTTCCATTGTTCTTGTTTTGCAATGCATCCAGGTGGCACGAAGATGTACCATGATCTTCGTCGCCAATATTATTGGAGCGGGATGAAGAAACACATTGGGGATTTCGTCTATCGATGTCTCAAGTGTCAACAGGTCAAGGCTAAGCACCAGAGGCTAGTAGGCTTACTCCAACTCTTAGAGGTAGCTAAGTGGAAGTGGGAGCACGATGGATTTTGTGACTCACTTGCCATGGACATCGCGAGGGCATGATGCGATGTGGGTGATAGTAGACCAGCTTATTAAGTCGGCATACTTTTTGGCTGTGTGGATGACCTTCACTCTAGAGGAATTTTGCAGGTTGTACGTACGGGAGATTGTCCGATTACATGGAGTGCTAGTGTCTATAGTATCGGATCGGGATCCTAGGTTTACAGCTCATTTCTAGAAGAGTTTCCAGCGAGTCATGGGGATACAGTTGATGATGAGCGCAACTTTTCATTCCCAGACGAACGGTTAATTAGAGAGGACCATATAGACTTTAGGAGACATGCTACGGACATACGTCTTTGATCTTAAGGGTAGCTAGGAAGAGTATATACCCTTAGTGGAATTCACCTACAACAATAGTTATCAGCCGAGCATACAGATGGCACCCTATGAAGCACCATATGGGAGGCCGTGTCGATCCCTGGTCTGTTGGACGGAGGTGGGAGAGAGATCCCCTAGGGGTTCGGATTTGGTTAGAGACATCTTTGAGAATGTGGAATTGATATGGAAGCGTCTTCTCACAGTTCAGAGCTGGCAGAATACTACAAGAAAAACTCGACGGTAAACGGAAATTTTGCAACGACAAATCTTATTGCAAAACAAGAATGCTTCAGAACCGAATGTGTTAACAGTTTCAGGTGATAGCAATTGCAACTCAATCTCAACTAACTTGCAACGGACTTACAACAGAAATTTGGAACGGATTCATTTATGTTGCAAAACATGGCTGGAAACTTTGGCGCCATCCTTGGAGACAACATTGCAATGGATTTGGCAGTTGCAATTTTACAACAGAACGATTCTATTGCAAACTTAAAAACATTAACAACAAATTACGCTTGCTGTACTCAGAACAAATTTGCAACGCTTTATAATAGATTTATAAATTTTGCAAATTTTATCAAAAATAACTTAAAATTTTATTTATAATTCAAGGTAAATTATTAACTATCAACATTTATATAGAGGGGCCACTACAAGAAATTCACAGTTTACCAACGAATTAAATTATGCTGGTACTTATATTATGTTTAATGATGCTTTTTAAGTTGATCCCTTTTAGAAACATCATGGTAGGTAATTGATAGAAAACTAATATAAGTAAAAATAATTTATTTTATTTTAGTATCATGATTATATTTTATTTTATTTTAGTATCATGATTATATTTTATTTTAGTATCATATTAAATAATCATTAAAACTAATTAGTTTTTAAATATTAAAAAACTACATTTTGTTTTTGTAGAGAAATAAAAAATATATACTTATTACAACTTTTTGTAGAGGAATCACTTGTGATGGAGTTTAGAGATGCAAAGCCAAAAAGCCTTCAGAATTTTATGGCCGAAATGAATGGCTAATGCTGAGATTACATCTAACCCAAAACTATGAACCTCTAATGTTCATAATATAAGTACCCATGGTTTTTGTGTCTATGCTAAGATTATATGTGAAAGATCAAATAGATGATGGTGTTGGAACCACGCAATCCCTTTCGTCTATGTAAATTTGATCTTTAATTTTTTTGAAAACAATGTCCATATATATTCATTAGGTACTAACATCTAAGAGTGTTTAACAGAGTTATTACTCATAGTATTTCTAAAAATACGTTCAATACTATTCCTACTCAAAAAGTAAGCTTCCCATGAATCATTTATAAAATATTTATCTAAAAAAAAAAATTATAATTAAGTGTTTTTTTAGACTTTTAAAAGAATTTTAAAAATATTTTTAGGTTAAAAATGTTTTATAAAATCATTAGGTTTAAAAAAAAAAAAATTAAATGCTTAAAGTATGGTAGATTTTTTCACTTGAATAGTTAATAATGTTTTTTTAAACCATTTAATATGACATATTAAAACCCATGGAAATAGCCTGTCTAGAAAAAAAATCTCTTGGGAGAAGCAAATATTTTTTAGAATGTTAATAAAGACAAAATCCACCATGGGCGTACGCCTTGGAAACAAAAATTTAATAAAACATCATCAAATGTTCTTTAGGTATATGTGTATTAGAACCCTTTCACGATGGATTAAAAGAATAACTATGGGAATTATAGAGACACTAAAAGAATTTAGTTTACCTACTACAACAATTTTGTAGGTAAAAATAGGGGTTTACCGACAAATTACCTATAAATTTTGAGGAAATATGTTTTCAACAATTTATCTACATAATACCTCCAATTTACCTACTAATATTTATCTACAAAACTATTTAGTCGGTAAATATGGTGCAAGATATTTGCGACAACTTACCTACAATTTACCTACAAAACTATTTAGTCGGTAAATATAGCGCCAATTTTTGGTGCAAGATATTAGTGAAAATGTACCTACTATATTTATGATTCCATGATTACCTACTGAATTTGTTGTAGGTAAATTGAGAATTTTTTTTTTTAATTTCTCATTAGTTTACCTATTGTCGTGTTTTGTAGGTAAATATGCATATTTTGAAATTATTTTTGTTAAGTAGTCACCTACTAAATTTTTTGTAGGTAAAATGAAATATTTAAAGAAAACAATAATAAAATAATTTTTATAAATAATTTTTTATTTACTCATATTATTTTAGTAAAGAAAAATATTTAAAATCAATTAATTATTATAGTAAAATGATTCAAACTCATTTGATATATTTTTCCATATCATATGTACCCATATAATTTAAAAAATCATTAAATTTTATTAATCAGAGTCTTAAAAACTCATTTTATATTTTTTTGTTTGAGGATGTTTTTTCTATGAGAAATTACATTAGCCCTCATTTCTCTTTCTAAGACCACCAATTACGTGTACTTGATGATAAAGTCAGTAATTTTGAGTCTGACCTGGCCAATAGTCTGACTAACCCAAAAATTGGGGATCGGATCGGGCCTGAATTTTATTGGCTCAAAAATCGGGCCAATTTGCCGTGCTCGACAGCTGCTGGGTCAATCGCCATCGGGGCTGGGTCAGTACGATTTTTTTCGGGCTGGCTCGGTTTCCAAATTTAAAAGAAAAAAAAATCCCCCTACTTAGCCCTTATCCAAACACTATGTTTAGTCAACACCGTAATGAAAAAGAAAAAATCCACTCAAACCCTAACTTCCTTCTCCGTCTCGCTAACAGCCGATTCTCCATTTCTCCTCCATCTCCATTTCTCTTTTCCATGAGTGAATCATTAGCCCAGATCCTCGCTTCATAGAATCACAGCACCAAGTGGAAACATCAAAGTTCTTTCCTCTCTTTATTCGTCATTGTTTTCTTATGATCCTCTTCCTCTATATCTGGATATGGATTTTCCTCAGAAATCGTTTTCTAGGTAAACAATCATCACTTCTGCTTCAATTTTCTTTTCTCGTTTGATCTTAATATTTATTGGTTCACTGCACCATACTGAACATTCGTGGCCATGGCAAACGACCTCTACCTCTAAAGGCATTTGGTTTCTTCCTCCAAGCTGATTGATATTTTAACTCTTTCATTTTTCTTTTTATCTTTCATAAATTTTACTACTTTCTAGGTTTGAATTTCTTGCTGCTCTGCGATTTGCAGATAATTCGAATTGTAATACCGTGGGATTCTCCTTTGGATCTTGGAATGGGAATCAAGAAGTGTTGAAATGGGTATGTCTGTTTAATTTTTCGCTTTATTTTCCCTTCTAGAAACTTGCACTTTTCCTTGTATCCTTACACCCTTATTATTTCTACTCATGTTTTTGTATAGATTGTGGTTTTTGTTTCCAATGCAATCTTTTTATGGGGCTTAGCTACCCTAAATATATATTATATATGATCTATAATGTAGTTTCTTCATAGAAAACTTATGCTGTAAAATTGATAGGGTGTTTCATGTTTGTTTTTAAGTGTTGTCGACTTGCCTTGTTGCAGAATAAAAACAGGTTCATGGTTTTTTAGGTTTTTTCAAGTTCATGTTGCAGTAAAATAGAACAAAGCTCGTATCCCTTGTTCTTGTTTTTCAGAATAAAAACTAGTTTTTAAATAGGTTTCATGTTTTTGAGGGAATGTTTGGTTAGTGTTATTGAAAACAACAAAAATAAGAGCAAGTATCTTTTATTCTACCTCATACATGATACATGTCATGGTTCTTTTGCACATTATTAGACAAATCAGTAGCAGTTTATAATGTTTGTAGGAATGAGGAAGATGGAGTGAGGGAAAAACACTATCATGACTAAGGAGTACCTTAAGGAAATCATATTTAACTGGATCTTCTTTATGAAGAAATATTTAGTTTCTAAACTATGATCCAGTGCAATTTAATAGCTTAAAAAATCCATTATATCAATTCTATATGGAATTACTCTAGGCCTATTTGACCTCATAAGTTAGGGAAAGGAAATGAAGTATGGATCAGGAAGGAACTTGTTGTTTTAGTACTTGAAATCTTATTACAATTTTTTGTTGTTGTTTTCTCTATTGTGAGTCTGCTTAACCAGTGCTTTTGATTTGAACCTTTATACTATTTTCTGTCTATTTTGCAGCCTGGTAAAGTAGAGGCTCATGGGTGAAAATGCTTGATGTTGATTTTTTTTTCCTTTTTTAGGATATCTTATTCTTTGAAACTCATTGGTTTTCCTTTCATGTCAGCAACATTACCAAAACCATTGAATGATACCGAAGATGTTGGTACGCCTCAAGAGAAAACAATGATCCTGACCATGATAGACATGTTTTCTTAGAAATCCCCACTCTCATACTTCACCTCGTACAGTTGATGATTTGGTAAAGGTGCGTGTTTTTGATAGGAAAATAAAATATGTTTTCCATTTTATTTATTATTAAATAATAATTATAATTGTAATTTTTGTTATTATCATTGTTAAATTATTATTACAATTATTGTTATCGTTATTTTTATTACATAAATATTTTTTATGGGACTTAAAGGATGGGGAAACTTGCATGACCATATCCATCCCTTTATCATTTGAGCTAGGATTCAAGGGATGTTTGCCATTCTTCTTCATATGTTGATTCATTATCCATCTAATAAACTTCTAGCTAGTTTAAACATCTTGTTTTCAACCATGTCAAAAATAAAAAATATAAAAGTGGTCCATGAGCAATGGTAATACACAATCCTAGATTGGAATCATGAGAACTGTCAGGTACTTGTATATATATCATATCCTACAAGTCAGATGATGATTCAAGAACTAAATATATGTACTGTCTTTGTTATTTAAAGGTAATTATAATTTTTCCATCTCATTTAGAAAAAGGAGAGTAATGGAAGATATTATCTTTTTGGCAATGCTTGTCTTTTCTTCCTTCGTTTTTGTTTTTTGGCATTTTTTCCCCTCATCGCGTATCAAGTACCTAAGAGTATGCTGCTAAAGGCCAAATATGAATCTCAAGGACCTTGTTAGAGGTGGGCATCAGATTTGTGGAGTTTTGACAACTCCGGGAGGTAGGGGTCTTCTCCTACTCGGTTTATTTTCGGTTTAAGAGCCATTAAAATGGTTTAGATTGTATGAGGTCGCGAGTGGTCATGTGATCAGTCCCGAAAATTGGGACTGCATGCTGGTAATTCTGAGACTCGTTTTAGACAGTCCCGGACTAATCTCGGACTGAAAATGGTCCTTGTGTGCCTTGTTTGTGTGTTAAATTGTGGTTGAAGTGTTCGGGGTCAATACCGAGTTTTGGTCCTCCGAGTGGGAGACCGACCGATGGAATTTTTGGCAGCCTTCTGATTGCAGCCCACGTGGCCGTTGTGGACTGTTAAAACAATCCGAGTTGATGGTTGGACTAAAATTGTCCATGTGAGTTGTTTGCAAAATATTGCTTAAAATGAATGGCTTGGAGTGTGTGCAGAAAGGAATTGTTAATGCATGAATCTTTAATGTGTTAACATGATGTTTGAATTATATGAAATATAATTGTGTGTGAGCCATTGGAAATTAAATTGTTTATTAGCTCATGTGAGCTAATTTTGATGTTATTGCTATGAATAAATAACATGTGGTTAGTATGTGAATTTTGTTAATATATGTATGAATGATATATTAGCATGTGTTGTATGAAAATGGAATAATGCATTTCATATGCACTAAGGCAACCTAGAAAAATAGGTGTGAGTGCATGACATGAAAGAAAAAGGAAAATGGTTGTGAAAGGAATTTCAAAGGAAGATTTTATGAAGAATTGCTTTGGAGAGTTGTCCAACAGTTCACGTTGGAGAGGCCCATGACTGTTTCGGAGAATTACCCAACAATTCACCTCGGAGGATTGTCCAATAGATTTTACCGAAACTTGGTAGTATGTTTTCGAGAACAAAAACCTTTTGTTTTGAAAATAGTGTTTTCTCACACTTAGATTAGGTATGTGTGAGGGAGTCAATGAGGGCTTAAGAAGTGGGAAAGGGTGAGTCACATTCTCATCCATTTCATGTAGACATTTGAGTATGAACATATATGTTTTACTTGAATGTGTTTGGTTGCCATTACATGTGCACTTAGGTAGGGAGTAACCCATGTAAGAGATTATCACATCGGGTATCAAGCCACCCTGGCCGTGGGATCCCCTTTCGTGCAATGTGGAGTGTTCGGGAAGACACGCCATTAGAGGCCATTTGAGAAGAAAGTCGACATGTGGCTTTGATATATATTTTGAACAAAAACATGTATTAGACTCTTAATTTTTTGATATATGTTTTGATTAAGAGTGATGTAACAACTTTGAAACTATATTGTAATATAGTTGATTATATTGCGGAGTATGATGTGTAGGCCAATGTGGTCATTTTTATCACAAAGGGTCTCAAGGATATGAGACACAATGTGTTTTCACAGAGGTTGACGGTGGTCAACGGGACCCCCTGGAAATGGAGCGTCACATGACCTTTAAACCCAGTTCCAGACTATTCAGAAACAGTCTCAACACACCCGGAGTTCAACTCATGATTAGGGCTTAACCATACCCGGCCATTCATGACCCTCAATCACTACTTAGGCGTGTAATGACACACCTCATTTCCTAGGCTAAGACATGGCATATTATGCACACAATATAGCCTACGCCATGCCAAGTAATGGCCATGTCAACACGTAACTTCTCGCATCAACACAGCCAAGCAACCTGCACACTTGGTACAACATCAACTTTCCACAAAGTTGTGAACACCAATTTCCCACCACATGCACATGGCTAGATTCTTGACTCCATGGGATTTCCATAGAGTCCAAGAACACCCAAAACGGAGTTCGAACGAGAAAGTTATGACTATATGAAGTTGGAGGCCAACAATCAGAAAAATGACAATTGTGTCCCACCCGGGGAATTTCCTGCTGCACACCATAGCGTGATGCTCCACTTTGAATGAATTTCTGATTCCGAAGGAGTCGGAATTTGGATATACCTATTTCAAGGAGATATGTTCTTCTATAAGTCTAGTTTACCCAGAAATTTTAATCACTCAATTCGGATGAGTGATGTCCAAGTTATGGCCAAAACACAGTCATAAGGTAGAAAGGGAAAACTGGACAGCACCTCCCTTAGACACACACACACATGTCCTTAGACAAAAATTAAACCAAGTAAGAGAAGAACCCTACCTCAAATAGTGTGATTTCCCGGGACACAGCCTTTTCTCGATTTCCATGAAAACCCGAACCTTGGACCTTGGCGAAATCTTGTGATTCTGATACCCATGCGTAGCCCTCATTGCGTGTACCGACTTTACTTCACAATCCGATGAAAATTGACAGCCCGAACTCTATAGATCCTAGAGATAAGATAGAATCTCTCTCTCTACACTTTCTTCTTCTTTCCTCACGCCACCCCCTTCTCGCGCCTTTCCTTTCTTCCTCATTGCTCTATCCTATCCCATTTTCATTTCTTTTCCAATTTCTCCTTTTTCATTTTCTCTTCTCTTATTTTATTTCTTCTTTCTCTTTCTTTTTTCTTTTTTTCTGATCCTTTTCTCTTTTGGATCACTCTCATCCGTAGAGATCAAGTGGGGGAAACTTCCACCTCCCTTCTTGCCACTATTAACACCATGTTTATTCTCTTATTTTCCTTTATTTTTCTCTTTTTATTCTATTTATTGTATTCGCAACACATGGCTTAATGTGAGCCATGTATTTCAAGTGTACCACATGGCTCTTTCCATGTGTCATTCCATTTGGGTGCCATATGGCATCACATGATCATGCCATGTGTCACCCGACCTCCCTATGCCTCAAAAAACGTGAAATTTCGATTGTCTCGGAATTCGACGTGATAGCTAGATTTATGACATGATTTCAACAGTGAAGTCCGTTTTGTCATCCGATATCTAGAAAAATTCCATATTTTTGATCGAAATTACCGTTTTACCCTTTCTCAAAAAATTGAACTTTCTCGGGTTTTACACTTCTGTCTCCGCTTTGCTTGTCAAGTAGTGACGGTATATCCAATCAGCCTGGCTCCAATTAGTAATGAAACAAAGAACACTAGGCTAGTGAAGAGGCCATGTAACCCCATCTCTCGCTTGTTTGTTAAGGTGGCGACATATCCGCATGTTCCACTCCAATTAGTAAACAGAAATCCGAGGCGACCTAGCACACTCATGACCCTAACTCCCTAGCCTAACTCCCCTTTATAGGTTGACAAAGCCGTCGTCGAACATGACCGCTGACACAGCCACCTGAAATAAGGACAGGTCTAAGTAGAGTTGTTCATTAATTGTTCCAAACCAAAAAATTGGACCAAACCAAACTAATAGGTCTAGCTCGACTGCACTGTAAGAGAACCTGCCTGCTCTCGATTCTAGAAAAAAAATTCGAGTTCAAACATATATTTATTTGTTTTCAATTTTAAATTCATATTTAATTTTTAAACTTTTAAATTGAAGTTTAAAATCAAATTTTAAATTAAAATATTCTTAAAACTAAAGTTAACTATTAATTTTTATTTTGAATTTTCAATAAATCATCTAATTACATATTTTTCTTTTTTTTTACATTTATTTTAAAGTAAATATATGACTTATTTTTACTTTAATTTAAATTTTTAGACTTAGATTAAACTGAAGCCTAAAATTTAAAACTAAATTTAAAATTGAAATATTTTTAAAACTATCGAAGAAAAAACACATAATGGGCTAAAATTGTTAGTTTTTTGTACTTTTCATATTGATGATATATAGAGGTGTTGTAGTAGTACGAGTAGTAAATTATGATAGTACATTGAGATGTTATGGTAGTAACTTTAGTATGTTATCCTAGTATATCTCAACGTACTACTATACATCTCAATTCAATGCACTATGTCAACTAATTATTCAAAAAATTGACTATTTGTACTTTTTTCTTTTTGGTTGCTAAAAACATAAAAGGATTGATATCCTTAATATTTAAGCATGTAAATATTAAAAAAAATCAAATTCAATTAAAAATCAAGTTAGATTTTATTTTATTTCTAATTAATTAAAATCAAACTTTAATTTTAATTTTAATTTAAAACATTTTGATTGAAATTTTTAAAATGAAAATAAAAACTAACTTTAGTTTTAAAAATATTTCAATTTTGAATTTAATTTTAAATTTTAGGCTTTAGTTTAATTTAAAAGTCTAAAAATTTAAATTAAAATTAAAAATTAAAAATAAGTCAATATTTTACTTTCAAATAAAATGTTAAACAAAAAATATTTTAATATACTACTTATTGAAATTAAATAAAAAATTAATAGTTAATCCTTAGTTTTAAGAATATTTTAATTTTAATTTTTAAATGTCAATTTAAAAGTTTAAAAATTAAATCTGAATTTAAAATTTAAAATAAATAAATAAATGTGAAGTTTATATTTATTTTTATGTTAAAATTTATTTTAAATTATATGTTCTTTGGGTTTGGGTTAGAGAGAGAGGGACGGGAGATCAGAGAGAGGTGAAAGAGTGAGAGAGAGGGAGGAAGGTGGGGGTAGAAAGAGGAATTTTCAAGATTTTTCTTATAATCATTACTTTTTTACTTGGCTTACAATTTTTTTTTTTTTTTTTTTTTTTTGCCATAACCTGAATCAAGCAAAATGAATTCTTTGGACCTCCTTTGCATTTATTTTCAAAATAGGTGTATGATACAAAGTTCTCCCATTTATTATCATTTATTTATTAATAGATGATTCATCATTATTTATTTATAAATAATTAATTCATGATTATTTATTTATAGATAGATAATAAATTATTATTTATTTACAAATATATAATTCATATTATTTATTTAAAAATAAATAATTTTTATCATTTTTTTATATATAAATAATTTTTATTATTTATTTATAAATACATAATTATTATTATTTAATTATAATTTTTTTATGGCTAATTATAATTTATAAACCAACTATTTTTCATAAATAAATAACTATTAAGTAATTAAGTTGTTTCCAACTTGTAAATAGTAAGAAAATAAATTAAGTGAATACAAATATTTTAAAACAATAATTAATTAATTACTTAGAGATTTAAAATAAAAGAGACAAAGAAAAGTGGGATATCTTCAACAACACGCCACTTGGCCGCATAGTGAACCCCCAAGTACGCTACCCACCTTCCTCTCTTCTTCTTTCTTCTTCTTCCATCGATGACTTCAACTTCTTCTTTTTCTTGTGATGACTCCAACCCAAGTTGAACTTTTCTTTTTCTCTCAATCCATTTTTAACCTTAATATTTTCCTTTTTTTTTTCTCTCTTGATTCACTTTCAACCATAATATGGGCTTTTTTCTACTACTTTTCTTCTTCCACAATCCCCTTTTAGCCCTAAATAGGGCATTTCTTTTTCTTTTTTTTTCATTTTACTAGAAAAAAACGATGTTTTGTTGATGAAAAAAAAGTCTTAGGGCTAAGAAATCGACTGTTACCTAAAGAAGAAGAAGGCATAAGAAAAAAAATAAGAAGTGGAGAAGAAGCACACCTTTTAGGAGCTTGTGCTTGGTGGAAGGCGTGCGCCTCTTTGAAGGGGCTTCACTAATCTCAAGCGAGGCGTCACATCGCCCAGTGCCTAGGCGCACCTTTCTCAACTATGATTCCTAGGCTAGTGAATATCATACTCTGACATCAATCTTCATAAAGTACAATGGTTGTTTTTTTTATTAATAAACTAGTAATGAGAAATATATTTCATTAATCAGATAAATGCTTTTGTATGCACTATATATACTCTTATTTTTTGTAGATGTCGAACTCAACCAAAATATCCGAGTATGAAGAACCACCAAGACTAGATATGATTAGCAATGATGATGATGATGTTAAAGATGATAAGGAGCAAAAAGCAAAAGCATTACTACCACCCAGAAAAAGAGGAGACGCTATGTCGCAAAAGAAAAAGGAAAGAGAGCTGATTATTGGGTGCATTTGTGTGAATATATGGAATATTGTAAGTGTAGGGCTGAATGCATGTACTGTGAAAACAAAACTTTTGCTTATGATGTTAATGTTAATGGTTCTAAAAATGTGAAAAATCATTGGAAAAAATGTCCTGCTAACCTTGTAAATAAATCTAAAGGAAAACAAGCAAAAATTGAAGGTTTGATTACGGTGACAGCGATAGTCAAGTGAAAATTTGGGTTTTGAATCTCAATGAAGCTAGAGATGCACTGGCATACATGATTATAGTTGATGAGTTACCTTTTCGTCATATAGAGAAGCTTGGTTTCAAGCATTTTATGTCAGTGTGTTGTCCTAGGTTACACATACATTCACGTATAACCGTTGCTCGTGATTGTTTTCAACTTTATTTGAAAGAAAGGACAAAGTTGAAAGAGTTGTTAAGTATGAAGTGTCAAAGAATTTGTGTTACTAATGATACATGGACAAGTATTCAAAGAATCAATTACAGTTTTATCGCTTCATTTTATTGATATCAGTGGAAGTTGCATAAAAATCTGAATTTTCATTCACCCTTAAATGACGGTAAGCCATCGTTAAAGTCAGGAAGAATGCTCGTTCGGGGTGTGGATGATAAACGGTTTACCAATATGATATTGCAAGCTCTAATGATGTTGCATGTTCTAAATTGAAACAAAATGGCGTTAAGTTAATCAAATAGTAATGGAGCTACTTGCATATGAGATGTGTGGCGCATATCATTAACCTTATAGTATGGGATGGGTTGAAAAAGAATAAGAAATATGTTGATAAGGTTAGGTATGTTGTGAAATTTGTTAAGAGTTCTACTACTAGATTAAAAATTTTAAAGATTCGCTGAAAAGTATGTTCGAAGCCAATTGTCCCTTTCTTTAGATGTTACCACTAGATGGAACTCTACATTTGAGATGTTAGAAACAACCTTGAAGTATCGGGATATCTTTTAGAGGATGGACATTCCAACTAATCCCCAATTAGATCTTGATCCGGAACTTGAATGAGAAAGAGAGAGAGAGAGAGAGAGAGAGGGAGAGAGAGAGAGAGAAAGAGAGAGAGAGAGAGAGAGAGAGAGATCTAGATAGTGATGATGAAAATGAAAGTGGCGGTAATGGAGAAAGTGAAATTCAACTTGAAATAGAGAATTTTTGGGTTCCCACTTAAAGTGATTGGAAGGTGGTTGAAGGGTTAGTTATTTTTTTAAAGGAGTTTAAGTTGTTTACTGATCAAGTTTCTGGCTCATTATATGTGACAAGCAATTCGACTTTCTTTTACATTGATCGTGCTCTAGATCAGTTGAATAAGTGGCTGATTAGTGATGATGTAGATTTTAGACTTATGGCTACAACAATGAAAGAGAAATTTGATAAATATTGGGGAAATATTGAGAAAATGAATGTATTGATTTTATATGGAAGCCATTCTTGATCCAAAGGTGAAGTTAATTGGTTTGAAACTTGCTTTTACTTGAATGTATGGAACACCCAAAGGTGAAGAATTGGGTGAAGACTTGTATCGTAAAGCATGTCATGTGTTTGATGATTATAGGAGGATGTATGCTCCTTTCACTCCTCATGACAATGTGACAACTTCTACTAGTGGATTTACTGCTCCACAATCTACTAGTTCTGACCTCAAGAAGGTTATTGAAGACCAAGTGAAAAGGTTGAGAATTGATAGTAGATATGGAAGATCATAATTTGATAGGTACTTGAATGAACAATTAGGGGAACATGAGTTAGAGTTGGAAATATTGACTTGGTAGTACAGTCATCATAGATATCCAATCTCGCATACTTAAATTGGTGATGTAATAGCAATGTTGATATCTACCGTTGCATTCGAGTTTATGCTGTCAGCACTGGGGTCGCCATTCGATCCATTTAGGTTCTCGACTCCTAAGGTAATGTTTTAATTTTTTTTTTCCTTCTTTTCTTAAGATTTGTTTTTTTTATGTGTAATTTTTTGTTGGTTTTATGTGTATTAAAGCCAATATAAGTCTAAGAATTATAATTTATATTTATCGGGTTTGCCGATTAGGAACCTAAAGGGTCACAAAAAAAAAGAATAATTTCAAGTTAAACAAAATAATTATTTACAATTATAATATTTATGATAATTAATTATGAATTAATTTATCATAACATAGAATAAATATTAAAAATTAATTATGAATTAATTTGAATATTTATGGAAATTAATTCTCAATTAATTTCTTATATTTATGATAATTAATTATGAATTAATTCTTCTATTTATGAGGATTATTTATGACTGTAAAATCGATATATAAATAGATCGTAAAACTTGAAGTTATGGATCATGAGATGATTCCGAGGAACTAACATATTAAACTGAAAGTTAAAATTCCCAAGGAGGATCATGAGAGTTATTCAGGTGGGATACTCTGGAGGTTTATCGCAAAAAGCCTAGTGATCTACTTACATTCGAATCTAAGTCATATGAGTCAAGAACTATGATATGTATATGTATTTGATTTAAATTATATTTCAAGGAGGCAGAATGTTTGATCTCTTACGCGGGTATCAGAGCCTGTATTCTGTGAGCATAATGAGATATAACTTTATTCGCTACATATTGTATGTTAATTGTTTAAACGTTATTAATATTCAATTTATCCTCAATAAAATATATTAAATCATTTGTTGTCTTCCATTATTATAGTTTAAAATAAATTTTATTAGAATAATTTGTTGAGTTAACTCAAGATTGTTCTACTAAAAAATTAAATTTACTATGAGATTAGATCTCGAATAATGGGTTTGATTTACCAAATACACTTGCTTGTCAAGCTAACCTGCAACAAGTGTTTTTAGACAAGAGATTAGGGAGACATATGTGATGTGTATCAAAAGTTTATAACCTAATTGTCTAGGAATTACAAAGTTGTGTAATTAGCAATTGTTGTTTACTTATTGAGATTATTTTAATTTGTCGAGTTAACTCAAGATTAAAATAATTAAAATAAGATCCTAGCCCACTAAGAATTTTATAAAAATTTTAAATCAATTTAAGGGATATTGATTTGAATGAATTAGTGGGAGCAAAAATATTTTGATTTTGTATATTGCATAAATACTTACTCTATCTTTACTTTTCTGTTGTAGAAAATGAACAATAACATGAATTTAATATTCGCTTTCTTGACAATAAGCTCATCGCTCCAATTTATGGACTGTCCAAAATCTAGCAATTATTCTAGACAAGAAGTTGTTATATGTTCTTGAAACCCAACCCTTCGAACTCCGCCTTGTATGATGATGTAGCAAATATGATGCTATCAAACATTCCTGATGACTTCAGTAATCATTGTCTGATGTCAGTATCCATGAGTCCTGGATTTGCAAAAGCAACATGAGGATATGAATGCTTACAATGCTTAATCACTTAAAGGCATTGTATGATAAAAGGCGTAGAAACGAAAGATATGATATCTCTCATGAGCTCTTTTCACCGCAAGATGGTGTTGGGATCAGCTGCAACCCATGTGTCAAGATGATTTGGACCCATTGAAAATTAGAGAAATCGGATTTATGTCAGCATCATCGCTAAGCGCTGATTTGACTTTATAATCCTACCTCCAAGCTTTTCAAACTTTGTGATGAATTTTAATCCGACCCAAGTTGAGACCTCTAAACTACCGTGAGTTTCCTCAAATATGCTTAAGACAAGTTAAGACTCAATCGGGATGAGGGTACAGGCCGATGGTGAGCCTCAAGAAAAGAAAATTCCAAGTCGTCCTAAAAAGACCCGCCAAGAAGGCCTTCAAACCAATGTATTAAATCAAGAAAGAAAAGAAACTAAAGGGTACTTGCTTCCCACCGTGGAAAGGATGGACATCAAAGCAGGAATCTAAGGTTTATCTAAAGTTGCGTACAGCTTAATGAAGCTTCTACTAAAGCGTTTATGATTGAACAAATCTTTCTACTTAAATCTGACTCGGGTATTAGATACCTGACAGATCTCACATTTGTATAAATAAAGGTGGTCTAAAGAAAAGTAGAAAATCGCCATGGGGAAGGACCTACTGTGGGAAATGGAGCAAGAGTTGTCGATTAGCTTAGGAATATACACTCTTTCTTTACCCAAAGGATTAATTCCTCTAGATCTAAAAGATTGTTATTTTGTTCCAGCATTAACGGAAAATATAAGATCATTTCTTTGCTCGATTTGTATCATTTTTACGATTGTCACAAAGAATAAAGCTGTTCTTATATCGTACGATGTTTTTTATGGTGCTGGTCATTTAACTAATGGTTTATATATACTGATCTAGAAAATCCCGTTTTCAATATAAACAATAAAAAACCAAAATATGATCTTAGAAATTTTATCTGTGGGCATTGTAGACTTGGTCATATAAATGAGAAACGCATAAACAAATTATATAAAATGGTTGTCAGACTATTCGATTATGAATCATTTGATACATGCTATCTTGCTTATTAGGTAAGATGACCAAAATGCCCTTTACTGAAAGGGTGAAAGATCTACTGAGTTATTAAGTTTCATACATACTGATGTATGTGGACCTATGTCGACTCAAGCAAGAATGGCTTTCATACTCATTTGCTAATGGCGACCATTCAAGATATGGTCATGTATACTTATTGAAGTATAAATCGTGAGGTCTTTGAAAAAGTTCAAGGAATATAAAAGTAGTGAAAACCAACTCAGTGTACAAAGTCCTTCGACGATCGAAAGGTGAATATTTGGCGCCAAGAATTTCAAGATTATCCGAAAGAAAATGGAATTCTTTCACAATGGACTCCACCTTATACGCCCACAATTAAATGGGAGTATCTAAAAGAAGAAACCGAACTCTATTAGATATGGTTCACCATGATGAGCCATGCAACTTCCAAATCATTTTTGGGGATATGCCCCAACACGTCTCATATCTATTAAACCATGCCCTTCTAAAGTCAGATTCTACTCCATATGAGATATGGTACAAGAGAAACAAATCTAAATGATTAGTGGTTCGATGTCCTCGCTTTTGTAAAGGAATGGCAGCCGACAAGCTTGATTCGAACCTGACAACGCTATTTCAGGTATCCAAAAAGAGAGTTTGATACTATTTTATAAATCCCAATGAACAAAAAGTGCTTGTTTTATGACATGATACATTTCTAGAAAGATAATTATTCTAGAAATGGCTAGTGAGTCAAATAGAACTGATGAAGTCCGTGAACCACAAAGCGTAAAAAGAAGCGGAGGTGGAGCAAGAGTCGGGAGCACTATGATGATGCAATGAAGCTAACAACCAAGATACACAAGTCGATCGGGAGGTTCAGATACGCCGCCCTCGAGGTATGATGACGCACGACAATAATAATGATGAACCTACTACCTATAATGAAGTCTTATTAGATAAGGACTCAAAATGGCTTCAAGCCAAGAACCTCAAATGGATTCCATATATGAAAATGAGGCTCGTATCCTTATTGATCCACCTATGCGGACAAAACCCATAGATGCAAATGGGTCTTCAAAAAAGAATGACAAGGATGAAGTAAAGATAGAAGGTTCATGTGAGGATATAGCTGATCCATTGACTAAATCCTTGTCTTAAAACACATAGTCATGTATTCTGCTATGGTCAAGAATAACACACCGATATCATATGATTAAAAGCCGTATATATTTATTTAACTCATTGTGTTTTGATTTATGCACATTACTATGACGCTTTATCATTTTATATAATGTATATTTGATGATAAAGTCTAGGAATAATATATTTATTATTCTTAAATATTCTCTTAATCGTAGTATTAACAATATAAGGACATTGTTAATGCGGATAGATTAGCAATACAAAGATGATATGTGAGTAATGTTTGGAGAACATATTTACTGAATGCAATCTACGTAGATATTTTCATATAAGTTAGCTATTATTTGAGTGTCAATGGTATAATCTCTATATGATAGTAGTATAATTGATCCTCGACTCGAGGATCATAAGAGTATCTTTCGTGTTGGAAATTATGCTTGACTCAACAGTTCATACTTGTTACACTATGTATGAATAATGAAAAAGTCGGGTATAATGAAAACATGAATCGATAGTTTGCGATCAATATAGATTCATCACTCCTAATAGTGGGAGAGGTATCTCAAAGGTAACCACTTGTTGAAATGTCAACTAATGTTACAACAAATACGTAGATTTAGAAAAGTTCTAAATTTATTTAAGGAGCTGGATTTTCTAAACAAAAATGCAAAAATTAGTACAGCTAGAGCTGACACTTACACCTTACTCGTGGTACTAATAAGAGATATGGGATGGTGAAAGGATACACTATACGAATCTAGTTCATGCAATGTGAAGTTTCATCACTTGACTTTCCTAACATTTGGGTGGTCATGATGTTCAAGAAAGACCAATTCACCTATAAATATAAAATTGATTAATTGTTGAATTAATGATAAATTAAAAGTTGCTTAATTTATCTAATCTTTAGAATTTCTCACGACTAAATCGACTTCTTAGTCCAAGTGGGAGTTTGTTGGTTTTACGTGTATTAAAGTCAATATAAGTTCAAGAATCATAATTTATATTTATCACAGCTTGATTAGAACGTAGCGGTCACACACAAAAAGAATAATTGCTAAAACAAAATAATTATTCGATAATTATAATATTTATGATAATTAATTATGAATTCAATTTATCATAAATATTAGAATAAATATTAAAATTAATTATGAATTAATTTCTTAATATTTATGGAATTTTTAATTATGAATTAATTCTCAATTAATTTCTCATATTTATGATAATTAATTATGAATTAATTCTCCTATTTATGGGGATTATTTATGACTGTATAATCGATCTATAAATAGATCGTAAAACTTGAAGTTATGATCATGAGATGATTCGAGGAACTAGCATATTAAGCTTCGAGTTAAAATTCATGTGAGGATCCCGAGAGTTATTCGTGTGGATACCTTGGAGGCCAGACGTGTGTGCGGCTAGTGATCGCTTATGATTCGTGACCGAAACCATATTGCTTTCTCAATCTGCATGTATGTATAGATTTATTTAAATTACATTTCCGTTGCGTATAGAAATGTTTGATTCCTTACATTTTTAACTTCTTTAATTCTTTGCATATCAATAAAAAAGATGGTGCAAGCACTTATTTGTACTCAAGATTGGATTTGTCCTAAAAAAAAAAAAGATAAAGAGGAAAGGATTGATGCGGAGGAAAAATTGGAGTTAGAGCAACTTGAAAAGGGTACATTTCTTATCTTCAATTTTATTTTGGATCATATTTTTTTTTAGTATGTCTTATTGTCTTGAAATTAATTTATCATGTTTTCTCGGATTTTTTTTGGTTACTTGGTTCTACAATTTATATATTTTGAGAATTCTTCATTAAATGATGATGAATCCGAGGTAGTTTTTGTTTTATGCAAAGAAAATAACGTTTATTGACCAATATTTTTTTATTTTATAACAAATATATTTTATAATCTTAGTATGTTTATAATTGATAATTAATTTTTTGATTGAATCCGGTAGATATATGGTGCCTATGGAGCTGAAGAGCAACTTGAATGGACAAAGATTTTACCATGATTATTTATGATTGAAACTTATGAAATTTAAGACCTTTTGTCATTTTTTATAATCATTTTGGAAAATAATTGAATTTATTGTGTTTGCCAGAATTTTGTTTTTCCAACTATACGATAATACAATACTTTATCCTGGTCCGAACTCAACCAGTCCGACCTTCAAGTCTTAGATTATGTGTTTTTTAAGTTTCGGACTGATCCAGTTTTGGACCAGTGAATAGCCCTAGGTCCAAGGAAGCCCATGTATTTCACCGCCTAAAAACATGGGACCTAGGCAAGCCCACCTATCCTATTGAGATGACAAAACCGCTAGAGATACTAGTCACGGAGTTACAGGTCAAATTAACCTTTCTTAAAAATCTTTAAAAGTAAATATACCTTTTCCAAACTTATTTTTCAAAATAACCCTTTTTTTTCTCACGTAGGCAAACCCTAAGAAAACCCTTTCGACTCCTTTCTCTTCAATCCTCCCTCCTCTCCTTCCCTACCACCCCTTTATCTCCGAAAAACCCTAACATCCTTCATCCTTCCTTCCGCCTCACACGATGAAGATAATGTGAAGTTAAGCTCGAGAGACTCGTAAAATCATTGATGTGTAAGTTTTTCTTTCTTTTTTCATTTTTCTTTGTTTATTTCTTTCTTTCTTTCTTTCCAAACACGATTGTCGAGCTCGGGAAAATGGGAGTTCCATCCAACTCCCTAATATGCAAATCCCCTCCTCCATTGAAACGATCCTGCACCGAATTCCCGACATGGGATAGCTTCCTTCTTCTTCTTCTACAAACAGATCCCGAATCCACCGTCGATCGCCATCGCCATATCTCGGCCAGTCAATTTTGCTCATCTTCATGATGACATCCAAGAAATAAGGCATACCCAAGATGTTTGATGTTTCATTACCGAAAGATCAAAACCTAAACAACAACGGCGTTGATATAAACATCAAGAACAACTTCGGATTGGATCAACAATGTCGCTTAAAATAAACCGAACTTATACTAAATTCAAGATCGACATCAAAAGCTAAGTCACATTCTCCAAAATTCATCTGGCTTCACCCATTTATCATCGTCACACATGATCATCGCAGAGCAATCTCCAAATAGTCCTCCTTCTCGGCACAAAGATGCCAAGATTATTGTTTTTCAAAATAACCGGAATCAAACTAAAGAAATCCCACAACATATCGTTTTGGAAATTCTTGACAGAAACCGAGAATTTCACTTTTCTCATATCTTATTCTCGAGAAACAAACAGAAAGAAATGGAGGCGAATCCAAAGGCCACCCAAAGGGGTCTTGATCAGTGCCGTAGTGGGTCGCTTTCTGCCGAGGATTTGAGTTGTTCGACATAAGACTAACCACACTAAGAGATGAATCGTGAGCTCATGGTGGCTGCAAAAGCACGGGTTTGAAATGGTGTAGGAAGTAGAATTATCAAACACAAAAGTGCGATTACCCACATAAGTATTTTGGTTTTAGAAAAGAGAGTTTTCTCATAACTGAGTTTTTGGGAATTTTTTTTTTTTTTTTTAGAAAAGAGAGGTTTAGAAAAGATTGAGTTTTCTCATGGCCATTAAAATAACATATTTTTTTTGTTTGTATCATTGAGAAGCCAAATGCATTTTTATTTTTCATGGTTTTTATTTATTTAATTTTTTTGAAGAGTTTTGTTGATTCATTCATCGACACCTGACTCTCCCGCATAGCGATCAACTATTGTAGTGACCATTGTTTTGGTTTTTCCTTCAAGAAGTTCGTTTGTAGTTTGTGTTGGATCAAGGTATCAAATGCTTTAGTCATAGCATAAAATTTATTTTCTTGCTTGTGGAGAAAAACTAATTTCCTTTTATTTTATGGTATGAATGCAAGTAAAAGGCTTTGGAGTAAATAAAATAAAAACATAACTTTGGGAAATAATCATACAATTTTTGTAGGTTTAAAAACTGTGGATCTTATTTATTCACGGAGACTTAAAAGAAGTCAACATGGACCCTGTCTTTGACTTGGGAAAAAACTTTAGGAAAAGGGGATCTTATTTATTTAAAATGTTTATTTATTGCTTAAAGCAATCACTAAGAACATGGTTTGAAAATTTTATTAGATCTATTCGAAGAAGGGAATATTTGCAAAGTCAGGCCGATCATTTTATTTTATTTTATTTTTGGCAAGCACATTGAATAAGGTAAAGTTATTCTTATTGTGTATGTTAATGATATTATAAGGATCGAGATGTGTTCGAGGTATAAATTAAAAAGAATTGCTTGTTTCGAATTTGAGATAAAAAGTCTGGGGAAACTTGATATTCATTCTGGTATAGAAGTTGCTAGATCATGATAAAAGTAATTCTATAACAAAGAAAGCATATGCTAACAATAACTCCATATTACTTGGATTTCCGTGAAACATGAACAAAAAAAGACCCTTAGATTCAGAAAGGTTGAAAGCCTTATTTGCTTCATAATGGTATACTGAGGTGCACTAAGATGTCTTTTCTCACTTCCATCAAAGTGTGCACACAACTTATGTATAAGATTAGAAAATTAATTGATTTTAAAGTCAATTTTCAACCAAATACTTCTTTTTTCCTTTTTTCCTCAGGGTCGTTTTCTTGTTAGCTAATAAAATTTATTGAAAGTGGAAAGGATAGGATTAGTGTAATATGGGTCTTTTACTTAATGATGTGACTCAATTCTTTTCCATACACTTTATAAACATAATCTATTACTTAGTTGTTAAAATCTATTTGAAAACTTGTCATAATCCATTACTAAGTCCTCTCAACATTTTCTATTTATAAAATTATTATTACATTAGAAACTTTGTTATATTTGAATGTTAGTTGTGCTCATTTATTTATTTTTGGTTTTGTTGATATTTTATTATTATTTGTGAAGGAAATATGACTCCATCTTTATCAGGATGCTTATGTTATTGAACTTAACAATTTTTAGTGATTAAATGCATTCGAGATATATCTAAAGGATGTGGAGGTCAGAATTTATCGACGCACTGCTCAAACGACATTTATGCAATTGTTGAATATGATATATGATATTTTTGGTGTCGATTTAAGAATCTCAATTGATATTAAAATGTCGTTATCCGACTGGAGTAAACAAATTTCAACCATTAGTGGTTAGAAATGATCAAACAAAAAGAGCACGTATAGTAGCAGTGTCATCGAAGCATGAAATTTCACCAGTTGAATTATTCATAGAGCATAAATTCTAGTCTCAAGTTGAATAATGAAATGATCATTCCATGTAATCACTTCATAAACGATATTGATGTTGATGAGGAAAATGATGAAGACAAGGAAGATGACATACATGATGTAATCTACACCGACAGGGTTGTTTCGCTTAATGATGATGAATATCAGGCTCAAAGAGAAAAGCCCCGATTTGATGCTGGTCCAACAAGTTATGGAATCAAAGTACAAGATACGTGAATCTCAGTTAGTGCTAGGTCAAATGATCCTAATGTTGAAATCGAGGTTGAAAATACATCACCGGCTGTCTCCCCACACGTGAACTCCAAGTCAATATCTTCAATGACAATGTAGAGCCAACAATTGTACCTATTTCATAATATATTACCTACAATTCATAATTTTTTAATATGGATGGGGCAATTAATTGTGTCAGAAGTTGATCGACTCATGGGAAAAGCCAACTTTAGGAAATACTGATGGAGAGTCACAATTTGGTAGATATTTCAAAGGCATATTTGCAAAGATGTTGTAAAGATGTATTCCATAAGGTCACACCATGAGTTTAATGTTTATAAATCAAATGCAAAATGGCTGGTTCTCAAATAAAGTCACTTAATTGTAGTCAATGGCGACTAAGGCACCGCCGTGAAAGATACAAACTATGCTTAAAATCACAAAGTATATGAGTCCTCATACGTGTGTTAATCCATGCATTGATCAAGATCATTCATTGTTAGATTTTAGCTTTGTATCTAAGTTGGTTGAAACATTGGTGAAGGCACAAATGACTATTACCGCTGTTTAATTCAAGCTATTGTCAGAACAATCTCGTTATCATAATTCATATGTCAAAGCAATTGTTACAAAAGGAAAGCAATGGCGCTGATTATTCGTGCGATCGTACAAGTCTTATGCAGTTACCACGCTTCGCTTTTAGAGCAATCAAATCCTGGATGCATCAGGTATACCAAAACAATTTCCCGTGAAACAAACCAAATGAAGAAATTTTTCACTGTGTTTTTCGGGCATTCTCCATCAATTAAAGGCTTTCAATAATCGTCGACCACTCCATTGATGGAACACATGTATGGAAAATATAAAGGGACATTGATGATTGCTATGGGTCGTGATGGTAATAATCATTATTTCCCTCTCGCTTGCCATCGCAGAGTGAAAATACGCATAGCTGAGTTGGTTTTTGGCATGTATTAGAGCTGGTGTGACACAAAGGAAAGGCTTATGTTTGATATCCGATCGTCATCCTGGCATCATAGCTGTTGTAAATGACACTCATTCAGGATGGACTGAGCCAGATGCTTATCATAGATTCTGTATGCGTCATTTAGCCAGTAACTTCAACACAAGGTTCAAAGATAAGACTTTAAAGGATCTCTTGTGTAGGGCTGCAATGGAGAGCAAAGTTAAAAAATTTAGTACTCACATGGATACAATCGACTCGGAGCAAATGTTGATGCCAGAAATCGTCAAGTAGATTCCTCTTGAAAATGGGCACTTTCTGGCATGACGGGGGAAGGAGATATGGGATTATGACAACTAACATGTCCTGGTTTTTAATGAGTCCTTAAAGGTGCTCAGAATCTCTACTAATAACAAATGCCTTGGTCCAATTAACTTTTTATCTAAGTTAATAACTACTCACAAATAAACGAGATATTAGTAAAGCCGACTGTTTCGGTGAAGAATTCAATTCCATATATTGACGCCAAAATAAGGCTAAGGTTGTTAAGGCCGGTTCACACTTAGGTGCGATGATCATGCAAGGACTTTTTCATGTTAAAGTAAGACGCTTTGTTAGAAGTAGTAATAGAAAACCTCGCACTTATCATGTTAACCTTCGAACAAGGTCTTGCACATGTACCAAAACTCTTTTGTTAGGATTCCCATGTTCACACATTCGCCGCCATTGTCGTTGATTGATTTTTGACACTCCCAGTACGCTTATTATACCATACGATGTTATTTATCGACATGGGCTCCCTTGTTTTATCCCATATTTGATGAGAGTGATTGGCCTCAATATAATGGAGCGGTCATTGTACCCTCTGATTCAATGAAGCATGCAACTTCTGGTCGACCAAAATCAAGTCGTATGCATAATGAGATGGATGCAAAGGAAGCGAAACCAACAAACATGTGACTATGCATACCAGGGTCACACCGACATGTCATTCCACTGAGGAACACATGATGAGTCGAAGGCACTATATTGGAACATCTTATCGTATTGTTGTTTTTATCTTTCATTAGTTTTAAGACATCGTTATAATTTATATGTAATGACCTCGTATTGAATGCTTTTAATGATGTGTGTTTGCTTTTTTAATGATGTTTGTTTGTTAAAAATATTATTCGTTGATATCGTTTGTTGGAAATCAGAATCTTCCATTTTTGGGGAGATGTCGAATTTAGTTAAGCAAACATATTTTTATAAACTGCATGTTAACATCTTATTGAACACTTTAATGATGTTTGTTTATTAAAATTTGTTGTTCGTTAATAAAATATTTGTACTTGTCTATATCAAAGTCATTTCGAAACTTTAATGATGTTTATTTGTTAAAATATTATTCGTTGATATCAAAGTTTGTTGAAACTTTGAATCTCCCATTTTAGGGAGATCATGAAATTTAGGTTACTTAAACATATTTTTATAAACTCGTATGTATTAACATCTTATTAATTTTTAATGATGTTTCTTGTTTATTAAAATTTGTCGTTTCAATAAAGTATCCATACTTGTCTATATCAAGTTACTTGAAACTTTAATGATGTTTATTTGTTAAAAAATATTATTTGTTGACACGTTTGTTGAAACTTCTTGACAACCTCCCATTTTTAGGAGTATGAAATTTAGGTTACTTAAACATATTTTTATAAACCGTATGTAAGTAACATCTTATTGAACACTTTAATGATGTTTGTTTATTAAAATTTGTTGTTCGCTAATAAAGTATCCATACTTGGTCTACGTTACTTGAAACTTTAATGATGCTTATTTGTTAAAAATAATATTTGTTGATACGTTTGTTTCTGGAAACTTTGGAATCTCTCATTTTGTGTGGGGAGACGTTAAAATTTAGTTATCAACATATTTTTATAAATTGTATGTGTTAACATCTTATTATGTTATTTTTATAAACTACTGAAATTCAGGTTTGTAATACTTTAATGTTATTTATGTATTGCATATAATATTTATTTTAACAAATAAATTACATATTTTTGTGTGGCAGTGTTGAAACCATGACATCGATCGTATCTCGAGGACGCCATGCATTAAGGACTCTAACGATGATGCTTGTCGAATGGTATATTGATATTATTCAGATGGCGACGATGTTCTACGTGATTATTCGAGGATTAATGCCTTCCACCATCAATGTAACTCCTCGTCTTTTTCGTATCTACCATCGCGTAACCTCCTACCTTTTCTGCAACCGCCTACATTTTTAAACAAACTCACCTGAGCAAACCCTCCACCTTTCAAACCCACCATCGCTGCACTCTCTACCTTTTAGTACACTAGTCGTACCTTTTTAGATTCACCTTTAGTGCAACCTCCTATCTTTTCAAACCCATCATCAGTGCAACTTTCTACATTTTCAGACCCACCTTCAGAGTCCATCCCTGTACTTATAGAGACTGTCATATCTACTCAACTAGATTTACCTCCAATCGTTCCGAGAGGTAGACGTGGACTACGCCGACCAGATCGCTGCCCCACCACCTTATTTCCGCCCATCACATGTAATACCCGTTACGCTTAGACAGAGCGACCAAAAGGAAGAGAGTACTGCTATACATAAGTTCTCCTCAGGAGGCATTTGAGATTATATATATTTTGTTATATAAATGTTGAAGGGTAATTTTTTGTTACTTTATGAAACTATTGATATCATATTTTGTAGTGAAATTTTTGTAATTAACTTCATTAACTAATTTCAAAATGTTCTTTTTTTATTTTATGTTGTGTGTATGAATATTGACTTTTTAACATGAAATTATAAACATGTCTTACAATAGTTAAAACTCTAATATGGAAACTTGAGAATATAATGTTAGTTTGACACAAGGATCAAAATATTCAGAACACGATATATTTTCCAGAATTGGAGCCTTACTGATATATAAAAATATATTTCCAGAATATCGAAGTGGATATTTACAAAATATCGATTTAATTAAAATATATATATATATATATATAGATATATATATATATATATATTAAATTTTAACATTTATTACCATTTAATATTATTAATAAATTGTAAATTAAGATTAAAATTTTAAAATTAAAATTACTTTCATTAAATGAAATTAAAAAATAATATTAAAATCAAATGGGTATCGCTTTTATAATTACTAAATTAATATATAATTTAATATTTTTCTTGAATTAATGAGTTTTTATTTTTTAATTTATACACTTATAATAATTTATACTAATATTATTTATATGGATAATAAAAGTCAATTTATATCTTAATTAAGATAGATTAAAATCAAATGGATTCAATAACTATTAAATTAAAATGTTATATTTAAATAAATTATTAAGATATTATGATGTTAAAGATATATTATTAAGATATTACAAATATTGTTGATAATGAAAAGATTCTATATTATAATATTAACTTTTTAAATGAGATATTATTTTATTTGTTTTCCTTATCAAATTAATTTTTGATTAAAAATATTGTAAATTTATTGATGATTTTAAAATTTTAAATTTTTTGAAAAGGTGAAAGAATTTTACGAAAAAATAAAATGAAGTGTTAATATTAAAACAATAATGTAAAATAGCTTTAAAATATTCATAAGTAATAAAAGAAGAGGAATAAATATTTGCACCTTATATATAAGTACAAATCGCCCGATGGTCGCAATGACGTTCCACACTTTTAATATTTTGCAATAGGAAACAAGTGGTCAATAAATATCGGCTAAAATCCGATAAATCGAAATATCGATGTGATATCCTATCGAATTCTCCATCGATAACCGAAATATCTACGATACTTCTACTAAATTCTTGGTCCCTAGTTTGACGGGTTAATTTTTATTTATTAAACAGTTAATCAAATAATGATTTCATAGAATCATAAATCCCATATTTTAAAATTAATATTTTGTTTGGATTTAAAATCATATTTGATTATGTTTAAATTAATAAATTATGACATTTACCTTATTATTTTTATTTGTTAGAAATTTATTTAATTGAAGTAATACTAAATCCTTAAAATAATTTATTATTATAATTGAAGAATTTATTTTAAATTTTACCAATTATTATTATTAAAGAATTTATTTAAATTTTAATTAAAGCCCACAATTTAATCACATGCAGATATATATTAAAGTCACAGCTTAAATCTGCCATTAGTATACAGAAAAGCCTACAATCGGAACCTAAACACAAAAGCCACGCCTCCCAATCATGCTTGGTTCAAATATTAAAAAGCGTAGTTCCCAATCGCGGTTTTTGGTATTGTAATATGAAAGCCGCACTGGGAACTCACATTGTTCAAATATTAAAGCCGCAATTCCCAACTCGCGCTTGGTTCAAAATGGCACTTCACGTGGCGTCCTACATGGCATCAAAATGGTCAAATTGAACAAAAGTTTGAAAAATGGGTTTTAATCAATTTTTTTTTTAAATTAAGGGTTATTTTGACACAAAACTCCTAGTCACGTGATGACCGGTGTTAGGAAATACCATTATTAAGGGAAAAGACCATTGCAAAGAAAGGAGAATTCCAAAAAAGAGAGTAGGAGACAGAAAAAAAAGGAAGATTAAAAAGGAGGAGATTCACAAACTCCGTTAAAACCGTTGGTCTTCATTACCGCGGTCTGTGGGAACGACAAAAAAAATCTGATTCCTGTCAAAAGAAGTACGTAAGGATTCCCCGCCATGGAGCTAGCCGGCCATGCGAAGCGAAAATCTTCGGGAGATGCGATGGAGGAGTTGAGTCACTAAGGATTGACTGTCCACTGCCCTGCATGGAGCTAGCCGGCCATGTGAAGCGAAAATCGCACCGGGAGACGCAGTGGAGAAGCTGAGTCACTAAGGATTGACTGTCGACGGCCTCGCCGTGGAGCCGGCCATGCGAAGCGAAAATCTCCGGCAGATGCGGTGGAGGAGTTGAGTCACTAGGGATTGACTGTTGACTGCCTGCCATGGAGCTAGCAGGCCATGCGAAGTGAAAATCACGCCTGGAGACACGATGGAGAAGCTAAATCACTAAGGATTGACTATCGACTGCCTTGCCATGGAGCTAGCCGGCCATGCGAAGCGAAAATCCCGCCTAGAGACGCGGTGGAGAAGCTAAGTCACTAAGGATTGACTGTCGACTGCCCCCATGATCGGATTGACTGTCGACTTCCCCCATGGATCTAGCTGGCTGTACGAAGTGAAAATCTCGCCATGAGCCGCCGGAGCCGTTGTGAAGAAACCATGTAATAACGATATCAGTTGCTTCCTGGTAAGCCAGGTAACAACGTTTTTGTGTAAGTCGTTTAACTAAATCTTAATTTGGAAACGAATTAATTCCCTACCGTTTTTGTTTATGATTTGAAGATATTTAATCATAATTAATAATTAAAAAAATAGATTAAAAGAGAAATATGAACCTGGAAATATCTATAGAACCAAATTAATATCTCCTAAAATAATAGCTATTATTTATTTATTAATAATTTCTTCTGATAATGTTACATTTTCAAAACCAAATATAGTTTTTAAAACCTATCTTATATAAAAATAATAATAATAACAAAATACTTTGATTGTTTTTAAGATTATGTTTAATTTCTTTTTAAGATAATATTGTGCTTAATTTCCCACGATTTCTTGATAAAATATGGGAAAAAATAATATAACTAAGATAAGTATAAAATAAATTATTTATAATTTAGTTTATTTTATTCACTTTCCAATTATGTATACATTTACAAGGCAATCAAATACTTTCATATTTTCATATATTACTATATATGTAATAAAAACGCAAAACCCAAAGAATAATCCTCTCGAATTTGACAAGAGTTAGGCTTTCATTTAAAAGAAATTTTAATTAAATATATTCATTTCCTTTTTTGTTATATTATATTTCCCTATAATTATGCTCATATAAAATTTTTAATAATTTTTTACATGTAAGTTATTTTACAGGTCCATAATTTTATACGGAAAAATAAGAAATAAAAAATAAAATATATATAAATGAAAAGTTTTATATGGAAAATCCAATTAGTCCTCTATTATTTTCGCCCATAATTTTTGTACCAATATGTTTGATTTAAAAATAAAATTTTAAAAGTTTTAAATGGAAAGTCGAATTAGCTCCCCATTATTTTGGCTCATAATTTTTGAAATAATTATCATGTTAAATGATTTGAAATTAATTCGAAAATAAATCTCTTCCCCCATTTGTTGTGCACGTTGAGCGAATTTTAAAAGATTAAATGTTGAGTTTATATGTGAGGGTGATTGCTTTAAAGCCGTCTCTTTAGCATGACATCAAAGTACCGTATCTCCATTACCATAGAACAAGTCTATCGAGGCAACACGCCATGAGGATTAAGTACCTAAATGAAGAGGTCATGGGCCTAAAAACAAGTCTACTAAAGCAGCAAACCGTGAAGATCAAGTATCTAAGTCAAGAGGTCAAAGGCCTAAAAACAAGTCTGCTAAGACAACAAACCGTGAAGGCCGGCATCTAAGCAAAAGGTCACAGCCTAAAACAAAGTTTCTCAACTACAAGCAAGAGAACGCGGCGTCTAGTATCTGAACGAAGAGGTCATGGACTTAAAAACAAATCTACCAAGGCAGCAAGCCGTAAAGGCCTAGTAATTTGCCGGGGAAGGTCACGTAATCTAAACCAATCGCCATGCATCACGCTACTCCGGTCACACTCATCATGCAAAACGAGTAACGCCATAAGGCCAAGAACCACTGGACAGGCCCTATGCCCACCAAGTCTCGACACCGCCAAAAGGCTTCACCGATGACGCGTTTTTGAAAAATAAAATATTTATACAAGAAACAGCAATAAATAAAAATCCGCATCCTCGCATATTTAGGCTACTAATAAATATTTAGTATATTAAAGGTGAAATTTGATCTCATCCAAAAATAGGAAACGTTTTGAATGAGACCATGAGGCTAGTGAAGAGGCCATAGACTCTCCTCTCCGCTTTTCCAATCAAGTGGTGATGACATATCCAACAAACCTAGCTCCAATTAGTAAACGGAAAACGATAACACGGGGCTAGTGAAGAGGTCATAGACTCCCGTTTCCGCTTTGCCTATCAAGTTGTGATGACATATCTAGCCAACCTGACTCCAATTAGTAAATTGGAAACGGAAGGCGAACCTAGCACACTCATGACCCTAGCGCCCTAGCTTAACTCCCCTCTATAGGTCGACAAAGTCGTTGCCTAACACAATCGCCGCCTGACGCCTAACACAACCACCCCACAGGCCCACCTACCCTATCAAGATGACGAAACTTTGCTCGTTTGAATCTCCATCACGCAAATAAACATTGCACCACAATGACAACAAACAAACGGCACACCAAAACAACGATAAAAAATGCCACACCAAAACCATAACAACCATACGTCATACAAAGACAACGACAACCATATGTCCCACCAAAACAAAGACTAAAACACAAAAAATAATAATGAAAACCTAGATCTTGTGAAATAACCACTTTATTGTAGAGGGGTGATTTCAAGCTGAATGACCAAAAAATCACCCCTCATTACTTAAAAGGAAAAGAGGGTGGCATAGAAAATGAAGTTAGGGCTTTTACTTAAATTATTGACTTTTTTTAAAGGAGAATAAATTTATTGATTCAAACTTGTTATTAATTTCTTACTATAAATAAAAAGTTTGTGTAGTAAAATTAATTTAATAATTGATTTAACTCATTAAATTGATAAATTTAGCTTAGAAATTATAATTTGGAGAAAATACATTGAATGACAATGGAGCTCATGGGGTATTAAAAAATATGATGAAGTTATTTAGGACTAATGGAAAATAAAAGATAAAACATAAAAAATAGTCATTAAAAATTGATATAAGGTTTAACCAAACCCAAGTAAAACAACAAATTAAATTTAACAAGCACTTCTTTAATAAAGATTACATATAATCTTCTTTTCGTTTGTTTACTTTTGTTTGAAGAACCAAACGGGGACGGGTGAGAAAGGTGGAAGATGTGATAGGAAGTCTCAAACCTCTGCCAAATGCTGCCTGAAATATGCTTCAACAACGAAGGAAATCTTCTTGACCCGTCCATGTATTCTTAGTAAGATTAATCCACAAATTTTCACAAGTTATTTTGAAATTAAACAAATTCCCAGAAGACAGAACTGTCGGTTCAAGATGTTTTGAGTGCTAATTATGGGTACCATGGTCTTTAGACCTACTACTCAATGGACCCAAGGGACGATTGGCCCACATCAGAAACTAGCCTGCTTCCACATACCATATTTGAACCAAAGGCACCACCCGCATTCGAGAATCCCAAAGAAGGCCAGACGCTCTCCCATGGACTAGTCTGGCAAAATTTACTTCACTTTAAGTCCCTCGCCTGGCCATCCCACCGCATACGAAGTTCGTTATGGAAAATGATACAATGGCGGAAAATACGCAAATGATATTTATTAGCGGATTTCTCAGTTTCCAAATCCATTATTTCCCGAAAAGATTAATCTTTAATAAGAAATAATTAATCCTTGATAAGGAATGATTAATCCTTGATATGGGAGAAGAGATTTTATCCCTAAGATTAAGAGATTTTCTTTCCAAAAATCAAGGAGAGATTCGTGAACCACTTTCTATAAATCAAGAAGATCCCCCACGATGGGGAGGTAAGCACCTAACCGCACGTAACTCGCTTCTTTCTTCTCCATATTTTTTGTCTAATTTAATTATCGTGAGAAGCAGGCCATCGTCGCCGGATCGCCCCTTTTTGCAAGTTCATATTGAGTTGTTGATGCCCAGGGTGTTGATGCCCAGGGGTTCAAACGATCGAGGCTACAACATTTGGCATAGTCTATTGGAACCGAACATAAAGTCTCATCTATAGGCTACAAGGGCTTGGCTTCAACGATTGTCCAGTAGCCCTACATCACCTGGAACTCTGTCGATTCCCCCTTTTACACCTGATTCACCTGAAGCAGACGCAATGTCAACCAATCGGATGATCCAATCGCTAAAAGATCAATTCCTCCATTTAAGTCAAGACATGGAGAGGAAACAGGAGGAACAAGCAAGGCAGATGAAGGAGTTACAAGGTCATGTTGAACGATTGCAGCAAGAGAATGACCCGATTCTGAGCAGGGTGGAGAAAGTCGCGATCACGGGAAAAGATATGCGAAGTTAAGCGGTCGGCGCATATCGATCACTTGCAATAAAGGGAATGAACCTGTTATCCCTAACAATGTCAATACCCTTGCAAATGATGAGTTGTCTCAAGCGATTCCTATGCTTTAAGTTACTCACCCGACAAGAATGCTTTCGAGAGAGCGAGGCTAGAGTTTAAGTGTGGATGGATGCATTAGTGGCGCGTCAGTAAGGTAAGGAGGAGATAACCAAGAGGAAGAGCGACGATTCGAGGCCCACGGGAGCAGCGTCGTGTGCGAAGGTGTAATGCCACCCGGTATTTAGCTGCGTCTGCGATGCCTGATATCGGCGTGTACATCCCCACACCTTTGGTGAGGGCGATGTTCTACATCTTGCATTAGCGATATGGTACCGAGATCGACATGCTCTCTTTGCCCCTAGGGCAACACATCCTTGATTATGAGCTACCTCGCAGGTTTTTCATACCAGCTTTTGCCATGTTCGATGGTTTTACTGACCCTTACAATCATATGCTCTATTATAATCAGGCGATGATCCTAAATGTCGGCAATAACCGCCTGTTGTATAAAGTGTTCATGACTAGCTTGTTGGGGCTTGTGTTAACCTAGTTCCACAAGCTCCCTCGTAACTTAATAAACTTTTTCAATAAACTATGGGGGGCATTTGTGTCGTGGTATCTTTGTTCAGTGAGACAAAAAGGAGCATCGGCTCCTTCTGAGCAATTCTCAGTAGGAAGAAAGAGTCTGGTCGGGACTTCTGATGAGGTTCGAACCCAAGCCGTCCAATAAATAGAATTTTATAACATGGATGCAGTCCTCTAAAACTTTAGGAGAAGCTTTGGTAGTCTACTCTCCTTTCTTCCAGTCAACGTCTTTAGACCCACCCGTGACGATGGAGGAATTAACATAGAGCGGGGTGATCGGTAGTCAATCTTTGGAGGACAATATCGTACGACAACCCGGTGTGTGATTACAAACCAGCCCAGGTCGAGGAAATATGTCGCTTGGGAAGAAGCATTACGAGCCTAGGAAGGTCGGAGTAGAGACAGCGATCCCTTGCTCCCGTCACGAAAAGAAAAAGAAGAGCTCATGATTCTGCCCAGACGTCTCGTGAAGGCTATTGCCCATCCTTCGCGAATTGCCAGAATTTAAATGGCCTATGCCAATCCAGACGGATCCCTCCCAAAAAAATCCTTGCAGCGTGATTATCATAGAGACCATGGGCATGAGACTGATAGGTGCCAAAGCCTAAATTTCTTGGTGGAAAAGCTTATCAAAGCGGGGGACCTCAGGAGGTATATCAGAGAAATTGAACATAGAGTTGAGTCAAGGCGGGCTGTGGACAAAATAACAGCCTGAGCCCAATCAGAGTCCAGACCATCCATAAACTATATACTGGACGGTTCGTCTGACGACCAATACCAATCGAAGTGCCAATAGAAGAAACTCTTGAGAGTCGCCACAATTAAGGCACAAGTAAATGTTGTCCATATGGAAAGCATACGTGAAGAAACTAAGCTAGCAGATGACCCCATATCCTTTCCTCCTGTAAACCTGAATAGGGTTTTTATGCCCCACTTATGGACCCTACCTGATCCATGGGCCGGCGCAACTCGCTTTTAAATGAAAAGAAAATGTGGGTTGATTTTCGAATTTTAGAAAATCCGTCCTCGAGGAGGAACGTTTTTCTTTGGAGTCGCCACTTACTTTTTGTTGTTATTTTATAAAGGAAACCAAGTAAGAACAAAAACCCCAATGACTCCGGGGCATGGAAAACGGTCTCGCGAAAACTAGATTTTTGGGTCCGGGATCAGATTACCTATCGGGAAGGTACCTTGCTATGAGGTAGCACCCCCCAGCCCTAACTCTACTCCTCTACTAGTGAATTGGGTATGTGGGAGCATATGGGTCACAGATCAGATAGTCTCCTATGCTAAACATACAACTTGGATCAGACCAACCTAATTGGTATCTAGCATGCTTAAAAACACTCAACCAAAAGGGCAAATGGCGCGTACCTGTGGTCCCTAGCCAAGCCCTGCAAGGGAAAGTTAGTCGCACATTTTTAGCATACAATAATTTCTCAAAATTAGATATCAAAAGCAAAGGAAGCCAAGAGAAACTATACATGGTATCTCAACCACTCATTGATGCTACCACCTTGTGCAACCATATCTATTCATCCCAAGAAACGGCTCAACAAAACACTAGATTATTGGTGCTAACTAATCACCGTTGGACCCAAGATAGATCCGATTCTAAGAATCCAAAATTGGAACCATATTAACCTAAACTAAACCCCATTTCAGACCCTAAACATAGCTCCTACACTGATCCGAGTGAATAGCGACTCACAAAGGTCATGTGCTTCAATTAAACCGGGAATTGACGACCCTTTATAAAACCCGAAACTCCGGGTCGATTCAGCCCCAACCTACGATCCGGTTTGAGAACACTCAAATTTTTTTTAACATTCCTTACAAAGTAAGGAAACCAAAAAAAAAAACAAACGGTGTACAATTCTGACACCGAATTACTAAGAACCGACACAAACAAAACAAAGTACCCAAACTTCCACTCCAGAAAACTAAACCCAATGAACTGGCTAATCCGGTTTCCCAACCAGTTCAGCCGGTTGAGAGAGACTCTCAAAATTTTTCAAAATCCTCCTCTAAGAGTCAGGAATCCAAAAAAACAAATCAAGTAGAAAACCAACTCCAAATGACTGAGAATCGACACAAACAGCGCCAAAGACCCAATATGCTATTTCAGCAAACTAAATTCAGTGAATCTGCTGATCTGGTTTCCCAACCAGTTCCACCGATTGAGAGAGGCTATCAGAATTTGTCAGAACCTTCCTCAAAGAGTCAGGAATCCAACAAAATAAACGGAGTACAAATCCAACTCCGAATGACTGAGAACCGACACAAACACTGCCAAAGACCCAAACAGTTGTTCCAGCAAACTGAATTTAGTTAACCAGCTGATCTGGTTTCCCAACCAATCCAGCCGGTTGAGAGAGGCTCTCAAAATTTTTCAAAACCTTTATCAAAGAGTCAGGAATCCAAAAAAATAAACGAAGTACAAATCCGACTCCAAATGACTGAGAACCGACACCAACGGTGCCAAAGACCCAAACTACTGTTCTAGCAAACTGAATTCAGTGAACTAGATTATTTGGTTTCCCAACGAGTTCAACCAGTTGAGAGAGGCTCTCAAAATTTGTCAGAACCTTCCTCAAAGAGTCATAAATCCAAAAAAACAAACGTAGTACAAATCCGACTCCGAATGACTGAGAACAGACACAAACGGTGCCTAGTGACCTAACACAAGTACGCAAACAACAAAGGCAAAGAAAAGCAAAAAAGAAATGGGAGAAGCATATAAATGTCATACCTGTAAGATTCACGGCTATTCCCCCCTTTTTCTTCTTTATTTCCACTTCTAAAACCTAATATCCACTCCTTCAAATCCGTCGGAACTCCTCTTCAAAACAAGAGAGACCACACCCCTCCGGATTTAGATAAACTCTCATTTCCTCATTTTCTCCCTTTTTCCTCTCTTCTTCCTCCCTTCCCTTTTTGATCACCTCTCCAAGTTTTTTATTCTATATCTCTCTCCCTTTCTCTCTGAGCCCACTCCATTTTTCACACCTTCAGTCCCGGGAACTCCCCCCTTCAGCCTCGAACTTCCCCAGCTTCATAAACACTCCTCTATTCCCAAGGTCCATAGTTGGCCACATTTACTCCTTTGCTTAACCAATTGGGCATCCAAGTGGGACCCAAGGTGGGCTGTAAGCAACCCATAACATGGTCCAAACTGGATCCAACCCATGCCTAAGACTTAACTGGGCGAGGTCCGATCCATAGGATTCGTGGGGCACCAAAATCACAAAAAATTAGCGCCCCATGCAAGCTAGCCCGACGCATCATTGCATAAATTTCCTAACTGGTTGATCCGATTGAGAAAAAAGCTGAAATTTTGAGAGAATATTCTTTGAAAAAATAAGGAGTCCATGAAAAACCCGCTCTTGATTCCAGTCCGTGAGGAGATATGACCAAAACAAGCCTTAGTGCTCCTAATTCGAACCTTTTATAGTAATGAACTTCAATTGAAATCAATTGAGCTGGCTGATCCGGTTACTAAAAATTCTCAAATTTTTTTAGTTACTTCCTCAATGAGTAAGGAATCCGAAAAAAGAAACGACGCTCAATTCCGAGTTCAAACGAGGGAGATATGATCGAAACAAGCCCAAGTGCTTCGAATTCGACATACTCCAATAAACTCCGATTGAGCTAAACCCTTGGGGGGCCCCACTTGCTTCCTATGGAACAATGCCAATAACTAACAGAAAGAAGTCACGATGACACTCTAAAGTGAACTACATACGCACTCAATGGACCATATACAAGCCCACCCGAGGCTTGGAGACAGATTAAGCCTAAAAGGGCCCTAATGGTGTTATATGAGAACGATGGGTGAGTGTAACACCCAAAGGATAAATGCAAGTGTCGAGGGACAAAATCGAGGGCTCCACAAATATGCCCTCTTCAAGAGGAGTAAATGAACGAGTGTATCGTGGGTCCGAAGTGCAAGCGATGCAAGAGTGAAATGAACTCTAGTGAAGAACCTAGATGACCAAATAATTCTTGCCCCTTACCTAGTAATCAAGGTTACCGTACTGCAGTCGTCTGGACAAGGATCTAAAGAAAACCGTGCACGGCGCCCGGAAGATGGAGCGATCCAAAGCACAATGCCGAAAGATAATGAAATCTCGGGGCGATGCCGGGCATATTGGTGAGGAAATCCGCAAGATCCGGAAGGGTCCGCGAGTACCGGAAATGGTAGAACTCGGTAAGTGCCAAAAGTAGAAATCTCGCGCATAAAAGGGTAGAATCTGGGCTAGTGCAGGAAATGTAGAAATCCAGGCGAGTACCGGAAAGGTGGGATCTAGGCGAGTGCCAGAAAGGTGGGATCCGGGCGAGTACTGGAAATGTAGGATCCTGGCGAGTACCGGAAATGTGGGATCCGAGAAAGTACCGGAGAAGGGTCCGGGTGAGTACCAAAAGGGCAGATTCGGCGAGTATCGAAACTGGATCCGTGAGAGTACCGCTGGCGTAAAATCCATGTGAGTACCTGAAAAGGTAGGATTCTAAGCAGTACCGAAATGGGGGAATCCGGTGAGACGGAAGGTGGATCCGTGAGTTCCCCGGAAGGTAAAAACTCGGTGAGTACCTGAAATGGGGAATTCAGCAGATCAAATGGGATCCAAGTACTAAGAAGGTAAATCCGTGAGTACCTAAAAGGTAGGATTCGGGCGAAAATCAGCGGGATCCGCAAGTACCGAGAATGGTCCCGAGAGTACCCGAAAGGTGGATCCAGGCGAAAAGTACCGTAAGGTGGGATCCGGGCGAGTACCGGAAAAGTGGGATCCAAGCGAATGGAAGTGGTCCGCGAGTACCGAAGGTGGGATCCGCAGCATTGGAAAGGTGGATCTGTGCAAGTACGTGAGCGCGGATCCGCAGATGCCGGAGAACCCAAACAAACCAAACGGCGCAAAACAAATCAGTGGAAAAGGAGAGGTCTGGCACACGTGGTCCGCCAACAAATTACTTCTACGTCGTAAATCAAACACACCACACAGCGCGGACGCCAAGATACAACAAAAATGCCACAAAATGATAAGTGAGAAACCGGGCAACTTTAATAAAGTGATGTGAAAATAAAGGGGTATGTCCTCAGAGGACACCTCACAAATGCGACCAAGGGTGCAAAGAAAGGGTTGGTGCCCCGCCATGGTATCAACGCCATGTCAGCAAAATCCCATAACTGATGGCGCGTGTGGTTATCACAATCATCTATTCATGAAAACCATCCAGAGTCTATTCACAAAATGATATAGGGTGCGCCTGTGCACATCCGATATGCAAGTGCCTGGATGAAAAACTTTAACAAATTTTTGAAGTTCCAAACGCCCCCAATAAGTCAATAAGACAATACATATGGGAGTGCGCTAATGCGCACCCCCTACCTGAAGACTACCTAATATGCGAATTGGACTCGTGTTAGCCCTCTTTTTAGGAAGCACTCTCATTGATGAAGAAACCTTAACCGCATGTGGAGCATACTCAAACTTTGATGCCAAATATCTCTGGGTTTAAATGGCTTCTGCCAGGCATACGTACAAGCCAATGCCAACATGAAAGGACGGGGTGGCGCCCCAAAGCAGAACGTGTCAAAGCATCACAGCTATCAACTGGCCCACTCTCTCAGATCATCCTCAGACCGATCATGGACCTGGCAAGCAAACTAAATGTAGAAGCAATATGTGACCCTCGATACTCCTTGCAAGAACAGAGAGAGACCGCCGACATCCCGCACTCAATCAAGCATTGCAGAACCTCGCTCTGGGCCAAGCCGGCGCGAGATCTCATGGTCTCGTGGTGGCCCTGCGACTAACCGTAATGCAGGTGGCCGTGGTAAAGGTGAATGACATGATGAGAAACAAAGGCCCAAATACCCAATAAACACCGCCAAACCCCCGTGACGCTGCGAATGTCAAAGACAAAGAATCATGTGAGCAATGTGATCAACCAACATCCAAAACGGCAATGCGTCAAATGACGCGAAGTGCACCACAGCTGACACGCCGCTAAGAAGCAGACACTCCATCAATAAGAGTAGAAGAAGACTGAAAGGGATAAGAAAAATGATGAATAGATAAAGCAAAAAAAGGAAGAAACAAGCTGGGATTTAAATGTGGCAATGTGTGACAATGACGAACAACTCATCACAGGAACGCCAAGTCGAAGCAAGTCACTATAAGATGGGAGTGGTGATGCAGGTAATGATCCAGGGACCTAGTGCGAAGCAATCCAAACCTCATTCCCAATGTGTTACCCAGATCCATGGAGAAAGATCGTACAATGCTCTCACCCAACTTTTAGAGGAATAATAAATCTCTCGAACCCAAATGACCTTTGATGACCCTAAGTATATTAAAGAATACCAAACAAGCATTTTTTTTTTTATGCTGAATCACTAGGCATGTCAATGCCATACTAACACAATCCAACTAAAAGAACCTCAAACCTCCAATCCCAATGGTCCTCTCTCAACCTAAGAATCCCAGATCAAACCCATAAAGTGAATTTAAGGTGGGATAAACCCGATCGATAAATTGGATGAGAGCACGTCATCATCATACAAAAGGAGATAATCAGAATTAATAGAGATGATGGAAACTAGACTCAAAAGGCAAGACGGTGTGAAGATGCAAAAGAGAGAAGGAAAAGAAACAAGCAATGATGCGAAAGAATAAACGAAGAATGGCACAATGCTCATAATGCTCATGCATCCACCACAAATAAAAGATCAGGCGCCCTCCCCAACCCAGTCGAAAAGTATGCAAGGTTGAATGAAATAATAGGCCATAATAAATCACGTGAGGCTCAAAGGCTAGCAATAGGATATATCAATGTACGCGGCAATAGGAAATATGGCTATCAGTGACGCCACCCATCCTCCGACTACGATCTCACGATAAAACTTCTAAATGATCCACAATGACTATCTGAACTCGACATTTCCGCCCAAGTCCGCCAACCAAAACTGCTCCTCTCGAGTCGACTGATGACATAAGGCCCGCTTCCAATTCGGCTCTGAACTTTTACCTCTGTGGTCGCTGATAATCCTCGAGGGACCTTCAAGACTAGTCGTCTTTGAAACTTTCCGCTTGACCTTTTCTAAATGTACAGGTCATTTTCCTCTGATAAGCCTAAACATGATCTGTTGCCCTCAATCTCCTCTCATCCAAAAGGCTCAGCTGATCATAACTGATCGAGCCCACTCGCCCCGCATATCCGATACTCTAATGCTACTTCCCAAGGATCCCATCTCACTTCAACAGCAAAGATCGCCTCTCCATGCCATACGCAAAGAGTAAAGGTGCAGCCCTAGTTGAGGCACGAAAAAGATGCACGATACCCGGGCCACGCGAAAGGGAGATTCTCCGACTAATCCCCTAAGTCTCAACCATCTTCTCAAAATCCTCGATATTCCTATCATAGCCCTCACCGTCCATTAGTCCGTGGCCTATATGCGCATGATCGATGATGTCGAATACCATACTACCGCTGTATCCACTTCATCTCAAATGCGCCTCTATTTTGAGATCACCATGAGGGACCTGGCTACTTCCAGATAATGCGATCTGATGAATTCGCCACCTCGTCACGCCAATCTAGTACAAGTAGTGTTTCCACCACTTAGTGAAATAATCAATAGCCACCAGATGTACTCATGCCCACTGAAGACTTGGGTGATCTTCCCACAATATCAATACCCCATAATCGAAAACGGCCAAGGGGATAAGTGCATGCAACTCCAGAAGCGGCACGTGTATCAAGTCTCCGTGCATTTGACACTCCGGACATCTTTATACAAACTGGCAACAATCTGTCTCCATAGTCAACCAAAAGCAACCAGTCCTCATGATCTTACGCGCTAGCATGTTGCCTCCCATGTGTGGGCTACGACTCGCATGAACCTCTCATCACTGACGGTGCAGGCTGTCCATACATACACAATAATAGCTACTCCGGTGATCTCCTATAAAGGGCATCCCCACAAATAACAAATCTAGTGGCCAATTGTCTCAATGCTCTCCTATCCTTGGATGTGGCTGTCTCGTGCAATCGCCATTACGACGTAAAATCGAGCAAATATCGCGATACCTATGGTAGCTCATCCTGATTCTCAATATCTCCAATTAAACAACAGTAAGTGGGTGCGGACCTGGTCTCAATCAGTAGTGGTCGCACAATCAATTCCTAGAATCTCAAACATTTAAGCCAAGGTGGCTAACGATCAACAACCGATTCTCCGCCCCAGGCGTGATGTATATCCAATCCCACAACCGGCACCCCAAAGAGGGTCTAAGTAAGCATGGCAGGCTCAGCCTTCATCTCAGTCCCTCCAGATATTCGGTCATCGATAACTAAGTCGGGAATCCCTACGGATCTCCAACCATTAATGCCAAGATCCAAATACGGCTCTAGGCCCGTAATGCAAGCCTCAATACTCAACTATATTATTCATTAACCTAAGGATTTCATCAAAAAATGCAATTTAACCGATCTGGGAATGGATCACCCCGTGGTGATATCAATAAGATACCAATACCAAACCTCGACCGATCGGCTAAGATCTATCAAGTACACCGCTTTATCCGTAATGCCGGTCATTGAAACAAATTGTCGCATCGTGTGGAAATCATCGTTAACTGTCTATCATCGATACCGCAAAAGCCAAAATGATTCAAGTAAATACGCTTCCTTTACCGACATTTATGCTATATAATCAACACAACCACAATAGAACTAACCATCTCATGAGCCTACCAATCGTATCGTGTCGGTTGGAACAAATATCTCAATGGATCCAATCGACTAAAAGTATGGAATAACTGGTCATAGTGCCGGTGCCCCCTGGTAAACAAACTAACGCTAAACGGGCAGCGCCAATCATAATATATTTGCACTCATATTCCAGCATCCTCTTACTCAAATAATAAATGGCTCGCTCCTTTCCTGAATCATCAAGCTGAGCTAACATGCATCCCAAAGCTATGTCCGAAACTGACAAATATAAAGCGGGCCGCCTTGCAGGGAGGCACTAAACCCGGGGAGAAAGTAACATTCCTTAATCTTTCAAAAGCACATCGACAATCATTACCCAAACCGTAGGTCGGTTTCTAAGACAAAAGCTAGGGCTCAGATATGTCCGTTAGTCTAGCAATGAAACGATCGATGTATCAGAGTCCGCCTAAAAGCCTCCGATCTCTTCTCATTCCTGAGCTGCATGTCAAGTGGCGGCCTGATCTTCTCTGATCAACCTCTATACCGCTGCCACTAACAATGTGACTCCAAGAATTTCCTAAGGTTACCCCAAAGGTACTTCGGGGATTCAATCTCAACTGAACTGCCCGATCCTCTCATAGAATCTCGGTGCCATTAAGTGATCCGCCTCGTCTGGACTTCACCATCATGTCAACTGGTCGTATACTCCCAACATCTCTATGCATCATATCATAATAGCAAGAGCGTTCGATAAGTGGATTCCCAGATTCTTCAACCCAAATGGCATGACTTAATAGCAGTAAGTACCCCACTCAGTGATGAAAGAAGTCTTCTCCATATCCTCTGGAGCCATCAAACCCATTCATGAAGGATAACATAGGTGCCCGCAAGGTCACAACTGAGCATCGGCGTGTGGGAGGGAAAATCATCCTTAGTCGGGCCTTATTCAAATCTCGAAGTCACATAAACTCTAACTTTACATCCTTTTGGGAACAAAGGACGACATTAGCCAACCACTCAAGATACTCAACTACTAACAGGAAGCCAACACTGAAGTGTTTCAATCTCCTCCTTAACTCGTGAACTCCATCGAGGATGTAGTCTCCTCAATTTTGCTTAATCCGAACCTAGCATGTGTATGCAGAATTCAAAGGATGTTGAACTATAGCAAGTCATACCGCATGTCCTCATACGACCATGCAAATACATCCAAGTATGACCTTAGTAGGTCAATCAATCCACTTCTCTCATCAGGAGATAAGGAATAGCCAATCCTAATCTCCCTCGGCCGATCTGGTACACCAAAATCTATCAACTCGTGCTACTTAAAACCCGTGTAACTTTCCCGTCCTCTCAGATTTAATTAGACTCGAATTCACGACCCAGTGGGTCATCTATGTCTCCCACATCATCAACATTGCATATATGTGTCATGGGTGCTGGTGGTGCAATCAAAGGAAAATGTTGTGACACAAGCAAATACTCAAAAATACTGATGTCATTATTACCATCAGAAATGTCATCAAAGCGAGTGACAAACCCAAACATAGTGTCAAAAGAAAGAGGTGGGTCCACAGAGTCGACGCCCCTTAATGTAAACAAAGATCATGAGTAATATCAGTAGCAATGTCCATCACCATCAAACTCTGCCATAGAAATCCCAAACACATCAAAAGCTGACGGCCTAAAGTGAGGAAGCATCCGACGCAAGAAGCGCCGATCATGTCCATCACGTCAGTGCAAGTGTCATAAAGTGTCACAGCATCATAATCAATCATAGAAACTCCAAACATGTCAAAAGTAGAATGGGTCTGGCGCGGGTCAGGTCAAGGATACCACAATCATGTCCATCTCTGTCCATGGCACGAAAGCCACTCCATCAATATCATCCCCCAAATCCATAAGTAGATCATAGTCAAGGACCTCCTCAGGAAAGCACATGGAAAACACACTGGCTCGATCCGGTGATGAGGGTGCAACTATCATGGCCTCGGGTGGCTCAGTGGTCTTAGAACTCAAACGCATCCGCTCAGGGCCTATCAACGCCTCAATCCCAAATGATTCAAACATGGTCAACTCCTTCTGTGTGGGGTGCATTGTAACACCCCGAAATATACCCTAGTTGTTTTCAACATGTTTAGGGTATTTGGTAGGCATAAGATGAATTTTTAGTAAATTTAAATGTGAAACATGGAAACTTAGAAACCCGGAAATTGTACAAGATTCAAGGACAAAAGTGTAATTTGTCGGGGCATCAAAGACATGAATTAATAAAATTGGGGAGGCTAAATAAAATAAAGGAAATTGAATACAATGGGAAAAAGTTGGAGGACTAAAAAGAAAATAGCGTTTGACTATAATAGAAAGAGGAGGCAAAATGATATTTATCTCCATCATGTGGGCTTACTGAAGGGAGGGAGAAGAAGAGAAGATAGAGAGATCAAGCCAAGGTATGGATACGTGACTTTTATGAATTTTGAGTTTGAGTATGGGAAACAGGTTTGGATTTTGTATGATTTTTGTACATAAACTACTTAGGTAATGGATTGCTGTGGTTTTCTTGAGATTAAATTGGTTCCTTTTTCTGTGGTTTTGTTAGAATACATCCTAACCTCTAGATTTTAAGGGAAGTTGGGTTAAAAATCCCTAGCTGATAATATTATGTAGATATGGAATCCTTTCACACAATTCCAAGGTTTTGTAGAATTCCTTGGGTGAACTCGGGCTTGAATCTTTCGGGATTCTTCGCTAATTAAAAATGTTTCAGGAGTTGTTCGAAGGATTCCATGTTAATTTTTGATGAAGAATGGAATAGAAGAGAATTATGAAAGAAAAGTGCATGAAAATTGGTGAAATCTGCCATTTCTGGGCATATTCGTGAACGTGCATTCCAGACTTCCTTTGAAATGGTAATCAGATCGCGATGTAAATAGCAAACTGCAGACTGTACCGCTCCAACCCAGACGGCATCGCCTCTAGTATCGCATCTGGGCACTGCACGGCCGTAGCAGCATCGGCGACCGATGGTTCCGCAGCCTGCTTTTGCTATTTTGGCGATTTAAGCTAAAAATTCAGATACCGAAGTATAGAAAAGGATGAAATTAAGTGAAAATGTACCAGATCGCCGTCGAGGCGGCTGAAGGGAGCAAAGTTCATGCCCTAATAAGATAGGAAGTTTCAATACATATAACGTAGGAATGCCGAGACCGTGTATTAAATGACACGCACCTCCGCAGGGCAGCACGCATAAGAGACTCTGCACTCCATTAGTACTTCAACAATTCACTATCTAGCGAGACTAAGACTCCTCCGACGTGTTTCCGCACATTAGTACTTCCTAAGACTCTCCGATTAGCACCTCCCAGACTCCGATTAGCGCGACTAGCATTTCCTCCGTCAATGCTTCCTAAGATCTCTACTTAGTGCTACTAAGACTTCAAGATCGTGATAGTATCTCTGATACTTATCGTGGTCGTGGTATTAATTAGTTTATTATTACCGGTCTAGGTATTCCCTTAGTTATATGAACAACTCCGAATGATGAATAAGAGTAAATGAATGCATCGTTATGATCCTGTAATAACCTACTTTATCTCTAAACAAGAATAAGTTCGTGAATCCTAATGGAGATCCGAATAAGCATAAAACCCGTTGCTATTGGCATCAGATAAGTCCATTATATGAATGCATGAATTTGATATTCTTTATTGTTATATGTCAATATAAATGTATATGCATACTATATATGTTTCCCACTAAGCGTAAAGCTTAGCACTGGGTTTTTAACTGCGCAGTAGGTACAGTAAGAAGGAGATGCTGATCTTCCCAGATTCCATCAAAGCCAAGACACGAGTAAGGGTTCATCATCGTAGGTTCTCGCACTCGATCGCGAATGTGTAAATGTATAGTTTTTGAATATGTAAGTGGGACTTCGTGATCAGATATGTGACACTCAGAACACCACTACGGTGGTAGCTTTTGAGTTCGAATTTTGTATGGTTATGTTGATATAGTTATAAGACTTGATATACCAATGTCCGATAAAGCGTGCAGAGTCCCAAGATTCGACCTCACGCCCGAACTCGATTCGATCCGCCTAACGGCTCGACCGAGATTCGGGGGGGTGTGACATGCACGCTTCCGATCCTGTAAAATAGTCAACTAACTCCGAAGTGTAATGGGCGAAGGGGGTAATCACTGAACCCCTGGACAAGCGAGCTCTACCCTATCTCTATGCAACATCGCCATGTGTCGCATCATCCTGGGAGCAAGTAACTCTAATCCATATGGTATGTCGTGATCAATTGTAGCGAAATCCTCATCGCGGCCTCGCCGGTCGCACCCAATCCTGGTTAGGCATATAGGGACATGCCTTCATCATGCTACACCAAAGTGTTGGGTCAGGTCGACCAAAAGACATAGGTACTACGCCTCATTGTCATCCCCTAACCACAACTGAGATCCCAAAAAACAAACCTAATCAAGTGCAAGTCAGTTCTCATCATGGATCGATTTGTAAATATTGGTCAAAGAAGTAACAACATATTTGTCAAACTGTATTATGATAATGCTACTGTGTATGAACTTCACCTTCTCGATGAGCTAAGATAAGACCCACTTATGAATCAAGGGCGTTTCAAAGCGTGTTAAAGGATGACTGGATCCTCAAAACCTGAAAGAGTATGGAGTATCTAACTTGACCGATCATGACATGTGTAGTGAGAGTACCCATTAACCTGGTCCCTCTAAGTCCCATCATGTTTCCACTGTCCAGATGGATGGCCAAAATCTGACTTATGAAACCTAAAGCAATGGTAAGAACTGGACAAACGTTATGGCTGAGACTTGTCCAAATAGATCTGATCAAGACCCTACTTAACTAACAAGCAACATCGATGAACAAAGGATCTAACATGGTCCGATCCTCGTGGTAAATCATCGTTAAACACTATGCATGTACCTATCCGCCATCGAGCACTCATCCCTACGGGGTAGTAGCAAATATTTAACTCTAACTGACCGAGCTCATCACGCGCTCTATGTGTGCTGGATGAGGCTAATAAGCTCCAAATGGAAATGCGAGCCTGAGTGGTGTGCAGCTGGCGCAAAATCTCATCATCTTCCCTCTGAATCTCATCTCTAACATAAATGCCAACAAAAGGCCTATCAATAGGTGGGGCTGAGCTACCCTCCCACTCCTCGTGAATAACTGACATCTTTATGTGACCGCCCATACCCTCCGGGAACAGAATGAAGGGTGCCATGGGAGGAACATGTTACAAGTATATTGGCGATACTGTTGTTTGGTCAAGGAACATCATTTAGAATCAATCTAAATGGCCTGGAGACCTGTTGACCATGGGTATATCCACTAAAGCCTCAGTCTGCATACAAACAGATTAGCTGAGGAGCCTCTCCATCCCATCCCATCATGAATATCTCATCTCCTAAAAACTTAATCGAATGTATACCACTCAGCGAGGTAGCCACTCTAATGTCACGAGCGGGAGCTGCCCATAGTCACCTGTGGTGTCCCAAATCAATCAAGTCCTCGACTACATGCCTCAATGCCGCACAACTATCCAGGACAAGGACCCGCTCTCGATGATAGGTACAAAGAAGATCGGCCCCGAACCGGTGGGTAGGTCAGGCGCGGCCCAGGTGGCAGTGGCAACAATCAAACCCCTTCAACTAATCTCTCGAAATTCTTATCGCTGGCATCCCGAGTTGTGTAAACTAATTCGCCTGGGCCTGCGGAGGCTGTGTCTATACCGCTAGCTGTACTGTATACGGCCTCCGAGGCGCTCAGGTGGCATATACCGCCGTGGGCGTGGATGATGGCAGCTCCAAATTTACCGAAAGGAGTAGCGTGTCCGCATCGATCCCGCCAGACATATGGTAAGGAGGTCTAAACCGCCTTGAAATGTGGAAGGTGACATGGGACTCCGTGGTCTCGCCATGCCAATGGCACCAACATTCATGGTCCGGGTCTCACCCCGCTTCTTTCCCAGAGTCCGGGGCGGGAAGAGTCTCGCCATAATCCCGGGATACGCCTCCTCAATGCCATGAGGTTCAACCAATGATCCAAAGTCCGTATGCGGGAAGCCCATGAGATGCCTTAGCAAAGCTGGCTAAAGACTACGCATAATCACGCCGACCGACGCGCCTCGAGGGTCTATCTATAATTCAGGCAATCTTCTCTCCAAATGAGAGACGAATGAAGGACTAATTATCTAGCCTCTCGCCCTGAGGGCCTCTAACTCTCTGGATATGTCCACTACAGTATTAAAAGAACATCGTTTAATAAACTCTGTCCCAAAATCACCCCATGTCCTTCGCTCAAGGGTCTAATGAAACCAACGCCGAGCTACCACTCGTACGTGAGGAAAAAGTACGATCATCTCAGGCTCTTATCCAATCTACGATCGCGCATAACAACGCCGTATTAACCTGTGGAGGAATACGGGGCACCCTATCCTAGTGTACCTCTCAATGTCCAGCATGCGGAACTCAACTGGCAAGGCTGCCACTAGAAGGTCATCATATCCGTCCCAACCTATAACTCCATCAGGAACATGGAAAGACCTGATCCTCTACTCAATCCTATCGATACAGCCCGAGCGCCATCACACTCAGAAGCCACAAATGTAATGTGGCGTGGTTCCGGGCCCTAATTCATGCAAGACAAATGCTCCAGCCTCGTGGGGTTGATTAAACTGTGGTGGCGGTGGAGTGGAACCGCATAGTCCCGCCGTATACTGGTCTATACGGTGGAGCGGTGGTGGTGGCGCGGAGGTGCACAGAGTCGCGGTGCTCCCCGAATTAGCAATGGTTGGGCCCGCGCCCATCAACTTTGTCATGCCGCCCCAATATAGCATCCAGAGAGATGCCATGGTATCGTACTTCACCAATCGTCGGCGTAGCGCATCGAGGGTCCATATCTCGCGATTCACGTCTACTCTAACCGACCGTGGATCCTCGAATCTCTTAACAAGTCTACCTCTTCTGATCCGGATCCAAGCCCGAACCTGTGTCGCTTCTAATCAACAATCCTATAAGAGGAAAAGTGGTAATTAAGTCCCTGACTATCAATCCCGGAATCAATCCAATAATGCAATCCCATAATGGAAATCCTCTATGAATGAGCTGACATGGCGACATCAACAACTAATCCTAAGGTGGCCCGCCATGTAGGCGAGATTCTCGACATGGTACACCTTAGGGTAAGGTGGCTCAAAAGCTAACAAAGAGAAAAGGCTAGTCCTAAAAGGCTAGATGACCGTACTCACAAGGATACACAACCTAAGATCCTAATCAACAATCAATCAACAATCAAAGTGACATACTGGCCATGCAGTTATCCATGAAATCTAGCTCAGGGCTATACAAGTCTTCATTGCTCAGACATCCGTCATCTCCATAGTGCTCCCATACATCGATATAGTTCCTTATGCTAGACCTTATTCCAAACCCATAGCTTGGTCGAAGGTACACAGTTGGGACTGACTCCAAAACAACATAAGCAATCCATGAGGAATGGCCGACCAAGACTAGTGATTCGGAAGTAAGGGGATACACACGTGCCCCACAAACACAAGCAGCAAGCAGTCATGCAAGGGAAGGAGCAGTCATGCAGCAAAAAATCATGCACAAAGAGCAAGCCTATCACAAAATCTACACACATTCTGATCCTCTAAGCCTAATCCCAAATGTTATAGCTAGATACAAATCAATAATGAGAAAGCATGCTATAATCCAACAAGTGAACACACAAGCATCAACAAATCATAAATGCAAGCCAAATACAATCACAGAGATCATTGCCCATGTAGCCCAAGAGCCTCCCGATCGTGAGAACCATGTGTCTAATATACACAACTCAAGTTCAAGCTTGATCCTCTTATGAAACCAGAGATTCTGGGTTCGATCTCAGTGGAATCGCTTATTTTATGGACCCTACCCGATCCACTGGCCAGCATGACGCTTTTAAAATGAAAAGAAAATGTGCTGATTTTCGAATTTTAGAAAATCCGCCCCCGGTAGAACAAGTTGAGTCGCCACTTACTTTTGTTGTTATTTTTATAAAAGGGAAAACCAAGTAAGAAACAAAAACCCTAATGACTCCAGTATGGAAAGCCATCTGCGAAACTAGATTTTGGGTCCTGGGGATTAGATTACTCATCTGAAGGTACCTCATGCAGGCAACCCAGGCTCTGAACCTCTGGGCTCTACTAGTGAACTGGTATGGAGATATGGGTCACAGACGATAGTCTCTCAGCTAAACACATAACTTGGATCATACCAACTCACCTGGTATCTAGCATGCTTAAAAAACACCAACCAAAAGGGCAATGGCGCTGCACCAAATATCCCTAGCCACCGTAAAGAGAGTTAGTCGCACATTTTTAAAAGATACACAATTTCTCAAAATTTAGATATCAAAGCAAAGGAAGCTAAGAGAAAACCATACATGGTGCATCTCAACCACTCATTGATGCTACCACTCTATAAATCATATCTATTCATCCCCGAAGCTGTCAAATGAAAACACTAGATTATTAGCGGTTTAACTAATCACCCTCGACCCGAGATAGATCCCTTTATCTTTAAGAATCCAAAATCGAATCCATACATTAACCCGAACTAAACCCCATTTCGTGACCCAAAGAGAATTCTACACTGATCTTGATGAATGGGCCGACTTCACAAAGGTCACGGGCTTCAATTAAACCGAATCTGATCACCCTTACAAAACCCGAAACTAGCTAATTCAGTCAAAACTAACATCCGCTGAGAACACCGAAATTTTTTAGAACATTCCTACAGAGTGAAACTGCAAAACAAACGGGGCACAATTCCAACAATCGAATGACTAAGAACTGACACAAACAAAACAAAGTACCCAAACTTCCACTCCGGAAAACTTAACCCAATGAACTGGTCGATCCCAAGCTTCCAACCGTTAGCCTGGGCTGAGAGACTTCAAAATTTTTCAAAACCTCTCTCGAGAGTCAGGAATCCAAAAACAAATCATAGAAAACCAACTCCGAATGACCGAGAATCGACACAAACGACACCAAAGCACTAAATCGCTTATATTTAAATCAATTCAAGTGAACCGCTGATCCGTTTCAACCAGTTCTCACACAGAGAGGTCACATTTTTCAAACTTCAGTGAGTCGAATCAAAATAAATGAGTAATAACCGACTAATGATCGAGAACCGACACAAACGGTAAGTTAAAGACCCAAACAATTGCTCAACAAACTGAACAACAACCAGCCTAATCTGCTTCCGAACTAATTATTCGAGAGGCTTCGGGGCTTTTCGCATCTTCCTGCCAAAGAGTTTGCACTCAACAAAACAAACAGAGTACAAATCCGACTCTGATTGACTAAGAACCGACACAAACATTCCAAAGACCCAAACCTGTTCCAGCCGAATCGACCTGGGCCGAACCGGATTATTTACCTAACGGGAGTTCGGCCAAGGAGAGAGGCTCGTGGCTCTTCAAAACCTTCCTCGTAAGCTGCATCCAAAAAACAAATGGAGTACAAATCCGACCCGAATGATCAGAACCGACACAAACTGGCGTTTGACCTAACACGAGTCCAGAACAACAAAGGCAAAGAAAAGCAAAAGAAATGGGAGAAGCATATAAATGTCATAATTGCAGATCACGGTCTCCCCTTTTTCTTTATTTCCACCTCAAACCCTAATATCCACTCCTTCAAACTGCCTGAATCCCTTCTTCAAAACAAGAGAGGACCACACCTCCCATTTAGATAAACTCATTTCCTATTTTCCCTTTTTCTCTTCCTCCTTCCCTTTTGATCACCTCTCCAAGTTTTTTCTTCTATATCTCTCTCCCTTTCTCTCTAAGCCCACTCCATTTTGCACACTCCTTTCGCCCCAGAACTCCCCGCCTTCGACCCCACTTCATAAACACTCCTCTATTCCCAAGGTCCATAGCCGCCACATTTACTCCTCGTTTAACCACCAAGTATCCAAGTGGACCCAAGGTGGGTTGTAAGCAACCCATAACATGGTCCAAAACTGGATCCAACCCATGCCTAAGACTGATCTGGGGCTTATGAGCCCGATCCATATAGGATTTGGGCACCAAAATCACAAAAATTAGAGTCCCATGCAAGCTAGCCCGATGCACTGGCTGTACAGTTCCCAACTGGTTGATCCGATTGATAAAAAATCTGAAATTTTGAGAGACTATTCTTTAAAGAATAAGGAGTCCATGAAAAAAAACGGTGCTTGATTCCAAGTGCGGGTGAGGGAGATATGACCAAAACAAGCCTTAGTGCTCCAAATTCGAACCTGCTCTAGTAATGAACTTCAATTGAAATCAATTGAGCTGGCTGATCCGGTTACAAAATTTCAAATTTTTCAGATACTTCCTCAATGAGGTGAACTAAAAAGAAATGGTGCTCAATTCCGAAGTTCGACGGTAGGGAGATATGCGATCAAACAAGCCCAAGTGCTCCGAATTCAACATACCCAATAAACCCGACAGCTAAACCTGGGGCCCACTTGCTTCCTATGGCACGATGCCAATAACTAAAAAAAGAAGCCACGATGACACTCTAAAGTGAACTACATACTCACTCAATGGACCATATACAAGCCCACCCGAGGCTCGGAGACAGACTAAGCCTAAAAGGGCCCTAATGGTGTTATATGAGTGTGACACCCAAAGGATAAATGCAAGTGTTGAGGGAAAAAATTGAGAGTCTACACCACTATTATGCACTGGTACTGACCCTCTGCACTAACGGTTTTGATTTGCACATGGTACTGATAGATCCTGGCAGTACGGTAGACTTGTTACAACTACCCTCCTTCAAGCAAATGAAGCTCTCCTTAGAGTGGTGAACTCAGCCGGGCGAATCCTCTCTGGTTTTAACCCGTGCAACTACTCATAACTCAGAGCCCTGTGAAAAGCTAGGCCAATGACCTCGGCAGAGGGCCCTGCTCTAACCATCAAGACTTGTGGTCTTACAACTCCATATCGGGGCGAGTCTGGTTGCACTCGATGAGTCATCCCTCAATCTCTACTACCAAACTAGCTACTTAACTAACATTAGGTAGTCGACCTTTAAGGAATAGTCACACACGACAAGGTTATCGCCATCTATTTAGATAGAGGAGAAGAACACTAAAAATCCTCCCCTTAAGATCAAAACCTTCTAGCACTACGCTTCCACCCAGACAGGTGGAAGAGAAGGATTCGCTGGCTATGGATCCCCTGGAGAAAGTAACGTTGGATGGGCTGGAAAAGTTCACTTACATCAACTCTCTCCTGTCCAATGAAGAAAGTGAGCAATTACGACTCATGTTGTTGAATAATATAGATGTATTCTCGCTTGGAGCCACTCATATATGATTAGGATTAACCCAACAATGGCCTCTCACAAACTAAATATTATCCTCGGGACCAAACTAGTAAGACATAAAGTGAGGCTTTTCTACCTAGATCGCCATCAAATCATTTAGACGGAAGTAAACAACTTGCTGAGGGCAGGTTTCATCAGAGAAGTGAAGTACCTCGAATGGCTAGCCAACGTGGTGGTGGTTCCAAAGAAAGGGGGTAAGTGGTGAGTATGTGTAGATTACAATGACCTCAACGACGCATGCCTAAAAGATAGCTTCCCCTTACCATGTATAGACCAAATTGTTGATGCCATAGCCAGACAGGGAATACTGTCATTTCTAGACACTTTCTCTGGGTATCATCAAATTCCCATGCACCTGTCTGACGCAGAGAAAACGGCCTTCATTACACCACACGAGTTATATTGCTATGATGTGATGCCTTTTAGCTTAAAGAATGGTGGGGCAACTTATCAAAGATTGGTAACTAAGATATTGACCCATCGGGCAACAGCCAATGGAGGCCAATATCGGCTTATTACGTCGAAATCAAAGAACGCTCGACCACACCCAAGCATCTACAAGAGGCCTTTGAGTTGTTGCGAAGGTATGGCATGAAACTCCAACCCTTCAAGTGTGCGTCAGAGTCGGCGAGCAAGTTTAGGCTTTATGGTGACTTAGAGAGGGATAGAGGCCAATCCCATTCAACTCAAAGCTATAATGGACTCTCAGGCTCCTACCTCTAGGAAAGGAATGCAGCAACTAACTGGTCGACTAACAACTCTTGGGCGGTTCATATCCCTTTTCACATACCTATTAAAACCATTTTTTATTACTCTTAGGGGAGCTAAAAAGGCCGACTAGAATGGGGAATGAAACCAAGATTTTATACTATCAAACAATATGTAATACCCTAAATTATACCCAAGTGGTTTATTACATGTTTGGGGTATAATAAAAGTCAAAATTGTATTTTCGGGATTTAAATGCTAAAAGTGAAAAAGGATAAAGCCGGGATTAACACAAAAGTCAAGGTTAAGATGGTAATTTGTAAAATGAGGACCCAAAGGTCAGTTATGTAAGAGTATATGTTAATGGTGAATTGGATAAGTTCATTTGCAAATAGATGAGAGTCAAGGACCAATTGGCAAAATGGAAAGTTAGGCCAAATGGGATAAGACCACATGGTCTTAGAAATCTTCATTTCAAGCCAAGGTTGGGGGCATTCCGGATATGAGAAAAATAGAGAAAAGAAGAAGGAAGAAGGAAGAAGAGAAGAAGAAGAAAATCCAGGTTTGGAATCCAGGTTTGGAATTCATGTTTGGAATATCTCTTTTTGTATGGATTACTTGTATGGAACTACCATAAATTTCTCTTTGTCTAAGTTGTGTAGGAAAAATCCTATTATAAGTGTTGTCAGGTTGGCAAGATGAGTTTTATGGTTTATTTGAGTTTTGATTGAAGTTGGTTTTGTTTGGAAGGAAATTTTATGAAAATGGCCAAAACTGGTCCATTTATTGCCACACCCCTACGCTTTAAAGGGTAGAGGGGAATGCACACTGTTGCAGCTCCCTCCTAGCAAGGTCACTACACCTAGGCAAACCCGAGCTTAGAGTTTTTGCACTTTTTAGTCCGCCTAGGCATAGTAGTGCTTCGCCTAAGTGAATCTCTCCGCCTAGGCATATCATTGCTTCGCCTAAGCATGCCTACAAGTCCTGTTTTGGTTTCTCTCTTCCGTTAATTCTAACAATCATCCAATGGATTAATGGAGATCCTAATAAGTGAATCAAAGGGTCCGTATAAGTATAATAGTTATATTCTGGTTGGGCAAACATGGTTTCTTGCCCTTATTTGCTAATGTGTTTAAGAACAATATAAGAAGCTCAGTAAGACAAATAATTGTATGCCTGCTTAAGACCGAATAGCGAATGAATAGGCACCTCTCGTTCTCGCAACGACACTTACCAAGGCTAACAAGACTTCTATTACGCAGTAGGCATGTCTCTCGCTCAAGACAACGGCACTCCCCGCTAGTGCCATGACACTTCACACGTGCAAGCACGCTCTCGTTTTAGTGCGATAACACTCCTACATCAGGCTATAGCACCTCTCGTTACTGCGGGCACACTGCTCAAGATCGTAATTACGCATTTAGGTACTCCATTGCGGTTGTGTCCCTATCATTCATCGTTACTACCTATGCAAAAATACTTATAAGCGTCTATATGAATACTATGACATATGCAAACATTTATATGATAAGAATCTAAATAATGAACAAGCAGCAAATATAATAAATCATGTTTCAGAATGCATACATGGGCACTCTCAGACAAGATCTCTCTGCTCAACTCCTACGGAGATATGAAATTTGTTATAAGAATTATGTTATGAAAACTCTATATATGTAAACCTCCACATATGCATTTATGTTACATGGTCTCATAAATGTGGACCACTTCAAGTGGTCATATCTGTTATCTATTTCCCACTAAGCTATAAGCTTAGCACATATGTTTTATCCGTAGGGAAAATAAAGATATGACCACAGGCCTCGTGATCCTCAAGGCCAACACAAAGAATAGGAGTACACATGATGTAGATTTTTTATTCTGTTTTGCAATGTAAATGTAAAATTTTTGTAATTGTGGAGTTTATATAAGTACAAGTAAATGGGACCTGTGCATGTATATAAATAAGATTTGGAAACATTTACGCGGTAGTTTATATTAATTTGAGATATTGATTTGTCATTGAAATGGCCCATCTAATGTCAGGAAATGTAAAGGAGTCAATAATCCTATGTCGTTCCCTCTTCGCCCAAGCTAGGGTAAGGGCGTGGATATAAAAATCTCACCAACCATCGATTCTCGCCAAATTTTCAAGGCGATATTGACTCACCAACTGGGCGGTTTCCTGAGGCCCCGTAAGTGCATTTTTGTTCAAAGAAGATGAAAACCGAAAGCATAAACCAATATTCTTCGTGACCAAACACAGATACCCCACCCGAACAAAGCGCAAGACTAGCCTCCGTGGCGTGCCGAAGAAGCTTCTCGCCCTACTTCAGCACACTCCATCATCACACCGACCAATCTCCTCGCAAGCATTACACAAGCCCGACCGTCACAGAAGGGAGGCCCAGTGACACGAATCAAGTGAATTCGATATTCGCGAACCTCGCCCGGCATCAGAGGGGCGCATATCGCAAATTTTTAGCATAACTACCCCGCCTGGGATGTGGACCGTGGTGACGCCGGATGGTAGTCCACGATGAAGGCTTCGCCATACAGATCGGAGTCGGCTTCAACCAGAGTCTCAACCGGGAAGATAGAACATGCCACATTGGGACTTCCACTCAACAATGAGATCGAATATGAAGAAATCCTAGCCAGATTCGACCACAAAGTCCAGACCTAGAAAACTCATCATACGTAGCGACTCTCAACTGCGTAGTGGGCGCAAATCGGAGAATACGAGATGCGAGACTAGCGACGGTCGGGCACGAAGTTCCGTCGTGCAACAACTAGGAGTTTTATACTGGAAGCTCAAACATATCCCAAGAGAGACTTAATGAAAAGGCAAACGCTGAAGAATAGTCCATCTCGACGTAAAGAAACTGGTGGTTCCTCTTCGTTTACCACAATGATCGCCGTCATTACAACCAAGCAGAGCCGATATGATGAAGCATCCCCTTCTCGCTAACCCCATAATGCATTCTTCGGAGCTCAAGAGAGCCGATGGATAATAATAGCTCACAGATCTGTGTCCAAGTGCTAGGTTTTCCCTTGTAAACCAGTGATTATGCACAATGCTGACGGTGCCGCATCTTAAGTGTCTCACCCCTCCGAAAGGACGGTATATACTTGTCGAACTCCATGAAGGGATATGCAGAAACCATCCAAGAGGTAGAACTTTGACTCACATGGCCCATACCTAGGGTTATTATTGGCCAACCATGAGAGCATACGTAGCCGCCTATGTCAGAAAGTGCGACCACCTCCAATGACAAGCCCCCATCTCAAGAGCGCCAACTCAAGATCTAGCCACCATCATGAGCCCCCAACCTTACCAATGGGAATTGATATAGTCGTAATTAACCGCCAAACGCCCTAGCTCGAAAAGCACCATTGCCACCGACTACTTTAGCAAATTGATAGAAGTTGAGGCCTTCGCCTCCATCAAAGACAAGGACGTCATCCAATTTCTATGGAAGAATATTGTCTGCCGGATCATAATACCTTAGTCGATTGTAACTGACAATGGGCCATAGTTTGGTAGCAAAGTATACAGAAATTTCTGTCATGAGTTGAAAATCAAAAACTTTTACTCAACCCCCGATTGCACTCCACAGAGTATGGCTAGGGTGGAAGATCTAACAAAATCCTCACGCTTGGTGTGCCGCCACATTCTGGCCATGGGAAAGGGAAGAGCTAAATTAAGTCTGCTAGCCTACGTAACAAACCCAGAAGTTAAACTGGACTATCATCATCCGCCTACCTATGGAATGGAGGCAATAATTCCTACGGAGATTGGTATACCCATGCTTCGAATTGAAATCCTTGAAAAAGACAATGCTAAAGCCATCACCAAAGACTTAGATATGGAAAACGAGCTCCACGGTTACCACAGTATATAAACATCAGACCAACAAAGACTGACAAACCTATATAACAAGCACTTGAAGTCAGGCATTCGTTAGATCAGACTTTGAGAAGTGGTCTTGAAAAACACGGTTGACCCAACGACTGGAAAATTCCAACCAAATTGGAAGGGGTCATACGTGATCGTAAGAGTGGGGCCAACCGATTCGTACGTATTAAATAAACTAGACAAGGCACCATTGCCTGTGATCAGGACCTATGACCTACAAGGTGTATTACTAAGAAATTTTCTTTTATGAGGGTTATCGAATAAATTTCTTATAATTTTTTTTTAATCTTTGGAATATTACCAATCAAGTGTTCTTTAAATGCATTATTTCCTTCAATTTTTGGAACAACCCCCATTTCAAAAGACCATATGTGACTCTAAGCTTGTTGGCACTTTCAAAAGACCAAATATGGATCTAAGCCTACTGGCACTTTCAAAAGATCGGATGTGGCTCTAAGCTTGCTGCCACTTTCAAAAGACCAGATGTGGCTTTAAGCCTGTTAACACTTTCAAAAGACCAGATGTAGCTCTAAGTCTGCTGCCACTTTCAAAAGACCATATGTGTGGTTTGGCCCGGCACTTTCTAAAGACCGAGGTGGCCTAAACCCACCGGCACTTTCAAAGACCGACAGCTTCAAACCCGGCTAGCACCCTTCAAAAGACCAAATGTGGCTCAAGCCCGCTAGGCACCCTTTCAAAAGACAAGAGGCGTGCTCCAAACCCTGACACTTCAAAAGACCAGCGGCCCCAGCCGGGAATACGCCTAAGTACGTGAGGCGACTCTAGCCTATCATGTAGCTAAGGCCCAAAATGGTGCTCAGCTCGTTGAATCCATGTGAACCCACCAGATTTCAGCCTTATAAACTTAATAACAAACCCTAAAGCAACCATCCTAGTAAAGATTCGTTAAAGGGAGTTGTGAGATAAAAATCAATAGTATAATTAAACCAAAAATTGTATTTCATAAATGCGCCAACGGCATCAGAAAATTACATATAAGTTCAGGCAACCTAGAAAGGCCACAAAAAAGGGAAGGGGAGAGCCTAAGATGTTTTAGAAAAGTCCCACAGACATCCTCCAGTCATTTTCCTTTCTTGTCCATTCTCAGCCATCTGCCTTCCGTTGTTGTGGCCCCGGGTGCTCGAAATGAGGGCACCTAGGGTCTGCGAAGAACTCGGTAGAGCCGGTCTAAAGAGGCCCGCAAACTGATCTAGAACTCCTCCGTTATCCCACAGATGTTGTGTTCAATCACACAACATCTTAGTCGTATGGAAGATCAAACCTGTGGCCTTCTGGGCAGCCTAGCCTCTTTTGTCTCATTCGCTCTCGTGAGCCGAGGAAGACACCTCATCCTTAGCCGTCCCGATCTCTAACAGGAGTGAAGTTTGCTCAACCTCAAGACGAGCAGCTTCAGCCACAGCTTTCCACTTTGCCTCCTCCGTAACTGCCAGGGCATCTTGGACCCTGGCCAGTTTGTCCTCCACCAATGCCTTCACTTCACCGTTACCACTGCAGCCAACCGAGCGAGCTAAGCCTCTTCTTTGGCCTCATCCCTCTCTTTCTCCACACTCGTAGCTTTCCCTACACTAGCCTTAGCCTCACACTCCCAATGCACTGACCCGCTTTCAGCCTCACCATGTGTCGCTGCCTAGTGTCGAAACCGCTCGATTGGCATATACCAGCCTTCTGATCCCCCAACTTATGGTGAAGCTCCTTATGCTACCGCGCCATGTTCCGAATAACGGTGACAGCCTACAAAAAGAGAGGTGTTAGGAGGGAATAACGACATAAAACCCAGGCTCAAACGTTAAGAGGCCAGTCATACCAACTCATCCATCTCATCAAAGTCGTGGTTGCGAATAAACATCCCATCCTCAGCCACACACTGGTAAGATTTCTTATCCATATAGCTGGGGAAAAGGATGGAATACTCTTCAGCACGAACCGCCATTGGTATTCGAAGGAGATTAGGATAGAGTTCGTGCATATGCGCAGCAGAAGAGTCCCTTTGGTTATACAAGTTCCAGCGGACAATAATTGACCGAGCCTCATCTGACTGAGAACCCATCCACCAAGACACTCCACTCTATCGGCCGACGACAAGCCTGTGCCTCACCACGTCCGACAACCTAACCTTGGGCCGTCTAGTTTGCAACGGTGGACCAATGGTTGCCTCTACAGCAGGGGCCTCACTTATAGCTCGATCAGCATTAGGAAGTCCCCCATATAAAACCCCATCCTCCAGCGATGCACATGCCTCTCGGGAAGCATCCTGGGAGGCACCCTCCAATCTTGGAAGGGCATCGGAGGATAGTTCTAGAGAGTCCAAAACAATTACTGTCGGGCTCTTCTGAGCCTTTTCATCTGGGCTAGACCGCTTTAGGCGCTTTCCTCCAGATACTTCAGAGCCGAGATTAGTCTCCCCCTGAGTACTCGCAGCCTGCTTGCACATCTGTGTGGAAAATCCAATAGCGAGGCTAGACATATCATCCTCCCTCTCCTTAGCCGGATCACTAGCTTTTGGATTCACCCAATCCACAAAGCCCTCTAATCCCACGCTGGCAGCTATGAACTTTCCCTTCTTCTTTTTCTTCTTTCACAACCAGGTGTTTCAGAATCTTGTCTGGCCAAAAAGGGGATTGGTCGTAATAGCTAAAGGAAGCCGAGGTTTCTAGCAACTCACTGAGGTTTCGAGTTTATTCTCACAGAGGCTCTTTTGAGTGGATCTTGCCTATACGAGCTACCTAGCATCGACTCAGCAGTACACACTTTGAGAGTAAGTGTTCACCCCTAACAATCGTCATAATGGGCGATGGATGACTCGAACTATAAAGAAGGCTGCCTAATTCTAAGTTCACATATAGGAGTTCATGGTCATGCTAGTTCCTCAATGATCTATAGAATGCCTGATGCGCTCAACTGCTTCTTCCTACTCACTAATCACCGACCCCGCTTATCACCAGCCACACCAAAAAAGAAACATGTTACAAAATCAACCCGCCAGGAGTTCAAGTCCTACCGTTAAACAAACTCGGGAACGAGAGAGACCGGATTCATCAGCAAGCCCTGATATCTGCCCCGTATCACCTGACCTTTTTAACCAAAAACAACCCCTTTCACTCTTATGGCCTTATGGAACTGAGCCCGACATAAATTGTAGCCTGGGCTATGAGCCGACATAGATAGGTGGCCCCCAATCCCAAGCTTCAAAGTGTAAATAAAGCAAATCTCTACCAAGGAAATATCCAACTAAGAGAGAAAAAGTTTGTGAACAACAGAACTATAAGAACCCAAAACATTCTAAGAAATACTCAAGAGTCTTTAGTAGGAACCGCTTCACAAAAGGACAGCAGGCAAAGTTCAGCGTTAAAAATGTTTCTGAAAAATAAACAACATTGTTTACCGCACCCGTTGTCGAGGTAGTTGCACCGTTTGACAACTCCAATTGATGACTATAGGGATTGTTTCAAAGGACCTCAAGTCCCTCACCACAGAAGGAACACTAGCGGTCGGCCTCATGCCCCTGGAGGGTGCCCTCTTACCCAAATTCTTAACTCAGGTGGGTGCTGCTCTTCTACAATCTCGCCATTATATACACAAGTAAACAAACGTATTGTATGGGGATTGTTTCAAAGACAAAAATCCCCTCCGGGAGGTCTAACAACCTGTTACAGCAATGAAACCTAAGAGCACCAATCGACGAATGATACCGCACCTTAGGAAGAAAACAGAACTTCTCACCTAAAAATACCATAAATGGTAAACTGAAAACACAAATATGGCAATACAAACTAAATTTGTAAAACTCAATTGAATCAGCAGGTCATGGACTTCACATTTCTGAAAGAAAAGTTGTGCAAAGCATAGGGAGAAATGAAATTGCAAATAAGAGTAATGGGTAAAGAAAAGGAGGCAACACTCGTGAGTCACCCATATAGGGTGAACATCAATCTGGGCATTAAATGCGCCATCAGAACATCATACGCCACACACATGTTGGGAAACATGCGCTTTGTATCCAAAATTGAACAAATTCTCATAAGACAAAACTAGCCAATCTAAGATGTTAATTGTTAATTTGAATCTCAATTTTATTCACTCATAGTTTTGTTCACTTTGTTTTGGTCTTGTGATCTTGAAAGAAAATGAAGAAAAAGAAAGAAAAAAGAAAAGAAAGAAATGTTGGGTTTTATATCTATTTAAAGATTTTTTTTTTTTTCCTTGATCTCTTGAGAAACAAAGGAAGAAAAGTGGAAATAAAGAAAAGTCGGGTTTTATATGTGATTTCAATGCCACTCTTTGATCTTGCAAGAAAAGAATAAGGAAAGAAAACAAAGAAAGTCAGTTTATATCAATGTAAGATTCACATTTTTTTTTCGTCCTTGTTATTAGAGATGAAAGAAAACATATAAACAAAATAAAAGAAAAGAATGAAAATTGGGTTTTATATCATTTAAGATTTTGATTTTTCTTTTTCTACTTGAAATCGGGAAAAAGAAAATAATAAAAATATGAAAAGTTGGGTTACAAAATAAATCAATCTTAGCAAACAAAGGCAAATAGCTAGGCTCTCATCATAAAGTGGCTTATTCCAGAGCACCGTTGATCGGGTTTGAGATTATTTTTACAACACTTGCAGTGGGTACCATGGTCTTTGGATCCGTCATCTTAATACCCAGGACGCAGGCTCAATTTGAAACAAAACGGTCACTTACTCATTGGAACCAGGAGGCGCCACCCAGATGGGAGAATCCTAAAAGAGCCAGAATGTCTTCCCATGGACTAGCTCATAGGTAGCTCGTCTAGAATTTTAAGTCCCCAACGTGTCATCCACGCTGTATATAGAACATGATGAAGAGCAGATACTATACAAAAAATACAAAACTACCATTTTATCGCAGTTCTTCCGTCAAATCCATTATTTCCAAAAGGATTAATTTTTTTTTGATACAAAGAATTAATACTTGATATAAAGATTTTGATTCTTTCTTTATGGTGAGAATATTTTATCCCAAGATTAAGATATTTTCTTTCCGTAAAATCAAGGAGATCTGAACCACTTTCTATAATTAGAAGACTCATGATGGGAAGATAAGCAATCTTAACCACGTACTTTCCTCTTCTCTTTCTCCATCTTATGACTTAATCATTGAGAGTATGGTCACCATCGTCGCCTGATCGCCTTTACAGTTCATATTGGGTTCCATTCAATTCCTAGAGGCTCGTGACAATCACAACAACAACGATTCACCCGCCCAACTGAACAAGTTCCTCTATTGTGTGGCGTGGTTTATTCCAACAAGGTTCATAGTAGCCCTTCACCACCTAGACCTCTTTCGATTCCACCTTCCACGTCTGATTCGTTTGAAGCAGCCGCAATGTCAACCAATCTAGTAATCCAATTGCCAAAGAACCAATTCCTCCATTGGCGTCAGGACATGGAGAGGAAACACAAGAGGCAGAACAAGAGCATGGCAATAATGGTCGTTGCAATGAGAGAATTGACCACCAGCTCCGCACGAGAAAAAGTCGTGATTCGGGAAAAGATGTACGAGATAGCGATCGAGCTACTCTTCCAACTACCTGTAATAAAAGGTTGTTCGCTTGTTCCCGACGCATTCGATATTCCCATCCAATGACAAACTGCCCTGGGCAGCCTCAATTTGACTCTTCTATCGATAAAGAATGTTTGAGGGCACGAAGGCAAAGTCGTGTAAGAGGCTTTCACATCACCCTACCTTCAGCGATGCCGTTAGTGGCGTGTCCCACGGGTGTGAGGAGACAAGTAGGAGGCGAGTAACTACCAGCTCGTGGCTCAACGACGTAAGATACCCTAAGGCACGATTGCCACTATTATTGCCCACAGGTATGATGCCACAAATTTTATTTGTAGATCCTGCCTTTGGTGTAGGGCCAACATTCTACATGCCACCTGCAGACCCGATGACATGCTCTCTTCGACTCTAGGGCAGCACATCCTTGACTATGAGCCGCCTAACGGGTTTGTCATACCAGATTTTGCCACGTTCGATGGTTCTATTGACCCTTACAATCACATGCTCCATTATAATCAAAAGATGATCCTCAATGCCGGCAATGACCGTCTGTTTTGTAAGGTGTTCCCAGTTAGCTTGCGGGGCCCTGCATTGGTCTGGTTCCGTAAGCTCCCGCATAACTCAATAAACTCATTCCATGAAATATGGGCGACATTCGTATCAATGTATCTTTGTTTGGTGTGACAAAAGAGAAACATCAGCTCCTTGCAAATTCGGCCAAGCCGTCCAGCAAATAAAGTCGTATAGCATGAATGCAGTCCTCTAAAACTTTAGGAGAAGCTTTGGGCCATCTACTCCTTTCTTCCAATCAATATCTTTAGACTTTCCAATGACAATGGGAGAATTATACAAGCGGACTAATAGGTACTCAATGCTGGAGGACAATATTCGTGCAGCGACCCAAACAGTCATGATTACAAACCAACCGGTCGAGGGAAATAAGTCGCCTAGGAAGAAATCGTCCGAGTCCAAAGAAGGTCAAAGTAGAGACCGAAAGCGATCCCATGATCAATCACAGAAAAAGAAAGACCTCCTATAATTCACCCCCCTGAATGTCTCATATGAAAGGCTATTACCCATCATTCGTGACTTGCCAGAGTTTAAATAGCTAACGTCAATCCAGACGAATCCCTCCCAAAGAAACCAATCTTTACGGTGTGATTATCATAGAAATCATGGGCATGAGACCAATAGATGCCGAAGCCTGAAGTTTTTGGTGGAAAAGCTTATCAAAGCGGGACACCTCAGGAGATACATCAGGGAAATTGACCACTGGTAACCGCTGCAAGCCACGAACAGTTGCAAACGGCAAGAAGATTCCCATCAGAATCTAGACCGGGCCATTAACTATGCATCGCTGCACCGCCTAACGAACCTATATCAATAAGCGCCAACATAAAAAGCTCTCGAGTCGCGACTAAGGCTCGACAAACGCTATCCATGTGGAAGGCAGACATAAAGAAACCAAGCCAATAGATGGCCCCATATCCTCCTATCAACTCGAACAAGGTTATTGTGCCCCACAATGATGCATCGTACTCTCCCATATTAACGGCCTTTGATGCATAGGCAATCGAGCAGATCTCGCAGCGTGACTACCCACCATCACAATGAAGCTTCCTCAGCGCAACTCAACTGAAAATCCTCGCGGTTTTGGGCTGGTCCAACTACCATAACTCTAGGAGATGTTGGGCTCCTTGTAAAGACCGGGCCAGTGACTCAACAGGTTTTGTTCTCAATCATTGAAGACTTGGGACCTTACAACACCATAATGGGGCGAGCTTTGCTATACTCGATGAAAGCTATCCCTTCAACCTACCATAAAACGATCAGTTATTTGACTAACGTCAAGCAAGTTGACCTTTTAAGTAGTCAGTTAGCCACACAGCAATGTCATCAATCTATGCAGGAACAAAAAGAGGAGAAGGACAATGAAAATCCTCCCCTCGAAGATCAAACCCCCCGCATAGCAATCAGCAGCTCTCACGCATCGGGTGGCGAAAGAGACCGTGATTTGTTTACCATGGATCCTCGAAAAAGTAACGTTTGACAAGTCAAAGTTCACTTATATCGCCTCTCACTTGTCCACGAAGAAAGCGAGCAAGCATGACTCATGTTGTCGAACATATGTATTCGCTTGGAGCCACTCATATATGATTGGGATTAACTCGACGGTGGCCTCTCACAAACTAAATATTATCCCCGCAGCCATACCAGTAAGACAGAAAGTGAGGCATTTCCTCTTAAATAGCCATCAAATCATTCAGACATAAGTAAACAACTTGCTCAGGGCCAGGTTCATCAAAGAAGTGAAGTACCCCGAATGGTTGGCCAACGTGGTGGTGGTTCCAAAGAAATGGGGTAAGTGGAGAGTATGTGTAGACTACACTGACCTCAATGAAGCATGCCCAAAAGATAGCTTCCCCTTACCACGTATAGATCAAATTTTTGATGCCGCAATGCACTAATATTACTATTTATAGACGCTCTGTGTATCATCAAATCCCCATGCACCTACTGGTATGGAGAAAATCGCCTTCATTACACCGTGTTATACTCGCTTATGATGTAATGCCATTCATTTTTAAAGAATGCTGGCAACTGATCAAAGATCGTGACTAAGGATATTTCATCGCCAAGTTGCAACATAATGAAGGCCTATATCGACGACATGCTCATAAAATCCAAAGAACGCCTCGACCACACCAAGCATCTACAAGAGGCCTTTAAGTTATTGCGAAGGTATGGCATGAAACTCAACCCTTTGAAACGTGCATTCGGAGTTAGTTCGGGCAAGTTTTTAGGCTTTATCGTGACCCAAAGAGGGATAAAGGCCAATCTCATTCAACTCAAAGCTATAATGGACTCTCAGGCTCCTACCTCCAAGAAATGAGTGCAAGAATTGATCGCAACCTGCGCCGCACGGGCATCCCGTTTCACATACCGGTTAAAACTGTTTATAACCCCAAGAGGGAGCCAAAAAGGTCGGCTATAATGAGGAATGCGACTAAGCCTTCACAGGGATCAAACAATATCTTACCGAACCGCCAATTCTGGCTAGCCTCGGGGCAAGCAATATACCCTACCTTTACCTGGCAGTGTTAGAGGCCTCAGTAAGTGCAGCTTTATTCAAAGAAAACGAAAACTGAAAGCAGAGACCAATATTCATCATGAGCAAATTTATCCGGGCGTAAACGCAGATACCCATCTCGATCAGTAAAGACTAACTCCCTCCGCGGTGGCGAAGAAGCTTCACCCCTACTTCCAAGCACACCCTATCGTCATGCTGACGAATCTCCTCTTGCGAAGCACTATACATAAGCCTGATCTATCAAGAAGGATATACCTGCCGCGCTTAAACTAAGTGAATTTGGTATCTGTTTATAAACCTCGCCAAATAAGGTATACTAGCAGATTTTGGCGTAACTACCCTAACCGCATATGGACCTGACACGTCGGCTAGTGGATCCCACGGGATCACACTCCCGCCAAACGCTTGTTGTGGCCTACGAGAACTTAGAGTCCCTCTCGAACGGGGAAAGGATAGAACAGCCAAATCCACAGATCTCCCCACGCCTAATAATGACCGGGACACAGCTATCTTAGCTGAGTCGACCTCGCAAAGTCTGTATCCTCAGAAAAACTCATCATACATAATGACTCTCAGCTGGCTGGTAGTAAGACAGGTGAACAAAGATTACGAAACACGAGACCAACACATGGTCAAGTTTACAAGTCTTGTCAGGCAACGACTTAGGAGTTTCGCAGCTTGGAAGCTCGAACACATCCCAAGAGACTCGAATGAAAAGGTAGACGCTTTGGCAATAATGGTCGCATCCATCCTGATAAAATAAACAATGTTCCTTCCCGTCTACTACCAGTCGACGTCGTCTATTACAACCGACCAGGTGAGACAGATAGACGAAGCACCCTTCACAACCCCTATAATGCATTATTCGAGCTCTGAGAGATACTCGTGACATGGCGTCAAGCCTATAAGATTCAAGTCCTGCATTAAATAGGTTTTCCCTTGTAAACTAGCCAATTATATAAGCGGTCTTTTGGACAGACGATTCTTAAGTGTCTCACCCTCAACACGGACGCCATACTGTGGGGTTAACCCATGAAGGGATATGCGGAAACCATCTAGGCGGCAAAACTTTAGCTCACAGCCATACATAGGGTTATTATTGCCCAACCATGAGAGTAGATGCAGCCACCTATGTCAGAAAGTGCGATCGCTACCAATGACAAGCCCCCATCTCAAGGACATCAACTTAAGACCAAACCACTATCATAAGCCCCTGGCCCTTTGCTCAATGGGGGATTGATATAGTTGGACCACTACCTACCGCCCCAGCTCAGAAAAAGCTATTGTTGGTTGCCACCGACTTCTTTAGAAAATGAATAGAGGCTGAGGCCTTCGCCTCCATCAAAGACAGGGACGTCATCCAATTTGTATGGAAGTATATTGTCTACTAGTTTGGAATACCTCAGTCGATTGTAACTGACAATGGGTCATAGTTTGATAGCAAAGTATACAAAAAAAATTTCCATGAGTTGGAAATCATAAACTGTTACTCAACCCCATGGTACCCACAAAGCAATGGCTAGGCGGAAGCATCTAACAAAACTCTATTGACGGCTTTGAAATGTGTCTACATTCGGCTAAGGAAAGTAATAGAAAGATCTACTAGCGTTTCTTTTGCCTACGTAACAACCAATAAAAATGATCGATATCCCCATTCGCCTACCTTGGGATGGAGGTAATAATCTTTACCGAGATCGCATAGCCACACTTCAAAGTGAAATCCCTGAAAAAGCCAATGTTGAAGCCATCACCAAAGATTTAGATATGACAGACGAGCGAGCTCCGCGAAGCTATAGTTGTGCGTATAGCATCGTACCAACAAAGACTAACAAACCTATATAACAGACATGTAAAGCCACATGCATTCCAGTCAGATTCAGTCAAGAAGGGTCTTTGAAAACACTAACACCTAATGGCCGGCAACCCAACCAAATTAGAGGCCACAATGCGTGATCGCAAGAGCGGGCCACCGTGTCGTATACGATTAATAAAACCAGATCGCAATCTGCCCTTAATGTGGGAATGTTATGCACCTCAAAAGGTATTATCAGTAAAACTTTACTTAAGGGGTTCATCAATAAAATTTCCTTTAAAGTATTTTCTTTTAATTCTTGGAATATTACCAATCAAGTGTTCTTTAAAGGCAGTATTTCTTTCAATCTTTGGAATAACCCCCATTTCAAAAGACCAAATGTGGCTCTCAGCCTGTTGGCACTTTCAAAAGACCAGATATGACTTTAAGCCTGCTGGCACTTTCAAAAGACCAGATGTGGTTCTAAGCCTGCTAGTACCTTCAAAAGACCAGATGTGGCTCTAAGCCTGCTAGCACTTTCAAAAGACCAAATGTGGCTCTAAACATGCTGGCACTTTCAAAAGACTAAGCTAACTCCTAGCCTACTGGCACATGCCTAAGCACATCAACGACTCTTAGCCTATTGGCTAGAGCTAAGGCCCAAAAAGGGTGCCTTGCCTACTAACCCATGTGCTAACCCTACCAGCTCCTAGATCTTATAAAAATTAACATGGAAATCCCTAAAGCAACTATCTTAGTTAAAATTCGTGAATAGGATGTAAAAGAAATAGGGATTCATTGCATGAGTAAAAAAGAAAATCATATTTCATTAATGCATCGGTAGGTGTCAATAATTATATGAAAGTTCAAATATATTATGGCGGCCAAACGGGGCCCCTTACAAAAACTTCAATAAAAGAAAATGGAGAAAAGGAAAGAGAAACAAAAATCGCCTCCGACACTCGTAGAGCACTCAGTTCTCACCGCTTCTTGATCCACCTCGCTGTCAGCGGCCTAATGGGCGCCAGGGCATCTAGGCTTCATGAAGAACTCTCGTCGGGAACTGCCCAGGAGCTCAAGGCCCTCCGAACCTTTGATAGTTCCCACAGACATGTTGTGTTTGAACGCACAACATCTGTAACCATAAGATAAGATTAGGTCCAAGGCTTGGTATTCCTCCTCCATGGCCTCCTTATCCTTGTCCGCCTAGGATCGAGTGAAGACACTGATCCCAACCAGCCTGACATCCAGCTAGGCGGAATCACTAACTCAAGGCGAGCACTCACTCACCCTTGCTCCCGACCTCTTCAAGAAATTTGGCACTCGACCCTCTTGCCAACTCCTCCGCCCACTGCCTTCGATCACCCTTGCGACAAAGAAATTTAACCCAGGACTGAGCTTCGCCTCGCTTCCTCCCCTTTTCACCCCAAATGATCCTCTCTATACCCTCCTTGGCCTTTCGCTCCTAATGCTTGGCTCTACCTTTGGCCTTGCTTAGGCCATCTTCCAAGGCCTGGTGCTTGGAGGTCGCAAACTAAGCATAACGTCGCAGCTCCTAAGCATAGTCCAGTCGGAGATGCAGCTCCCTATGTTAGCGTGCCATGTTCCTGATAAACAGGATGTACCGCGAAGGAAAGGCAGCAAAGAAAACCAGAGGTGAAAACACACAATCAACCACTGTGGTTGACCATACCAGCTCGCCGTTCTCATGAAGTCATGGTTGCGAAAATGCATCCCATCCTTAGCCACACGTTGGTAGAACTTTTTATCTAAGTAGAGCTCGAGCATACCGGACGACATAAGCATCTCTCTGATTAAAAGGGTTCCAACGGTTGAAGATTGATTGGGCAGCATCCGGACTCGGGGCAATCGCCTCCATCGGGGGGTGATCCCACTTCATTAGTTTAACCAACGAGTTCAGCACTAACCTATCAGGGCCCGTTGGCCTACAGGGACCGCCAATTGCAAGGTTGAATTGCCTAGCAGAGAGCAGTGGTATAACGACTATCTCTAAAGAGGGAGTCACCCACAACATTATCAGCTCTAGAAGGTCCCCCGACTGAAATCCCATTCTCCAGTGATGTACAAGCCTCCCGAGAAGCATCTTGGGCGGCACCCTCCAATGCCGACAAGGCATCAGAGGCTCGTTCTGGAGAGTCCACGGCAATTTCTTTCGGGCTCCTATAAGCCTATTCATTTGGGGCCAACCGTTTTGGGCACTTTCGGCCATATACTTCAGAGCCCGGGGTAGTCTCCCCTTGAGCATTGGTAGCTCGCTTGTGCATTAGCACTGCAAATCCAACAGCGAGGCTAAACATATCGTCCTCCCACTCCTCAGCCGGATCACTAGCGTTTGGATCCACCCAATCCACAAAGCCCTCAAATCCCCCGCTGGCAGCTATGATCTTTCCCTTCATCTTCTTCTTTTTCTCCGCTTGGGGGGGCAAGTCAAGAATCTTGTTCATCCAAAGGGGATTAGCCATGCCGAACAAAGGAGGCCAAGGTTTCTTGAACACTCTCATCTTGAGGCTCTTTAGCGGAAGGCTCTTGAGCAGACCCAGCCTGTAATGAGCTACCCGGTATTGACTTTAGCAAGTCGACGAGAGTAAAGTGTTTGCCTCTAATAAGCTCTCTGTGCTTGATAGGCGGGGATGGCGAGCTATGAGGGAGAGTGCGCTGAATTCCCATTAAGTTCTTCATAAATAGAAGGAGCTCAAGTGGTTACGGCTCCCTCAGGTGATCTAGAGGCGAGTCTAATGCGCTCCCGGACCTTCTCCACCCAACTAACTGCTTGGCCTCGCCTGCGCCTACTCTGAAATTTAAAAAAAGGAACATGTCAAAACTCCCGAAATTCTAGAAATTAAGGGCATGTAAAAAACTCAAACAGCATAGGGGAGTACAAGTCCTACCAAGCTGAAACAAACCTGGGAACGAGGGAGACTGATTCAGGTCAAAGGGAAGCCTTGGAGAGCCCGGAGTCTCGTACCACAGACCTTTAACCAAAACAACCCCTTTCACTTCAGTCTTGGGGGAATTCTGGAGCCCGGTTACAAATTGTAGCCTGGGGCTGTGAGCCGAAATAGATAGGCGGCCCCCAATTCTAAGCTTCAAAGTGTAAATAAAACAAACCTCTACCAACAAAATATCTAAGTGGTAGAGAAATTTTAGCACACTACAACCCATAAGAATCTGAAAAACATTCGGATGTACGAGTGCAGGAGGTGCCTTAGTGAAGTGTAAGGCCTTCACCAAGAAGGGACATGGTGTAAATTCCGGTGACAAAGCGCTCCTGGAACAAAATAAACGGCATTGTCTGCGCTCTTGTTGTCGGGGTAGTGTGCCGTCGACATCTCGATATGATGGCAACGAGGTTGTCACGAAGGACCCTCGAGTCCTCTTGACATAGCGGTGACTAAGTACCTTGCATGGGTGTTTCCTGGGAGGGGGAGGGGGCCCTCTTATGCCCATCCTAACTCGTGGAAGCCTCTTTGTGACCTCACCGTGCAAGCAAATAAACGAGATAAAAGGGATCGGACAAAGATGAAAAAAGAATCCTCTAGATTCACAATAACCCATGTAGCAACAAAAACCTAAGAACACCACCGGGAAATGATGTTCACACCCTCAGGAAGAAACGAGAACTTTCTGACCCAAAAATACTCAACAAATAGAGACACGAAAAACACAGCAAGGGCAATACAAAGTAAGTTTGAGAAAACTCATCGGAAAATTGAAAGTAGTCGAGGGACCTCTGATGATTTCCTTGAAATAAAAGTTTGTAGAAGCACAGGGAAAAGGAAATTGCACCAGGAAAAACACTTTGAAGAGGCAGCACTCGGAGCCCAACCCCTATATATAGGAGTGAAACATCAACTGACGCATTAAATGCGTCGTCAGAACATCATGCGCCATAGACATGTTGGGAAACGTGCGCTTCCCACACGTTTTGTATCCAAACACACTTCATCTTCCGACGCATTCGATTTTCTCATTGATTTTCCCAATCCTTTCAACTTTCTGCACCCAAGGTTTAAAACATAGTATTTTCCCCAACTAAAAAAGCACGAAATTCCAACCGAGGAAAAGGGTGGCATTGTGGATACCATGGTCTTTAGACCCACTACTCAATGGGCTCAGGGGACGCTAGGCCCACATTGTGGAACGGCCCAAGCCCACTTACCATATTGGAACCAGAGGGCGCCACCTAGACGGGAGAATCCTAAAGAGAACCAAGATGTCTTCCCATGAACTAGCTCTTGGGCAGCCCGTCTAGAATTTTAAGTCCCCCAGTCGGCCATCCTACCGCATATGGGAAGTTCGTTATGGAAAATGATGCAAAGGCGGAAAATACGCAAAAGATATTGATCAACGGACTTCCCAGTTTCCAAATCCATTATTTCCCGAAAAGATTAATCTTTGATAAGGAATAATTAATCTTTGATAAGGAATGATTGATCCTTATTAGAGGAGAAGAAATTTTATCGCCAAGATTAAGAGATTTTCTTTCCAAAAATCAATGAGAGATTAGTCAACCACTTTCTATGAATTAGGAAGATCCCCCACGATAGGAAGGTAAGAAATACCAACTGTGCATACTTTCCTCTTCTTCTTCTCCATTTTTTGCTAACTTAATCATCGGAGAGGTGGCCGACCCACCATCGTCGGATCGCCCTTTTACAAGTTCATATGGTGTTGCCGATGCCCAAAGACTCAAACGATCAAGGTAACAACACCATTCATCCTTTCTCTCAACAACAAAACAATAACTGAAGATGCACACTTTTGATTAATTACTCAATCACCGTGTTCACTAGCTAAGTTATAAATTGCATAATGCATTCTTACATTCTATACTTTTCAATAAGAGGAAACTGAAATAAATTTAATTTTGATTGCATTTTGTTCATCACAACTATCAATGAAAATGATTTTTTGTTTAGTTAATTTAAAAAAAATAAGGAAAATTAGATATAATTAAAATTAGTTAAAAATTTTAAAATTTTAAATTATTTAATCTTTAACTTGATGAATTAAAATTAATACAATGTATTCTTTGTTTTCATCCTTTGGTTGGTTTCTGATTTTTTTTATTATTTATATTTTGCATATCATCACATTATAATATTATGTTCTACCCGTATCATTTACCACTTGAGTCAAATCACAGCACATATTAAAATAAATTAAACTTGAATAATAATAATAATAATCCTTCCCTACATACATAAAATTGAATAATAAACTTGAGTCAAGCATCAGCATATATTAAAATAAATTAAAATTGAATAATAACAATTCTTCTCTACATACATAAAATTGAATAATAAACTTGAGTCAAGCCTCAGCACATATTAAAATAAATTAAAATTGAATAATAATAATTCTTCCCTCCATACATAAAATTGAATAATAATAATTCTTCCTTATAATTGTTCGATCAAACCGAGCCGATCCGATTTTGAAATATTTAAAAAAAAAATTTTAAAATTTTAGATTTAAAATTTTAAAACCGAGCAACTACAGTGGTTTTAATTTCAAAATATATATATATAAAAGATTAAACCGATAATGTTATCTTTTAAAAATTTATGCTTTTTTTTTTAAACTGTCAAAATTTTTTGAGTTTCAAAAGTAATTTCAAACTTCTATGTTATTTCAAAAGTAATTTTCTTCAATATATTTCTTATTTTTAGTTATGTATTTTTATTTTCTAGATATTTTATTTACTGAAGAATAAAAGTAATTCATAATTTTAATTTTAAATAGATAATTACTTTGGTTTAAAGATTTTTATTTACTAAAAATTGAATAATAAACAGGGTGGAGCCAATATTTAAACCACTATTGTGGCAAAAACTAATTGGCACATAGCCTAGTGGTATAGGGTCTTGAAAATTCAAGGGGCATAATTGGAGTTTTTCCTTTTTAGTGTGAATGAAATTAATGTGTAAACGGTTGGCTTGATTTTTATTTATTCCTAAACAGTTATGCAATTAAATCCTTAAATACCATTTAAGGATATTTTATTCTCTTTCCTTCTATTTTCTAGAATGGTTGGACAACAAGTTAATAGTTTGATCCTCGTTTCTTGCCTGAACTCTATTTATTAGAGTTTCAATCTCTCGTTGAAATATCAGAAAAAACTTTCCTCTGTCAAATTCTCTCTCTTTGGTTCAATGTGTGATAGAATTACAAATTTGGGTCCAGTTCATCAGAGTGATTGCAAAGGTGATGTTATCGTCATTCTAATGTCGTTTTATCTTGGGAAGTAGACGTCTGTCGAAGTCTAGAGTACCCTCAAAAGAAGATGAATATGTTTTAAGGAGATTGTGTTGCACAAAATTCGATCTGACATTGTCCTTTATTTTTCTATATCTTTGTAATTTTCCTCCTCTTCTTCTCTTTCATTTCAAGTTGTACTATGTAATAACAACTTAAAGCATACTCCAATGAGGGAGAAAAAAAGAAGAGAAAAAGCAACCAGTGGTCGAAAAAGAAGTGTCAGATAAGGAAAAAAAAGAACAAAAAGAAAAGGAAGAAAAAGGGAAAAGGAAAAAGTTTTCAAATAGGGAGAGTTTCCTTGGAAGAAGAAAAAAAGAGAATTTATTTTGAAAAAAAAAACAAAAAAACAAAAAATTGAAAATATCTCTTTCCTCCGTCGGAAAGGATAACATTTGAGAAAATGGAAAGAATCTTTTGAAAAGGTCTTTAAGGAAAAGGACAATCTCTGTCAAACATTTGGAACTTTGACAATTTTAAAAAAAAAAAAGAATATTTTATTTTGGACCCAAACAAACAAATTGGTTTGTTGGTTTCAGGTTAAAAAAAAAATTCTATAAAAGAAAACCCTTTTATCAAAATTTGTGGAAAAGTTAGGAACAATCAGGACAAATTTTTATTGGAAAAAAAAGGTAAAATCAAACAAACAATTTGGTTTGTTGGAAAATTCTTTGTAAAAATAGGGAGGGGATTGAACTCAAGACTTTGAGTTCAAGGGCAAAAGTTCAAACCACTAGGCTACATGCTTAGTTTGTGTTAAGTTTTGGTGTAATAACCCTATAAGGGTATGTGTCAATTTTCTTTTGAAAATTGAAACTTATCATACAGAGAAGTTCAGTCTAAGGAGACTGGTTCGGGCCTAGGTTTCTATACCCCACCAGTCTTTCTTGGAAATACTCTGTAGAAATAATTTTCTTTTTTCAAAAAAAAAAAAAGAAAGTTTGGTTGGGTTTTGTAGGAAAATGAGTTCTCAACCCAACAATGCCGATGTGTCTGAATTTGGCCAAGTGGCAACCCCTCTTTATTGGCCCCAGTAGCTACCCAGCTTTGTCTTTGCCCAGCTGTGATTTTACTTCAAGCTTCGTTTGTTTCTCGGGAGAAACCAGCGAGGAAGTTGATGTTGACTTTAGCGGTGACAACAAAGATGATATTATTTTGTCGACCCCAGATCTTGCAAGATTCTTGGTGAAGATGCTCCACGGCTCAAGGAAGATGAGCATGATATCCACGGTGTGACGCGCTATGAGACAGTTGATATGATGTTCCGTTGGTGTGGAGGAGACATTACCTGCATCTTCTGCATCTCTGTCTCTCCCTTATTCCTTACACAATTATTATTGTGTTGTTTTGTTCTGATCATCGATGCTATAGAGGCTTGGAAGCATTTAGACTTTCTTTGTAGAAATTATGTCTTAAATGGGTTAACTGATACTTTGTATAATATTTAATATACTAAGAGTTCAACAAAGGAGTTATGGGAATCTCTAGATCGGAAGTATAAAACCAAGGATGTTGGGGCGAGAAATTCCTTCGTGGAGCTGATTCTGAGTTTCAAAATGGTAGATTCAAGGCGGCAATTAGTCAAGTCCAAAAGAACTTCATGTGATCATCCATGAATACATGAGGTATACGTCTTTGGGTGAAAGTTTCCAAGTGGTAGCCTTCGTTGAAAGTACCCCCAGCGTGGAAGACTTGAGAATTACCTAAAGCCTGTGAAAATGAGCATGAAGACTGGTTGTTAGGCTTCGCGTGAAGAGATAGGGGTCCCGATGGCAAGAGGCGCCACCTTCACAGTAGAGGCAAACTTTTGTGGAACATAGGTCAAAGTTCGAAAAAACGTCTGGCAACAAAGGGAAGGGCTCTAAGTTGGGACCCGAAGGGCCAGTCTCGAGTAAAAGTTCTAGGAAATATTTATGTCAGCCCCACCCACACTTTGGTATTTGAGTGGGTGCGCGACCTTTGTGTTATTGGGACTCTTTAACACATTCTGCCTTTTCACAAATAAAAAAAACATTTACATTTACATTATAAGTACCACGTAGTGGTATTCATGATACGTACACTAAGTCCCATTGCTTCTCAATATACAAAGACATACCTATTCCAAAAATACGGAGATTGACGGTCGCGGTGAGACACCTATCTACGAGCCGGCACCTTTCTAACGTGTGTGATGTGTCACTCTATCCACGTCTTACCTTCTATACCTACATGGATTAAGAGCACATTGTGCTAAGCTTTCGGCTTAGTGGGAAGCATATCTGAGGACGACCAGTAACTATGATCATCTCAGTAAATGCACTTATCTTATCATTTTCATATAACATACACTTCTATCATGTGACGTTTGACATATAACCTTTTATATCATTTATTTCTTATTCTAGTACTTATCATTTGATCTATTATCTTTCTTATGGTTCATATTACATATCCTATTCTATGCATGTCATATTCGTATACATATATTACTTTCATGGTTATATACTATACCATTTGTTATGTTTTATTTTCATGTACTATTATCATGTACTGTTTTCACGTACTGTTATCATGTATTGTTCATGTACTAATTTCATATATTGTATTCATGTACTGTTAATGTACTATTTTCATATACTGTTTTCCTGTTATACTTTTCATATGGCTTTCTCTTTCATGTACTGTACTTGTTCATATACTTTCGTGTACTGTACTTTGTACTTTCCATATATTGTATTCATGTACTATTCATGTACTATTTTCATATATTGTTTTCCTGTTATACTTTTCATATTACTTTCTCTTTCATGTGCGTGCGATTATATACTTTTATTATCTGTACTTTGTACTTTCCATATACTATATTCATATCTTTGTTTCATGTACTATTCATGCCTTCTTGCTCATATCTTGTTTTCCTGTTATCACTTTTCATATTACTTTCTCTTTCATGCTGTAAATACCAAAGTGGATACGAGGAAACTATAATGGAGTCGAAGGTGTTGTACTCATAATGCGAAGCAGTGGTCTATAAAGGGCCGGCATTTGTTGTCATTATGCGAGACAATGACCATCTATAAAGAACCCGAAGCATTTGTAGGTGACCCTTCCGGGACCACCGCGTGAGACAAGCAGGATCTATCTCATCGGCCAAATGAGGCCTCAATACTCGGAACTTATATCTTGCGGACTTATTCCTTAATGGCATGCCAATCATCCTCTACTTGGTCGGACCACAGTGATCGGTTTATTACATTTTACGTACATATCTCATAGCATGAATAACTATTCTTATCATGATTGCTTATGCAATATATACTATCATTACTTTAATTTGCATTCGTTCTCATATATGCTTCTTCTGGTTCTCATATTTCTCTATAATACATATATTCTATATTTTTATCATCTGTACATTTATAATTCATATATTCATATATGCCTATCATTCGATGTACATGTACTCATTCGCCTTGTGCTTTGTCATCTTTTACTTATCTCACATCGTTCTTAGCATTTATGCATTTCTATCATGTATGTTCTAGCATGTTCCATCTATTCATTAGACATGTCATCATATAATCTTAGATTCATATTATCATGTCATCTACTTGTAACATCTTATATCTTTTTAACTTATATCTTCATGTACTTTATCAGACTATCATATCTTATCACATATACCTATACATTTCTATACTTGTACGTTTTACTTGTACTTTATCATACTGTCCTATCTCCCGTAGGAGTGCAGAACATAGACTTCTTCTTTGATACCCTTAGGTACCCTTCATGTCCAAACTATTTACTTTTTATCTTTTCTTATTCAGATACACACATATATACATTAAAGCGCGAATGGGAGATAAAGAATGAATGAGACTCGGGTACAATATGCAGAAGGTACGATCTGATGCGGAACATAGACGTGCACACGTAATGAAGTGTTGAAACACTAGCGAAGTGTCGAGGTCATCTATCGTGCACCTTACGTAATAAGCGCAGTAACGAAGATCTTGAAGCAACGATCATATGTGCGTGCCTACGTAATAGAAGCGTCATAGCACTAGCAGGAGTGCCGAAGAACTGGTCATATATGTCTTGTCATTCAATATCCGGTCTTAGGAGTCCTTCAAACCATCACGTGTTCTCACGAGCTTATGTTTCATTCTTTCTTCTATACTCCTTTACATATCAAATCTACGTATATTTCTATTTCTTGTTCATATCTATCTCTTCTTATCGTATATTGATTGACTTTAGCAGCGTTGAAATACGCCAGTACAACAATCAATTTTCAGATGTGGATACCGAGATGCCGTCAATGGCATATGGTTCGATTCTAGACTCAATTATCTTTCCATAGAGTCGAGAACACCAGCGGAGTCCTAACGAAGGAGTTATGCAAATTGCAGAAGCCATGAAGAAATCGTGACTTGCGGCACTTGCGTGATGTGGCCCGACCATTGGTTTTGTCATTTTCCGGACTTATTATAGCTCAAGATTGTATCAAGCTATATATGGATGGATTCCTAGATAAAGGGCTTTCCGTAAGTCTAACACCCAAACGAGTCCTAACGAAGGAGTTATGCAAATTCATGACCATGAAGAAATCAACGCTGGCCTTACGCGGGAACAGCAACCCCTTTGGTTTCATTTTCAGATTATTATAAGCTCAATATTGTATCCAAGCTATATGGATGGATTCACAGACTCAAAGACTTTCAGAGTCTAAGAACACCAGCGAACTTGAATGAAAGTTATGGCTGTCGAGGGTGGGCAAAGCAAAAAAATGCACTGCGAGGTGAGCAGTACACACCTAGGCGTGCCAAAACATTTTCCCCACTTTTCTGCCTTGCGTTTTTCATTCCGAAAATCCCTAAAACTCACTCTAAAATTCTCTAAACACTTCTTATGGACTATAAATAAACAAGGGACTTCCTTGATACATATCTTAAAGCAATCTAGGGTTTCCTCCAAGCAGAACATTTCAAATTCTAGGGTAGGAGTAGTTTCCCTAAAAACCTAGAAAAGAACATCCCATACCTATCTTTACATATCTTCTACCAATTAGGTTTCATTAAACCCAAACATAGTCCCAAGATAGGATTTGCAAACCCTAAGCTTATGAACCGCAGAAAGGAAATCATGGGTAAAACCCAAAAATCCATACCCATCTAAACAATTTCTATAATCTATACAAAACCACCCCCAAAGTGGTCTAAAAACTAGAAAACATCATAAATATGCCAAGTTAGGGTTTCATTACACCCAAAATTCATCAAAGAAGGGGGTTAAGGTTAGGTTTCTACAAGAATCCATACAACCCAAACATGTATCCATACATTTTAGACAAATTCCATACTTGAATCCATACCTTTGGCAAACTTCTCTTCTTCTTCTTCTTCTTCTTCTTCTTCTTCTTCTTCTTCTTCTGCTTCTTCTTCTTCTTTCTCTCCTCTCTCTCATTCGATTCTCTTTTGCTCTCCTTTGGGAATGAGAAAATATCTCATTCCAAAGACCATTTTGGTCTTATCCTCCCATTTTTACATTTTGGTCCTTCTATTCTTTCTAATTTCTATTCCATATTTTCTCAAATTCCATAATTGCACATAAACTTATTGTTTTATGTCTCTCATATCCTCAAGTGGTAAATGACTAATTTACCCTTGGCTTTATTATTAATTTTGGGTCTCTCGTTTTATTTCCCGATATTCATTTTAGCTTTTATTATATCCTAAACATGTTAAAAAACTTTTAGGGTATATTTCGGGGTTTTACACTTCAACTGTGAGAAGCAAGGTCATAAGTCTTCTGATTGTAGACTGTCAAAGATGAACAAACCCAAGGAAGCCAATATGGTTGATGGTATCACTAAAGATGCGTCTGACATTAACCTCACAACAATTATCTCTGAGGTGAACTTAGTGGGGTCTAACCCCAAGGAATGGTGGATTGACACTAGTGCTACTCATCATGTGTGTTCTGACAAGAAGATGTTCTCCACCTTTGAATCGATTGAGACTGGAGAAAAGGTGTTCATGGGGAACTTTGCCACATTGGATATCAAAGGGCAAGGCAAGGTGGTCTTGAAGATGACTTCTAGGAAAGAGCTAACTCTAACAAATGTATTATATGTACTTGAAATCCACAAGAACTTGGTGTCTGGTTCTTTTCTAAATAGTCATGGATTTCGGTTGGTGTTTGAGTCAGATAAATTTGTTCCATCAAAGAATGGAATGTATCTCGGAAAAAGGTATATGAGTGGCTGTATGTAGAAGCTTAATGTAATGACTATCATTAAGTCAGAAATGAATAAAGCTAGTTCTTCTGCTTATATTCTTGAATCATTTAATTTATGGCATGGTAGATTAGGACATGTTAATTACGATACATTGCGTAAATTAATTAACTTAAATCATATACCAACTTTCCAAAATGATGCAAAGCATAAGTGTGAAACTTGTGTTAAGGCAAAACTGAGCAGGTCATCTTTTCAAAGTGTTGAAAGACACACTGGACCTTTTGACTTAATTCATAGTGATATATGTGATTTGAAACTTCTAAAAACAAGTGGTGGTAATAAATATTATATTACCTTTGTGGATGATAGCACCAAGTACTGTTATGTGTACTTACTCAAAAGTAAGGATGAGAGATAGAGAAATTTGTTCTTTACAAAAACGAAGTTGAGAATCAACTCAACAAGAAAATTAAAGTGTTGAGAAGTGATCAAGGTGGTGATTATGAATCGTCATTTATTGACTTTTGTGCTCAACATGGGATTATACATGAAACCACAGCACCTTATTCAACTCAATCCAATGGAGTGGCTGAGAGAGAATCGCACTCTAAAGGAAATGAAGAATGCAATGCTGATAAGTTTTTGTCTACCACAAAGCATGTGGGGAGCAACCTCTTTATCTGCTAATTACCTTTTGAATAAGGTACCTAAAAAGAAAGCAAAAAAGACTCCATATTAGTTATGGAAATGAATAGAGCCATCCTACACATACTTGCGAGTATGAGGATGTTTAGCTAAAGTGGCAGTTCCTCCACCCAAAAAGGTGAAAATAGGACCTAAAACTATTGATTGCATCTTCATTGGTTATGCACATAACAGTGCTACTTATCGATTTCTTGTTTATGAGTCAAATATCCCTGATATTTACAAGAACATGATAATGGAATCAAGGAATGCAGCATTCTTTGAAGATGTATTTCCGTGTAAATCCAAAGTAGAGCCAAATTCATCAAAACAAGTGCTTGAGACTATTAATGAAAATAGTCAAGATGAAAATGATAACGGTGAGGTTGAACCCAGACGTAGTAAGAGAGCAAGGGTAGAAAAATATTTTACTCCAAATTTTCTGACTTACATGCTTGAAGGGGAACCTCGAACTTATAAAGAGGCAGTGAACTCCACAAAGGGTCTCATGTGGAAAGAGGCCATTAATAGTAAAATTAAATCCATACTACATAACCATACTTGGGAACTAATGGATCTTCCACCAGGTTGTAAACCTTTGAGTTCCTAGTGGGTTTTCAAGAGGAAAAGGAAAGTAGATAGATCAATTAACAAGTGAGTAAGACTTGGCGTCAAAGGCCTCTGAAACAAAGCGAGGGCTGGATTATTTTGACACGTATTATAAACATGCTTGAAAATAAATTCTATAAGGATGGTGCTGGCAATTACTGCATTGAGAAACCTTGAAGTACATCAGATGGATGTGAAAACAGCCTTTCTTAATGGAGATTTAGAGGAAGAAATCTACATGGAGCAGCCTAAGGGTTTTTCTACTCCGTGACAAGAAAAGAAAGTTTGTAAACTAGTGAAATCCTTATATGGATTAAAGCAAGCACCAAAACAATAGCATGAGAAATTTGACAATGTTATGATATCACATGGATTCAAAATCAATGAATGTGACAAGTGTTTGTATGTCAAAGATACGGAACTTGGATATGTTATTGTGCTTGTATGCTTAGATGACCTTATTGTTGGTAGGATATTCAGATGATTGCATCTACCAGAACATATTGAGACTCAAAGGTTTGACCGCAGAAAGACATGGGACTTGTTGATATAATTTGGGAATAAAAATCAAAAAAACATCAAAAGGACTCATTCTAAGTCAATCACATTATGTTGACAATATTCTTTGGAAGTTTGATAAGGATAACTCTGGTATAGCTAGAACACCGGTAGATGTAACTCTACACTTATCTAAGAATAAAGGAGAAAGTGTTTCTCGAGTAGATTACTCTAGGGTGATAGGCAATCTAATGTACTTAATGAGTTGTACAAGACCATTTATAGCCTATGCAGTCAATAGATTGAGCAGATACACGAGTAGTCCTAGGGCCATGCATTGGCAAGGAATTGCAATTTAAAATACTTACGTTTTACTTGTGATTATGGGTTTCGATATACAAGATACCCTATGGTGCTTGAAGGATATAGCGATACCAATTGGATATCCAATGTTAAAGACTCCAAATCTCATAGTGGTTATGTGTTTACACTAGGAGGTGGAGCAGTCTCATGAAAATCTTCAAAACAAACGGTTATTGCCAGATCCATAATGGAATATGAATTTATAGCACTAGACAAATGTGGGGAAGAGGATGAATGGTTACGCCATTTCTTAGAGGATATACCAAGATGGCCAAGGCCTGTGCCTCAAATACGCATACATAGTGATAATCAATCTGCTATTGGTAGAGAACAAAGCAGTATGTACAATGGTAAGTCTAAACATATTCATCATAGACACAATACCATTAGACAACTACTCGCAATTGGAGTTATCTCTATAGATTATGTAAAATCTAAGGATAACATTGCGGATCCGCTAACCAAATAGTTAAATAGAGAGTTGGTTGAAAAGTTATCGAAGGGAATGAGACTAAAGCCCTTAAAAGAAGAAGTCGATACAATGGATACCCAACCTAGCTGACTAGAGATCCCAAGATCTAGGTTCAAAGGGACAACTAAATTGTAAGGACTTGAATACAATCACTATGGGGATATTCCCTTATCTGTTCCTATGATGAAATAGTGATGTTTGTAAAAGGAAGGTTAAGATATGTTTTTAATGATATCTATGCAATGGAAAGTCAAGAAAGAGTAAATTGGGCTAGTCTTAGTTAGGAGATCACCTATGTAAGAGTGAAGTGGGGCCACTTCAAAGGGAATTGAAGGGCATCATTCCTATTAAACTCTTGTAAAACCAGGCGCATGTTCATGCCCAAAACGAACATAAAAGTGAGAACCGAAAAATGTTAGGAAGATTGTTGTGTGACGTATGTCATCCTTTACACAAATGACAGAACAAATCAAGGACATCGTGTCTACTATTTAGTTAGTAGAGTAAACATACTTTTTTAAGAACAGTTCATGCGTTGTACTATATCACACAATAAGGAATCCTAGGTCTTGTCTCTAGGTGTCAATTTCATTCATGTAAGGAATTGTTGAAGTTTTTCCTTTTTAGTGTGAATGAAATTAACGTGTAAACGGTTGGCTTGATTTTTATTTATTCCTAAACGGTTATGCAATTAAATCCTTAAATACCATTTAAGGATATTTGATTCTCTTTTCTTCCGTTTTCTAGAACGGCTGGACAACGAGTCAAAAGTTTGATAGCCGTTTCTTGCCTAAACTCTATTTATTTTGAGTTTCAAGCTCTCTTTGAAATATCATAAAAAACTTTCCTTTGTCAAGTTCTTTCTCTTTGGTTCATTGTATGATAGAATTACAAACATTGCGTCCAGTTCATCGGAGTGATTGCAAATGTGTTGTTGCCGTCATTCTAAGATCGTTTTATTCTAGGAAACAGACGTCTATCGAAGTCTCAAGCACCCTTAGAAGAAGACGAATCTGCTTTACGGAGATTGTGCTGCATAAGACTCGATTTGACATTATCCTTTATTTTTCTATATCTTTTTAATTTTCTTCCTTTTCTTCTTTTGATTTTCATTTCAAGTTGTACTGTGTAATTACACTAAGTTCGACTCTACATGCTTACAAAAGAAAAAACATTCAGGGAGCTCCATAAGTCTTAGCTAGCTCCGTTAGTGATTATAGACACTCACTGTAATATTAGTAATGCCACATGAAATTGTGAAGTTAAAGTTTTCTCGAACTAATCTAATGATATGTGAACAACTTAAAACACGTAAAGTTGCTAAGTTACAAGATTTGATACAAAGTTATCATGTTAAAGTATAATTTGGCCAAAAACTTATGATTGAAGTGGTCTTTGCATGTCCCCGTGATTTGATTTATGAGTTTTTATTAACTTCAGTACATTTTGAGTTGATGTTTTAATATCTTAAGCTTTTAAGTAAAGCAATGCTTTAACTATTTGTAAAGTTTAAATTTCAAGATTAGAATTCTCCTAATAAGGGTGGCTATAAACATTTGTAGATTATGTTAATCATGAGTAAAGTTTTCATCTTATTGGAAAGTATTTGAACATTGTTCGACTCATTTGGCATGAAATTCAACATGGTTAACAATGAATACATGTTGGAACAATTTTTGAAAACTGATCAAAAGCAATTGAGTCACAACACATAGTAAAATAAATTAAATTTTAATAATAATAATTCAACGTGGTTTTCAAATTTTATTTTTAAAACCGAACAACTAGTTTTAATTTTAAAATATTAAAAAAAAAACGATCGGTTATCTTATAAAAATTTATTATATTTTTTTTAAATTCTCAAAATTTTATTGAGTAATGTGTTTACCGTCTTTTAAACTTCTACGTTATTTTAAAGATTTGAAAAACTCTTAATAAAAATTTCTACTATTTTGTTTTAAGTCTTTTAGGTGTTCACGTTTGTAAATGCTCAAAAAGTAATTTTATTCAATATATTTTTTATTTATATTTATCTATTTTAAATATATAATTATTTTGATAATGTTATTTTTAAATTTATTAATAAAAAGATCGAAGGACCCCGACAATCACGAGAAAGTTTCTCAATCCAAGTGAGTGATTTTTATGGATAGTATTAAATATATTAGTTTTATTTTATATTTTTAATACTAATCTTAAAAATAGTAGATTACAATTTAAATTTTTTATTAGGTTTTTAAACTGAACCAAGTCCAATTTAAATTATTGTAATCCGTTATTATCTATAAACCAAATCAAACCAATTCTATCGCTTTTATATTTCAAAAATATTTCAAATTATCGGGTTTTAATAAATTAAAATGAATCGTTATCGGTTCAGTTACATTTTTATATTAAAAACTGAACGGAAACCGTTCACAGCCTTACATTATCGTCAATTTTGACAAATTTGGCATGACTTCTTGTTTTTATTTCGTGGACTTTTTTTTCAAATCCATTATAACGTTGCAAGGTAAAAGGTGAAAATAGTAGTATTAAGGATTTGAACTCAATATTATAGATGGTTTTTCCTAAGGGTGTAGGCCATTAAAGAAGCAAAATCAGGATGAGGGAGGCGTTGCATCTTTGATCTGAACTGTAATAATCTCTACTACGAGGAGGAAGTGAACAAGTTTACCATGATTAAAATTTGCCCTTGAATGACCTGATATTTATGAATCATATCAAGTGATATATGTTTGGCATGCACCCACAAAAATAATTGACCAAGATAACTTTAATGAAGTGATTTAGAGGATGAATTCTACAAAATGAAAATAATTGACCGAGATATAAGATTAATGACGTGATTTAATTAGAAGATGAATTCTACATATTTTAATGACTCATATATTTTTCCCTTATTTTATTGATTGTGTGTGAGCAGGATATATTGCATTATCATATATGGGATTAACTTTCTTATACCTTGCTTGAACTTTTTTCCTTTTTTTTTTTTTTTTTTTTGCATGTTGCATTAGTTTTGTTTTCGCATTTATTTTCATATATATATATATATATACATTTAGGTAATTTATTGAGTTTTAATTTGAAAAAAAAATATAAAAAAGGATATCGGACTTTTATAAATTAGTTTTATCTTTGTCCATTTAAAAATATTTTAAAATACATATAATTTTTTATAAGTTTGAAAATTACTTTCCATCATACCTTTTTATTTGATAATATTAAATAAAAATATAAAAATAATTTATCACTCTAATTTAATATAACAATTATATTTTAATCTTTAAAATTTTTTATTTTATTGATTACAGAAAAAAATTGATTAATTAAATTTTTTGTTTCAAAAAAAAAAATTTCTTTTAATATTTGATTATTCATCAATGCAATCCCCAATCGAAGACTCGCAGCTTAAAGAAGAAATACTGATCAGCCTGCTATAACCTCCAAAACAACCATAACAACTAAGTATATAAGCAGTAAAGAAAGTTAAGAGAGATGGTGTTGTTAAATTCGTGATCACCAATCAGAAGTGGTTTTCTATTGTAAGTTTTCTAGAGAAACAAGCAGTCCCAAGTTCACCTGAAAGATGGATTCCCATCCTTCGCAGCCATGGGAAGATGAAGGCAGGGCCAACGATGGTCAGTTGGAGGTTCGCATTTTCATAATTTAATAATCTTTTTCTTGTTTCTTATCGTAATTAGGGTTACGCCATAAGAAGAACAATTTCAATTACTTCTGGTTTCGTTCTTTTCTTTTTCTTTCTGTAATTTTTTTCATAAACTTTCTTATGCTGAATCCATGCCATTTCTCGGTTTCTTGTATGAACAATAATGCCTCTTTGAATACTGCATGCATGATGTTAAATTTAGGGCTTTAATTTCAAGAATAGGATCATTTTTTTTATTTGTTTGTTGTATGGGATTTAAGTAACGTTTCTTATATATTTATTACATTATTCCTCAATAAAAATAGTTTTCTTTTAGAAATCAAATTGATATTTCTGACCTAAAAACATTTGCATGTTGCATAACTTTCGTTTTTGTTTTTATTGTTTAAAAAAAGACCATCGGTAGGGATAATATTAATATGTTGCTATCAGTTGATTTTTTTCTTGGTACATTTAGAAATATTTTAAAATACATACACTTTTTTCATAAGTTAAGTAATTGGCATCTATTGTGTCTGATGATCTTTTCAATCGGGCTAGGGTGGGCGTGTAGGGGTCGTTAGGCGGGGACCTTGATTGTTCGATGAGTTTGGGCTGGGTTTCTGGATCGTCTGCATTTTGAAGTAGGATCATTTGCAATGTTGGTGCAAGCTGCGGACGTGGCACTCCTGCAAAAACAAGAAAGAGAGTCGTGAGGAGCGTCCGTGGCCGCTCGGATGCCTAAGTCGGTTTCTTTACGAGGGGAAAGGGAGGCGCTAGAGAGGCGAGATGTGTTTACGTATGCTACGTATGAATTATGCGTAGCTGGTATCACGTATGAGTATGAGTACCTTTCACCGATGGGGTGGCCTAGTATTTATAATAGATGATCATGACAACTTTCCTAATTGGATTATGATACTGAATAGTATGTTTCCTAATCGGAGGATGATATAATATTTCTCTCATTGGGTAGGAGATTTTCTTTCCTTATTGTAGACCAATTAATAAGGGATAATTAAGGGGTGGTAATTGGGGAATATCTTACTTTCCCTATTGATAAGATGTGGTTTGATTTACAGGATAAGCAGTTATTGAGAATTATCTATTTTCGCTGATAGCGAGATTTAGTCGATTTGCGGGATGTGGCGCTACGTGTCATGTCGTCGGCGCTGGGGCGAGTGGATTGAGGCTTCGTTTTGGCGACGCTGGAAACTAAGGTGTTTTGTGGAGTGCGCCTCTTCTTTGGTTCTAGTGGGTGGGCCTGCGTGTTTTGTTGGACTAGCCTCTTTCTTGGGCCTAGCGAGTGGGCCTGTGAGCCTTATTTTCAAATGCTATTAGTGCTGCACGGCGCGTGTGCGGTGTGCGGGCGAGGTATGCGTTCCTCTCGCATCGGGTCTGATTTACGTGTACGCTTTCTGGCTGGATTAGTTAAGGCTTGGTCGCCGTCATTTGTCTTATGATAATGATGACTCTTTGGTTTGGCGCTCATTTCTCCTGGCTCACTTCCCGGTTGTGTTTCTTTCGTAGACATCCTCTGTCTTGTGTGCCTCTGATCCTAAGACCTTTTCTTTGCCTTTAGCGAGTTCGAACTTCCTTCTCTTTTATTCTTCTGTCTGAGCCTTTTTGTGCAAAGTCTTTCTCTGGCGTCTTTCTTAGGATAGCCTTACGTTGTATTCTAAGATTCGTGCGTCTTTGTCTCAGCAGTGCATAGCCGGCGATCTGACGAGGCGCTAGGAGTTCGTGGCCGAATTTTATTTCATCATGGGTCGAATTCGTTCTTTCTGGCATTATAGGCGGTGACTCTTCGGTTGTTGCGGTTCGGCGAGGTGCGGTGTCTCACGGCGGATTCGGTCGAGGTTAATTTCCGAGATGCCCCAAGGCGCCTCCTCTTCCCTTGGACAGGGTAAGGGAAAATAAGCACGATTAAATACGGGGGTCGAGAATGCACAAGATCGTCGTTTCAGCATGCTTCTTGTGGGACCTGGCAAGGTCGGTCCCTGTCTGGGGCCACCTTTGCAGGCGTGCAGCCTCCCTTTGGCGTTCGGGTGTGGTCTCCCCTGACATTTTGACCCTACATGTGAATGCGTACTAGATGGTGTGCTTCTTTGAAGTGGCCTTGATAATGGTCTTCGCTTTCCTCTGCATCCTTTCATAAAAGGGGTTTTACGGCCTTCAAAGTTGTCCTTCTCAACTCGCGCCCGATAGTTGGGAGTATCTTGGTTGGTCTGATGGTTTCTTAGGAATGGGGGCTCGGTGTCCCGGCATAGCCTTGCTCATCTTTTTTTAGCAGAAGGGCCTCGAGGGCTTCCTTTATTTTTCTGAAATTGCAGCTCCTCTTGTGATTCAGATCTTCTCTTTGGTGTGGAAGGGGCCTGCTTGCTTCGTTTGTGGTCGTAATTGGGAATATAGCCTCTTGACAAGGACTGACACCACTGGGCGTTCCGTTGGCGGATTGAGTCTTCGTGAGAGTGTTCGTTAAACGGTATAACTTGTGTGAGGTCATTTTTTTTTTTTTTTATTCTGTATTGCCTACATGCTTCTCAGGTGCTCGAATTGATCTCAGCGCTGAAGATAACGTCATAGCGTTGGCGTTGGCTGAGTGTCCTCCTCGTCCTTACGCGGAGCTGATCAAGTCGGATATTCCTGGCCCTTTGAGCTCGAGGTCAGCTCGCTCTGGCGCTGAGGCCTTCACCTCCTCCGCCCTGAAGTCTCTCCCATTGGGCCCTCATTTCTTGCTTTGAGGCCTTCACCTGTACATCATGAAAGTTTACGCCATTGGGCCCTTCGCTGCCAAACCCGGCCCAGGGAACTCGGCACCGATTGGAGCGTTGTCTCGGCGGAAGCTCCGGAGCGTGGCGAAAACCTCGAGACTCCGTTGAGAAAAGATCGGCGGCTTTGGTCAGTTCCAAAGTTGGGGCATCTTAAATCTTCCGAATCTACCATGTCCATAAGCGAAGACGGTCTGTCCTTAACTGGTTAAGGCTCCTACGGTCTTGAGTTCGCGGTCCCGTGCAGGGTGCACTACGGAGCGAAGGTCCCTTAGGTGGGGCCGTTGAGCAGCCGTTGGCGGTCACGCCCATTACCGTCTGGAACCCGCCAACGAAGAGGGTTAAGTCACCTTCTCGAAGGGCGGAAGAGTTGAGGAGGAAAGATCCGGAATCCGAAGTGGAGGAAGGCAGGGATCTTTGCTTCAATCTTAGGAACTCACGTGAGCGCAATTAAATCCCATTCTTAAGTTCTGATCTCAAGAATTCGAGTCTTGTTGCCAGATTGATGAGGCTTTAGCCCCATCTCTCTGAAGTCGCCTCCGTAAGTTCTAATACCTTGTGGTAATCGATTCCATTTTGAGTTGGCGTCGAATTTGCATTGATGTTGATTACGTCTTTGAGTGCGTGAGTGGCTACTCATTTGAAGGGTTTGGCCCAGGCCAAAACTAAGCGAAAGTCATGCCAAGCGGCCGGGCTTGAGCGAGGTGGCTTCCTCATCGGCGGGTGGCTGCGGGGTCGAGTACGCGTATGACGGGGCTTATAAACTGAATCAGATTTGAAGCATACCCGTCGACGTAGCTTGGGTAGGGTAGAAAGATGAGGCCGGGAACAGCGAGGCGGCCGAAGGCGGCTTCGGAGGTTCGGGATGATTTGCGGGGCACGCACAAAATGACTTGCTAGGGCTAGGGATGGGCTGCGGTCGCGATGAACTGGATGGTTAGGGATGAGGCTCTCACGTCAGGCGAAGCCGAGGTGGGAAGGCTGCGTGCGATCGAGGAAAACTGCGTGATAAGATGGCGTGGACGGGGCTCGTCGCGGGGCTGCGGTATTGCCGGCTCGACCCAGGCGCTGGCCCAGTGTCGCGGTGCGTGGGGACGCCGTCGACAAATAACTTTGGTGGCTCAGCGGGACGAAGTTATTGGAAGACTGAGAGCTGAGGCTTGTACTCAATGGGTTTCTGGGTGGCTTGCCTTTCAGAAGAAGGCTGTTAATGCCTATTCCGGCCTGGATTTCAACTTTGACCTTCCCAGCGACGAGGAGGATGAGGGTCCTTCTCTGAGCGGTGTGAAACGGGGCACCTGGCGAGGCCAGCTCCCCTTCTTCCTTGATGCGCTCCTTCAGCCGTGCACGATCTCTTGTGCACGTCTCGCTACTTAGATGTAGAGCTTTATACTTTTCTTTATATATATATATATATATATATATATATATATATATATATATATATATATATATATATATATATATATATATATATATATTGTTGGGCCTGGGACCCCAAGACATACGTAGCCTTTTCCTTAATGAATACTCATTTTTCACCTTACTTCTTTAAACTCTTCTTGTGCTCTTCAGCGATACGCTCGATTTGAATTGACTTCTTGTGCGTAGTGCGAATTAAGCGCTGAGAGTTGAGATGTTGAGCTCCTGTGATCCGTGAGGCTCTGGGCTCTGAGGCCTTATGGCTGAAATAACTGGCTGGTGACCTTTGGGCTACATGGCTGAGGTGGCGGTTGAGCTTTCAAATTGTGTTGTTGGGCTCCCTTGGCGATAATCTGGTGATCGACTTCATGAGGTACGCATGGCCTATCTCAGTGGATTGAGCTCGTTAATGTGTTTCTTGGGCTCAGTCGGTGATTTACTGGAGTCGAGCCGATTCCCAAGCACGCGGCACGTAAAATGGTTGAGCTCGTCAATGTGAGTTGCTGGGCTCCGTCGGCTGATTTGCCTAAGTCGAACTGATTCCTAGGCTGCATGGCCTGTGTAGAATGGTTGAGCTCGTCAATGTGGCTGCTGGGTTCCGTCGGTTGATTTGCTGAGTCAGCGATTCACAGGCGCATGGCACGTGTAGAATGGTTGAGCTCTTGATGTGGTTGTTGAGTTCGTCTCGGTGATTTGCACATTGCATACGATTCATTAGAACGTGTGGCACATCTTGAGTAGATGAACTTCGTCAAAGAGTGAATGCGGGCTCCGAGGCGGCCCGAGGCACTTGGTGGCGATCAAGCTGGTGTCGACTTCGTGAGATTTGCGTGGCTTTGTCTGGGAGTAGATGAACTACGTCAAAGAGTGAGGCTCTTTGGGCTCCAGGGCACGAGGCCTTGGTGGCGATCCAACGTGTCGACTCATGAGGGCTGTGGCTGTCTTGAGTAGATGAACTCGTCAGTGAGTGGGCTCAGGGCGAGGCCTTGGTGGCGATCCGGCCTGAGGTGATCCCAACTCATTGAGTGCGTCAACATCTTTGAGTAGATGAACTCGTTAAAATTATTCTTGCGGGCTCCGGTGTGAGCCTTGGTGGCGTCGGCTGGTGATCGACTGGTGGGTACGCGTGGCTTTGTCTTAGTAGATGAACTTTCGTCGAAGTGGTGCGGGGCTCGGCGGGCATGGCGGCGATCTGCTGAGCTAATCGACTCATTAGAGGCTGATCTGGTAGATGAACTCGTCAAAGTGAGCTACTGGGCTCCGGGCGCGGAGGCCTTGGTGGCGATCCAGCTGGTGTCGACTCGTGGGGCTGCAACGTGGCTTTGTCTTGGAAGGTAAATGAACTTCGTGAAACAGGCCTCTTGCGGGCTGGGCGGGAGCCTTGGTGGGGATCGGTGGCTGATTTGACTCGTGCGCTGCGTGGCACGTGCGAGTAGATGAACTTCGTCAAGTGAGCTCTTGGGCTGTCTCGGGCGCTAAGGCCTTGAGTGGCGATCCAACTGACTTATCTAACTCCTGGGGCATGGCCTATGCGAGTAGATGGAACTCGTCGAGTGAGATGCGGGCTCCGGGCGCGAGGCCAGCAGTGGCGGTCTGACTGAGGCGTCGACTCGAGGTTCGTGGCTGTGCGAAGTAGATGAACTCGTAAAAAGTGAGCTCTTTGGGCTGGGCGCTAAGGCCTTGGTGGCGATCAGCTTTGGCGATGCTCTGGGCGTGTGGCACGATGCGGAGTAGATGAACTCGTCAAAGTGAATGCGGGCTCAGGGTGGCTAGGGCTTGGTGGCCCTCTTCACTTTGGTGATCTGACTCCTAGGCTACGTGGCACAGTAAAAGTAGATGAACTCGTCAAAGAAGTGAGCTATTGGGCTTAGTTATGCTTTAAAGAAATACCCTAAATTTTTTATAATTATTTTATATTATATTCGAGTATAAATTGAGTCAAACTTGGGTATTTCCGGAAATTGTTAAATGAATATTGATTGTTATTTTATAAGTGATTTAAAAGAATGAACCCGGAAATTTACCCAAGTGTCAAGGGCAAAATAGGAATTTTACAAAATCAGGACCTAAGAGTCATAAGTAATAAAGAATAAATGTTTAAGTGTGAATAATGGGAAGTGATAGTGCAAATAAAGGGACTTAAGTCAAAAATGGATTAAAAGACCAAAAATGAATTGGAGCCAAACAAGGCCTTATGGGGTTAAGTGACTTAAGTCACATTTGAGCATAGAAGAGCACATTTGTGCATGTTAACAAAATCGTATTCGAGAGCTTGGGAGAGGGGAAAACTAGGGCTTTTGAGAGAAGAAGAGAATTGATGAGAATACTCTTGGCTGGCTCAGAGTTTCTTTCGAGTTCTTATGAGGAAGGAGAAGAAGGAAATTCAGGCTTGGAGAGCAGTGATTCAAGGTAAGAACACAAACCCTAGAATTTTCTTTTAATGATGTTTGAGTTGGGAAAACCCTAAATCATCCATGGGATTTGCTTGTGATTGGTTTAGGATGATATTAGGATGTTATTAGGAGTGATTGACATGATTTATTTTGAGTTTGAGGTGTTTTGGAAGAAAATCACGAAAGGAAATTATGGTGTTCAAAGGGAGATGCTGTCAAAAAATTTCTAAAACCCATGTTTTTGTTTGTACGCTTGGTCACTTCTTATCCTAATTGAGTGATTCAAATTACTAAGTACACACTAGACTTATATTAGAACAAACTCCTGAGTAATGGTACCCAAATTTGGACCCAATTGGACAGAAATCCGTTGAAGTGATGCTTTCTGTTTCGGATAAATTTCTGGTTCAATTCTGAAAACAGTTATGTGTTTTGGAGTAGTTTGGTACTTAGGCCATAGTTGAGTTTCACTCATCTAATTGAGTGATTCAAATTTCTGGAGTAAACTAGACTTCTAGAAGAATAATTTACTTGAAGGAATTGTATACAAATTGTAACCCAAAGTGTCCAGAAATCTTCAAAAGGGAATTTATGTCTGAAAAAAATCTGCTTCTGTTTTGAAAATTAGAGTAGTCTGAATATAAAATTCCATAACTTGAGTTTTTGGGATCCAAATTGGATGATTCCAATTGGAGGGGAAACCTAATAACCATATATTCAAATGAGTAGAAGGTACCATTACCAATTTATGGAGTTAAGACCCCTGAAATTGAAAAAACAGTAGGTAATCGAGTGAGCTGGGCATACCGACCAGTTTGGCATAAAAATGCCATAACTTGTGTTTGGGTGATCCAAATGAGATGATTCAAATTCCTACTAAAAATAGACTCATAGAGCTATAATTTTTGTGAAGGATATATGAGCAAAATATGACTCAATTGTCCCCAGAAAATTTGGCAAGTGAAGGTGTATTGGGTAGATATCAACCCTAACCAAAAATCCTAGAATGCACAAATGATTTTTCTTTGGTTATTCTTTTGATCAGAAATATGTGTGATGGATTAGGGATTAACGAGAGGAAAAAAAGTCCGGTTGAGGCTCTAGATTCCGAGGATGTGAATTAAAGGACTACAATCTTTTTAGGGTTTGTTCTATCTTTTTATTCTCGCTTCAATATTTGAAATGCTTGTTTTAAAATGCATAAGAAAGGTATATTGAATTGCTTTAAAATGATTTGAAGAATTTGATTGGAAAATGTTTGCATATGAAAATTGCATGACTATTGAAAAGGAAACTAGTTATACAAATGTATTGTACCTTTGCTATAAAATATTTGAGCATATAATTGAATGTTAGTTTAGTTCGTATTAAGGATAGATTGGTATATCAATGAAATTCGAAATAAGCGATCTTCCGAGCGATTTTATTGATGTGTCCTCCAGATCAGCGGCGAAGCGGGACCGTATCGGTAGTGTTCACTAATTGATTGTTTATAACCGGTCGGCGGCCAGCGGGGGCGGAAATGCTTGTGTTATAAACCGTTTTATCTTAGGCTGCGGCCTGCGGGTAGTGCCGTGCCTCTATCTTTGTATAACGAGGAACCTAGGTTAAATTTGTTAAAGGGCATGGCAGATTGATTGGCATAGCGAATTGAATTCTGGTAGATTGAATTTGTAGTATAATTGAATTGATTTGAGATTGTGAAATATTGGAATTGAAAAACATGTTTGCCAATTGAAATGAAAAGAGCATTGTGAAATGCATGATTTGATTAATGCATGATTTATTGAATATGAAAGTGTATATTTGGGATGATCAATGAACTATAAATGATTGTATATAAAACAAGTATATGTATTGTAGTGACATTGATCATCGAGATTTGAAAGTTTTGAATCGTTAAATTACATGATTTGAATTAAGCTGAGCGAAGAATGGATTTGTATAGAGCCAGCTAGCGTAGAAAATGCTTAGCGTATTGTTTACCAATGCGCAGTCTTAGAGTGATGGATAGTGAACAAGAAAGAGGCAAGATCGAGAAGCGCATAGTCATTGAGAAAGAATTGAGGAGTATGCTCCGTCATATGCATTAATATCATTTTGAGCATGACTTTATCTTGTATTTTAAAATAGTAAATTACTAAACAATGTAGTATAATATTTTAAAGGCATGGTATGCCATTTTGTAAATGAATTGTTTAAATGTTTATGGGTTGTTAAATGTAAATGTTTATGGGCTTGCCCAAATTTTGAAATCGCTATCGCAAAGATTGGATTTTGAGTGATTGAGTGATAACAGGGCATCTCGGACTCGGTTCGGATCAGCCCAAGCGAATTCGAGTGGGAAGGGGTCCCACATCGGATGGCTAAGAAGCCTTGGTGGCGATCCGGCTGAAGCGATCGACTCATTAGAGGCTGCGTGGCTGTCTTGAGTAGATAGACCTTCGTCAAAGTGGTGTGCGTGCAGCCATTCGACCGATTTTCTTGAAGAGAGTGCGGCGTCTTTAATCTTGATTTATGGAGAATTTGAAACGTTTATGATTTCCAGGAGTGCCTTGGCCTTCTTATAAATGGCGGCTTCATTCTTATGGGTTATACTTTGGATCGTGCCGCATAACCGGTGTGTAGCGAAATCTGCGTGAGATGGGCGTGTTCGAAGTTTGGTCGTCTTCGTCGGGATCCTCACGAAGATCTGGTTCGGGTTTGTTGGACTTACGCGTGGGGAGTTGTGTTTTCCCACTAGTCTCCTTTAACTAAGTCATGTTATTCCACTAGGATGAAGGTGGTCGCGACGGAAGCATCCTTTGGGCCTTTGTTGATGTTGGTGAAGTCGATCTGAAATCATCCTGTAGTTGCTTTTACAAGTGCGACGTTGGCTAGCCATTCGGGATATTACCTCTCGATCGCTCTTTGCTGAAGGAGTTGTTGACTTCTGATTGATGGCTTTTTTGTCTTTTTGCTTGGGTGGCTCTCCTCTTTTGTTGATTGGCTTGAAAGATGGGCGACGTTCAGCACGTAGTGTTCTGATGAGATCAAATTCCTCCTGTATCCCGCTTGCTTCCTGAAAGCGTCTTTGTTACATCTTAAAAATGGATAAGGAGGTTTTTGAGGCCTTTCGCTAGCTTAGGCGTCTGCGAATCTGTTCGAGGGTGATGGGCCAGCAAATACGGTTCCTAGTTCTTACGAGGGCTCGGGTCGAGTGAGCACCTCGTCAGCATCGAGCTCATCCAGAGTATATGTTCAGCCGATCGTTTTACTGATTTCATGGATCCCAGGTAGCATTCCTGGGCGCCGTTGATCTCCTCGGAACCATTCCTACTCCCGGGTTCACAGTAGGGCAGTCATCATGTAGTGCGCGGAGGGATGGCTGTGCTGAGAGGGTCTTCAGCAACATGTTATAGCCGGATGCGGTACGATGGGGAATCTTGCCAAGTAGTCATCGCACGGCATGGGGATCTCCCAAGGTGAGTACCGGTTGTATTGAGCCTAGAGTATGCCTTACTCCCAGAGAGACCCCGTAGATGAGTGTTGACGGGTTCCAGTTTCTCCCTTCAGATGCCCATTTTATCGAAGAGGTGACGAAGATGATATGGTGAGCTCCGTTGTCAATTAGGACCCGATGAACTGTTTGTTAGCCACAACTGCACGAACTACTAGTGGGTCGTCATGAGGGTGTTGGCATCCCTCGGATCGAGTCGAGAGAATGTGATGGACGTGTCGACGGTAGTTTAGACCTTGTATTTCGCTATCTCATTGACGTCTTTGCCTAGATGGGCATTTATTTAGTGGACTCCCCTCCTCTTGCGAGAATCCTCCACGAGATTCTTTGGATTTCACCTAGGGGTTGTTGGTCTTTGAGGTTGTCATCTGCTTAGAATTGGTGGTTCTTGAAGCGGGGCACAGTTTGGACTCCCAGTTAAGGCTTTGATTTTCGGGGGATATGAAGCGTCGGAGGGTACCGTGGCCAGAGTATTAAATTACTACATTTCTCTCTCTTGAGTTGTATGCAGTCGTTTGTGCGGTGTCCGTAGTCCCTATGGAACTCATGATACTTAGGTTGGCTCTCTGCGAGGTGCGACTTCATTTGGAGTTGGCCACCTCGGGGAATTATTCGATTCTGACTCTTCTGTGGGACACATGATACGAGAGATAGGGTGAAAGCAATGAGGCGAATAACGTCGTCGTATTTCGGATTGCAGTGGACCAGAGCCGATCTCTGAGGTTCCCACGCCTTTTGGGTGCAGTTCTCCATTTTTCTTTGGAGACCCTTCCTGGTCGCTTTATCTTTGGGAGGCCGTCCTCGTTGTTTGTATGCATCCCAGCTTTTTCTTTATGAATTGGAAGAGCTCTCTTTCTGCTTGGATATGAGGCTTCTTCACCAGATTAATATACTTCTCTGCTTTTACGACACCTCGGCCGTACTTGCTTGGGGTTTTTGGAGATGGAAATGTCGAGTCTTTATTTGCACCCTAGCCTGACAATGGAGAATGCGATTGCGAACTTCTCGTCGGGTATATCCACTTTTAGGACTCGGCATTGGATCTCTTGGACGTAAGACCTCCAGGGCTTTCTTGAATCTTGGCGATGACAAGGATGATAACTTGGCTTCTATCGTCTGGGCTGACTGATGAGAACGAATCACGATGGATGGTTCTACGGATGGGGAGATTGGCGACGGTGGAAGTCTAATAAACCAGACCAAAAATTTGGGCGCACCAAGGTGATAAGCGAAAGCTCACGCATGTGGATCTGATACCCATGCGATATTTGGTTGGTAAGTGTTGAGATGATCATTTGGATCCTAGCATCATCGACGCTTCCACTTGTGGCATCTTGGATTTTGCTAGAAAAGGGAGGCTGAAGCACCTCGGCATGAAGGATGATTGGTTTGTTTGCAGGTGTCCATAGTGTCGGGAGCGCGTCCTCTCACCGCTAGCCGCTCAATTTTGAGCTCTTGCTGGAGGCTCTTGAACCTCTGCTCCCATGATTGTTCTCCTGCTCCTCGCTGAGGGTTGCGTAGTTCTTCGTTCGGAGTTGCCCTCGGCGTTGCTTCGTTTGCCCTCCTCTTTAGGACGGTGTGGTCCATGCCCCGGGCTCCCGATTAGACTAGCTATTGCCCGATCTCGGGAATGTCGAGATTATGTATCGGGGAGGAGATTGTAACCTTCTGAGCTTGTCGTGTCTCCGTGGGCGTTACATGCACAGTAAGTTGCTCGCTCTTCTATTGAGTCAGTTCAGGTGGGAGCGGGAGCGCCTCCACCTCGGTCGTGTTAGCTTGCTAACTGCGTCTTGGGTCGGTATGTGCTGGTTGGTCTTTGCATCTTGGGGATTAGCGTTGCTCCTGCTTGTGTTAGTCGATACCATCGATGGCGAGAAATCGGAGTTATATTTTGTAAAGGATTGTCGTTCCCGCAACGGCGCCAGTGATGCTTTTCAGCGGAAGCCCGGGGTGCAGGCGTGCAAAGTCGTTGGCGGGACTGGATTCTTGACGGGTTGGATTGCGAGCTCTGGATCATCACAGGCTGAAGTAGGATCATTTGCAATCTTTGGTCTGCGATCTGGACATGGCACTCCTCTACAAAACAAAGAAGAAGGTGTGAGGGCTTCTTGGTGTAGCCTCAATCACCTAAATCAGTTTCTTTACGAGAGAAGAGCGCAGAGGCGAATGTGTTGCGTATACTTTAACGTGTAGTATGCGTATGAATTATCGTGCCTTTCATAGATGGAGTGGCTGGTATTTATAATGGATGATGTGACAACTTCCCATAAATTAAGATTCCATAAATCTTGAATAGTATGTTTCATAATCAGATGATATAATATTCTCTCATTGGGTAGGAGATTTTCTTTCCTTATTGTAGACCTTGATTAAGGGATAATTGAGGAGGGTGTGGTGGGATATCTTACTTTCCCTTCTTGATAAGATGTGGTTTGATTCTGAGGATAAGCGATTATTGAGAATTATCCTATTTTCACTTATTAGAAGTAGTCGATTTACGGGATGTAGGCCTTCCAGTGTGATATATCTCGCGCCTTTGGGGCGAGTGGGTAGGCTTTCGTTTTGGGGGCGGCGGTAGGAAACATAGGTTTTATTAGGCACATCTTCTTTGGTCACACAGTGGGTGGGCCTACGTGTTTCGTTAGGCTGGCCTCTTTCTTGGGCCTGGCGAGTGGGCCTGTGAGCCTTATTTTTCAAACCCTATCAGTTCTTTTTAATTTATCACACTATATTGATCACAAAAAAATTGTAGGATTAAAAGATCTAGAGTAGACTAGAACTCATAATAGTTGAATTACCTTAATTTCTACGTATTTTTAAAGTTAGTGAATAAGGTAAATCATATTTTAGTGATGAGGCATAAGAGGCACATTTGCAAATGGATCCATCTCACGGTAACATGGGGAGAGATTGGAATATTCATATTATTAAACTAGCAATCCCGATAATTTGGATCTAATATAACTACTAGAGCATCATTAAGATCGGAGTTTGGTTAATTAAACATTTATTTATAAGAGCTTATACCTTTAGTACTTTATTCAATAATCTATTTGTATTTAGATGTATATTTTTAAAAGCATTTATGCATCATTTTAAAGTGTTTGAATGTATTACTACACAAGCACTTATAATAGCTGAAATTACCTAAAAGACCATCATAAACACTTAGAAAATTGAAGTGTTTTGATAAATAAGCATTATCTGTAATTTTTAAAAATTAAAAAAACTAAAGAACAAAATATATATATATATATATATATATATATATATATATATATATATATATATATATATATATATATATAAAGTAAAGATTCACTATATACTAAAAACATTTATCATTCACATGTAATCTCTAGTATAAAAAATAACTAATGAATCATACTCTCCTCTTCACTTTTGTTTTTATATGCATCAAAGAAGTTATAAAAACTAAATATTCTCAGAGTTTTTTCTTAGTTCTGAAATATTAATTTTGGTGTTTTTACATAAATTAGAGCGTGATACTATCATAAATAAAGTTAAGGTGCAAAGAGCATGAAGGAGTAAAAACCTCGTGAGGCTTTGAGGAGAAAGGCACATTTGAGGCGCGGGCTTTTTTAAGTGATGCGCACCCTACCTAATATAAATAAAAATTACATATCTTATTAAATATTGTCTATAGTTTTTATCTAATAATAAAGTATAATGAAGGAGATGACATCAAACATAAAAATCAAAATCAGGAGTGTTTCACATCATCACAAACATTTCTAAAACAAAATAACAAACTCCATTATCGCTTCCCATCATCACAAAAATTATAAGTTTCAAAACAAAATAAACACTCATGGATCTACATCTAATTCTAAATCAAGAAAATCGTCATCAATATCATTCTTCTCTTCATCAATAGAATTTTTTTTTCTATTTTTTAATTAAATGCCTTTTTTTTTTCAAAATATTTACCTATTTTTAAATTTTCGGAAGTTGTTTTCTATTTTCATTATTTTTTACATAATTTTTCGGAATTTACTTCATTATTTTTCATAATTTTTTCCTATTTTTTTATGTAATTTTTCAAAAAATTTACCTATTTTTCATATAATTATTTTTCGGAAGTTGTTCTCTCTTTCTTCATTTTTTTTCAAAATGACATTTTTATCATTAAGATGATTAGTTTTAGTATTTTCTATAAGTTTTTTTAAAACTTTTTTTATAAGCTTCTCCATAAAATTTATTGAAATAAGTTAAAATTTGTTTATATATAATATGGTCATGAGTTATTTTTATAAGCTTTTCCAAACATTTATAATTTTTATAAAAATGTTTATGTGAGAAAATAAGTTCAAATAAATTATAAATAAGCTATAAAAAATACTTATATAAGAAGATAAGTCAAATAAACTATAAATAAGCTCTTCTACACGCATCCTAATTGCTTTAAGACACCGAAAAGAAATATATTTAATGCCGAGTTTTTTCTTCTTTTTTTTCATTTCCTCTTTTTCTTTCTTTTCTTTATTTTCTCTAAGTAACCAAACCAAATTATGACATGGCTGGATGAGGAGGATTATATTCGGTTTTCTGGCGGCCCGAGGCCGGCCCAGGGCGGGCGGGAGAGCTGTTGCCCGGGGCCCAGATATAACATGCTAATATTATGTGTGTTATATAATATGTTAATATTTTTATTTCTTTATTTCTTCTCTTTCTCTCAACACCAACATTCATTTCTTCTTCTTCGGGTTCTCTTGGCTCCAAAACAGCAAACTACCACAGCTCGACAGTCGCCTCCACGGCTCCACCTTCTTCGAGTTCTTAGATCTTCAACTCTCATATATCTTAGTCTCTCTCATAAAGTACGATTTTTTTCTAATTATTTTCCTCTTTATTTTGGTTTTAAGGTTTTCCCATATTATTTTTTGTTCTTGATTTTTAGGTTTTTGGGTTTGGGTTGGATTTTTTATTCAAATTTTGGTTTGTTCTTCTGTTATTGGGGTTTAGGGGTTTTTGAGTTTGTTTCGTTATTTGGTTTTTGAGTTTTTTTTTTTCCGTTATTTTTGTTCTTGATTTTTAGGTTTTTGTGTTTGAGTTTGGATTTTTTATTTAAATTTTGGTTTGTTCTTACGTATTGAGTTTTAGGGTTTTTTTTTTTTTTTTAATTGTGTTTTTGGGTTTGCTGTTATTCGGTTTGAGTTTTTTTCGAGATTATTTTTTTGTTGAGTGGGAATTGAGGGTGAATAGGCCATGAGATCCTTGCTTTGAATGGGATATTGGAGCTGTTAGTCTTTATTGAAAAGCCAAAGGAGAAAGCACTCGACTCAAGTCTCGAGGTGTGAGTCGTGTGACAGTGGGTATGGGAGGTGTGTGTGTGAGTTGGCCAGAAAAGCCAAAGCACTCAACCTCCAGGCTATACTTTTACCTAAACAACAAGAAATGTCATTGTTGTCGTTAAGTTGCCTCAACTTTGATCTTCCGTTTGTTGTTGCATAAGCTCTTGGGAAAAGGGTTATTGAAATTTGTCATTTGAAAGCATATTATCCATATAAATATAATCTAGGGAAGGAAGATGGATAGATGGATTGCTTGTCATTTGAAAATTTGAAATTACATATGAAATGGAATGGAAGAATGAGAAGCTGGGTGTAGAGAAAAAGCAATTTGGACTCATTGTGTAGGATAGGGACCAGTGGTGGATCGGATGTAGACTTGATTTCACTTTACCCTCCATCATGTTATTTTTGTGATTTAGTATAGAAATTATCATTTTAGTGTGATTGTTCACTCGAGATGTTTTCAGATTTTCGAGTTGCATTTGGGTTTAAAATTGGGTCGTTTTTAAATACAAACTTATAACGAACCTCTTTCCATATTCAGTCTTAAAATTGTTCTTTTTATATTCTTCTTTTTTATATGATGTTGCCTAAAAAACATTTATCAGTAGTGAAAAAGAAAAGCAGATAGAGGAGATAGTAGAATCGCAAGGAGCTATTGATAAATTTGTTTCTTAAAAGTAGAAGAGGAACCTTCTAAAAGATTGAGTGTAGACAATCTTGAACAATCTAATAAGTTAAATGATGAAAATCATATCTAATGAAGACTCTATTAATTTGAATGATCATGATAATGTGACAAATCATATCAATGAGGATAATACTTATTGAATGGACATGATAATGTTGCCAAATACCATCCTAATATTGAAGTTGTAGGTATTGATGAACACTTAGTCCACTAATTTGGATATTTATGATCCTAGGGAATTGGGAAATCTCAAATAAAGATAAGGATATTTTAGTTGAAAAAGGGCTATAAAGGGAATTAAATCTTGAGTTCCTTTAGATAAATAAATCTAGGCATTTTTCTATATGTAATATTCTAGAAAGATGAAGTAGGAAGTGCAGATAGAAAATGGTGGTTTACTCTCTAAACATAGTGATTAAAAGTATATTGCGCTTTGTTGCAAATTGTTCACAACTCAGACACAACAAAAGTTTTATGAAATGATGGATAAATGATTGGAAGCATCTTAGTGAGAGACTCAAACAACATGAGAATAATATTGAGCATATATTTAACATGAATACTTGGATTGAACTAAGAGTAAATTAAAACATAATGAAACAATTGAAATAAAAGATTTTACGAGGATTTTCAGGAGAAGAGCGTTGGAGACAAGTTTTAATGGAATGTTGTTTGCTAATCTCCCAAGCTTCAAAAATAGTTTTAGCTTTAGGATCAGCCGAAACTTTATCGGGATAGTAATGGTAATTTTTTGGGGTTAATTAAAATGATTCTGATTTGATTTGATAATCTCTGAGATCATGTTAGACGTATCAATCAAAATTCATTACCATTACATCTTGGTCATAAATTCAAAATGAGTTAGTTTCTCTTTTAGCCTATAATGTTAAAACCTCTATGATAAGGATGTCAAGAAGCAAAATATTTCACTATAATTCTTGATTGTACACAGGATGTGAGCCATCAAGAACAAATGACTCTAATAATTACGATATGTAAATATGTCTAGTAACAAATAAATAGAAGAGTACTTTTTAGAGTTCTTGAATGTGGATGATACATCTGGATTAGGGCTAATGAATTATTAAATGCATGTAAGTCTCTTGATGCGAATATTGTAGTGATCAGAAATTAGGTGTGCATGGATTTCCTAATATGAAAGGAAAACACCCGAGGAGTTCAAGAGATTATGAAATAAATCGAGGACTTTATATGTATGCTTGTCATAGTCTTAATCTTACTCTTTGTGATACAGCACATTCTTGAGTTAAAGCTGTTTCATTATTTGGAATTGTGCAACGTATATAATATTCATTATTTGCAAATTCTACTAAAAGATGAAGAATTTCACTTGATAATATTCTAGGACTTAACGATTCAGAAATCTTTGTGTAATGCTACGATGGAAAGTCGAATTAAAGTAGTAAAGCCTAATTGATTTTCAAACACCTCAAATTAGGTTAGCTTTGTTGCAATTGTATAAATCTTGCAGATGATGCAGAGTCAAAAGTGAAGCGAAGTTTGTGATTCCCTTGAGAGTTTTGGTTTTTACTTAGTATGGTTATTTGGTATGAAATTTTATTTGCTATTAACATGGTAGTAAGAGTTTCAATCAATCCATGTGCATTGACACTACAACAAAGGAATTGGAAGGGTGTAATGTTATTTTTTGAAAAATATAGAAATGAAGGTTTGAATCAAATGAATATTGCTAAAGTCTTGCATTTGACATGAATAGACATTATTAAATAGCGTTGTGTTTTTAGGAAAAACAATTTGATGAGAATAATCATGATGAAGAAATACAATCGGTATGAGGAGTCCTTTGAGTCAAGTGTTTCTTGGTTGTTGTAGATATGGCAATTGCTTCTTTGAAAGATAGATTTGAGCAATTAAATATATTTGAAAATATTTTGGATTCTTATTTGATTCAAGTTAAGTCGTTGGGTGATAATGAATTGAAGATCTTGCACTAAATTTAAGACTACTTTTCTCATAATAATTTGTCAGATGTTGATGCAAATGACCTTTTTTTAAATGAAGTGTTGCAAATGACGTGCCGATAATGTTAATGTCTACACATGGGGAATTCTCGAGTTGATAGAAGTTACTTGATTGTTATCGGGAAATGTTTTAATTGCATAAGATCTATTATAACGATCTGGTATTGTAGCATCTGGAAAGAAGTTTTGAAGTTAAAATTATTGAAATCACTTGAGGTGCGTCGATATCCTGAAAGATTGAATATTTACTTGATTTTATGTATTGAGAAAAATATGTTAGAAAAATATCACAAATGTTGACACTATTATCAATGATTTTGCATCTAGAAGTAACTCAAGACAATTTTTTATGAACATTTGTCTTAATCTAAAATTAAATGTTTTTATTTAGTTTCATAAAATAATTTTGTTTGTAGGTAATAAAACTATTTTGTTGTTTTTTCTTATGTACATGAACTTTGTGCTCTCATTAAGGCACTTGTACATTCACTTTGTTAGGCGCCGAAAATGTCAGGGTAGGCGGCTGCGGCATTTCGCCTAAGTCCTCTTCGCAGCTCGACAACGATTGTCGTGGCGCCGCATGCACATTCTTCCGGCCCGCCTGACATGATTGTCCGGGAACCGCACCACCACCTTGTTCCTCCGGCAGCTCACCACCAGCTAGTTCTTCCGGCAGCCCACCACCACCTAGATCTTCGGGCAACCCACCGCCACATGATTTTCCGGGATTCCCACCACCACCTAGCTCTTACGGCAGCCCATCACCAATTGGTACTCTTGGAATTGCGCCACCACCTAATTCTCCAGCAACTCCTGTTCGACCTGGAATTGCACCGCCACCTCTTCTTCCGCCTAGACAACCCCGCCGTCGTAGTCCACCACTACTCAACCTCCAGCCTGGACCACCAGCTGGTCTTCCCACCAGATCACCAGCTCGTCGTGTTCCACCATCAAACAAACTTCCGCCGCCAAGACCACCGTCTCTTCCTACTGCACCACCACCTCGCCGCCCTAATGCTACACCACCTACTAGTCCTCTGCCTAGACCTCCAGCCTATCACCCTTCTCTTCCACCCAGATCTCCACCTCCTCATTATATTACTACTACTGTGCGTCTCTCTAAATCTCCACCAAGACCATACACTGGGGGAAAATCACCACCGTACGATCCCCCAAAATCGACTCCACGGATCAGCAGGGGAGCAGCATCAGTTTCAGGGACTAAAGGAGGAAATCAGGGACCATCATCAAGCTCGGAGACAAAGAGTAATAGAGGGAATCAAGGAGGACCATCATCAAGCTCAGATACAAAGGGAGGGAGGCAAGAAGGTTCAAGCGAGGGAGGAGGTGGAGGTGGTAATGAAACCACTAGTACTGAAGCTGCTGCAGAAAACAGACCAAGGAACTGGGAGCTCAGACCTAATCCTGCCACTTCTTTACACCCTGATTCCCCCCAAAAACAATGCCTTCCTTTTCCTAACAAGTACTGCTGCAGCTGCTCCATACTCTAACATAAACTAACCACAAATAAATGTTTCATATTTTCAGATGATGAAATGACTGAATGTATAGTTTGGTCAAACTTTTGATTTGATGGAAATATAGATATAGATAGATAGATACCATGTTCATAAAATTAGGGGTCACTTTGTACATATGCCAAGGTTTAATGGAAATACAATAAGCAACCTACCATTCATTTCAAAATTGTTTATTGATGTATTTTTATACATAAAATTAGTTTGTCATGACTCATCCAATAGTGTTATAAATACTTATAACATATTGTGGATGACAACACCGTTACCCTCTTATTCGTACTCTTAGGTGCCGTTTGGAACTCCATTAGTATTAATGAAAGAAAATAGAGAAAAATCTATTATTACTAAGGAAAGAAAATAGAGAGGAAAGTTGGAAAAAAAGAAAATTTTGAGTAAAATAAAAAATAGATTTAAACTTAATACATTAATTTTATATGCTTATTCAAACTCATTTTATCTTTCCCTTAACATATAATATATATAATTATTAAAAATTTAAAATATATAAAATTTTGGAAGATTTTGATTTATAACTATTTTTCTATATTTTTCATGTGAATGGAACATGATAAAATTATTCTTTAAAAAAAAATTTTCTTTCCCTACTACTTTTCAAGTCCAAATCAAAGCTTACTAGGCTAGTATCCCGTGACTTGAAGTAAGAGTTTATAAATTACCAAAGGATATTGAACAAAAAAAGATCTTTTCTTGTCCCATTTTCTTTTATTTTCTCTCTTTTAATTAATTTATTTGTTCTATAACATCCTAATCTTTCTAATGTATAAAAGATTTGAAATTCAAATAAATAATAGTACTATAAAAAGTATAAAATTGATCTTCAAAATTTAATTATCCAATTCTTAACTTACAATATTCATTTAATGTAAATGCAAAACCACCCCTTTCAATTCCTTGTTTTTTTTTCCTTCCCAAATCTCATGCACGCATTTCTTGCCTTGTTAATTGGTTTGTTGGGGAATAACTGTTGGAATAAATGACATTCATTGTCATTTACTCCTTGAGGAGTCCAAATGGCAGGGAGTCCAACGTTTGGCTTGTCAAACGTTGGTTTCCACGAATGTTAAGTGCCGCCTTTAGCCTATAAGGTGAGACTTCGCACAACCAGAAAAGGTTTTTTTGTTTGAGTTTATCAAAGAGTGATGTTGATTTGTCGCCTCGAGACGAGAATTTAGTTCCGGGCAGTGTCCTAGGTGTTGAGGTGATGCTAGCATCCTTGGGTGTATCGCAGGAAAGCAGGCGTTGGTGGAAAACTACCAAATGGGGAGATGTGAATCTGTTTTAAGGAGATCGTGTGACTCTCACGAGACTGGCATTCAACGTAATTGGTTTCCGGGTTTTGTTCTTGTAATGGTCTTTCTCGCAGTCTTTACTTTCTCTCTGTAATCCTTGTAACAGCTGTAACAATAACAACGATAACTTCATGTCAATGGTTAAAGGCCCTCAGTAAATATTTGGTTGGTGAGAAAAGAAGAAAACGGAAGGATCATGTGTTTGCACAAAGAAAAGTTGAAGACGGCAGGGAAAATCTCTAGCCTTTTCCATGCTCTCTGCTATCTGAAAATTACTCCAAGGTAATGAGGAACCATTTGACACCTTCTTGGTTCATGGATTTTTGGTAAGAGGAACCCTACAAACTCTGAGGAAGACTCTTCAAATGTTTTTTCAGATTCAGGGCAGACTGACTGAAATGGCCAGTTCTACATGTTTTAAGCCGTAATTTGTGCCTTTATTCATCTAAGGTTTTTCTTTTTCTTTTGCTTCTTTTTTTTTCCTTTCTAATATCTTGGAGAGAAAAGGAAGAAAAAGAAAAAAAAAAAAAGATTTTATTAAGGCTACTTTTGGAACCCGAAAAGTATTGGAGAAAAAAATACAAAGAAAAATTATTTTCTTATGTTTTGTTTCATCATGAAAAATATTTTTAAAAAATCAAATATAATCAAAATTTCTCAAATTTTTACAAATTTATAAATTTTTCTTAGTTCATATATAATAAAGAGAACCAAATAAAATGAGTTCGAATATACATAGAGACTTAATTTAATAAATTCAAATCTCCTTTTTTTTATTTTCATCCAAATTTTATTTTCTTTCATTTTTCTTCTTTATTTTATTTCTTAGTATTTTCCGGTTCCGAAGTCTGGGTTCAAGGTTTGGCATTCTGATCAATGAAGAGTTTGATAAAACCAAGAAGCGTCTTCTCTTATTCTTGAAGCAATTTTCAGACATGTTAACAAGAGGCAAGAGGACTTCCCTGTCATCCTCGACGTTTTTTTTTTGAAGAAAGAGATGAAAAAGAAATCACATAACACTATTAATCATGAGAGTACAAATTTCCATCCTCCACCATCGGTGGATGAGAAACATAAAATAGAACCAAACAAGCATCTTTTTCTTGAATACAATCTGTAAAACTTGGGAAAAATCGAATTTTTCTAAAACAAGAGAAAATAGTAATTTACCACTACAGTACAGGTTGAAAACCTATAAATCTTTTAGATCTCAAATGACTAAACAGACCTCACCACTGGATTCGTCACGCAAAACCTAGTTACCTAGACGAATTTCGTTGAATTCTGAGATAGTTGAAATTTCACGTTTTTCAAAGCAGTTATTGTCGGGTGACATATGGCAAGTCATATGTCAAAATACATGTATGTAGGACACATGGCAAGTCATGTGTCAACATGCATGCAAGTGGAAATGTCTATAAAATGGTAGGAGACCAGTTCGTAGAGGAAGGCAGGAACATAAAGGAATAGAGAAGGAAAATAAAAGGGTGAGAAAGGAAAGAAAGAAAGAGAGAGAAGGAGAAGAAAGGGAGAGAGAAAGAGGGAGAAAAGGAAGTCAGTGTTTTGACGGTCGGAACTCGTCGAACCAAGAAGTAAAGTTCGTATATTCGACGAGGGTTACCCTTCAAGAGGTAAGGATTCTTCTTACTTTGGTTTATTTCCACCCTAAGGGGCTATTTGTAAAATATAGGAATGCTACCCTATTTTGATCACCGGTTTTAAGTTAGGAAACAAAAGAAATTTGGACTCAAGTCCTTTATAGAAATTGTAGCTGCATCTATATGAACGATGTTGGAAACTTTGGATCACTTTAAGTGGAGCCTTTACTCAGTTTATGGTCCATTTCCCGGGATGGTCGTAGCTTAGGCTATCTCTTAATTTGTGTCCGGATTTCAGGACTAGTTGTCGATGCTGATTTCGCACTTATTTTGGGACTGAAATTCTGGACTGAGGTTCAGGACTATCCCGTGGCCATGTGGGATTGGATGTGTGGCCTAAGTATGGCATGTTTATGGCCTGGATTTGGACAATCCTAGGGCTGGATCTTGAGCTGATCTATGTCCGAGTGGTGGCATGTTTGTGTGGCTTGTGATGGTTGTATGTGTCACGCCCCTACCCCCGCCTGGGCGAAGAGAGGGGGGCGCAATATGGGACTAGGACTCTTTAACTGATTTTCTGACATTTGTGGGCCCATTTCATAAATAAATCCATAAGGAAATAAAACTTCTAGTACTACCACCGTAGTGGTGTTTGAACTGTCCTATACATATTCCTGAGTCTCATTTACTTGTACATAAGCAAATTCCACTATTACCAAAAAATTTTACATTTACATTCCAAAACCAAAAATCAAAACCTACATCAGGTGGACTCCTATTGTTGTGTTGTACATTGTATGTGAATGCCTCGAGATGTCCTCTTAGGTACCTACGAATGAAATACGATGCTAAGATAGCAGTGAAACGGATATCAAATGTGATAACCCAGGAAGTGGTCTAATTATAGATACATATAACATAATGTGTATGTTGGAGTTTACGTATAAACGAATTCTATAACAGAGTTTTCTTATTCAAAACGAAGATCTTTATGCAGAAGGTACTACGTGAATACATTCGAATGGCAAATTGATTTCTTAACTCTTATTGTATTCATTATTGATTCTTATCATATAAATGTTTAATACATATAGGCCGATAACAATGAATGAGAGGGACGCAGCATAATAGGTACCCGAAGGTATTGTACATTACTAAACAGAGATGCTGAAGCATAATACGTGTCTGCCCATGTAACAGAAATGTCGTAGCGCTAACAGGAGTGTCGTAGCGATGGCATTAATGCGCCACGTAGCGAGTTTATTAGCACTAGTAGGAGTGTCGGGCACTAGTAGGAGTGTCGAAGCACTTAACAAAGACGTGTCTGCCCACGTAACAGAGGTGTCATAACACAATGCAGGAGTACCATCGCACTGAACATACATGCCTATTCACTCACTATCCGGTCTCCGACAGGCATACAATTATATGTGTTTTCGAGCTTGTTATTTTATTCTTAATCACATTAGCAAATAAGGGCAAGAAACAATGTTTGCCCAACGGCGAAACGGCGAGGTACAAAACATTTTTCATATAACTTTTATACATGTACTAATCCTTTCATTCGGAATTAACGGAAAATAGAACAAAACAGGGTTGAAGGACCGGTACTCAAACCTTAAACAACTTTGAGTATCGGTACTCAACTTTCAATACCGGTACTTAACATCCTCTGGACCAAAAACAGTTTTGAGGACCGGTACTCAACTTTCAGTACCGGTACCCAATACCCTCTAAACCAAAAACAACTTTGAGTACCGGTACTCAACTTTCAATACTGGTACTCACCTGCGATTTATGCAGGTTTGCCTCTTTTCACTCAAAATTTCTAACCAAAAATTAACCCAAAATGAACTAAAACCGAAAAAAATCACTTTTATACAAAGATAGGGTTCTTCAAACCTAAACATAGGCAAAGAGAGAGTTAGGAGGGTTTCCTAACCAACAAATCCATACTTTCCTTACAAGAATTCCATACTAACAAATATGAGAGTTCCAAACCTGGATTTCTTCTCTTTTTCTTTTCCTTCTGTTTGCTTAAACAATTGGAAACCCAAAAATTTCTTCTTCTCTAAACCGTAAGCCCTAACACTCCAAAGCCAAAATGAGAACTTGTCTCATTCCAAGACAAATTTGATCTTATCCCCTCATTTGTTATAAGGCCTTGTTTGGCTCATACCTCTTTTTGACTTAATTTCTTAGCTCTCAAGACTTTAGTCCTTCCACTTCATCCTATTTGAAAATCAACTTATCTAAATTCCTACAATAACATATCATCTTCTTGTTTTATGACCTTTGGGTCCTCATTTTACAAATTACCAATTTAACCTTTACTTCTTCAAAAATCCTGGTTATATCCTTCTTCACACTTAATTTCCAAAAAAATGCTAATTTTACTTATATTATACCCTAAACATATATAAAACTACTAGGGTATAATTCAGTGTTACAACTGCCCCCTTTCCCCATTAAAATAGCACCCTCAAAATTCATAATTCGAATCAAAAAGTTGTGGATACTGTGCTCTCATTGTTGATTCTGGTTCCCAAGTGACTTCTTCCATACCATGGTGTTGCCAAAGCACTTTTACAAGAGAGTAATTGCTTGTCTTCGTTAGCTTGTTTTACTTCACGACGAATAGCGCTTTTGGCTCTTCATCAAAAGTGAAGTCTGATTGCACTTGTATATCTTGTACTGATAATATGTGTGATTCATCATAACGGTATTTTTGAAGCATTAACACATGGAACACATTAGGTAATTTGGATAACTCCGGTAGGAGAGCCAAACGATAAGCAATTGTTCATATTCTTTCCAAAATCTCATAAGGTCCGATAAACCTTGGACTCAAATTTCCTTTCTTTCCAAACCGGAGTATCTTCCTCCATGGCGATACTTTCAAGGATACTTTATCTCCGACTTCATATTCAATATCCGTTCTTTTCAGATCTGCATATGACTTTTGTCTATCACTAATAGCTTTTAATCTTTGTTGAATGATCCAAACTTTTTCTTCTGTTTCTTTCACTATGTCAGGACTAATTACTTTATGCTCGTTCAATTCTATCCAACATATAGGAGTTCTACATTTTCTTCCATACAAGGCTTCATAAGGCTAATAACTGTTGTTATAGGCAAATTCCATAAGGGAAATATACCTGTCCCAACTTCCAGGAAAATCTAGCAAACAACCCCACAGCATATCTTCTAACACTTGGATTACTCTTTTAGATTGTCCATCTGTTTGTGGATGGAAGGCAGTACTAAATTTCAGCCGAGTACCCAAGGCTGACTGTAGTTCTTTCCAAAGCCTTGATGTAAATCGTGGATCGCGGCCAGACACTATGGACAATGGAATCCCATGTAATCGGACGACCTGCCTACATACAACTCCGCGAACCGGGCCCATGAACAGTCAAGCCTGACCGTAAGAAGTGAGCAGTACTTTATTCAGTTACAATTACCCAAACTGAATCATGTTTCATTTGGGTGAGGGGAAAACCAAACACAAAGTCCATAGTTATATTGTCCCACTTCCATTGTGGAACTATAATGGGATTTAACAGACCAAACAATACTTGATGTTCAACTTTTACTTGCTGACAACTTAGATATTTGGACACATAGCCCGATATATCCTTTTTCATCCCTCGCCACCAATAGTACCATTTCAAATCCTGGTACATCTTGTTACCTCCAAGATGCATGGTAAATACGGTATTGTGGCTTTCATACATCACCTTCTTTCTCAATTCCAGGACATTTCGTACACATAATCTTGTCTTGTAATACAAACCTCCATCTTCTTCTATAGAATAATCAGTCGAGACTCCATTTCTGACTAATTGTACACTTTGTTGTAACTTGACATCATTTTTCTAAGCCTCAATCATCATTTGCCTCAACTCAGGTGTAGCTCTGAATTGAGCTAACAAAGCTCCATTAGACTCAAATCTCCATGCACATTCTTTCAAGGACAAACCAAAAATCATTTTTCTACTAAAAGCATCTACCACCATATTAGCTTTTCCTAGGTGGTAATCAACTATGCAATCATAGTCCTTCAATAACTCTAGCCACCAACGTTGCCTCAAGTTCAGTTCCTTCTGAGTTAACAAATACTTAAGACTCTTATGATCTATAAATATCCTACATTTTTCACCATATAAGTAGTGTGTATATCTTGAAGAACACAACCATTGCCAATCATGTGTGGGATGTTTTGCTCATGTGTCTTTCAACTCTGTCCTTCAATTTTCATAGGGTCTACTCTAATACCCTCTGCATATACAATATGGCCTAGAAACGACACTTCCTTAAGCCAAAAATCACATTTACTTAACTTAGCAAACAACTTTTTCTCAAGATTTGTAACACTATCCTCAAATGTTGTTCATGCTCTTGTGCATCCTTAGAAAACACCAAGATATCATCTATAAATACTACGACAAACTAGTCCAAATAAGGGTGGAATACCCTATTCATCAAGTCCATGAATGCAACCGGTGTATTAGTCAACCCAAATGGCATTACTAAAAACTCATAATGACCATATCGAGTTCTAAACGCTGCTTTCAAAACATCCACATCTTTCACTCGAAGTTTATAATATCACAATCACAAGTCTATCTTAGAAAATACACTTGCCCCTTTCAACTAATCGAAAAGATCTTCTATTCTCAGCAACAGATATTTATTCTTTAATGGTACCTTATTTATTTGCCGATAATCAATGCACATCGGTATCTTTCTTTTAACAAACAATGCTGGCGCACCCTAGGCGGGGAAACATTGGGTGGACAGAATCCCTTGTCCAGCGGCTCACGTAATTAGTCTTCAACTCTTTTAGTTAGTTGGAGGCCATGCGGTAAGGTGCCACAGAAATGGGAGTCGTCCCATATGAGTTCGATAAACGGTCACTTCTCTTTAGGGTGGCAAACCAGGTAATTCCTCAGGAAACACATCAAGGAATTCTTTTATCACCGAAATATTTTCTAGATTTACCTGTCCCCTCTTAGAGTCAAGTACCAAAGCCAAAAAAGCTTCACAACCCTTTCTAAGAAAACGTCGGGCTTGCATAGCAAAGATTACATTTGACACTGAATCAGATTGAATACCATGCACAGTTACTTCTGACAGGTCAGAACATTTAAGCAATACCATTTTCTTATCACAATCAACTATAGCCCAATGTTTGGATAACCAATCCATTCCCAAAATCAAATCAAATTCATGGAAGGGTAAAGCAATTAGATCAACCGGAAACTCTCTATCATGGACCCTGAGAGGATAGCTCTTATACACTCAATTGACACTAACACTATACCCCAGGGGATTGGTAACAAACATGTCGTATGCTAAAGGCTCTACTGATGGCAATTTATCACTCAATTATCCAATGCATATATACAAATGTGCAGAACTAGGATCTATCAAAGCATTCATTTCAATGTAATAAAGAGTGAAATTACCCGTAATCACCCTTGGTGCATCCTAATCTTCATGAGCTCTCATAGCATAAGCTCAAGTTAGGGTTGTAGTAGTAGGGCGATTTACTATCTATGATACAATACCTTTTTTTTGCTGCCCCGAACTACCTCGCCCTCTACCTCTATTACTCATCAGTGGAGGTACATTTGATCCCCCTCTACTACTTCCTTGAGGATTTCTAGAAATCCCCGATCCTTGTGGACAATTTTCCATCAAATGGATCGTGCTTCCACATCGGAAACACCCCCCAATTACCCATCTGCAAATACCAAGATGACGTTTATGGAAGTGCAGGCATTCAGGTCTTCCCTTTTGTCCGGTTGAAGTACCTCTATTGGAACCCTATGTCATGGTAGGTCCTTGTCTCCTACCTCTTGTAGCAAAACCTTATACCGATTCAACTTGAGATTCTCTAGCTCTTTTACCGGAGGAGGAGCTACCTCTTGAGAACTTTCTTTCTGAATTTCTTTCCTGACTCTTCATTTCCGATTTCTCCATTTTCATAGCCACCTGCACCAGCTGATAAAAATTTACTACTTGCAACGATGTAACAACCGTGAGGTACCTTTTTATTAACTCCTTTAGGCCATCCTCAAACTGTCTACATCGGAAATTTTCAGCAAGGACTAGTTTTGGTGCATACTTACTGAGGCAGCTAAACTCCTTTTCATACTTCGCCACTATCAAATCCCCCTGTTTCATATTCAGGAATTGCTTCCACTTGGTTTCCTAAGAGTCATCGGTGACATACTTTGTCTGAAATTCTCAGACAAAGAAGTCCCATGAAATTGGTTCTAGAAGCAATGGATTTCTTAGAACTAGCTTCTACCAATCATAAGCTACACCTTGCAGCAATAGACCGCACACTTGGCCATTTGTTCAGGTGGACATTTTACTTCGTCCAAAGTTCTTTGTAATTTCTCCAGCCAAAACTCGGCTTTATCAGACTCTTCTAACTTGTACCATGGAATTCTTCCACTCCATGCTTTCTTACATAATCGATCGGTACTCTTAGGGTAGTGAGTCTATCTAAGACCCTTACCATATCCTGAGAAATTTTTACCAACGCTTCGATTGACACATGATCACTTCTATCTGACCCGGACGGACCAGAGACAGATGGATTAAGATCCATAGGATTGACGCTTTCAACTGTTTCCTCTACTACTTCCTAGGATCAATCCATTTTAAACAAAAAACAAAACAAGGACATCTGCATTGGGCCAACACAATACTATGTAGGTACATTTTTAACCTAATAGTTCTCCTAGAACCACCTAAACCTTGACTCTGATAATCCAAAAAATGCGCCTAAACCCACAAACTGATCTCCACTCAATTGTCATATACACAGCCTTGGCGAGAGAGAGGCCTGACACGGAGGCTGGACTCTTTAGCGGATTACCGACATTTGGGCTGTTCATAAATAAATCCATAAGGAAATAAAACTTCTAGTACTACCATTGTAATAGTGTGTTTAAACTGTCATGTACATATTCCTTAGTCCCATTTAGTTGTACATAAACAAATTCCACTATTACCAAAAAATTTTACATTTACATTTCAAAACCTACATCAGGTGGACATCTATTGTTGTGTTGGCCCTGTTATATGTGGAATGCCTGGAATGTCCTCTTCAGTACCTATAAAACCCGAGAAAATTCTATTTTTTGAAAAAAGGTAAAATGGTAATTTCGGTCAAAAATCGAAATTTTTCTAGATCTCAGATGACAAAACGAGACTTCACCGTTGGACTCATCCTCGCGAGAAATCTCGCTTCTACAAAATAACCAGATGCTGAGACGTTGAATTTCCACGTCTTCGAGCACCAGTGTCGGGTGCCGTAAAACAACTTGTGAGAAACATGTGATGTATTAAAATTAAACTGCTACGTATGCGTGTGACCCAGCGTGTTGCGTGATTAATGAGGAAAAGAGATAAATGGCTTAGATTAAGCCATTTGTCAAAAACTTTAAAAATCGAATATGACACAAAGGGAATTAGTAGAAAGAATTAAAAAGATTAAAAATAAAAACAAAGACCATCTTGCTACTCCATTTGGCTGCGGAGTGCGATGCGGAGTGAGGGGAGAATAGAGTTTTAGTGAGAGAAAATACAACTACTCTCGTTCCTGTTCGGATAGTGGTTCTCGTGAACAAGAAGCTCGCTCCTACGCTACAAGGAGCTACATGGACATCGATTTTGTGAGTTAAACAACTTCCAAGAGGTAGGGGTCTTTTCCTACTTGGTTTATTCTTTAGCTAAGAGCCATTTTAATGGATAGGGATTTGTTAAGGCCTGGATGGCCATGTTTTCGGTCTCAAAATATTTGGACCGAGTGAATAAAATCCCTAGAGTGGCCGTGAACAGTGCCGAGACCTAGGGTTTTATTGTTCACGTGATTTGTGTGTGATTTTTGTGTTGTTAGGGTGATTCAAAATGAATTGTTTGAATTGTTTAGTAGCCCATGTGAGCTAATTTTGATGTTATTGACATGAATTGAATAACATGATGTATGTGAGTTAATTTTGTTAATATATGCATGAAAAAAAAAATATTAGCATGAATTGTTTGGAAGTAGCATGTGCATTCCATATACAGGCACCCCAGAATTGTGGAATTGTGATTATGACATGAAAGAAAAATAAAGGAAAATGGTTGTGAAAGGAATTTCAATGGAAGATTTTCCGAAGAATTGGGTTGGGAGATTGTCCAACAATTCACGTCGGAGGGGCCCATGAGTTGTTTGGAGATTATCAATAAATTAAGCCTCGAAGAGTTTGTCACAAATGGAATTTCAAACCTGGTAGTAGTTTGAGTCAAAATTTTTGTTTTAAAAGCTGCCTTTTCTCACATTTAGCTTAGGCATGTGTGAAATTAGTGAGTTTCGAGAGATATGGGATTGGGCATATAGACATTCAGGTAGAATCATGTATTTGCTTAGGTGTGTTTGGTTGCCATTACATGTGCACTTAGGTGGGGAGTAACGCATGTAGGAAATTATCACTATTGGGCATTGCTCGCCTGACCAGAGGACCATTATTTTAGGTGCGGGATTTATTCGAGAATCACGGTCTTGCTCATTAAAGGCAGCTTTTGAGAAGAAAGCCGATATATGTAGAACTGATTGATTATTTTTGTAAAACATGTATTAGAATTCCTAAATCTTAATATATCATTTGTGGCCTTGAGTGATGTATTAACTCTTGAACTATTGTAATAGTTGGTTAGATTTTTGGTGATGATGTGATGTATGGAATTTAAGTGACCATTTTACTCATGTAAGAAGTCTCATGATATGAGACACACAAGTTTCAGCCAGTTGACTTTCAGTTAATCAGCGGATGAAGTTTGGGGCGTCGCGAGGCAGTATCGGAAGCGTAGGTATCACATTCTTGCAGGGCCTTGAGGGACTTGGGCTTAGGCCATGGTCATTAAGGTATATGAGCATCATAGCTCGATGTTAGGGTTTAGTTATGTGATTACCTAGGCAGTCACGGGACAGGATTAGAACACTGCATGCTTTGTGTTTTATGTGTGCTTGGGTGTATAACATGATGTGTTGCATATGTTGTGTGATTTGTGTGCTTGGTGAATAGAACATAGGGAAAAAAATGTTGAGGAAATTTTTTTTTTTTTGAGGTTTTACAGTGTGTAAAACAGGAAAAATATATATATAAATACATATTTTAGTCCTACTTAAAGATGTGAATATATATATATATATATATATATATATATATATATATATATATATATATATATATATATATATATATATATATATATATATATATATATATATATCTCTACTACCCTCATATATATATATATAAATATTTTTATTAGTCTTCCAATAGGTGGAACAAAGAGGAAAAAAAATGAGTGAAAAAAAAAAATGTGTGTGCAGGGAAGCCGGATGGGCTACTACCCATTTTCCAGTTTTGGGTCACGATACAACATATTATATCGTGACAAGCAAGGGCTACCAATGCGAGGGCTTGCGGCGGGGAGCCATAAAATCACGGTAACAAGAGGCCCGCGACAAGGCAGGCTTTGCCGCGGCGGCGGCGACGCAGCGGTCGCGCGGCCGCAACCTACGGTCGTGTCGCGTCCTGAAATTTTGTATGAGAGCAGGAAGCGGCGATCTGGCGCTACGACCGCGGCGGCGGTAGCGGCGACCTGGCGCCGCGGCCCGGTATGGGTTACAGGTCTGTCTGATTTTTGTATACCATTGGCGGCGACCCGCTGGAATTATGTCTGATCACTATGGCGCTTCGATCGTGGCATGCGCCGCGACCGCGACTGCGACCGCGGCGATGCCCGTTGCGACGGCGCGTTGTAGCGACATAGAACCTGGTGCGATACAATTTTTTGTATCGCGACCGCGGTAGCCTAACACGCTTCGTGCGCGACGGCACTATAGCGGCTTCGTGAAGCGCGACAACGCGGCGCTGCGACGCAGTAGAAGAACCGCGGCATCTTGCCAATCGCGTATGACGTAAGCGTATGCATGCTGACCTGAAGTAGCGTCGCGTGCGGCACAGGTGCAGTGTGCACGCAGCCAGGGTTCAGGGTGTGCACACTATGCACCCAACCCAGTTTTGACCCAATGCACTGTTTATAGTCACTGTTTGGAGCACTGTTCACGGACACTATTCATGAACACTATTCACGGGGTTTTCAAAAAAATAATAATAATAAAACAAAACAAAACAAAACAAAATGAAATAAAATAAAATAAAATTTTTGTTGCGTATGATTTAAAGTATGGAAAAATCATAACTTGCCATTTTACATGTGTAGATGGCTAGTCGCAGGAAAGGACGTGTCACACCGTTCAGTCAGGCCAGAATGGCGGATCGAATCGAGGTTAGGCACGAGGCCCAGCATATCTTGGGACTCTTTACCCTTTTTTTCTTTTTTTTTCTCGGGCCCGAACTTGTGCCTGTGGGTATACAGAGCAATTTCTGTAATAACAAAATCATTTACATATCTGAAAGAACTACCAGGAGTGGTGTCCCGTCAATATCCCATGCACATATCTTGAGTCTCATTTACTTATACATATACAAAAGCAACTTTACATTTCAATTACATATTGAATCATGAGAACCTCTTGTAATGAACCCCTACTAGTGTCTTTGGCCAATTTGTATGCGAGAAGATCGCAAGATGTCTGCTCACGTACCTACACGGTTAAAAACCGTGCTAAGCTTTCACGCTTAGTGGAAGCATTATCTTATAACTATCTTGGTACCGTGCATTTATCTTTGAATCATAATAAACATCTAACAGTAACAGATATCAAAATCTTCATGAATTCATATAACACATTTACATACATAATTATCCTTGTAACAAACTTAGGCTTATTCAAATCTCTCGTATATGGTACTAAACTTATACTTATAGCAAACTTATACTTTCGGATCTTTTACCTTGACGGACTATTCTTATTCGATCTCGAGTGAGTCACATACTTATACTTATCTCCGTGGGACACATACTTATACTTATCTCCCGTAGGACACATACTTATACTTATCTCCCATAGGACACATACTTATATAGATCTCCCTCGGTATGCGGTCTTGAACATACATATGTAGGGGTGTATCTACGTACTTATGCTTCTATCTATCTTATACTTATTCAGATCTCCCGTGGGAGTTATAGAGCTTATCTTATCTACAGAGAATTTACTCTTAGGTACTACAAAGCTTATACTTATACCATAGGGCTTATACTTATACTACGGAGATTACACTTGTTTGGAGGTACCCGTAGGTACTACAGAGATATTACGGAACTTATTCTTATACGGAAGTACTAGTAAGTACTACTTGTTCAAACTCTCACAAAAGTACATACTTGTACTTGTATCGAGACGTATAAATATTGGGATCTCCCAAAGGACATCTCTTGAACTTAATTAGAAGCTAATATATCTGAAATCTCTCTTAGGAGTTACAGGTAAAAGGTACAGTAGGTACTAAGAACTTATACTTGTACTTAAGTATCTTATACTTGTACTCTGGAACATATCAACATACTAGGATATTATACTTGTAACTGCAGACTTATTCTTGTATTTCGGATCTTATACTTGTATTACGGAGCATATACTTGTCTTACGGATCTTATACTTGTATTACGGAGCTTATTCTTGTACTTCGGATCTTATACATGTATTACAGAGCATATACTTGTATTACAGAGCGTATACTTGTATTTCGGATCTTATACTTGTATTACGGAACTTATTCTTGTATTTCGGATCTTATACTTGTATTACGGAACATATACTTGTCTTACGGATCTTATACTTGTATTACGGATCTTATGCCTGTATTACGGGACTTATTCTTATGCGAAGGAACCATTGGAATACTATAAAGTAAGAACATATCATAATCATATCAAATACATACAAGGTCGGATCAGACTTATGCAGATACGGACATTAGTCCTTAATAGGTACAAATCACATCAAATACATATACCGAGTTCATACAGATTCAGAACATAACAAAAAACAAATAGATTTATAAGTTTATATCATAATCAAATTCAGACTTATACATATTCATGTCAAGGTATCTGAGTCGTCTCCTTTTTACAGGTTTCATGACTTTGTTATCTGGTCAGACATATGGTACCCAAAGATTTACCACAGGTATGGTACAAAAAGTATGCTAAACTATCTTTGGGTCTTATTCATGTACTTTTATATACATATCTATAGTCGTTTACCTAGGCCAGGGAACCATGAATGAGGATGGACACTTAGTACACGAGGGCAGAAGGTGGTATAGTACTAAGCGAGTGCGTGTGCGCACGTAACGGAGGTGGTAGCAGCAGCGGGAGTCTTGAAACGCCGTCGGAGACGTGCACACTTGGCGTGTGAGTGTCGTGCGCTAGCGAGTGCGAAGCACCGATCGAGCGATGTTTGCCACGTAACGGAGAGTGTTGTAGCCTTAGCGAAGTGCGAAGCACCGTCGGAACGGTACGCCGCGTGAGTGTCGTAGCACTTCGCGAGTCTTGGAAACCGTCGAGCGTCCGGCTCATTCATTCTTCGGTCCTAGGTAGTCATACGATCATATGTCTTTCAGAACTCATAACCTATCTTAATCACATTCTGTGTTCATGACATATTTCCTTTCATGTTCATCATGTTTTAGTTCGTTTTCATGTTTCATATGATATTCATGTTTCATGAACACATCTATACATATTGTATTTACTATATTTTTCTATTTCATATGCATTTGCATACGACATTTCAGATACTTATGCGGTATGACACCTATGTATTCACACATCATTCATGCATTCTTGTTCGCTCTGAATCTACTTTACTTAGAAATTGGAATCATTCCAGTGGAATCCTCCAAACTCAGTTATGGCATTCTCTTCCAGCTAAGTCATTGCCCATATTACACAAGGGACAGTTTGAAATACCATTTTGAGGTCTTAATATATATTATGTGTGTGTTGTTTTGAGGGCGCACACTGGTTCTTTATACTCCTTTGAAGCTAAGGTGCTAAGGGTTCTTCTCCAACTGGAATCACTCAAATCGGAGCACCGAAACTCAAGATATGTCCCAAACAACCGGGATTACTCTATGTTCAAAACAGAACTAGAAATTGGCTTGAACATAGCCCCACTTTGAGTGAATATTTGGGCCACATAGAGTCATAATTTGAAGGTACCTATTTAATGGTGTTTTGTTCTCCTTGAAGTCTAGTTTAACCATCAACTTGAATCACTCAAATCGGATATGAAATGACCAAGTTATGGCCAAAATACTAACACTGGTTCAAAACAAAGCATTGGGTACCAGTACCGAAAATTCGGTACCGGTACCAGTGGACAGAATACTTATGGTACCGGTACCACTCTATTTCGTACCAGTACCACCCCTCGAAATTTCCCAGAAATGGTGGTTTTTCTCTCCTTTTTCCATATTTTTCCACCCAAACCAACTCAATAATCAATACACACTTCAAAACCACTCCATATTCATCTTGTAACCTCTATTCTACTCAAATCATCTTTCAATACATATCTTTCTTCAAAAACCTATCATGAATTCCTCCCAAAACAACTCTAAAATGGGTCATAACCCATACATAAACCAAATATAAAGATTAGTTAGGGTTTGTTCTAAACCCTAATTAAACCATGAATCCAACCTCAAAGGGAGGATTCCATATTCTTCTTGTACCATTTAGGGTTTTACCAACCTTACTTTCAATAATTTTAGGGTTATGATGAAATCCTAACAAAACCCTAGGTTTGGGGACAAGCTACTAACCATACAATTGCATGGAAATTCATACAAAACTTTAGAATTCCATACTTAATGTTAAAATCCATACCTTTTTGCTTTTTTCCTTTCTTATGCTCTCTTGTATTTCTCTTCTACTCTTCCTGCCTTGCTTCTTCTCCCCTTCTCTTCTCTTCTCTCCAGTTTGTTCTCACCCAAAATGAGACCAAATTTGGTCTTAAATCAAAGATTTCTCCTTAAGCCATGTTTGGCTCCCAAAAACCCTTTTTTTTTTGGTTAAGTTTCTATTTATTTCACTTTAGTCCTCAAATTTCTTTATTTTTGCAAATCAACTTATGCTATATTCTAATTTAGCCCACACTCTTCTTATCTTATGACTTTCATATCCTTTTTGCCAAATTACAAATTTGTCCTTGTGTCTTGTAAAATTTCCAGGTTTCTCAATTTCCATGTTTCGCATTTAAATCACGAAACATTCAAATTATGCCAACAAAATACCATAAACATGTCAAAAACGACTAGGGTATATTTCGGGGTGTTACAGGACGTAGAGGTCATCCACGAGGTACTGGTCAGGCACCACCGGCTTTGGACCAGTAGACCTTTGCTGAAGTGAGTCGGGGTTGCATTTGCTGCGCTGTACAAGCTAGCGCGGTTGGGAGACGGGGAGGTCAGGAGTCACTGCGGAGATTTAGGTCCCATTATCCTCCGATATTCACAGGGGGAGGAGATCCGATGGTGGCAAACCATTGGTTCATACAGGTTGAGAAGGTATTGGAGGCTATGGAGATTACCTGTCTGACCAGGAGTTAGACTAGGCGCATTCGGTTAGAGAGAGCGAGGCCAGTGTGGTGGAAGCGGGAAGGCCTCTAGAGATCTAGAGAAGCGTGACTTGGGCAAAGGTTCCATGATCTTTTCATGGGCAAGTATTTTCCGACCCCTTTGCTGAACGAAGGCTCGGGTTCCTATAGCGAGCGGTGCATGACCTTGATTGAGTATGTGGCCGGGTTCACGGGTTAGCTCGCTTTCTGGCGCGATTATGTGGCCCTGAACTGGCGAGTCGGAGATTTGAGAATAGACTAGGGTATCGGTCAGTGGGGTTGTGGTTGCTTCCTGAGACATGGACTCTATGGTTAGGACATCCATGACCATAGAGAGAGAGATCGAGGATGCAGGGAGCACTCGGGATGAAGAAGTTCGGGAAAGAATCGAAGAGGCTTCCTGGTTCGTGGGTTCCCGAGGCCACGACCGTCCAGGGCTTGAGGAACGGATCGGGGTTGCCCGGTCGGGCTGGGCCGATGGTGTGCTACCATTGCTAGCAGCCTGGACATATGAGACGGGATTGCCCCAGAGCCAAAGGATCGGGGTTTGGGACAACGATCCCCGGTCATTTGTGGGACAAGGCGGATATAGTATATTCCTACACCCACTATTGTGGTCGGAAAGCCCGATTATCAGTCTTAAGGGCTGCACGGGAACCTCCGTTACGAGGCGAGACGAGAGGGGCGGGTTATGGGTAGGGCGGGGACAAGGCCTGAGTGGCGGGGGACGTCGGGATGGGCGTGTCTACGCCATCCTGCCATTTGAGTTAAGCGGATCAACCAATTATACAGGGTACGTTCTTGCTATCTCGCCTATGGGCAAGAGTGTTATTTGATTCTGGTGCTTCACATTCATTCATTGCCGCATCAGTTGTGATAGAGTTAGGCTTAGAGGTTGAGGCCTTAGAGGAGCCCTTGTATGTGAGTTCTCCCCTAGGGATTAGGGCTAGGATAGGGATGATATGTCGAGGTTGCGAGCTAGAGATCTCCTTGGATTCTACTCACAGTGGACCTGAGGGTAATGGACATGTCAGAGTTTGACGTCATCCTTAGGATGGATTGGCTGATAGCTTATAGAGTCGTTATCGATTGTGAGCGTAGGAGTGTTATCGCCTACACGCAGGACAGTACTTGTGTTGTATTTCAAGAGGACAAGCATTATATTTTGCCCAAGACAAGCGTACGAGTCTAGGTGTCATGGACAGTTGGCGAGTTGGCTAGCGAGCCTTACCCTAGAGGACGAGGTAAAGCCAGACTTGGATCTACCTTGGGTAGTTTTTGAGTATGAGGACGTTTTTCCGGATGAGCTACCGGGATTGCCTCCGTAGAGGGTTGTAGACTTCGGTATCGAGTTACACCCTGGTACTTCGCCCATCTCTATGACTCATAGAATAGTGCCGGTTGAGTTGCGAGACTGAGGTCATTCACAGGGAGTTCTTTGGGTGAGGGTTCATTAGGCAGAGCACTTCACCATGGGGCGCTCGGTTCTGTTGCAAAGAAAGAAGGAAGACGGGACCCTTACATTTGTGCATTGATAAAGCGATTCAGGCAGTTACGATCGAAGTGGTTACCCATTCGCAGGATTGATGACTTGTTTGATCGATTGAAGGCGAGTCTACTCAGATGAACTAACCGCGTGATTTTACCATCGGAGAGGGTTAGGAGACATATATCCCTAGATGTAGCGTTCGAGGACGCGTTATGGGCACTTTGAGTTCACAGTGATGCCCTTTGGATTAACGAATGTGCCAGTGACATTCATGGACCTCATGCATAGGGTATTCCAACCCTATTTGGATCGGTTGTCCGCCAGATCTTGGTGGATGGGATGCCCAGTCTATTCCCAGTCGGAGAGGGAGCATGAGTATCATTTAAGGATTGTATTACAATTGCTGAGAGACCATCGGTTATGCATGAAGTTCGATGTGGAGTTTGGCTTAGTAGGGTGAATTTTAGGACCAGTAGGGTGTGATTTCTAATGTGTCGGTGGACTGGGAAGGTCGAGGCCATGATGAGTTGGGAAGGCAAAGTGGAGTCTTCCGTCGTAGTTTTCTTAGGATTGGTTGGTACTATGGGAGATTCGTGAGGATTTCTCGATTAGCGGTACTATGGCGAGATTGACCCGAAAGGATGTCGAAGTTTGATTGGGATGGCCGTGCGAGGAGGCATTCTAGGAGTTGAAGAGGGGCACCTCTTGCTCCTATCTTGATAGTCCGGACATGGGACGGGGGTACCCTGGTGTGATATGATGCTCGAGTCGGTAGGATGTGTTTTGATCACCGATCGGGAGGGTAGTAGCTTATGGTTCTTAGCAATTAAAGAATCATGAGCGAATTACCATGAATGGAGTTGGCGTAGTCTTCTCATATGAAGATTTGGCGCCACTACTTATATAGCGAGCAGTTCGAGGTGTACTCAGACCATAAAAGTCTGAAGTATATTTTCACGTAGTGGGACCTCAATATGAGGCAGCGGATGGATGGAGTTCCTAGAGGATTATGACTTCACTTTGCATTACCATCCTGGTAAGGCAAATGTGGTGGCTGATGCACTCAGTCGGAAGTCACGGGGAGCATTGGCTAATATAGCTTCCTGGGAATGGCGGATGCTCGAGGCTGTGGGACAGTTTGGGCTACGGTACAACGAGTAGGCTCAGGGTACGTTGGGGAGTTTAGTAGCTACGCCATCTCTTTTGAGCAAAGTGATCGAGTCCCAGGGACAGGACACGGAGATAATGTCCATTAGGGGCCGAGGAGTCTGATCAAGCCACACGTGAGTTTGGACCGTCACGAGATGGTAGTCTTCGGTATAGAGGACGAGTAGTGGTTCCCCAGTTGACTGATTTGAGATAGAAGATCCTCAGGGAGTTTCACTACTCTCGATTTGCCGTGCATCCAAGTGGCAATAAGATGTACCAAGATCTTCGTCGCCAGTACTACTGGAGCGGGATGAAGAGACACATAGAGAACTTTGTTCGATGATGTCTCACGTGTCAGCAGGTTAAGGTTGAGCACCAGAAGCCAACAGGGCTACTTAAACCATTAGAGGTGGTTGAGTGGAAGTGGGAGCACGTCACGATGGATTTGTGACCCACTTGTCACGGACACCGCAAGGACAAGATGCGGTATGGGTGATAGTGGACCATCTCACAAAGTCGGCACATTTTCTAGCCGTGCAGATGACCTTCACATTGGAAGTGGTTTTGTACATTCGAGATAGTCATTTACATGGGTGGGTATCCATGGTGTCGAATAGAGACAGAGGTTTACGACGCACTTTGGAGGAGTTTCCAAAGGCTATAGACCTGGTGACATGGTACAACCTTCCACCAGCGAGCAGATGGTCGATTAGAGAACCATACGGTGTTAGAGGACATCGCTGCGAGCATGTCCTGGATCATAAGGTATTGGGAAGAGCACTTGCCCATAGTGGAGTCGCCTACAACAACAATTGTCGGTGATTATATGAGTAGCGCCATATGGGCGGTGTATGGGAGGCCCGTGCGGTCAGCCCAGATATGTTGGACCAGTGTGAGAGAGCTCCGTCAAGCGATCCCGATCTGATTAGAGATACCTCAGGAAGGTGAGCTTGATGACCGGCGATCTTCTCATGGCTCAAAGCCGGCGAAGAGAAATTTATCTTGATGTCTGACGTCGACCCTTAAATTCGAGTTAGAATCCGCGTCTTCTTGAAGGTGATGCCTAAGAGATGAGTGGTCGAGGTTCGACAAGCAGCGGGAAGCTATCGTAGAGTTCGGTAGACCCGCCGAGATACTCTGGGGGTAAGCCTTTAGCGTACGGTTGGCTTCTGTGACGTATCGGTGTCCATGAGGTATTCACGTCTCCATGCTCGGTATACTCGGATCCGGCTCATGTAGTGGATTGGGGAGAGATTGGGGTTGACCTGAATGGGACCTTCGAGGAGGGACCGGTGTGCGTATGGATAGTCGGGATCGGGTTTTGCGACCTTGAGACCATGAGGCTAGTGAGGGTGCTATAGGCGGCAGGTAGGTGGAGAGTCAACGTGGGAACCACGAGGACGCGATGCATTCCTTCTGCTCCCTTCTTGTTTAGGGATGAAGGTACGTGGTTTAGTCGTTTAATATTTAAATGACTAGTTTACATACATGGCATAGTGCACATTGCATATGCATGTAATTCGCTGTGATTGTACAGAATTTCGGGACTAAATTCTTTTTAAGGAGGGGAGAATGTAAAACCCGAGAAAATTCTATTTTCTGAAAAAAAGGTAAAATGGTAATTTCGGTCAAAATCTGAAATTTTTCTAGATCTCGGATGATGAAACGGACTTGACATTTGGGTCGTCTCATGAAATCTAGCTATTCCGCGTCGGAATTTCATCGGGTCGGAGGCGGTCGAAATTTCACGTCTTTTGAGGCACCAGGTGTCGGGTGCCGTATAACAGCTTGTGAAAGACATGTGATGTGACAAAAGTCACCTACTACATGTACCCATGTGACACATGTTGCATGATTAGTGAGAGGATAGAGATAAATGGCTTAGATTAAGCCATTTGTCAAAAAGCTTTAAAATCAAACTAAAGGACACAAAGGGAATTAAGTGAAAAGAATTAAAAGATTAAAATAAAAACAAAAGACCACCTTCTTCTCCATTTGGCTGCGGAATTAGATGCGTGAGGGAGAACGAGTTTTAGTGAAGAAAGTAAACTCTCTCTAAATTTCCTAGCGTTAGGATGGAGTCGGTTCTTCTAGTCGGAGCAAGCTGAAGTTGATCTATGCTACAAGGGCTACGCGTAGACACCGATTTTGTGGAGTTCCGACAACTCCAAGAGGTAGGGGTCTTTTCCTACTTGGTTTATTCTTTGGCTAAGAGCCATTTTAATGGATAGGGATTTGTTAAGGCCTGGATGGCCGTGTTTTCGGTCTCAAAATATTTGGACCGAGTGAAAATCCCAAAAGTGGCGAGTGAGCAGTCTGCCAGAGACCTAGGGTTTCTTGTTCATGATTTTTGTATTGTTAGGGTGATTCAAAATGAATTGTTTGAATTGTTTAGTAGCCCATGTGAGCTAATTTTGATGTTATTGCCATGAATTGAATAACATGATGTATGTGAATTAATTTTGTTAATATATGCATGAAAAAAAATATATTAGCATGAATTGTTTGAAAATTGCATAATGCATTCCATATGCATCGGGGCACCCTAGAATGGTAGGTGTGAGTGCATGACATGAAAGAAAAATAAAAAGAAAAATGGTTGTGAAAGGAATTTCAATGGAAGATTTTTCGGGAGGGTGGAGTTGGGAGATTGTCGACAATTCAGAAGTAGGGTAATGAATTGTTTCGGAGGATTATCCAACAAATTTGCCTCGAGGAGGGTTGTCTAATGGGTGCAGGCTTCGGTAGTAAGTTTTTGAGCAAAAGCTTCGTTTTAGAAAAGAATCTGTAATTTTCACGCAATTTGGCAAGCGTGTGTGAGGAGTCGGTGAGGACTCGAGACATGGGATTGGGCATGTAGACATTCAAGTAGGATCATGTATTTGCTTGGGTGTGTTTTGGTTGTCATACAGTGCACTTAGTTGGGAGAGTAACCCATGGAAGTTATCACTCTTGGGCATTGCTCTCACCTGTCGAGGAACATTATTTCAGAATCACGGGACTGCTCGGGAAGACGGCGCTCATTAGAGGCCACTTTTGAGAAGAAAGCCGATATGTGGCTTTGATTGATTATTTTGTAAAACATGTATTAGAATTCTAAATCTTAATATATGTTTGTATTAAGAGTGATGTAATTAACTCTTGAACTATTGTAATATAATTGGTTAGATTTTGTTAGTATTGATGTATAGGCCCCCACATTTTACCTCATGTAAGGGTCTCATGATAGCAAAAAAAAGAGGAGACCGTCTTAACACAACCACGAGTTTCGCGGGTTGGCGGGTTGTCACTTGGATACAGGATTTGGGGGCGTCACCGGTGCTACTGCACGGGATGAAGCGCGTGCTTAGCTTATAGCGTAGTGGGAAACAAATAACATATATGACCACTTGAAGTGGTCCACAATTACTGGATACATATAACATAATGCATATGTCATAGTTTATGTATAACCGAATTCTATAACAAAGTTTTCATATTCAAAACAGACATCTTGTATAAAGGTACCCTTAGATTTTTATTACAATTTATATGAGGCCCGATTACTTATGCTTTCTTATTGTTCATTATTCAGATTCTTATCATATAAATGTTTGCATGTATAGACCAATAACAATGAATGAGAGGGACGCAACACAATAGGTATTCAAAGGTACTATACAATACTGAACAAAGGTGCCGAAGCACAATACATGTCTGCCCATGTAACAGAAGTGTCATAGCACTAGCAAGAGTGTCGTAGCACTGATCAGAGACGTGTCTACCCACGTAACAGAAGTGTTGTAGCACTAGCAGAAGTGTCGTAACACTAGCAGGAGTGTCGAAGCATTGAACAGAGACGTGACTGCCCACGTATCAGAGGTGTTGTAGCACAATGCAAGAGTGTTGTCGCACTAAACAGACATGCATATTCATTCACTATCCGGTCTCCGACATGCATACAATTATATGTGTTTTCGAGCTTGTTATATTATTCTTAATCACATCAACAAATAAGGGCAAGAAACAATGTTTCCCCAACGGAGAAGCGGCAAGGTACAAATCATTTTTCATAAAACTTTTATACATGTATTAATCCTTTCATTCTGAATTAACGAAAGAATAGAACAAAACAAGGTTGCAGGACCGGTACTCGGACCTTAAACAACTTTGAGTACCGGTACTTAACATCCTCTAGACCTTAAACCACTTTGAGTATCGGTACTCAACTTTCAGTATTGGTACTTAACATCCTCTGGACCTTAAACCACTTTGAGTACCGGTACTCAACTTTCAATACCGGTACTTAACATCCTCTGGACCAAAAACAGCTTTGAGTATCGGTACTCAACTTTCAGTACCGGTACTCACCTGCGATTTTTGCAAGTTTGCCTCTTTTCACCGGAAATTTCTAACCAAAACCCAAAACCAACCACAAAATGAACTAAAACCAACAAAAATCACTTTTATACAGAGATAGGGTTCTTGAGCCCAAACATGAGCGAGAGATTTAGGAGGTTTAATTGACAATCCATGCTGTACAAAATTCCATACAAAAGTTCCATACTAACAAATATGAGAGTTCCAAACCTGGATTTCTTCTCTTCTTCTTTTCCTTCTCTTTGCTTAAACAATTGGAAACCCAAAAATGGCTTCTTCTCCAAATCGTAAGCCCTAACACTCCAAAGCCAAAATGAGAACTTGTCTCATTCCAAGACAAATTTGATCTTATCCCCCTATTTGTTATAAGGCCTTGTTTGGCTCATACACAATTTTGACTTAATTTCTTAGCTCTTGCATTTTAGTCCTTCCACTTCATCCTATTTGAAAATCAACTTATCTAAATTCCTACAATAACATATCATCTTCTTGTTTTATAACCTTTGAGTCCTCATTTTACAAATTACCAATTTAACCATTCCTTCTTCAAAAATCCTAGTTATATCCTTCTTCACACTTTATTTAAAAAATCTTTAATTTTCTTATATATCTTGCTAAACGTATAATAAAGCAGTAGGGTATAATTTGGGATGTTACAGTATGTGTGGACTTCTTTGTGGGTGTCTCTTATGCCATAATTGGTCTTGAGAACCAACTTGTCTTTACTTGCTTTTGATCGACTTACTTAGTAATAGTTATTTATTTGAATGTTGATATATGAATTCTAATATATAGGCATTGGGATGAAATGTTGGAAATCATATGCTTTCAATATAATTCTCCATGATACATGATTTATTGTCCATGTGGCATTTATTACATATGAGACATGGAATTGATATGTAGTGGCATAATGCATTGCATATACACTGAGACATCGCATTCATGGGTGTAAGTGCATGGTGCCATCAAACACCATCCTTGGTGGTTGATGAGTGGGCTGAGTACCATTGAACAAAGTTCGAGTGGGTTCAGCTATTAGCGAGCATGATGGCAATGTCGTGGTAGGCAGGATTAGATATCCTCGGGTGAGAAGCCTGGTATTTTTTATTATACATATGTGTCCAACGATGAAACCCCGTGAAAATGTAGGAAGGCGTGCGAAGCCTACAATGAGACCCCGAAAATTCACCTACACAAAAAGACACATGTTTTGTTAATAACATAATCCTTGGAAGTGAAACATCCAATAAGTTTTGATTTCTAAAAAAACTTGATTTTGTTTCAAAGTGATCATTGGATGAAAATCATCGACGATGGACGTTATCACACATTGGCTACGCACTGTGTGATGGGAGTCTGTGATGACTCGGATTTTTCATGCATTGAGTGGGTCTCATCTCATTTCATAGCATGACATGTAGTATTCCATTATAATTGCATCATTCTATTGGAATGTTGATATATATGTGAATGTGTCCAACTGAACATTACATGTGCATTTAGGGGGGTAATAGCCTATGTAGGAGTCTCTCTATTGGGTGTGGCTCACCCTTTATGGGAAAACATTTCAGGTGCAGTGTATACACCGGTGGACAACTCTCATTAGGGGCCGAGAGGTTGAAGAAAGTCGACCTGTGGCTGGTATATTTCTTTTTGTAAAACTTTGGAAATAACTGGTTTTGGCATATGCTTGTGTATGTAATAAAGTTTGTAATTAAACTCACAATAATATGTTTTGAAAATAACATAAAAAGTTTATTGAATGTAGTTAAATGGATCCCGGTAAATGGGATTTGAAAGTGTGTGGTATCGAGACACACGATATCCACAGGAAATTTTGACCCTCGCTTCACAGCTTGATGTCAGGGTGTAGGTATGTAATTATCTAGAACTTGATGAATGGATCCCAATTAATGGGATTAGAAATCGTAGGTGCCGAGATATATGATATCTATGGGTATTTCCGCAAGTTGACGATTGGTCAACAGACACTCGGGTTTTGAGGTGTCACATAATCAGTTATAGTCCATTGCACCTTTAAACTTGTTCTTCCTTCTTGATGATACATTTATGTTCTTTATATTTCAATTGCTTTTATGTATGATTGTAATCTCTTTAGGTTATCTATTCATATTATGGATATGTTCTACTTATTAAATATACTTCTTAGCCAAGTATGAATTTTAAGCATATTGTTTGTATCTTGTATCCTTTAGGTCATATCTTATCATCTTTTTGCGTCATGATTTTCTTTTTTGGATACGTAGTATCTATTATGAGGTAAAAGAAAGGCTAATTAATTAAGAAAATTGCCCAAAAGGCTAATAATAATTAAGAAAATCAGCCAAAAAGGAGGATGAGTTAGGTATTTATGAACATTTAGCAATACCTAGTAATCGCACACATTATAGTCCCGGTTGATTTTGAAAACCAACATAATCATCAACATTTGGGCAATATTTGATCCCATTTACAATATACTCTTCAATTGATAAACAACAGAATTTGGATCAAGCATAAATTAGTTGGGTACTAAATTTTGCTCCAAGGGATAATTGTATTTTTCATTGATATTTTTTTGAAAATATATAATCACGGAGGATTTTTTATATACTTTTCAATCATTCATAGTTTCAATCAAACTAAGAAATGAAATAAATAGAAAAACAAAAATCACAAAGAATATGAAAAGAACCATGTTTTGAAAACGTTCCAAAAAACTCAACACTCTCCCTTAAGTTGGTGCATAGATTTCACACATACCCAACTTACTCCCCTCAAGTTGGTGCATTGATATCAAACATGCTCAACTTGTCCAAAAAAGATAAATATGATCGATAAGAGATTGCTTTAGTGATGATGTCATTGTTAGCCATGTGATCTTTTGACTTAATCTTAGGTGGTGTTTGTTTTTTTTACTTAATACTAAATATAATTTTTTTAGCTTATCTTGAATAGTACTTAATAGCATTAAGTATTAAGTTGTTTGTTTTTTAATATTAGGTAGTGAGTAGGGATGGCAACGAGACGGATTATTTCGGGTTCTCATCCCGCCTCACTCTTAATGGCACAGGTTTGGTTTAATTTTAATCGGGTTTTTAACGGGTTTGGGTTTATTTTCTCAAATCCGAAACGGGTTCAGGTATTGTTACTCCCTGTAAAACCCGGGAAAATTAGAAATTTTCAAAAATGGCAAAATGTTAATAAAAATAATAAATTACCATAAGGGTTCAAGGAAGCGCAGAAAATTCTCCCAGATCTCCCGAATGACAAAGCGATTTCTGTGGGTCAAATTAGTCTCGCGAAATCTAGTGACCTAGAAAGTTCGTTGAATTCTAAGATGACGGAAATTTTCCGATTTTAGGTGATAAGTTGCCCAGTGACTCCGGGGGATGAGATTTTAATCTCGGAGTCGAAATGTCTTGAAATTTAAGTTCGATTTAAAATAAAGTGGTTGAAGAGAAATAAATTATTTCAATGAAGAAACGGATCCGAATGAGCAATATGAACCATGTATCCAAAATAATAATAATAAGCCTGAGTCAGATTATATTTTAAAAATAATTTTTATTATTTTATTTTATAATTTAATATAAATAATTATTATTATTATTATATTTTTTAATAAAGAATTTACAAAAATTCATAATATTTTTATTTTTATTAAATAATAATAATTTTAATATAATAAAAATAAAAAAGCAAATATAAAAAAATTAAAATTAAAAAATAAAAACAAAAATAAAATGTAAACGGGACAAGTTTGAGAATTTTAAATTAGACAAGTTTGGGAATTGAAAAAAATAAACGAGCCGGGTTAGGAAGGGCCAGCCACTGTCACGAACACCGTTGTGTAAATCACTAGTAGTATATTACTAGCCTTTATTTGATGGCGATGATTGAGTTTTTAACTATTTTTGTGGAAAATGACTTTCTGAATAGAAAAAGAGTCGAGAATATTTTCCTTTTTACATTCGAGCTTTAAAAATTTGTGATAGTCGTAAGAAATTTTAAAAAAAAAAGCAAACGGTTTGTTGAGAGAATTTGTTGAAACTGACGTTAAGTCGAAAAAAGCAACGTCATGAGTCAAATTCATAATCTTTAAATCTAATTTGGCACAATTTACAAGGTCTACGCTTACCAATTAGAAAATTTTTAAAAACACAAATTGCTATGGAAAAGCAAATGTATGTACAATGTTTTATGTGAAGTGGTGAACTGGATTTAGTTAGGAATTTGGGAATATAGACAAGAAGACTTACCAGCCTCCTGTAGTAGCTCTTCCCCAGGCTGAATGCCCTCGCTACGCATGTGACTAATATCAATGACATCAGGAATATCTATGTAGACATCTGGAGATTCAAATATGATAAAAACATAGTAATATTTAATAATTGCACATTTCAAGTCAAACAAAGTAATTATGTTAAAAAGAAAATTGCTTTGCAAGGAGGCAAATAAAAGCACATGAAAGGTACTAAGCTTTTTTGGCACCCAGCCTTCCTCCATAACAAATTTCCGCATGTGTAACACCAAATAATCAGGAAATGAAGTTAGACCCTTGCAGTTCTGCATGGAGAAGATTTTTTTTAGATGTTGATAATAGAAAAACCAACAAAGCACACTGGGGCCGGGCAGTGGTGGCAAAAATACGCAATATTAAATTATAACATCATCAATGAGAAATGAAGAGTACTATCAAGTTCCTCAACGAAATTCCCATTCAATTCTAGCTTAATTTGTCTCAAATCTTTCCAACAGTGAGCCACCAACTTAAGAGCTCATATTAGACAAGTTGGTGAAACACATCCATGTTAAGGCCTAGCTGTTAAGTCAGTTCTATCAATGTTAATATGTCTCAAAATTCTTAATTTATATTAATTCTTTTTTGTAAAGAATAATTTCTGATTGTTATATTATTGTAATATTATATTTCCTTGTGGAATAAAGAAAGTTTTTACGAATATCCGTATAAATATTATAGGTAGGAGAAAAAGTAATGAGAGAGATGGATTTGTAAACACTATTAGGTATATGCATAGATATGAGGGTTTGACATATTGGGAATTTTGTGAGGTATTTCCATAGTATTGTGATCATCCTAGGATTTTGTAATTTTTCCTAGTCATTGTAATACTTTAATATTCCAATATTGCACTCTGCGTTTTCAAGAATAATTCAAAATTCTCTCTCATTCGTACATGTAAATTGGCTGAACCATATTAAAACTCTTGTACGTCTTTATATTGATTTCTTTACCTTTATGTTCTTCAATTGATGTTCTCACGCATCAGCTTTTGCAGTTATAATAATTCTTTTTTTCAATAAATTTAAAAATAAAAAATAATTTTTTATAGATATTCAAAAATAAAAATAAAATAAGGAGAAGAAGATACACATACATGATACATCTAAGATAAAATAAATAAATAACCGTTGCAAACGTAATTGATTGCGGTTGTTTTAGTTTTCAAGCTGGCAGTGCTGGAAAAACCATGAAGTCCTCTGGAGCTGAAAAGCTTGCTAGGCAAGCTTCAAGGGGCACGAACAATTTCATCACTGGATCCGCTAGAACTAGGTATGCTTAGTAATAAATGTGTAATAAAACTAGATGTGCTTAATAAGAAAATATATAGGAAAAGTAGAAGGAAAAAAAATTTAGAGAAAAATAAAAAAATAGGTTTAAACTTAATAAATTAATTCTGATTATTCAAATTCATATTATCTGCTTTGGATTATATTATATAAGGACTAGGTTAAAAATATGTAAAACTTTGAGTAATTTGGATTTTTTTTTTTTTTTTTTTTTTTTTTTTTTTTACAGTGAAACCAAACTTAAGAAAATCATTTTACTTAATATTTTTTCTCTTCTTAGAATTTGTTGGGTTCCAAACAAAGCATTAGATTTCAAGATTTGGGATTTTGACCAATCTAAGTGTTTGATAATAACACAGCATCGCTGCTTCTGGATGCCCAACCCAAGATGTGCCGGCTGCCTCCACTTCCTCAATTCACCGGGGGAGGAATTCCTTCTTCTGGATCCTTTCACCAGGTGAGGTAATCAACAAACGAACAATTAATTAATCATAATTTTCTAGGGAAATAAGGAGATGAAATAAACAAACTGTTAATTTATAGTCTGTTTGGTTACGGTAAGAGTATCAACAAATTAATTAAGGATTGTATTTACTAAGTACATCTGAAAATTGTTGTTATTTTTTAAACTGCTGAAGCCAAACAAGGAGTTGTTTGTGGGTTGCAAAGCATAAAAATTACCTTTCCATTTCATTTTTTTTCCTTTGACTTCTCAGATAGCAAATGGGACACCACGGGGAGTAGCACGCATGCGAGGTGGAGACAATGACAGTGAATCAGAAATTGTTGAAGAAAAAGGTCCGATACTAATTCTGTGGCCTCATCCTGACAGTGCCTTGGAGCTGAGCTTGACTCCCCCAGCCCAAATGTGTTTTTTGTGCTTAATTTGCTTCCTGAAAACTGCTGCCACTGTTGCCATTGCTGCCACTGCTCCATACTCTCTCCATTGCTTGCTATTCACTATCTTCCATTTAGTCACTCCTTTTTCTTTCTTCACTGTCATTGTAATGTTGTAATGTCCCAAGTCATGTCGAGGGGAAAAGGTGAAGGTTCATACACGGAGAACTTGAATTCACCACTATGGATAACTTTTCTTTAGGGCATATACCTATTGGATAAGCAAAATTAAGACAAGTTGGTGGGATGTCGTGTGATCATGTATTTCTCGTCTGATCTGTAATATTCTCTAATATGAAGATAAATGAACAAGTTTACCATGATTGAAATCTGCCTTGAATGAGCTGATATTGGTGAAAAATATCACTTGTATCCATAAGATAACTGACTGATTAATTACTCAACAGAGAGTTAATTATAAGATTAATGAAGTGCTAGAGGATGAATTCTACACATTTTAATGACTTATATGATTTTCCCTTATTTCATTGATTTACGTGAAGCAAGATATATTGCTATAAGGGTTTAAGTAACTTTCTTATACATTGCTTAAATTAATTATATCAAAATAGTTTTTTTGGAATTTAAAATGATATTTTTGACCTAAAAACCTTGCCGTATTGCATAACTTTTGTTTTAGCATTTTGTTAAAGACATGATATTTATATTAAACTCAAATCCTACAAGCTTAAGCTTTTAGAAGAGTTAGTCATTTAACATAGTATCGGAGCTTGGTTTGAGATGAGGTCTTGAGTTAAAGTCATATCTCTCCAATTTATTCCTCATTTGTTGATTTGAAAGTTCATAGAATATTATATTGTATTTGTTTAACTCTCCACGTGCGGGTATGGAACTGCACGTAATGAAAAGTATTAAAGGCATGATATTTGTTGGTCAATTACACACAATAAACAGAGATTATATAAATTACATAAATATAACACACCATGTAAGATAGCAAATTCTAAATTACAAATCAATAAATAAAATGAAATTAAGATTAATAAACAGCACATTCAACAAAGCCGAATATGAATCTGATCATGATTGAGGCCTGTGAAACACAGTTTCCTTAAGACGAATTCGCTCCACACACGGTGCTTGTGTCAATTGGAGTGTTCGTCTCCCAGGATATAGCAAGATTAGCAAGGAATTTCTTGAAATTGCATCCCAAAATCCTATACCAACGAACCTAAGAAAGCCTTCACTCTATCACCCCAATAGCACAACTATTTTTTCCAGAAAAAAAATTTTATAGCCAAAAATGTGTATTACAACGTGTATTTCCAAAAGCCACACCCGAAACTCGTATATATAAAGATGACAATTAGAGCCAATAAATAAGCTCTCTGTACACTGAGAATACAAACTGTTAAGCTTTATGCACACTGAGGATACAAACCGTTTCCAAAACATAATTTAAAACATATTTATTACAATTTATTCACACTAAAAAAAAACGTTACTAATTTAAAACATATTTATTACAATTTATTCACACTAAAAAAAAAACGTTACTAAACGTTTAAAAATCCAACAATCCCATGAATGGTTATCGAGGAAAAACAAGACTGACCTTGGTGATAGAGCTCTGTGGTCGGGCACATAGGATGAGTAGGTTTTATCCTTTGAACCTTCCCTTATGAGAATATATTCTCTTTCTTGGTTAAAGTAGACACGATGTCCTTGAACTCTTGTCGTTTATGTAAATGATGATATATCTCACCCTGAGGACTCTTCACAGCATTCTCGATTCTCAGCACATTTATGTCCGTTTTGGCCATGGACATCTTCACAGTTACGCAAGAGTTTCTAAAAATTGTACTTTATACAATTCTCCTTTGGAAAGCGACCCCTCTTCTCTCCATAGGTGATTTTTTTAGCTATGAGTACTCTAAATCTCCTTTGGGATTTCCCAGACGCATTAGAATCATTAAAAGCATAAGCAACACCATCTCGATATATATCCTTTGTTTCATCCACTTAGGAATGGGCGGAGGTTAAAACCCCACAGTGATCAAAACCGAGTCTTCTGATTTAGATTGTCCCTTTGAACCTAGATATTGGGATCTCCAGTCAATTAGGTAGGGTTTCCATCGTATTGACTCTTCATTTTTACTATGGGCTTTAGTCATTCCTCGATGACTCTCAACTAATTCTCTATTTAACCTGTTGGTTGCGGATCATAATATTATCGCTGACTTTACATAGTCCCAGCGAGATAACTGGGTTGAGATTAGTTGCCTAATGAACTGTTGTGTCTCGAGTATGTGTCTAGACTTACCATTATACATCTCACATTTGCGCTCTTGCTATTCTTGTGACTATCACAATGGATAGATATAGACATCGCAGGCTTTGTGCACCTAGGAATATCCTCCGAGAAGTGCGTAACCATTGACCTCTTCACCACATTTATCCAAAGCAATGAATTCTGATTCCATAGTGGTGTTTGTCTGATTTGTTTCAAGGACTTCCGTAAGAATTCTTGCCTGCAGTGTGAACAAATATCCTTTGGTGACTTCTAGTTCTTCACGCCAGATATCCGGTTGGCATCCTTTGTATCCTTCAATGCGGTTGGATATGCTATTAATTTTAATCCATAATCCGCGAGTATCACGCGTAAGTATCTTAATACTCTTACAATTCCTTTCCAATGATCACCATTTGGATTACTTTCGTGTATCTACTCGGTTTTAACCCGCGTAAGTATATACAGTCTTATCTGACTCATCAAGTACATTGGGCTCCCAATCACCTAGAATACTCAAGCTGAGATACACTTTCTCCTCTATTTTTTTGACATATGAAGATTTGTCTATAGGTGTCCTAGCCACACCAAAATCATCGTTACTGAACTTATCTAGTATTTTATCCACATAATGTGATTGACTAAGAACTAGTCCATCAGAGGTTCTCAAGATTTTTACCCCTAAAATCACATCAGCAAGTCCCATGTCTTTCATGTCAAACCTTGTGCTTAACATAGCCTTGGTAGATTTGATCATTTCATCGTCACTACAAACAATGAGCATGTCATCACCATACAGACACAAAATGACATAGCCATTTACTGTATTCTTGACATATATACATTTATCACACTCATTAAATTTAAACCATTAGCCGGCCTAAATATCAAACTTTTGATGCCATTGTTTTGGTGCTTGTTTAAGGCCGTACGGGACTTTACTAACTTGCAAACTTTCTTTCACGTCTGGAGCTACAAAACCCTCGAGTTTGGCTCATGTAGATCTCCTAAATCTAGATCTCCATTAAGAAAAGCGAGTCTTCACATCCATTTGATGTATTTCAAGATTCCTTAGTGATAATAGCAAGTACCATTAGTATGGAAGTTATTCGTCCTTAGGAGAATAAGTAATAGAGTAATCAAGACCTTCCTTTTGTTTGTAACCTTTAATTACAAGTCTTGCCTTGTACTTATCAGTGTTCAGCTCCGGTTTCATTTTCCTTTTGAAAATCCAATTATACCCCAGTGGTTTACTGGAGGAAGGTCCACTAGTTCCCACGTATGGTTATGATGGAATCAATTTCACTTTTTGATAGCTTCTTTCCACAGAGCCTTCCCGAAAGAGTTCAGCTTCTTTATAGCTGAGGTTCACTCTCTAGCATATAAGTCGGAGAAAATCTAGACCAAATGATTTTCTGTCCTTATTCTTTTCTTTGAAGTAGAGTTCATCTTCAACCTCTTCTTCTTGTTCTTGTTCTTGATCCACGATATCTTCATTCCTTAGTCTCGGAAATGTTCGCTTGAACTTGGTCCCTCTTCGAACTTACAGCAGGAAAAACGTGTTCAAAAGCGGCGCATTCCTTAATTCCCATAATCATATTCTTGTGTATATCGAGGATTTCAAACTTATGCAAAGAAATCGATAAACACTACTATTTTTATTGCATAGCCGATGAAGATGCAATCAACGGTCTTGGACTATTTTCACCTTTTAGGTGTTAGACGATACACTTTGGCAAGAACACACATTCGTAGGTATTTATAGGAAGGTTGTCTTCCTTTCCACGGCTCATATGGTGTCTTTTGTTCATCCTTAGGAACACCTTATTTAAAGGTGATTCGTAGACAAAATAGCTTCCCCATGTTACGAGGTAACCCGAGGAACTTATTGCTTGTGCATTCATCATTTCTTTTAATGTACGATTTTACGCTCGACCACACCATTTGGTAGGTGAATATGAAGTGGAAGTGACTTCATGTCTAATCCCATGTTGTCCACGGTAATCGCATTCGGTGTTACATACTCACCACCACGATCACTTCTAATCACTTTAATTTTCTTATCAAGTTGATTTTCAACTTGACTTGTAGAAAACAAATTTTCTAAAGCTTTCATCGCACTCTTAAGCAAATACACACATAGCAATGCCCGTCTTTATCGTCAAAAAAGTAATAAAATACTTATTGCCACCTTATCGGTGCAAATTTAAGATCACATATGTCACTATAGATCATATCAAGAGGTTCGATGTTTCTTTCAATCAATTGAAAGATGACCTTGTCATTTTAGCTAACCTGAGAGTCTCACACTTGTTGTTATCGATTTGAAATGTTGGAATATGACTTAAGTTAATTAATCTCTGAACCATAATTAACATGTCCAAGTCTACCATGCCATAAGAAGCTAGAAGACTCAACAAATGCGCGAGAAGAAATTACTTGCTTTATTCATTGTTTTGGGCTTCTGATCCATAACATTAAGTTTAATGCCCATTACAAACATATCCCTTTCCCACGAAACATCCACGACTTAGACAAGATAACCTTGTCAGACTCGAACACCATCCTAAGTCGTGTTTGTTCAACAGTGAACCAGAAACCAAATTCTTACGGATCTACCGGTACATGACATTGTTAGTCGGGGACTTTCGAAGTCATCTTCAATATCACTTTTCCTTGTCTCGGATGTCGGGGCGTAGCAGAATTCCCCATGAACAACTTCTCCAGCTATCAAGTGGGTCGAGAAGAGTGAACATATTCTGTCCAGAAACGAGACATGGCGGGTTGCACCAGTATCGATCCACCACTCCTTTGGGTTTGACCCAATCGGGTTCGCCCGGGGCTTCTGGCGAGAGGTTCATGTCATCGACCTCTTGTGTGATTTTTTCATCACATTTGCCTCCTTGTTCTTATTTTTCCTCGTGGAGTCTACAATCACCGCTTTGTGACCATCTTGTCACAATTGACACTTCCTTGGAATTTACGCTTCTTGGATATTCTCCTTTGGTCCCAGTTGACCTTTGGTTGTTCTCTTTTTGAACTTGGAGCTACGACCATGCTCCATTGTAACCCCGCCAGATGAAATAGACCCTCTTCTCGAACGCCTATTGTCTTCTTCAATTGATCGGCAATCAGATAACCGACGTTCATTTCCTTTCGCTTATGCTTGAGGTAGTTCTTGAAGTCCATACACCCGGGAGCTGACTTCACCAATGCGGCAACTTGAAAGGCTTCACTCAAGGGGCCATCCTTGAGAATGAATCTCATGAAGGTCGTGAAGTCTTGTACTTGGTGACGAGACCGCCTCAGCCTTGCAAGCCCACATGCGTGCGGCGGATCAGGACCAAGCGAGCGGCGCCCACCGACTCACACACCTTCAACCTCAGTAGGGTCCAGGTGACCCATTTTCGGTTGTGCCCGGAGTTTCGACCGGTCGAAAAACCTGTTCCCGACCGCCAAACTGATCGTCTGCGGTGCCTATCTCTTCGTCCCGACATGGGCTAGAGATCCATTGTTTCAAAATTTTTAATTTTGATTCTTAATCAAATGTCCAAAAATTTAATAAAACCGGTTTTCAAACAAATTTAAAAAACAAGTTTCTGTGGAAAAAAAAAATTTAATCCAGATATTCTTGACACCTGTAAGATTGAATAAACATGTATATAAATTAACAAAATAAACCAAGGAAAATCTCCTTTCCACTTCAACTTTGTTCCTTTGCTCAAAAGCAGAGACCTTGAGTCGTTTTAAGATTGTTGGTCGATTATGTACTTGATAAACGAGAGATTATATAAAATTACATAAATATAACACACCATGTAAGATAGCAAATTCTAAATTACAAATCAATAAATAAAATGAAATTAAGATTAATAAACATTTGTTCAACAAATAGAATATGAATACGATATGATTCGAGGCACATGAAACAGTTTCCTTAAAAGCGAATTAGCTCCTTTGCGGTGCTTGTGTCGATTGGAGTGTTCGTCTCCCGGATACAGCAGAATTAGCGAGAATTTATGGAAATTGCACCCCAAAATCCTATACCAACGAACCTAAGAAAGCCTTCACTCTATCACCCCAATAACACAACTATTTTTTCCAGAAAAAAAATTTTGTAGCCAAAAATGTGTATTACAACATGTATTTCCAAAAGCCACACCCGAAACTCGTATATATAAAGATGACAATTAGAGCCAATAAATAAGCTCTCTGTACACTGAGAATACAAATAGATTAAGCTTTACGCTGCGAGGATACAAACCGTTTAAAACGCCAATTTAAAACATATTTATTACAATTTATTCACACTAAAAAAAACGTTACTAATTTAAAACATATTTATTACAATTTATTCACACTAAAAAAAAAAACGTTACTAAACATTTAAAAATCCAACAATATTCATATTAAACTCAAATCCTATTAGCTTAAACTTTTAAGAAAGTTGGTCATTTATCACTTTTATTTTTATTTTTCAAAATAATTATGGGTATATATATAATTTAAATTAAAATTTAGGACTAAAAACATATGGGTAATTTATTGAGTTTTAATTCTCTAATTGGAAAAAAAGGACATTATTTTATAAATTAGTTTAATCTTTGTTAATTTTAAAATATTTTAAAATATATATAATTTTTTATAGGTTTGAAAATTATTTTCCATCATACCCTTTTTCGATAATATTAAATAACATTATAAAAAAATAATTTATCACTCTAATTTAATAAAACAATTATACTTTAATTTTTAAAATTTTCTATTTTATTGATCACGGAAAAAAAATTGATTCAATTTTTTTTTTCAAAAATTTTTTTCTTTTAATATTTGACATTCGTCATTGCAATCCGTTGTAGAAGACTCGTAGCTTAAAGAAGACATACTGGCGGCTATGCCGTTATATATAACCGTCAAAACAACCGTAACAACTAAATTATAAGCAGTACTTAAGAGAGTTAAGAGAGATGGTGCTGTTAAATTCTTGATCACCAACCAGAAGTGGTTTTCAGCTGTAAATTTTCTCGAGAACCAATCACTCCCAAGTTCACCTGGAAGATGAATTCCCATCGTTCGAACCTATCATCACTGCCACGGATAGATGAAGAGGATGAAGGCACGGCCAACGATGCCAGTTGGAGGTTCCTATTTTCATAATCTTGTTGGAGGTTCCTATTTTCATAATCTTTTTCTTGTTTCTCATCGTAGGGGTTGCGCCATAAGAAGAACAATTTCAATTACTTCTTGTTTCTTTTCTTTTTCTTCTTTTAAATTTTTTTCATAATCTTTCTTATGCTGAATGCTTGCATTTCTCGGTTCCTTGTAAGTACAACAATGCTTATTTGATTTTTACCTAAAAACATTTACATATTGCGTAACTTTTGTTTTTGTTTTGATTGTTTTTAAAAAGAATCATGCATGGGTCAGGGTAATATGTTGCTATCAGTTGATTTTTTGTCTTGGTACATTTAGAAATATTTTAAAATACATAAACTTTTTTCATAAGTTCGTAATTATTTTCTATTGTATCTTTTTAATTTATCACACTTTAATTTAATAAAATAATTATATTTCAATTTTAAAAAAAAATTATTTTATTGATCACAAAAAAAAAAAAAAATATATATATATATATATATATATATAATGAAAAGATCTAGAAAGACTTATTTCATAAATGTTGAATTTGTAATTAATTTCTCTATATTTTAAAATTAGTGAGTAAATTATTACATCATATTTTTTTATGGTTAGGCATTGTGCAAATGGATCCATCTCCTGGTAACATGGGGGGAGAGTGGAATATTCGTCAACTAACAAATCCCAATATTTTGGATCTAATGTATTACATGTATCGTTAAGATCGGAGGAGTTTGGTTAATTGTTTTAACCCACAAAAAAGAAACATATTTATTGCCTGCCTGAGTTTTTTCTTTTCTTTGATTTTCTTTCCTATAAGAAACCAAACCAAATTATGATGACATGGCAGGAGGAGGATTATTTTCGGCATCCTGGCAGCTCACCACTAAGTCCTCTTCGCAGCTCAACAGCACTTGATTGTCATGGCCGCCCACAACCACCTACTTCTTCCGGCGGCCCACCACCAGCTAGTTTTTCCGGCAGACCACCACGACATGATAGTCCTCCGGGAACCGCACCACCACTATCTAGTTCTTCCGGCGGGCCAGGGGTGGCTAGTTCTTCCGGCTGCTCACCACCAGCAATTGATACTCCTGGAATTGCACCACCACCTTATTCTCCTGCCAGAGCTGTATCTCCTTATCGTCCCAGAATTGCACTACCGCCACCTAATTCTCCTGCCAGAGAGGCATCATCTCCTGACCGTCCCGAAATTGCACCGCCACTTGTTCTTCCCTCTAGACCACCACCCCGCCGTCCTGCACCATCAGACTATCTTCCTCCGCCGCCAAGACCACCTCGCCGCCCTAATGCGACACCACCTACTAGTCCTCTGCCTAGACCTCCAGCCTATCGTCCGTATCTTCCACCACCCAGATCTCCACCCCTTCTTCATACTACTATTGCTCGTCTCTCTAAACCTCCACCAAGACCATACACCAGGGAAAAACCACCGCCCAGATCTCCACCCCTTCTTCATACTACTGCTATTCGTCTCTCTAAAACTCCACCAAGACCATACACCGGGGGAAAACCACCACCGTACGATCCCCCAAAATCAACTCCACCGCTCAGCAGGGGTCCAGCATCAATCTCAGGGACAAAGGGAGGAAATCAAGGACCATCATCAAAGAGTAATAGAGGGAATCAAGGAGGACCATCATCAAACTCAGAGACAAAGGGAGGGAGGCAAGAAGGTTCAAGCGAGGGAGGTGGTGGAGGTGGTAATAAAATCACTAGTACTGAAGCTGCTGCAGAAAGCAGACCAAGGAATTGGGAGCTCAGGCCTTATCCTGCCACTGCTTTACCCCCTGACTCTCCCCAAAAACAATGCCTTGCTGTTCCTAACAAGTGCGGCTGCTCCATTCTTTAAGAAAATGTTTCATATTTTCCGATGGAATGATTGAATAATTTGGTCAAACTTGATTTGATGCAAATATCGATATAGGTAGATATATAGATACCCATGTTGATAAAATTAGGGTTAACTTTGTACACGTGCCAAGGTTTAATGGAAATACAAATAAGCTACCTATCATTCATTTCAAAATTGTCTGTTATAACTTTGTTAGTTATACATGTTTTTTGGAAAGTTTTTCAAATCACGTTTCTTTCCGAATTTTTTGTGATTCATTTTTTATTTCTTTCATTTCTTAGTTTGATCGTAATTATGATTGAGAATTATATAAAAAGTTCTCCCTTAAATTTGATTGTATATTCTCAAAAAAAATAAATAAATAAAAATTACAATTCACCAATTTGAGCAAGGTATCACAACCATCTCAAAATTGTTTATTTTAACCCCTTGGCCCGTCTAAAGGCAAAAGTCTTTATGTCCGTATCAGAGACAGTATGTACATGTGCGTCTTGCTCCTCTTTCCAATGCTTTATGAAGGAGAAAGCAAGAAATTTTGAGGAGTTTTTCTCAATAACTTGGAAGGCTACCATCATTATAAAATAACATCACTTCCTACCACTTTGAAAAGACACTTCTTGTAAGAATTCCGACGTGGACCTCCATGTGTTCCCACCCTTTTTTTCTCTTCAAGGTATTAACCATCTGATTTTTTTTTTCTTCTACCGATTCATTCCGTCGGAGAACATCATCAAAAATCTTGGTAATATCCTTCAATAGATATTATTATTATGTCGCCACGAGAAACCTTTAGGGCGTATTTGTCAGTCAGCGCCTCGAGCCTTCGGCTGAAGGTTTGAAGTGTGAAAACGGCGATGCCTTCTTATAGCTAGATTTTTGTCGATCACAATAGCATGTTAAGAAATGCGTCACCTTGACTTTCTAAATTCATAAATTCTCAAATTTTAAATTTAAATGCGAAATAAAATCTTCAAATATCGTGATCTCGATTATGCGTGTCGTATAAAGTTGTTGAGAATATAACAATATTTGGGATCTCTCAGGAATCCAACTTTGTCTTCAATATAAAAGCGAATGTTATCCCATCCAGTGACTTTTACCGATTAACTGGCGGCGTTTCGCATGCGCGTGAGCATTAGTTGGCGGCGGTCCGGCGTAAAGTTACAATCGAATCCACAATGATGGCCCGAATCCCGACCTAACCTGTCGCTCGCCGGCGGGAAACTAGAAATGCGAAAATATGTGTCGGCCAGATGGGAGTGAGCTTAAAAGCTCAATAAGAAATACTAATACATGTTCATGGATCAAAAAGTTTTCAATCATATAACAAATAGGATATGTTTTTCATCAAACTTTAGATTCAAAAATAAATTGGAACATTAACAAAATTTACTTCAAAAGACTCTATCAAAATTGAATCGATTTCATGTCGAATATGATCCCGGCAAATTCATGCTCAATTCGATTCAAATACTTTACGTATCGTCCAAGGAATCGAATACATTTTAAATATATTTTACCAAAGTCGTCAAATATCAAATGGTCTTGCGTAGTGTGGAACTTTGAATGGGTGGCTGCTTAGTAAATTATTCGCTTAAGGTGGGCCGAATACAATATTTCTTAATGTGGTAACCTCTAATGAAAACCCACAGAGGCTAGAGGGTTCAAAATCGATCGTTCACCACCAAGGAATGTAAGGTCGATATTACCGTTGATAAAGGGCCGAATAGTGTCATTATTATTAAGATTGGCAGTACAGAATCAATAAAAGTCGAAATATTTCGTTCAAAGTTCAAATTACAAAATATCATATCTCCACATTTCTTTCTTAAACAAAACAAATCTCAAAAGTACAATCATACAAAACTACTTTTTGATCCATGGATAATCAAATAAATAAAGAGTAAATTTTTTTCATAATCGAATTATATATAATTCGAGTTAAAACAATTTTCATCCTCAAATGAAGTAAAAAAACAATTTTTTCTTTTTAAGATCATTAATATCTCTTACTTCAAATGAGTACTCAAAGCTTTGAAAAGAGCTAATCAGAAGAATTTCACCTCAATGAAATATTTCTCCCTAAAATAATAAGGAAAAACTATCATCATTACTTATTTATTCTTAAAACTTTCCTAATTTGATATTCTTAACAATGATTATTTTTAATTTTTAATCCATAATAATAAAAGTTAATGGATTTCTAAATATTTTATAAAATTTGTGATTTATAAAGTTTATTCTATCAACATAATTTTTTTTGTTCACCTCAAATATATTGACAACTGTTCAAATGATAACTATGTAAATTATGTAGTTTTACAACTTTTATAAAACTCATATTCCTTTTGGATCTTTTTTTTAATAATTTATTTATTTATTATGCTCTTAATCCGAACTAAATCTTTTACTAGAAAGAAATAATATTAATAATATTTTACAAATTATATTATTACACAATACTCATCTAGCCTTTTCACCTCACAATTATCATAATTAATGGATCTTATTTCCTATAATTGCTAAATAATTATTCTAATCATATTCCTTATCTAATAAATTCTCAATCCTTAATAAAATATTTACTTGTCCAAAATACATATATCTTTAAATATTTATCATATATATATATATATATATATTTATACAAAGTCGGAGTCTTTTCAAATTTATCTTATTTGTTTGGTATTATTTTTCTTTCAAAGAATTATCCTTAAATACTTTTTCATTCGTACTCAAAGTAATTTAGTATGCCATCCACCAATTCTTATTTATTTCTTTCTTTTTTTTCAAAGAACGAGAGTTAAATCTAATCTAAACCTTGGGGTTCATCTATGGCTGAAAGAAAAAGGTAAGAATCTACGTCAATCTAGAAAAATAAAATAAGGAAGATCTTCTCTTAGATAAATTTGTTCTTGAATCTAGATTCGGCCAAATGCGTCATGGATTATACTGAGTAAATAAGAGATTCGAAGATGAATAGAAAGGATTTTCTTTTCTTATTCCAATTTATACCTAGGGTATCTAATAAAATTTGTAAAACTACCTAATTTAAATAGTTATCATTTAAGATTATCAATATGTTTGGTGAATAAAAAAATTATGTTGATAGAATAAACTTTATAAATCACAAATTTTATAAAATATTTAGAAACCCATTAACTTTTATTATTATGGATTAAAAAATTATCCTTAAATACTTTTTCATTCTCATACTCCAAGTAATTTAGTATGTCATCACCAATTCTTATTTTATTTCTTTTTTTTTTTTTTAAAACAAGAGTGAAATCTAAATATGACTTCTTCAGGGTTCATCTAAACTGAAAGAAAAATTAAAGAATTTACATCAAAGTAATCTAGAAAAATAAAATAAGGAATATCTTACCTAGATAAATTTGTTCTTCAAATCCTAGATTCGAAAGCCGTACGTCCTCTGGATTCTACCGACCGGGAAAAGAAATTTAAAGATGAATAGAAGGATTTTCTTATTCAATTTATACAGGGTATCTATTAGGAAAATTACCTATTTACCCCTCTTTCATTAAATTAATTAATTAATTAGTTAATTGAATTATCATTATTATTTTCATAACATCTAATTGAATTATCATTATTATTTTCATAATGTATGCTGTAAAAATTCTGTCATTATTATTTTTCACACAATTTATACCTATACAAATCCTATCATTATTATTTTAAAGTAACGTATCATATCTGATTCTGTGGCCTGTATTAGTATTAGTATTATCATTTATAATGCTTTAAGCTCGCGACCATAAGATCTGATGATCAGTTTCTACTTTCTCTAACAAGATGAGTGAAAAAAAATATATTGTTTTCTTTCAATTAGAAAGTGTTTTTAGTCTAGAGATTATTTTGAATGAATCAAACTATGATGTTTGGTCACAACTTGTGGAGATGCATATTGCCAAATAGGAAAAGCTTTCCTACATTCAGGGTAAAACGAAACAACCAAAGGAATTAGAGGAGGCCTATGAAAAATGATATACTGAAAATTAAAAGGTGAAGAGAAGGTTGTTAATGTCCATGAGCCCGAAAAATATGAAGCATTATTTATGCCTGCCCACTACTCAAGAAATTTGATTGCATTATCAAAGGTCTTTTATGATAGAAGTGATAAATTACAAGTTTTCATTTTGAATCAAAGAGCTTTCACTATCAAACAAAGTGGCATGTTTCTTTCTTAATTTTATGGAGAATTGACAGAGATTTTTCATGCGTTGGATCATCAAGATAAGGTCATCATGAAAGACCCTAATGATATTACATCATATCGAAAATCCATTGAACGACAACGGGTGCACATCTTTCTTGCTGGATTAGATGGAGACTTCGAGCAAGTTCGAAAAGAGATTCTACGCAAAGATCCAATTCCTAATTTGGAAGAATGTTATGCACTAGTCCGATGAGAAGCATTACGTCATGCTACTATGAAAGGAGAATCTGACAATCATGATACCTCAGCTATGGTAGCCCTGACAACGGTCAAATCAAAATTGGCAAGATCTATCTAAAACTAATCATCTTAAGGAGGCCTCTAATATTGATAAGTTTACATTAAGATGCACTTATTGCAACAAGATTGGCCACATCAAGAGTCATTGCTTTGAACTTGTTGGATATACAAAATGGTGAGATCATAATCATGAGCAACGGAAGAAGGATTCTAAAAAAGCCCCCGACTACAACTACTACTAAAAGAAAAATAGAAGATAATGTTGTTGAGAAAGCCTCTACATTGATAACAATGTCAAAATGTGGTGGTAAGGTTTTACATACTTCTACATCTGTTATTAATAATACATGGATAATTGATTCTTATGCTATAGGTCATATGACTTTTGAAACTAGACGGATCTCATCCCTTAGACAATCTTTAAAAATATATATATATTTCCATTGCCAGCAGTAATACAACTTTGATCATTGAGGAAGGATCATAGCGCATGATCTTTGAACTTAGACTCCGTTTTAGTTGTTTCATCCTTTCCTTAAATTATAACCTTTCATTACGTCTCTCAATCCTTTGTAGCCTGTGTGGTATTTTTGCCTAAATTTTGTGTTTTCAAGGATATCCGAACAAGACAAACGATTGGTTGTGGTATTAAGAGAGGGAAAACTTTATTACTTAGACTTGCAGTCAAAAGATTCCAACAAGCTGTAGCAAGCCTTAATGACATATGGGTTTGAGAGGGAGAAAAAGAAGTTTGAAATTTGGTTATGGCATCAACAATTGGGACATGCTTCCTTTGGTTATTTAAAAAAATTGTTTCTTCATTTGTTTACAAAGTATGATGTCTCTAGTCTTCACTATGATGTTTGTGAACAGCAAAAAGTCATCATACTTCATTTTCATTAAGTAATAATGAAAGTCCACTTCCTTTTATGGTGATACATTTTGAGGTTTGGGGTTCATCCAAAGTTCCAACTTTTAGTGGATCACCTTGGTTTTTTACTTTCATTGATGATTGTACCATAATGACATGGTTATGCCTAATGACGACCAAGGAAGAAGTGAACTTGTTGATTCAAAATTTTCACAAAATGATTGAAACTCGATACAATACAAAGCTTGGGGTTATGTGGAGTGACAATGGTGGAGAATAACAAAGTTCTAATCTTCAAAAGGATTTGGAAGGACACGGCATCATTCATCGGACTACGTGTTCTAATACACCCCAACAAAATGAGGTCGCTAAAAGAAAAAATCGCTACTTCTTAAAGGTTGCTTGAGCTTCCTTAACAATAGCACAAATACTGATATCTTATTAGGGAGAAGCGGTTACATCTAACGTGTACACTATTAATTGAGTATCTTCTAACTCACTTGATTTCCAACACCTCTTCAAGCCTTGACTAATGCAATAATTGCCCCAAATGTCCCGAATCTACCTCCTCATATTTTTGGTTTTGTAGCCTTTGTGCACCTACATAAACACCAACGCAACAAGTTAACTTCCTAACCACTAGGATGTGTATTTGTTGGTTACGAATTGCATCAAAAAGGATACCGATGTTACCACCCCCAACTCGATGCATGTTCATTACAATGGATTTGGTGTTTCATGAAGATTTGATGTATTTTTCATCTTACTCTGAAATTCAAGGGGAGTACCATCATGAAATTCAAACCCTTGATTATGATTATCACATCTCCATGAAGGGTGAATTTGGACTATTGAACCGGGTAGTAAGTGAATTGGATATAAGTGGTATAACATCGGAATCAAGTAGCATTAACCGCCTAGAAGCTGAAGAAGTGATAGAAGAAGAAAAAAACAGTAAAACTGATCCATTATCACCATTTGAACAAAGTAGGTTCAAGAATACCACAATTGGCATATCACACCAATTGTTTTGTGACAATAAGGCAACGTGTGACATTGCTCATAATCCAGTAGAATATGATCATACAAAACATGTCGAAGTTGATAGATTTTTTTATCAAAGAGAAGTTAGATTTAAAGATTGTGGAGTTACCTAAGATTAAGTCAAAATATCAGTTAGTTGATCTCCTCACTAAATCAATCTCCTATCAAATATACTCTTCTTTTTTTAAGTAAGTTGTGCATGTATAATATCTATGAACCAACTTGAAGGAAAGTATTGAGTTTTTTGGAAAGCTTTCAAACACAATTCTTTCCAAATTCGTTGTGATTCATCTTTTTTTTCCTTTCTTAATTTGATTGAAATTATGATTGATAAGAATATAGAAAGTCCTATGATTATTTATTCTAAAAAAAATGGAAATGCCCGTGTTGATGCAAATAAATGTTTCATATTTTCCAATGAAATGATGGAATAGTTTGGTCAAACTTGATTTGATGCAAATATCGATATAGGTAGATAGATAAGATACCCATGTTATAAAATTAGGGTTAACTTTGTACACGTGCCAAGGTTTGATGGAAATACACTAAGCTACCTACCATTCATTTCAAAATTGCCCGTTATAACTTGGTCAGTTATACATAGATTAATATTCTAATTTGTTGTGTAATTATTAATATACGTATTCTATTGTTATGTCACAAATGCAAGGATTATATTTTATTTTTTTTAGAAAAAAAATGATTATATATGCTTATCACTAATGAATGGGAGAAATATTTTATTTTTCTAACGTTTAAAATGAAATTATACATTATAATATTTTAATTAAGTAGACGATACTAGAAAATTTATAATTATAATATGAAAAACGAAAATTTAAATACATTTCCTATTAAAAACATGTCATTGATAAATGTTTTTCCAATGAAATAATTTTTGTGGTGAAGGCTCTTATATAACCCACAATTTATTTGAGATGGACTAGCAAATATATTTGAATATAAAATTACTTTGTTAGTGAAAATGTTGTAAGAATTCAACACATTTAGAGCACATTATAGTCCCGGTTGATTTGAAGACTAGGCACTGCTTTGAGCGGACTCCAACCAGGAAACAAAATCATCAACATTTGGGCAATATTTTTGGTCCCGATTTAGAATATACTCTTCAATTGATAAACCGACAGAATTTGGATGAAGCAGAAATGAGTTAAGAGTTAGGGTACAAAATTTTTCATGGATGGCATTCAAGCCTTTTTTAAGTCATTATTCCCACAATGAAATTAAAAAAAGAATTCAGAAATTGTCATAAGCCCAAAAAATCCAGACTATTTCCAGAGAGCACTGCATTTCAAGAAACTCACAAATAGTGCAAAGAGGAAAATGTTCTATCACACCACCACCCGACCAGTGCTGTCTCCAGTCGTTGAGATCCCAGAAACTCAAAGCATCTTGCAACATCTTTCATCTCATTCAACTGTTGAGTCTCTCAAAAAAGTACAAATATCCCATATCCTTGGGAGGATTAATAGAAGCCCCGACCTTGTCATCATTGAAAATAACCCACCTTCCATCCTTGCATATATGAGCAACATAGTGGCCACAATGCGTTGAAGTTCCAATGTGGCTCACCACCCCCATAAGTCGGTATCCTGCATAAGAAAAGCATACCAATTGGATTATTATAACAGGTTGAGCCAAATAATTATATTGAAGTATCTTTCATGAAATATTGAAGTATCTCATGTCATCGAGCCCCTTCATTAAGTGAATTTGAGAATCATAATATAGCAATTATATTGTTCATATATATCTGCAGAAACGTGAATTAGATAAATTATTTCTTCCAAGTCAAAATATTAAATTAAATCAGAAGCAAAATAAAAGATGAATTCAGTAATATAATCACTTAAACCATCTTGTCATGGCTGGGTCTAAAGTAGACATACAAGTAATAAATTATCATGATCTTACCAACATGGCGCGGAAGAATAGATCTTATCACAACAATGCTTTGAAAAAATAAAAACAAATAAAAGTTTGAATGTAATTCTATCCGCTCAATGATGACTATACTCGCTTCACGACACATCTACCACTAATGACAAAAAACAGAGCAAAAGCAAATCAACGACCAAAAATGTAATATCAGGTGGGCAAGGGTTAACATCATTTCCACATGGTATAACAGCTCAAATTAAGGAAATCCTAAAAATAGAATGTTCTTGCAACTAGATTTGATTCCTGAGTTTTCCCTTTTTACCTCTTCTAAGTCTATAAACAATAATAGCATGTAAATGTATAAAACAAAATAATAAAACAATGGTAAAGAAGAAACTAACTCCCTCCTCCATCAGGCAATCCAGCATCAGCACTTGGAGTACCGCTGCTTGTAGCATCCATATCTGATGAACTAGCAGCGTCAGGATTGCTAAATATCCAATCAGTTGCTTTCTCAATATCACCACCCTGCCAATCCCAAAAAGTCAGGCAAAACCCATAACCTACCACAAGAAAATTGATACATGATGTCCATAGCCCCCAAAATATTAAGAAGGTACGGGAATTTTACCGATGCTCTCAATGCCTTCCGAGCAATGTCTTCCTGAAAACCAAATGAAATCAGAGTATCAACTTTTGATTGGTCCACAAATGACAAGGCCTCAGCATTTTCTGACTCTTGAGAAATGGGAACATCTATGTCTGGAAAAAAAATAATAAGCGTCCATCAGTATCATTCCCCCATGTCTACAGCAACAAATCAAGATATTCACATTCTTGGAGGCAGGATCTTCTTCAGTATTTGTCTGCAGCTAAAGCAAATATCTGTTGTGATTGTGTGATTTGAGATACCTGGATCATCCATGTGCGATAGCAACCAATTCATTGCCTCTTCCACTCCAGCATTAGATGTGTTAATAGCAGCTTTCTGGCAATGAAGATGGTTAAATCCCATTGACAAAAGTTGAGCAACTATCTCCTCATTGGCCAAGATCTTTTCTGACTCCACCTTACCCTCATCAACTGCACAGAAAAAATAACAAATGCCAAATAATAAGCATAGTATTAATTGTCAATCACAACTTTACAATATACAAGCATCGAATAGTGCAAGACTTATCAAGATGCAACAGAGGCAGATGGGGCAAGTCTCATAATTATTGAGATATTTGTAGTAAACAATTATTTTAAAGACATAATATTCATCAATGTCTCATAAATTTAACACTACATAAAGGAATTGCATTCCCTCAATTCTCAGAAATCTAGAATCTTTTGTAGACAAAGTAACAATCTTATTGCACCGGAAGCACAATAGGATGCAAGTATCCTGGAAAAATTCCAGGATCAACTTACCCACATATATCAGTTCCATGACATCATAACATCATTTGTCTAGTATTTATTACCAAGAAATTAATACATTGTCTTGTATTAGATAAAACTAGGGATGCGTACACAATTATAAGGGATGAGAAATCACTAAAAAGGAAATTTTCCTAATCTACCACTATTCCCCACCGAATCCATTTTATTTTCCAAAACTGCCAAACCTGCCTCCGATAGCCTTCAAAAACCTAACCCACATGAGATCTCACCTCATTTTTCCTTTTACCTACCCCTTGCCAGCCTATGTTTCCAAGTCCAAGGTACTGCATCTGTATGCAAACACTCTTGTCCAGCTGCAAATCTCCATAACACAGCATTGAAAAGAGAATGATTCCATTTCACCAGTGGTCTTAACCCCAAATCAAACTTTGCTCCAAGGGAAAAGTAACAAGACATCAGGATTGCATGATGATAATCAAGTACACAGAAGAACTTGGTATGAAATAAACCAGTGGTCTTAATCCCAACCCCACTTTGCACCAAGGAGAACTAACAAGACATCAGGATAATATGATGAAATAAAGAAAGCAGATAAACTTGGTATGCCATTTATGTTCATTGGGATTTTCCCTCCTAAGAGGCACACTTCATTACTTGCACTTGGCCCATTATCTAATATCAACTGCCTATAGCACCAAATCCCAGTTTGCCTTATCTACAGAAGTAATGGCCTAAAGCATGATCTGTTCACATGAACTGTGACCACATTCCCCAGAGAAAGAATATGGAAGTAAAAATAGAGAAGGCAGGGAAGAGTATTTATGACATCAGACTATTTTTTGAAAAGATGCCCAAGAATTATCCAGATTATTGTTTAGACAACAAAACCTGATTAGTTGCTTTATATCAGGTTCATTAGCAAGCCTCATATATTATCAGGTTCATTATGCCTAATTCATCAATTTGAATGATAACCAAAACCATAATTTTCTCTATATTGGGTCGCGTAAGAAGAGCCACAGACAAGTACAAGTCTCTCAGTACTCTAGTCAGAGAATTAGAGAAATAACAAGAGTTCATCAAGGTTAATCATAGATAAGTATATGTTTCATTCACATTATTATCTAGATGGCCTAGGCATGGTTTGGGTAAATAGAGTTTGTAATGCCTATAAGAGAGGTTTCAGGTTTGCATGTACCCAAAAACAAAAAACCAAAAAAAGAGAGGGGTAGAGAGAGAGAGCAAATGAAAAAATAAATAGGGTTCATAAAAAGGGAAAAAATAGAAGCACCACTACATCTTCAAACTCCGGCACTTTGCCTAACGTCCCTCAGCAATAAAAATTACTAATTGGCACAATTTACAAGGTCTACGCTTACCAATTAGAAAATTTTTAAAAAACACAAATTATGCTATGGAAAAGAAAATGCATGTACAATGTTTTATGTGAACTGATGAACTGGATTTAGTTAGGAATTTGGGAATATAGACCAGAAGACATACCAGCCTCCGGTAGTAGCTCTTCCCCAGGCTGAATGCCCTTGCTACGCATGTGACTAATATCAATGATATCAGGAACATCTATGTAGACATCTGGACATTCAAATATGACAAAAACATAGTAATATTTAATAACTGCACATTTCAAATCAAACAAAGTAATTATGTTAAAAAAAAATTTGCTTTGCAAGGAGGCAAATAAAAGCACATGAAAGGTACCAAGCTTTTTTGGCACCCAGCCTTCCTCCATAACAAATTTCTTCATGTGTAACATCAAATAATCAGGAAATGAAGTTAGACCAGTAGTCCTGCATGGAGAAAATATTTTTTTGAAAATGGTGATAATAGAAAACCAAGAAAAGACACACAGGGGCTGGAGGGGCGCTGGGCAGTGATGGTAAAAATAAGCATTTAAATTCTAACATCATCAATGAGAGATGAAGAGTACTACCAAGTTCCTCAACAATCTAGCTTAATTTGTCTTTAAGTCTTTCCAACAATGTCCAGTATAAAATGTGAGCCACCAACTTGAGAGCTCATATTAGATAAGTTGGTTAAACACATCTACGTTAAGGCATGTTAAGTCAGTTCTATCAATCTTCTTTTTTTCAATAAATTTAAAAAATAAAAAATAATTTTTTTATAAGTATTTAAAAATATAAAATAAAATAAATAAGGAGAAGAAGATACAAGGATACATCTACAATAATAAAAATAAAAAAACTGTTGCAAACGTACTTGATTGCGGTTGTTTTAGTCTTCAAGGCAGTGCTGTAAAAATCAACCTCCTCTGGACCTGTAAAGCTTGCTAGGCAAGCTTCAAGAGGCACCCTTGGACGAACAATTTCATCACTGGATCTGCTAGAACAAGGTATGCTTAGTAATAAATGTGTAATGGAACGAGATGTGCTTAATAAGAGATGTGTAAAAACTAGAAACAAAAACTTGAGCCCATCTGAACTCACAATTCTTTCCCCTCTTCTTTCTTTTCTGCTTTCAATTTGTTAAAGGCTTCTAGCTGATCTGGATTCTCAAACATAAGAATCATCATCAGAAAATAATGCAAGACATGTAAATCAACATTCAAGTTGCAAAATTTACCTTTATTAGTAGCTTCATGCAGTGGAATGTTTAAAGAAAGCAAATAATCCCCCCTTTTATTATAAGCAACTTTTCCGGATGAACACAAAAGTCGCTCCTCAATACCAAACTTGAAACTCCTTGAGGGATCCAATTCAGGGTGCCCAGCATTAGCCCGTCCAACTTGGTCAAGCAAATGCAGAAAGAATTCAAAGGCATCCTAGAGATAGGTTGGTGTCAAGTATTTCTGTAAGATATAAAGATGAAGAACAAGAACAAAAGCAATGATAATAGCAGTGCTGGGAACTGGAGTAGATTCACTGGATTGTCCTTCACCAAGCCAGGCCACATATGACATTGCATTAAGCCTAGGCAAACAGCCGAACCATGCAGCCACTTTCTAAGCCTTTGGTTGGTAAGGGCTTTTGTTATCAAACAGTTCTTCTCAAGAATGCAAACCTCTTTCTAAGAAAAGAGAAATAAATGTTTGCATTGTTAAGAAAGTATTTTTGTACAATTTAAGAAGCTACTATGGGCACCTTGAGAAGCACAAATTTCAGGCTTTGAGAAGTCTGAAATTTGAGCTTAAGCAGAATGCTCTAAATGCGGTTTAATAATTTTAAATTTTTCATTTATTCACCCTTAACTAATTTCTTGAATCCCACATATGCATTTTAAAACAACCCTAAATAGAACATGTGTTCAGCAGCATCTCCCTTCACCTATCATTAGATTCTGGAAGGGTATATACAGTGACACTATATTATGAACAAATCAACAATCAATTTTTGTAACATAATTTTTTTTCAGCTTGTGAAACCAACAGGTGTGTTCCCTCTTCTACATTAAGCATAGTAAGCAACATACCGTGAAACAGTTAATATATTATCAAATATTTATGCATGAAAAATCTATTGCACGTATCTGCTAATAATCAAGCACTTAGAGCACTTTTTGTTGTTCTGTACCACCAGATGATCTATTCAATCTTAAGAGCACTAATTTAACTGATAACCAAAAACCTAACAGCATTTTAACAGAGGGATTGGATTAGCCAAACACCAAACAATTAAAAGTTGTTCGGGATTGGGTTAGATTCTATATTGGGATGTGTTAGATATTGTACAGTTTTATTTTTTTTCTCTTTTCCTTTTATTTTCTTACTGTATTGTGGGTCCCATGAGCATGTATATATATATAAGTCCAATATGTAATGCAGTAGCTTTTTCTTTTTTTTTTTAACATAATAAAAATTAGGGATTCTCCCTTCTCTTCACATCAAGTATCGAGCGGAGAGGAGAAACCTAATTTCTACTTTTCGTGGCCGTGTTTCCCTTCCGGTCTTTATTCTCCTTTCGGAACCCCTCCGCCGCCGTCGGATCTCCTCGCCGCCGGTGAGGCTTTGAGCCAGGCGTTCTCAGGTGAGGTGCCGGTCAGGCGCACGAGGCGATCTACCGTCGGCGAAAACCCTTGAGAAAACGATCATCCACGCGCTACGCACTTCTGGCGACTGAGATTCTTGCCGTCTTGTGTGGGCGCGTGACCCGATTTCGGTGCAAGAGTTCCATCTGGAACTCAATCAAACATCTTCTTTGATCCATCCCTCCGGCGATCCTCCACGAGCCTTCCTTCTCCACCTTTTTAGCAATTTCGGCTCCGCTGCACCTCTGTCAGTCGCTCTTCTCCACGATTTGAGTCACTTTTCTTCATCTCAAGTTCCACAACCGTGATTCACCCTCCTATTAGGGCTCTCTTCAATCCAAACATGATTCAATCTCCAGTTAAGTGGATATGGCAACTAAAAATCCTATTTTTACATCACGACATCTCTGGATCTCCTACTATCATCAAAAAAATTGATTGGTAGTGAGAATTATCTTTCACTGATCGAAACACTGCGGAACTACGGTTCATAGGACAAGGTTATGAGGATCATCTTATTGGAGGATCTTGTACCTAATGTTGACAAGGTGCAATGGAAGAAAATAGATGCACAACTATGTAGCGTATTATGGTAGTCGATTGATCCAAAAATTTTGCTTCATCTTCAGGCTTACAAAACATGTTTGGAATCAGGCAAAAGTCCTATACACAAATGATATCCAACGCCTTTATAGGAAAAAGTACAACCTCTTCATTTCCTTCCTCCTCGTGTCTTTGGTTGTACTTGCTTTGTTCATATTCTCACTCCAGGACAAGACAAGCTTTCCGCCAAAGCCACGAAGTATGCTAACAAAAATTTACTCGACGAGAGAGGTTATCGTTGTTATTCTCAAACTCGTAATACTTTTCTCTTTCAAGCGATGCTCTTCGCTTTGAGGACTCACATTTCTTCTCCTCATAGGAGTCTCTTCCTAATAAGTCTTTTATACTCATCATCTCGCCTATATTTGATGATGTATTCATTAGCCCGGGTTTTATCATCGCCGAATCCAGTTCCATTGGTTATTCACTTCTTTTCCCTGTCCAACCTCTTCATTTCCTTCCTCCTCGTGTCTTTGGTTGTACCTGCTTTGTTCATATTCTCCTCCGAGAATGAGACAAGCTTTCGCGAAGCCACAAATGCATCTTCTTGGGCTACTCCCGGAGCTTCAAAGGGTTATCGTTATTTATTCCCCTCAGAGTGTGATACTTTCTCTTTGTTGATGTCACATTCTTTGAGGACTCACATTTCTTCTCCTCCTCGAAGTCTCTTCCTGTTACTAAAGTCTTACCCCTTCTCATCATCTCCCCGTATATTTGATGATGTACCTTCTCGACCACTTCAGGTTTATCATGCCATCAGTTTCATTGTTTCCTCTCCGGTCTCTTGAGGACCACCTTTAACTGCTTCCTATCGTGACACTCCCTACCCAGGCTGCGCCTCTTTAGCGTCTTACGTGACTCTTGGAAGGTAAATGAATCTACTAGCAATCCTGTTCATTACGATTTTGATTGCTATCGATTATCTTCACCACACTCTGCATTTGTTTCTGTATATCTGCATTTCCTGTGCAGAACACCGAAGTAGAGGCTCTTTCCCATTTAGGTGGCAGACGTGGTAGATGAAATGGCTGCTCTGCACTCAACTGCCACTTGGGATCTTGTTGTTTTACCCTTTGATAAGTTTCCAGTTGGTTGTCGTTGGGTTTACACAGTTAAGGATGGTCCTGATGGTCAGGTTGATCGCTTTAAAGCCCGCTTGGTTGCACAAAGGAATATCACTCGGGTTTTATGGATTCGATCATGGTGATACATTCTCGCATTCAGATTGCTTATGTCACTTCTCCTTCTCTCCATAGGTACGCAAAGTGTTCATGACCTCTTTATCGATTGGATATTAAAATGTCTTCCTTCGGTGATCTTGAGGAAGGTTGTATGGAAGCGACACTAGTTTTTCAGTGGCTCCGGAATCCTAGTTTGGTATGCGGGTTACGCGGATTCTGCATGTGGCTTGAAGCAGTCTCTCGAAGGCGTGGTTTGGGTGGTTGGTTAATTGTTCAAGAATGGCATGTCGCGTCCTGACGAGACCATTCGGTTTTTATCGTCCGTAACTCTTGGTGATTATATTCGCGGATTTTGTTTTCAATAATGGACAACATCGTCATTCTGAAAATGTCGAAGGATGGTATTCGGAAGCTAAGCGTCATACTGCCTTTTCAATTTGAGGCTTAGGGAAGCAGTACTTACGAGGAATTAAGATAAATTTCCCGTCGGAGTTCTAGTGTGATCATTTGGCGGAGTATCTTTGCTTGTCTTGGAAGAAACCGGTATGTTAGGTATGCCATTAAACACTCTATGGATCTAATGTCAGCTTGTACCCGAAACTAGGGGGAATCTTTGAGGAGATCATAGAGAGATATGCTCGGCGGCTCGTAAATCAAAGCTGAACTACCATACGCCCCATTTTCGGCCAGGACATTTCTTTTCCTGTGAGTGTTGTTAGTCAATTCCTACAGTCCCCATGTGATAGCCATTAGGATGTTGTAATCCGTATTCTTTGATATATCAAAAGGACACCAGGCCAAGGTGTTTTGTACGAGAATAGAGGTCATACCTAGATTGTTGGTTACGGATCTTGATTGGGCTAGCTCCGCCCCGCGAGATAGAGCGTTCCGCCCGAGGTGTTTCGTTGTTGGTAACATATCTCCGGAAGAGTAGAGAAACAACATGTAGTGGTCTATCTAGCGTTGACCCAGAAATTATCGTATGGGCTGCAGCGGCAATGTGAACTCATATGGTGAGACACCTTCTCAGTGAGATTTGGAGAGGATGAACGGTTGACTCATCTGTGATATGGCCATTTTCGTGTCGTCCCGTCAAATATTAATGAAGGGCCAAAGCAGCATTGAGATTGGTATCACTTCATTAAAGAGATCGCATCGGGATGTTAGCCATTCTTGGTTTGTCGGTCGAATGATCACCTAGGCGACATCTTTTGCTAAATCTCTCAAAGGTCTAGAATTAAATACATTTATGTAGTGGGTTCTGCGTGGCACGTATATGCTCCGACAGGGAGTGTTGAATCTTGTCTGGAGTTTTTTTTTTTTTCTCTTTTCCTTTTATTTTCTTATTGTATTGTGGGTTCCATGAGCATGTATATATATATATAAGTCCAATATGTAACGCAGTAGCTTTTTTTTTTTTTTTAACATAATAAAAATTAGGGATTCTCCCTTTTCTCTCTTCACATGATGGATCAATGACGTCATTAAATTTTGCGGACTGGTTAGGCTCTTCATAGGGAGCAGTTGCTGGTTTTCATGTAGTAACGCCTTCTTTTTCTTTTTAATTGCTATGCACACATCATGTATACTTTTAACTATTAATACAATCTGTATCACTTATAAAAGAAAAATAAAAGCACTTTAATAACAGTAGTTCAAAAATTCTAACAACCGAAGATCTAGAGGCAAAAGGTCTCCTTCTAATATTTTGCACCAAAAGACCCTAAATTAGACTAGCTGCAGCCCATATTAAGCTTTGGTAGGTATTTTAACTGAATGGTGCCAGGGAAAAGCTGATAAGTAATAAAACATGTGCCTAGATATGTCACCTCCTGCATGGATACAGAAAACCTTTATGTAGACATGCCGCAAAATGATAGTCGGCAACATCATGATTTGATAGCTGTAAGTAAGAATTTTGTACGACCACAGACCAGATTATTCATACGATTTTTAAGTCAGAACTTCCAGGCACAATTGTTAAATAATTCCAAGAATTGCCAATGGAACTGGTCAAGATGAACAACCATCTAATGATAAACTAATTTCACCAAATAGATTGATTTTTTTAGTAGAAACGACAAGAATAGTATTAATCAGAAAAAACAAAGTACAAAGGAAGGATGAGATTTCCTTCCAAACAAAAAGCATACAACCTGAACCTAGAGTTTAAAACCCCATCCTACAATAAGTGTGACCAAGACCCATGCTACCCCTATTTGGGTAGTTAAACACAAACCGCCAACCAATTAGATTATAAGATCGAAAGTGGAACTCCTCTAAATACAGGGGTACATGAATCCCACAAGGACGAAAAAAAGTAAAATAAGTCCCACACTTCCTCTTCCGTCTTCTCTTGATCCTCGAAAATCCTTACATTTCTCTCTTGCCAAACAAACCAAACCAAAGAGAGACAAACAATTTGCCACAATTTCTTGCTTCTAATAGAACTTCCAAAACCTTTAAAGGCAATGATAAACATATCTTCTATTCTCCTTGGGGGAACCCATACCAAGCTTGATGAATTGAAAAGTTTGTGTCACAGCCCAATAGTGTAAGGACAATGAAGGAAAAGATGATCAATCGACTCTCGTTCATTTTTGCAAAGAATACACCATTGAGGATTAAGAGATTTTAACGATCGTCTCACCTGTAGTAAGTCATTGGTGTTTACCTTCCTATGAGCTACCAACCAAGCAAAGGCCATAACCTTTAGAGGGGCTTTTGATTTCCAAAGAAACTTTGTTGGCTGAAACAAGGTAAGGTTTGGGGACATAGATAAAGCCAAGGAAAAGGATTTAACAATAAACAAACCTGTGGAAGACTCTGACCAAGATCTTGAATCTGCAGTAGAGGGAGAAAGATGCACATAAACAATAGAAGACAAGAGACTTTGAAGGTGTCCAATTTCTAAATTGGTGAGATTACGTCGAAATTGTAGGTCCAAAGTAGGAGAAGGAGAAGGGCCAAGAACCATTGAAATGGACAAATTCCTCACAGAAATTACTCTATAAAAGTCTGGGTACTGTGAGCAAAACAGTTGATCACCCCACCATAAATCTTCCCATAAACGAATTCTCTCCCCATTCCCCACCGCACGGCGAGTGAATTGAAAGAACAGATTAAAAATTTGAGCTATAGCTTTCCATGGACATCTGTGATACCATCTGACCAATGTGTTGGCGTCCCATCCGTTTGGATGTGTCCCATAAATACTAGCTATAACCTCATGCCAAAGACCCTCCCCTTCCCTAGGAAACCTCCAAAGCCATTTTCCTAGAAGTGCACAATTTCTCAATGAGATCCTCCCAAAACCTAGACCTCCTTGCTCCTTTGATCTGCCTCCCATCTTAAGAGATGGTCTTTCTTACCTTCCCCTGTCCCCAACCAAAGGAAATCCCTTTGCAACTTCTCCAGCTTAGTAACTACTGAGGTTGGAACCTTGAAAAATGATAGAAAGTAGCTAGGAATGTGTGATAAACAAGATTGAATTAAAGTAATCCTCCCCCAAGCGACAAAGAAGCCTTTTTCCATCCGCCTAATCTCCTTGCCACTTTTTCAACCACCGGATCCCAAAAAGCTTTCGATTTTGGGTTCCCGCCTAAGGGTAAACCCAAATAGGATAAAGGCCACTCTGCCTCTCGACAGTTAAGGACCGAAGCCAATCTAGAGACCATCTCTTGATTCGTATTGATACCCAAAAGGAAGCTTTTCTCTAAGTTTACTTTCAAATCTGAAACCTCTCCAAAAACCAAAAGAATAATCTTAAGATTCAGCAAGTGTCCTTACTGGGTTTTGAAAAGAAAATGGTGTCATTTGCAAACTGTAGGATTGACACCCTAGTTTACTTCCACCAAATAGATTGATTATTCTTGCGATTTTCCGCATAGCACCACTTGGAGCTCTTGTGTGCCTCCTAAAGGGGATTCTTCACTCAGGAACCTTCGTGGGGCAAGGTCTTAACCTTGGATCAACTAAAAAGGAGAGGATAGTTTTTTGCTAATAGATGTTTCCTTTGTCTTGAAGAAGAAGGGTTGATTAACCATTTACTCATCCATACACAAAGGTTTGAGTTTTACGAGAGTTAGTTTTCTCTTTTTTTTAGAGTAATATGAACCATTCCTTTGATGGTAAGAGAGACCTAACTTGGATAGAATGGTTCAATTGTCGGTAAAAAGTGATTGAAGGTGTGGAAGGTGGCTCCCCCATGCATTTTTGGGACAATTTCGAAGGAAAGAAATAGAATAGCTTTTGAGAACAAGAATCTGTCTATTCAAAAATTGAATAATTCGTTTGTATGTAATTTATGGTCTTGGACCATAGTTTTATAGTGAAGGACCTCTGCCTTCAATCAATTTTTTGGATTGATTAGGTTATAGATGAGGGAGGGTGAGATGTTTTGATCTTTTTTTGTGTTTTCTCTTGGGCCCTTAGGCTCCTATTGTATACCCCCTGTATGCTTTGTGTGATCCTATAGGCTTTTCTATTAATATAATTTTTTTCGCACATTTATCTATCAAAATAAATAAAAGTGAAATAGCGATATCTAACCAAGATCCCATATCCATACCATAGGAAATCATGTCAATGCAAGTAAATTGAAGAGACCAAGTAAACAAGGGTAAAAGTATCAAAAATGAAAATGAGGTTTCTAATAAGTCAATGTTAATGGAGGCATGGTTCTTTTTATGTATTTATCATATTTACCTCTTTATTTATCAAAAGAAAAAAATGAAAATGAAAAATGAAAAAACCAGTAACAGCATGGCATATACATCCAAAAAGCTCTTAACATAAATGGCAACAAAAACATGGATGCATGCTCGATACATCATTAACTTCAGAAAAGAGGTAACATTCTTATTGCAATTCATCGATAAAAAGCAAGGAAATATTGCTTGCTGGAACCAGACATGAGAAGCTAAGAAGCACGGACACGGATACGGCCACGGGGATACGACACGGCGGGACACGAGGACACGGCAAATTTCAAAAAATCAGGATACGGATACGGCAAGGACACGACATAATACGATAAAATAAAAATAATTATCCTTACAAAAAGTTAATAATTATATTAATAAATTAATAATAAATAGATGAATTTTTATATCATTATTTGTATTTATGAAAAAAAAATTTTGAACTTACAAAAAAGAATTATACTCATTCATATTCTTTCTTATTAAATTTAATTATTTATCAAATATAATTTAATTATTTATTAAATAATTTGTTTTTATAATTAAGTATAACCCCACTTTTTGACTCCTCCCTACCCCTACCACCCTCCCTACCCCCCCGTCCACCCATCCCCCCTCCCGCCACCCCCACCCCGCCCCACCCCTACCCCCGCTCACCTCCCTCCTTGACTCCCCCCGTCCCCTACCCCCCCGCCACTCCCCACCCACTCCATCAAGCCCTTCCCCCACCAATAATACTAATTCAACCCCCATCTCGACCGCAACATCCATCCCCATTCTCCTTCCCCTTCCCTTCCGAACTGGGGCCGAGCGGGACTCCATCGTGCCTCCCATCTCCTCTCCTTCCCCTTTCTACTTACCGATTGATCAATCGATCGTAACAACCGAGCCGTACCGTCGTGCTCTCATCTTCCCTTTCCCCTTTCCGTTGAACCTGACTCCACCGCCTCCCGTCTCTCTCTCCCTTCCCTTTTTCGCTTCCATCGGAACCATTGGATCAACAATGAGCCGTGGGTCAAGCCGTATCCGGTTTCGGTACAAGCCGTGATCCGCCGTTGACTTACTATATCACAACGATACGCCACTGCATGAGATCGACACCATCCGACGCAGATCCGTGAGTGTCCGTTGTCCACGCATCCCACACACCTGACAATCCCACTAAGTTGCCGTATCCATGCTTCAGAGATGAGAAGCACATACATTAAATTAGATTTTGAGGTTTAAATGCAATATTATCCCTGCTCTCAGAAGCCACCAATCCAATTCTTGATTGGTAGCACATCCATCAAAGGAGAGTAAATGAGGTCACCAAAATAATTCTCCACTACAATTAAGCAAGTAAAAACCTTGTTTATCAAGATATACATACCTGCTGTCTCATACTTGAAAATTCAGGATGGTTGGCAGCAATAACTGCCTTGAACATACGAGGGGGTATGCTTTCTTGTTTCTGAAAAATGAGAGTAGGATAAACAAAGAAAAATTCTAAGGAGAAGCATCAGAAGATAAATCATCAGCAACAACAAAGAGATGCAGGATCAAATCAATAGAAGCAAATTATACTGCCACGATGAGTGCCAATTTGTTATCGCTTTAGACCATGTCTAACTTAATACATGCTGTTTGCTTACTCATCAAAAAAATAAAAAAACTTGCTCCTGAAAGTTAGTAACTTAAGGTTGACAAAGTAAATGGAACATAGATAAGTTCCATCAGGGGTTATTTTACTATTAGTATCATCGAGGTGATGCAGAATCATGCACAGGAAGTACCAAAATATCATTAGCAGACATTATGGTATAAATTGAAAAATGCCATGACCATACCAACTCAAAAAGTAAGCAAAGGTTGGAAGAAAGCTTACGGAACTTGACATGGGAGCTGCAGCATTTGCAATATCAATTTTCTAGATGACAGATAAGGAGACATTATTTCAGCTTATGAAGAAACAAAATGACAAAGAGCATGTATTTCTATAGTCCACATACCTCTGATGCTGGAATGGAGTATTTACCAGATAGCATACCATGAGCTAATTTTGTCCTGCAATACTACTTAAAAATGTTAAAAGGATTGTTTCTAAATCCAGATGAGTAAACTGGACTGACAAGCAAGCCAGTGATGTGACCTGATCACTGGTCCAGGTCATATCATAGCTGGAATATTACATATTTATATTTACACATATGATGCACATAGAGACAATCAAAGCTAGTGTCTTTAACAATTAGATTGAATTTCCAGGTGATAAGCTAGCATGAGACTGCTTATAAATTATCAGGCTTTTAATGTTTATCTATTTTGTAACCTGGACCATGTCAACCATGTAACTTACAGTCCAATTGGTTGAAAGTAACCCAGCCATCAAAACACAACAATAGCTGAGCTGAACCCAATGACCCTGTCAAAATATCCAGCTCATGCAAATAAAGATTATAGCATGTCGCAAATTTAATATTTCAAAATCCACCATATTTACTTCGTAACAAGCAGTTGGATGTTCGATCATGTTAAGAAGCATGATATTCATATTAAACCCAAATCCTATAAGCTTAAGCTTTTAGAAGAGTTGGTCGTTTAACATAGTATTAGTGCTTGGTTTGGCAAGAGGTACTAGGTTCGAACCACCCTCTCTGCAATTTGAATATTTAATCTACATGTGTGTATTTGAAAGTCTAAAGTGGACATTTTTGTTTGTTTGACTCTCCACGTGCATGGTTATGGGGCCACATACATGTGAGGGAGGGTGCTAAGAAGTATGATATTCATATTAAACCCAAATCCTATAAGTTTGAGCTTTTAGGAGAGTTGGTCGTTTAACAGACCATATAACAGAACTAATGAATAGCATGAAAGTGAGAAACACAAATTAAGCAAATCAAATGCTGGGAAACCATGTCATCTTTTTTTTCCAATCAAAGAAATGCTTCAAAAAGGTCTTGAATTCAGGGAACTGTAACATTCAAGAGGGAAAATAACAAAAGACAGCCAGAACATGAAAAGGAGTAGTTTTTGAAACAAACATAATTGGAAAATTGGAAGGTAATGATAGACGGCTGTAACATGCAAAAGAGTAGCTTGTAAAGCAAAGCATGATTGGAAGATTCCAACCCAATTAATCCATAGCCTAAAGAGTACAATAGAATAATCATGCAGTGTTCTACTTTCTCAAACTCTATTAAAAATGGCAGTGTTTACTACGATCAGAATAATAATAATAAACAATTCTTTTCCCCCTTTTGTTAGATGTTCCATCATGAAAGGCCAATTAACAAACATTTAGCCGAAAGAAAAAAGATAATACTGAAGTGTTCTATCAGAATAATAATAAACATTATCAGAGATAAACAAATGAATTGATTAAGTTAGCCCATCTCTGACACCTTTTACTGAGTGGTAAACTTGATAAAGCATAAAATTTTCTATTGATAACAAAAACATGCATGCTACTTACAGCTGCATGTTCAGGTCTACAGTTGGATCAGCAGGAGCAACCTCAAAAGCTGCTTTCAAACTTAGGTTCGAGTAATATCTAATAAAATGAACACACCAGGAAAAACCAAAATAAGAAACAGGAAATAAATAATAACAATAATAATAAATATAATAACAATAACTATAATAATGACAACAACTCCAAAACCTAAAACATATGATCAGTTCAAATGGATTAAATAATATAAACTGACCGTGAAAAGAAGGACTTTGTTGAGAACACAACTTGCATGGTTGATGCCATGTAACAACTGCAAGAAATTAAATAAGCTAAGAAGAATACTATTTTTTATAGGTAATTCTGTCAACAAGGAGATAAACCTGGAGCCTCAACATCCCCCACTCACTTCCTTGCCACCTGAGCTAGGACTAAGGAGCAAGAAACAAGAAATTACAAAACAGCAACATTGCGATACCTATTACCTGTTTCCAAGATTGACAAGTCCCGTATAACCAGGTCCAAATAATGGTTCAACTTCTTGTCCACTTTCTTGAATTCGGTTCCAGTCGAAGTTAGTGTTCTGGTCAAGTTCCCTTTCAGCAGTAGTCATTTCAGTCTGGAAGAGAAGAAAATGCATATAGAGCTTAAGGTTTAATGAAATAACGTAAATAGGTTATTCCCTTATACAGATATAGATCATTGTATCTAATAAGGATGAATGAAAATCATGCATATATGAAGTCCTGAAAATTAGAAATTCATTCTTAATTCATCTTTACATTCAGCTACCGAAGAAAAGGAAATAAAGTTTTGGAGGATGTCTTCTTAGTGCATTTTCCGATGTTCATAGAAAGAGAGGAATCAAAGAGCTTTTCAAGAGATTGAGCCATCTGTCTTAAAGTTTAAAAACATAATTCTTTGCTGGTCAAAGTAACTTGATCTCTGGATGCATTTGGAGAAGCATAGTCTCCCTTTTATTTTGTATAGAAGTTGGAGTGAGGGATTCTTCTAAGTGTCAATTGATGATTTTCAGTGATCCTACATATACTTCCCTTGTCTTCCAGGGTTGCCCCTTATGGCCTCTTGACAGAGTTTGTTTGTTAAGCCTCTGAAAGGCAATCCTCTTCTTCTATCCCCAATCCGTTAACCATAATAGCCAGCCGGAGGGAGGGAGGGATAGACACTGCTAAAATCAATAAGATTGAGCCGCCCGGTATGTGCAACGCCATAAAGCAACCGAGCTCTCCCCAACCAAAACAACACCAACCCCTCCTTCTTTCTAATCTTTTGATAGGTTACAGTTGAATTTCACATATGTATTGTCAATGGTAACTCCAGGAATATAAAAGTTTTAAGGCATAAATGCAGATCAAAAGAAAGACTAACCTTCTGTAATGATGAAAAATCAATACCGAAAAACGCCAAATGTTGTGCTAGAAGCGGGTCCAAAACACTATCATCCTCCGGATAAGAGAAAACGTCTGAGCTGCCACAATGTACCATTCAGATTGCCACAGAAATAAATCACATCTTCTAAATCAATACAACGCTTGATGATTAAACCTCAAAGAATACACTAGGCATCAATTACTTCCGATTATCAAAACAATTTTTCAGTTTTTGGAGGCACTTTAAATAGCAAGATACTAAAAAACAATTGTGACAGCTGGACAAAGGTTAGAACTGGTCTTTTGTAATATATATATATATACACAGAGACACATATATAACATACTCAAAAAATGTGGTAAGAACCTGAAACAAACAAAAAAGAAATCGACTCTAATCAAAACAAAAAGAAAGAGACAATTTAACCACTCAACTCCTCACTCCTCAGAAAATACGAAAGAAATCGACTCTAATCAAAACAAAAAGAAAGAGACAATTTAACCACTCAACTCCTCACTCCTCATAAAATACGGAAGGAGATACCTACAAACACCCAGCCTTGACATCTATCCTACAAATTGACAATCAAAATCTTATCAAGAACCCTCAAACAGGCTAATATACTTCACCAAGACTGACCTCCCCCCAATCAGTCAAATTATCAATACAAGGAATTTTTTTTTTTCTTTTGATCGGTAAAGAGTAATATATTGATCAAAAAAGAGCACAAGGCTCCCAAAGAGTACACAAGAGGAGTACAAAAAGGGAGACCCAAAAAAACCCACACACTCACCTATACCCCAACCAAGTCAAAAAATCCACAAAAGAATCTAAGTTATCAACAATATACAACTTAGCCCATGACCACAAGGTACATAAAAAAGTAGATTTCATCCTGTGAGCAGAAGGGGCCTCATCCTCAAAAGCCGCCCTATTCCTTTCCTTCCAAAGCGTCCAAAATAAACAAAGACGAGCTGCCATCCAGACTCTCTTATGTTTTCTGCCGACACTAGCACCTTGCCAAGCAAGGAGAAATTAGCGTACCATTAGAGGGAACACCCAATTAGAATCAACTATGGCCAAAAGAAGAACCCATAGCATCTTAGCTCTCGAACAATGGATAAGCAAATGGTCAATTGTTTCCTCATCATCTTCACATAAAAACACCTGTTTGCTAGAGGGATCTCTCTCCTCTTTAGCTGGGTCAAGTGTAAGCACCTTGCCCCTAGGACGCTTCCCAAGCAAAAAAACCCAGCTTAGGGGAACAATTAGGTTTCATATGGATCGAAAGGGGAGTTATGGTAGAGAATGTCAGTTTCCAAAGACATGAGTCTTAACAGAAACCATCGTCATAGTCTCCTTCCACAAATATCCTCTTGAAAGGGCCTAATTTTTCTTGTTGTGGAGAAATGTAGAAACCTTCAACCTCTTCCACCTCCCAATCATGAAAAGGTTCAGAAGACTGGGATCAACCCCTTCCTCCCTCGGCGAATCCCAAACACCGTCGCAGTTGGCTTCGCAAAAAGGACAAAGAGTCACGCATATAAAAGATGAGAAATGACAAGCTCCCCTCTAACTCTACCCCTAAACCTACAACCTGAAATGAAATTGCCTTCCACCGCACGCTTTAGCAAACAACTCACGGCTTCCATACCGATCACAAAAACATAAGGCGAGAGAGGATCCTCTTGTCTTAGGCTTCTAGAACTCCAAAAGAAACTCGTATGAGAACCATTAAACAAAACAGAAAAAGAGGTTATGGAGATGCACCAGTTAATCCAACTTATCCATTTTGAGCCGAACCCCATTCTCTTCAAAATCTGCAACAGAAAATCCCACCTAATGTGATCGTAAGCCTTTTCAATGTCCAGTTTACAAACAAGCCCTTTCTCTTTCCTTCTCGGAATGGAATTCACTGCCTCATTAGCTATTAACACTGCATCAAGAATTTGTCTCCCTTCGACGAATGCGTTCTGAGACTGGGAGATAATCAGCCCCATAACCCTTTTGACTATGTTGGCCAGCACTTTTGTTAAGATTTTGTAAAGGCCTCCTAGTAGACTGATGGGTATTAGATCCTTTAGATCCTTAACAATATTTTCCTTGGGAACCAAAATTAAGAATGTAGCATTCAGGCTTTTAACAAACTAGTTATACTCAAAGAATTCCCTAAAGAAGCCCATAACCTCATCCTTCACGAAATCCCAACTGAAAGACCAGAAGGCCAATGGAAAACCATCTGGACCTGGGGCTTTATCTCTGTTAAACCCTGAGACTACTACCAAGATTTCCTCCTCTGTGAACATTTCTTCCAACTTAGCAACTTGATCTTCGCCAATCATATTGAACGAGAGATTAGGGAAAGGAGGACACCAACTGTTCAGGGCAGGGAGAAGACTTTGGAAGGCACCTACCAAACCTTCTTTAATCTCAGGCTCCTTGACAAGCCTCCTGCCATTAATACTTATGCTCCTAATGGAATTCCTCCTCGTATGAGAATTAGCCATTCCGTGAAAAAACCCTATGTTTTTGTCCCCTTCTTTCAACCAGATTTCTCTGGATTTCTGTCTCCAAGAAACCTCTTCCATTTCAACCCACTTCTTATAATCGTCTTTAGTCTTCTCCCTCTCCTCAGCTTCTTCCAAAGACAACTCCTTTTCCAAGTCATCCCAAAATGTAATCCCCCGCTTAGTTTCCTTTTATCTCAACTCTACCAAAAACCTCTTTGTTCCAAACCCTCAAAATTCCTTTCAAGGCTTTTAATAAAGTGAAGGCTTTGCCACCTAACTCTGAGGAGGTCCTTCAAGCCTTCAAACTTCAGCCACATGTTTTCAAAGCGGAAAGGCGAAGGCCTAGATTTTATCCCTTCACTATCTAACATGTTCTGGCAATGATCGTATTAATCGGTCTCTCGGAGAGTGCTTTTAAACTACACAGCAACCTGACTCTCCCCAATCAATCAAGTTACCAAGAACTGGCCAAGATGGGACATAGAATGGTTGTTATTATGGCCTCCCCTCCAGGTTAAAGGGCCCCCCTGAAGAGGGATGTATCTAAGCCCCAACTCATTAATAACTTCTGCAAAACGCCTCATAGAATGGGAGAGCCTAGTCACCATGTTCCTCTCATTAGGGGATAAGACCAAATTGAAGTCTCCACCTATGCACCAAGGCCCCTCCCACAAGCCTCTCAGCGACCCCAACTCTTCCCAAAACATTTCCCTTTTGCTCCTCTCAACTGAGCCATAGACACCTGTGAAGGCCCACTGAAAACCATCCTCAACGTTTTTAAACATGCAAGTCACAAAGAAAAGGCATGTTTCAACCTCCACCAGGTCAAATTTTCTTTTATCCCAAAACAAAAGAATACCCCCCCCATCACCTCCCTCCGCTCCACAACCTTCAACTCCGAAAATCTACCCACCCCAAAACTACAAGCACATGCCGAGGACATTTCCTGAATCTTGGTTTCTTGCATGCATACCAAATCCACCCTCTGAGACCTAATAAAATTTCTAATGACGTTCCTCTTGACTGGATTATTCACTCCTCTAACATTCCAAGAGAAAAGCTTTAACTTCATTTTAACTTTAACAATAAATTCCCCTTGTCTCTTCCTTCTCTATTTTGGCCCTTCCCATTGTAGTTGATGGTGCATTCCAATTTCCTTAACTCCCTCTCACTTCTAGACTCTATAGGGTTCCCCTTCCTTTTATCTTTTGGCTACTGAGACACCATTTTTCGCATCAATTCCAAAATCTCCTTTTCAAAACCCACCATCGAATCTAGAAAATCACCGACCCTGATCAAGCAAATATCTTTCCACTCTTTGTATCCTGACACTTTGAAGTACGTAGAGCTCCTTGCTCGGCTCAAAACCCATTGTTTCTTGATCAACTTCTATAAGAGCACCGGTTGTCACCTCCCCCCACTCTCTTCCAACATCTGAAACCACCCTTAGCAATATCATTTCACCCATAGCCTCATACCCATGAAAATCCCCTAGACCTAAAGAGCCCCTAGAAAGCAGGGGTCGGCCAAAAACGAAGAAGAGGGGAAAAGGATAGTTTTCTGAGGGGATAGTTTCATACCCGAAACATTCGTGACGGCTTGCTGGGAGCTTCGAGGGCTTCCTCCCTCAGCCCTAAGTTCAGAATCCACTAGGGCCAAAGATCAGCCAACCGAATAACCTTCTTCTCCAGGACCATGGTGAGAAAATCCATTCAGTGTGCTACTAATGGAAGACACAGCCCACGGCCCATCTTCCTAAAAACTCTCAAAGCTATAAGTCCCAGTTTCAAAGCCAAATTTATCTTCGTGGCTTCCAGCAGGGCCTCTGCAACATAGATCCAAGCAGGATCTTCCAATGGGTCCATGAAAGGTAAGCCCTCCTCACCAGGGCATGGACCCCCATCATCAAGCCCCATTTTTTTGTTAGAAACTGATTTAACTGCCTTTAGGTCTAAGGAATCCTCTTTTATACTCTTCTTCAACCCACTATTAGCCTGGGCTCTTTGGGCTTTAAAGAGCTAAACCGCTTGGCCCATGCTCAAGCCTATCTGTACCTTAAACCGATACCCCATCTATCAGCTATTAAAGGAAACTAAATTTACTAGTTCAACCCACTTACCGATAGGCTAGAACCAACATTTTCGGACCCCCAACAGACTGTATGGGCCCCACCTTTGAACTTCATCTCTTCCTCTGACTTTGAATTAAATTTTTATGCCCCGACAAGACCCATAATGCCTCCTTGACACAACCCTGCCTTTCCGCCCAACATCATCGCTTCTTAGAAGAGAGACTTCACACATGGCCTCATGCCCACCATCTTCTTCTTCCTTTGAATTTTCTGCTTCTGCACTGGAACAAACAGGGTAGACTTCGACTAACTATGGAGGGATCTCCCAACAGATTTGAAGTCCAAACGATCTTGAACCTCTTGAGATGTTGATAGCACTTGGTCTAGATTTCCCTATCGATTTTATCAAAGATTCTCGCCCACTCACTGCTTCAACGTCAGAATCCCTTGTCTAGGGCCGTAAATCCTACAAGCATCGGCCATTTTCTTTGGGGTGGTCCTGTGTCCACAGGAAGTGGAAGCCCTACCACTCCGATCCAAGCTTCAGACTAAGCCTTTACGCCTTATACATCCAAGATTCTAGCTCAATCAAGCCTCCAAATTTGTAATACGCCCCTTCAAGCTTTTCCCGGAACATTCAAGGACCCATCTTGCCCTTTGACGAGCCAAACTCCAAAAATTAAGATCTTCATTTAGATATTAACATCACACCCCTTTAACCTCCAAGCTTTCGCCCAAGTCTCCACCTCCTTCATTACAGAAGATGTCTGGGTTTTGTCTTCCACTTCAATCAAACAAAATCAAGGATCCCTAGTGCCTTACTGCAGACATGGGCCACTAACATCCATCTAAACCCGCATTTTCACATCTACCTCCTTTATCCACTTAACGCCACTCCCTAAGATAAAACTTTTATTTTTGCAAGGCGTTTATTTTCCCCTTCCTCCTCTTGTTGGCTCTGTCGCAATGTTCCTCATAGGTTTTCTCTCCCGCGGTTGCCTTCAAGCCCACCCTCTAGGTTTCTCTCGCCAACAACGCCCAACCATTCGTGCTTTCCCTTTCTGAAAACAACCTATGCATTTTTCCCTCAACATCAGTAGCAGAGCAAAAAAGGAATCTCCCAGCATTGTTTTCCCTGCACTCCAGCCTAAAAAATCTTCCATTCTCCCTCCAAAAAAAAAGACCTTCTAGCAGGGACAAAATCCTTACAAAACTCTTCTACACCTGACAAAAGATTTTTCATCCCCTCTACTCCAAAACGGATCCACGATGCTATGCCTCTACTCCGTTCTGTGATGAAAATTTTTGTCTTTTTCCTTTCACCTTCCATCATAACCTCGAAGGATTTTGACTCAACCGCGAACCAGTTTCCGTTTCTCTCATCTTCTCTCGTCTTTCAATACTCAACCATCAAGATTTTCAAAAAAATCAATACAAGGAATATACTCCAAACCGAAGACCTCACTTCCAATAATTAATCATAACTCAATAGTTATCAGGAAGCTCCAAATGATAAACATGTACATTACCTTTTTGATGTAATCACTGAATCTACAAATATGGTTCTATACAAACTTGAAACTGAATCTTCTATGACTTTGTTCAATCAAGGACATCTACAAGTAGATTGAAGGTGGCACATTTTCAAACAAATTTCCTCCCAAATTTTAGGGTGTCCTTAACTCATCCCTAACCTCTCTCTCTCTCTCTCTCTAATGCTTCCACCAAATTTAAAATATCATTCCTATGTTGCAGTCAATGTTGAGTCAAGCCAGATTCCAGCCAACCTGGTCTTGTTCTTCTAAAAATAATCAGTCTTGCACAAGTAAGTATTCACATAAGTTTATAGGTTTTCCTGCATTAGCGGTGAGGAATGTGGAGGTGGGCCAAGGGCTTGGTTTCTCAGGCCCAAGTCAGGGCTGGACTTACTTCTTGCTCTTTGGAGGCAGGCCAAATGCCTCCCGACTAGGCCTTCTTGTGTGTTTGGGACATTAGTAGGCCAAGATAGTTAGGCCCCGTGGGGTGAATCCCTTCTCAAAGCCTGTACTCTAAGACGCCCTAAGAGCCCAGTCTGCATTAAGGCTCTTGAGTCCCTTTGCAATGCTGATGGCCCCTCTACGAAGATGCAGAAACCTTTGTTGAGGGAAAAGGAGAAAGCTTTTTTTCCTGGCGAGGATGGAAGAACGTTGCTTGTCAGCGCAGGAGATTTCCAGGTACTCTCCTCTCTCTTGAAATCTTGTTGGGGGTGTGGGTGACTATGTTTCTACTCCTTTCTCTAGGGATTGTCTAGCTCTTATGACGGTTAAGAGGGGGGGCCAAATGGTTGTAGGTTTAGATGAAGATGGAAAGAAGGGGATTTTTTTATCCTTTAGGGGTGATGCTTTATGATGGGTGTGTCATAGAAACTGGTTAAGAGTTAGAAATGCATGCAAGTCATGAATTGGGTGAGTGTAGAAGGAGGGCACCCTTTTGGAGGATGGGAAAGGGGGAGAAGAATCATGGCTACTAGGGAAATTTGCTAATTTTTGCATGTGCCTGGGATGCCTACGGAAGGGTTTGAGAAGGATATCTTGAAGCTCCAAAAGAGGATGAAAGATAGAAAGGACGAAAGGAGAAGTAATGTGAGGCAGAAGAAGCTAGGTCAAAAAGCCTCACTGTTCAAAAAGGAATTGAGGAGGTTGGAATGGTCGGTGAAGGACAGGGAGACTAGGAAGGATAAGATTTTGTAATCTATATTATTTTAAATTTGTTTAGCTTCCTGACTATCAATGTAAGCTCATTAACTTTCATGATTTTTGGGGAAGCATTATCTTCTCTTCTATATATTCTTTAAAGCAGATAGACAATCAACAGTCCAGCATAATTGATTATTACAAAACTGAACAAAACTATCATGCTAAAAAGATATTCATGTCCATTCAATATTGAGATAGCTGTGGTCTAAGTACTATAAAACATGTTACTAAGAATGAAGATATGTAATATTTGGAATTAAATGCCTGCTCCTACAGATGCAGGACAGCATTACCTGCTCCTTCCAGATCAGCAGTTATAGTACCAAGCTTCACCGCAATCGGATAGCCTGTCTCCTTGTAATGCTCAAAAGCATGGTTGTTGCCACCAGTTCCATCCCAATTTCTCCTCCCACAAAGGATCATCCCATCAGTCAAATTTAACCAGAGATTCTCAGTTTTATCACACTTGGCACATTTCCACCCTGATCGAGGAATAATAACACCATTGTCAATCTGCTGCAGACTCATGGCATAAGCACTGACTTCCTTCTTATCAGCTGTCCATGCTGCAAGTTGCTCTTTTCTTTCTGCACCCTCGGCCATTAAGATGGCATCAACTGCCAACCTTACCTGTAGGTTAAAATCAATGAGAAATCAAAGCTTGCATTGAAAATAAGTTTTTTCTATCTAATACTATGTAATCACTTAAGGAAGAAACAACACAAACCTTCTCAGGCAACTCCACAGAAGGAAATGAAAGAGATACATAATCAGGCAATATGACTATACTATGAGCTTCTTCGTATTCAGGTTCATTATTGTCAAATCCCCCATCAACGCCTGGAACTCAAACCAGGTAGCTATAAATATGCTTCTCCAGTACAGAATTCCCACAAATCAGCAATTGAAGAATCTAAAAATCTGAGGGCTCTCAGAATAACTTGTTAATATAGAAGTTACAGATTTGAGATAATTTTAACAATGCAAAATCAAAATGCACATCTGTAACAGAACAGTGAATGTATGTGAGCTGAAGCAAGAAGCTTGAGTGACACTCTTACAATTTCCCTTTTAAGCGATGTACAAACCAATCATTGCAATTGTACAAAATAGCCATCATCCAAGATTCTAAGTGACAGCACAAAAGCAAAATGGAGTTATCTATGGGATGCTAACTTTAACTCCTGGGCTATTAGTTCTGGTGCACGACACCATTTTTCATGTGGGACAATTCTAGATAGTGGATTAAGCTCCCAATTCCATGTAGAACACAATGAAGCCAATAACTTTCCACTGGACATGCAGAAGTAACTGAGAAAATAATATAAAATATGAAATGAACGAAACTCATCACAAACACCATAAAAGATGGACTCAAGTTGTGTTGCAAAAGGAATAAACGATTCAATTTACATGGCAGTAGCACAACTAAGTAGCAGAGAGGAGAGAAGAGAAACACAAAGTGGAAAGGTTCCTGTTATCGAAAATCTCTAATAAGCCCCCAATGGCAGAACTTGAAAATGCCTCAGATAACAACATTAATTTCAAGCTCCACAAAAGGTATTAAACAGCTAAAATAATAGCAGATAAGCTCCTTCACAACATGAAATATAAACCATCAACAGTTAATACCTATAGCCAAAAGTGTTGGTTTCTTCAGAGGCCGATCTTCAGGAACTAGTTTTTTGGTCTGCTTTATATGCAAATAAACAGGATTACCAGTCTTCTCATAGTTCCAGTCCACACAGTCCTTCCCAAATGCAAGAAACGTACTCATGTCAATGAACAATCCACCTTCAGATTTCTGAAAAAAAAAACACAATCAACAAACAAGGTATTTGAGAAATGCTGAGATAGACGATTTACAGCATTAATCTGTTCGACAAACAAGTAATCAGCAAATTTATTTAGAAAAGCAAGAAATGCACTCATGTAAATGCGCAATCCGGCCTTCATATTTCTAAAATAATTAGTAACACTGTTTTTTTTTTTACAGATAAAATAATTAGTAACACTGTCAACAGACAAAATCTTTGGAAAATGGAAACTTACCCAATTGATAGCATGTCTCTGCTAATTTCGTAAATATCTCAAGAAAATATAGATAAAATAGAATCCTGATAAATGGATTTTTCATTATTTAGATCACAAGAAAATGAAATTGCCTAATCAGCTAAGCCTGGTAAAACCAGGCTAACACTATCATAACACAATATGAGCTTCCAAGAGCAAAACATTCGCTCTTGCCTCTTGGTTAGGGGAAAACTTCCTAGAATAAGTATAAAATAATAGGTTAAAATTATGTTCAATGCCGTTCTTATTTCCCAGGCTAATTTCCAAACTTGTAAGAAAGAAAAAATATCGAAACTAAATTTATGTATCCAATGTTCCTACATGTCTATTACCTATGTTTTTACTTAAGAATTGAACAAAAATATCAAAAAGATAATAATATCATTACTATCAGAACTAGGAGAATTCTCAGAGGCCAAATAGATAACAAATTCAAAAACACCTATCAGAATGGCGCCACACAAGCACACAATCTAGGAGAACACATAGTTCCAGAGTCCTCAGCAACCCTAAGTTTTGCAGGTGAGAAAAGCAACGGAAAATAAAATAAAACCAAAATTCGTAGTATTGAGCCTCATTCAACTAAACAAATAATTGCAACAATTTTCATTTTCCCACACTTTCTCGGCAGCCAATCGGATAACAAATTATAGGAAACCATCAAAACTAACACGACAAGACACAAAATCCCCAGTAACACAGCGACAGAGCAAAAACGTTTTCCCTCCATACTTGCAAGCTCAATAAAGGAAATTAAAAAAATAAACTAAACAAAAATAAAATCTCGAGTATCACGCTTTACGACCATCCAACTATCCACACAATTGCGATACTTCCCATGTCCCGCACTTCCTCAGCAACCGAACAGATGAAAACGAATAACCAAAAAACAAAAAAAAAAGGAAGAATTACCGGAGAATCAAACGAAACACAGCATTCTTGCTTATAGATGCGATTAGTGGGCTCAGGAATTCGGACACGAGAGAGGTTGGATCGAAGGAGGTCCATGGGGTCCAACATTCTCTGGGAAAGACGCTGCGTTTTGAAGAGAAAAAGAGGAGGGAGAGGAGAAATAGAGACTATGTTCTTTGCCCTAAGCTAGTAAAGTCTGTTTGCGCCGAAAGAAAGTGCGAGAAAATGTTTGAAGAGTGAGAGTAAACAGGGAGTCACGCTTTTCGTGTGCTAGAAAGAATGAAGTGTGGGCGTCCCAACGAAGGTCGCTTGGCACTCAAGTCTTCTAAATTCTATACAAGTATAGAGAGCCCCTTTAACAAGTTTGGTTATGTTTAATTCGCGGAAATTATGAGAAAGGATAAAAGAAAATAAATAGAAGAAAATAAAATGTGAAAAAAGGATATTTAAAATAGGGTCTCTTTTTGTTCCTATTTTTCACGTGACGGCGGTTTTTGAAAATATAGAGGATATGGTTTTGTTGCAATATCAAAATTGTTTTTTTTTAAATTGATAAATTTATTGATTTAAGTTATCAATGTAATTGATATAAACATTCATCAAAAATCTTTAAAGCTTTAAAAAATGATGTCGAGTTAATAGTAAAAAATTATCGGCTAAAGTCCCAGCCCGCATTTGACTGTCTAAAAATGTCTACAAAGCAATCCCCAAGATTCGTATTCTGACATATGAATATGATTCAATGAATCTATTATATATTTGTCATTTAATTATCGTAAAAAGCTATGAAGAAATTATAATTGATGGCCAGCCTAAAGTAATGATAAGTTGTGATAAAATGCGTCGTAACGAATCGATGGCAATAAAAAGCGAAGCAAATTAATTTCAGTATGAAATAAATCACTTTATTGTAAAATAAAACTTCTATCTAAGAAAGAAAACGATGAAATGAGTTATTTTAAAGCCAATAAAACTAACAAATCACTCATCCTCTCAAACAAATGGTAGCTTGGGTTTTCAAAGAATATATTGTCTTAGATTTTCTTTTGAAAAGCACTAACGTCTAAAAATTTAGTGTTTATATATTATTTATGTTTAAAAAATGAAAACTAATATGTGTTTTTACTATTTTTAACATTTTTACTTAATAAAAAAATTGTTTTCAAAAATAAAAACTAAATACACATCTAGGCAAAAACACTATTTAAAATATAAACAATTTTTAAAAACATAAAAATAGTATTATTTATGTTTTCAAAAACTATTTTCCATAATAGTTTTCAAAAATATCAACCAAGCAAGCTCTTACTCTCTTCCCTTGTTGACATTTATTTTCTTTGTATATTACAAGAGTATTGATTCCATCATGATTATCTTGTCTGTCCAATTTACCTTTTTACCATCTTAGTAATGCCACATAGGCATTGAGTACTTCTTGAATTTATTTATTTAGCTCACATCAGTATAAATGTTATTTTCTGTTTCCCGATTTTGAAAGAAAATGGGACTAAAAAAATCACATTTATTTGCATTATTTTTATTTTAGTTATATTTATTGAAATTGTATTAACTACAAGAAAAAAATGTTAATAAAATAATTTTCTCATATTTGATTTTATAAAATTAAGGAAAATACATATAATTAAATTGAATATAATATCTGAAAAATAATTTATCATCTATGTTTGGTTTTGAAATTGAATTTTTTTTTTCAATAAAACAAATTAGTGAGGAAATCGAGTAACAGATGAAAGAAAAAAAATAGAAGAAATTTATAAATTATTTTTACATGTTATTTTGAATTTATTTATTTATTTAACTCATTAATTCAAAATAATTTTTTGAACATATATAAGTTTTTTGGTCAACCTCAATTATATTTGATTTAAAAAATTATATGCCAATCAAACAATAGGAAAGTTAACTTTCTTTGACTTTTTTTTCTTCAATATTTTTTTTGGTAGTAAAGAACTGATATGATTATTGTTTGGCCAGAAAATGTAGAATAATTTAAAACAATGTATAAGAAATAATTATCAACTTTAAATATATATTTATTTAATGATTTTATTATAATGCCAAATATTGGATTTTTATGAATGACCTTAAATAGCCTTGTTTGATTCTGATGAGTTCGTTTATGTAAAAAGGCTTTTTGGCGTACCGGTACAATAATGTCGTTTATGTAAGGGAACTTTTGGCATACCGGCTATAAAGCACATCGACCAGGCGGCTGTCGGTATGAAATAGAAATGCATGAATTTCTGCGAGATTATATAACATGTAACATATCTATCTCTAATTCTTTTGATTTACGACCACGTTATCGATGAAGATTTCAGACGAAAAAAGCGAAAACCCCGGAAAAGATATATTTACTGCTTAATTTTATTTTATTTATTTATTTATTTATTTTGGATCAATCTTGCCTTTGAAGTATGTTAAACCATCTATTTGATAGCTTGAAAGCGAAATGCTTTAAGATTAATACGACATAGTCGATAATGAAGCCCGTCTTATGTTATCACGATATTATTAAATGTGTGCTTTGAAACTAATATTATTAGGCACGAGGCAAAGGCGAAAAAAAAAAACTAAGTGATGAGGAAGAAATTTGAAAGCTTTGGAAGTGCGATCTGAAATCTGAAACTGAAGCAGAGATAAAATAAAAAATAAAAAAAAAAAGAATTTTATATATATTCAGGCTGAAACACGAAGAATAAAAGAAAGATCTGTCATTGAAGGCTGAAGCTTTAAATATTAATAGTAATAATAATAATAATATTTCGATATTTTGTTGGATATATATATACATAATAATATTATTATTATTGTTACTATAACTTTAGAAGGATAGTTATATCTCTGATCTCGTTTATCTTTTGAATGAAATAATAATCAAATTTTTTAGGAGATTAGAACCTTGGATCTAAGGTACGATCATACAAAATACTCTAAAACGGGCTCAATTACTTTATTAATAAATTTTAAAGCTTGTATTCTCTTATATTCTTTTTTACTTTGGTAATATATTTAATTTATTTGAGAGAAATGTCCAACATTGCCAGAAACTGAATTTAACACATGACATTAGACAAAGTGTCAGCTATCTTGGATTAGGATGCTTTGAAATCCACTTGGATCTGTATGAATTTGAGAATCTCTTTATGAAGGAAATGTATCTTCGACGGGATCGCGCCCGAGGCCTTAATTTTAAAATTAATAATCATATTGATGCAGTTTGAGAAAGAGTGAATATCTTCTGATTCCGAAGATCCATTGATCGCAGACCAATTTGAAACGTGTAAACCATCGAAAAACGAAGTAATACTTTGGCTTGGTGCGTTGGCTTCATTTAAAAAATTCTGAATTTTTAAGTACGATCGATGATTCTATTTCGGCTATTTTCAAAATTAGCTCGGTTGCAATTATGTGGAAAAGATCAGCACGTGAGGACTACTCGAAAACTTATACTACCTTTCATGCTCTGCTGCATGCTCCTGCTGTGACAATATAGGGCGTCGTTTTACGGATATTCGAGTTAATTGCATCACTCCTTGTAGTGAGCAAAACTTAACGATTGTTGATAAAAATCATCGATCTACGTCCTCGCCCCAGGTGCGGTATCATTACAGAAACGATGCTATCGATTTCTGTTATACTAAACATGGGCCGAGGAAGAGTGGATCATCTGTGCTCGTGAGAGCCGAAGGCGATGGTAAGTAACCGTAATCGTGGTCGTGATCGACATAACTCTTGGAATCGAAATTTTAATCGATCTCAAAATAAGAAAAACAACTCTAACAACTGGGGTGGCTCATTGAGCATGTGGAAAGGAACACCGGGGCACATAACAAGCAAGCATATGGCGGAGTGCTATAGATGTAGACCAATTAGTCCGTACTTGTCGTCGTGAACATTGGTTGATCTTTATCGGGGCCTCCACCAAAAGGAAAACGAGCAAGTGGGGACCAAAATTTGTGATAAGCGTGGCCATAATGAATTTTAATGAAAAGTACTCATCAAGTCTCCTCCCCAAAAGAAGATGGCAACCGGTATTACAAAATTCTTTGATGATGAGGGTGCGATGCCGCTAACTAATTTTGATATTTACGATTTCTTTGAGGATCAGTGAAATCTAGATACATTTGATTAGTGGTGGCAATGTTTGCTATGATTAATGATAAGACTATTATATTATTACTTTTCTTATGTTATTTATCTAATGCAAACTTTGATTTTATATCTACGTTTTGTTTTTCTTTGAAGATATATGGTTTCTCTTCAGCTTGATCAGGTATATATCTATGTTTGGAGATGAATGTCGCATTGACGTACTTTGAAACCCCACCTGATCCCTCTGAACTAAGAAATATTTTTTCAAACTTAACATTAATTTCATCTAATGTCGAAACTATCTAAAGTCCTGACACACAATTAAAAACTCAGGGAAGAGCTACAATGCGTCTTGCCTAATGGTACCAAGTTCCAAATTAATAGTGCCGCTGTTCTAATGAAATCTGGCCAGAAATTTAGCAGTTTCAAGGATATTAGTGGATATCACATTGAAACTATCGTGCGTGATAGGTAGTATTTACTCAAATTGCTTCTATTATTAGGGCAAAGAAACAAATCTTGGAACAAGTAGACCTTTATCGTGTGGGTTATGTCCAAACAACTAAGACCTATTGGTCCCATCTTTATAATGGCCAAGATTCGATATTTCTAGCGTTTTTATATTATGGCATGAGCGGCAGGACATGCGGGATTCTCATGATCTTTGGCGTATAGTTACAAATTCTAATGAAATCATTAACAATGATAGAAATTTAACATCTCATAGTTTTTGGGTGTCTTGTTCTGTGAGTGAGTTATTAGACCATGCTTTTACTAAAGTTGTGTCTGACTCCCCTGCTTTTCTAGAACGTATTCAAGGGGATATTTGTGGGCTGTCGGCTACAGTGGACCCTTTCATTATTTTTATGGTCTTAATTGATCTCGTCCACTCATTGGTCTCATGTAACCTTCTTTCTGCCGGGGCTGGCGTTTTGTTTCAACGATTACTAGCTCAAATAATTGCATTGGGGCCAAATTTCACGATCACCCTATCAAACAGTCGTCTTGATAATCTTTAGTAATTCTCATCTCCCAACCCTTCCTTAATTATTGCATGTAATTGGAATAGATGTTCAATACCAATTGCTCATGTTTCATACTGAAATAAGGTTGGTGAATCCTTTATTAAAGCGTGCGATTACAATTGCTGAACCTTTACTTTTTTGAAAACCAAATTGCCTTTATGCGCGCGGCATCTTTATTATTCATCTTTGTGGGGGGGTGCATTAGCCTCGACCTCGACAAATGCGAGATTTATCACCAAGGTACCCAACTTGACCGATTGCCAACTAATATTTCCATCGTGTTTTTGGTTCTTTGTTTATGTTTATTGCTCCACGCCGACCCTAAACTGGGTCCTCGCCGCCTTAATGGCTACATCATTTGGTTTTGATCCTCTGTACGCCATCACCTATGTGCTGAGCCTCTCACGGGTGGGGTTTTTCTTTAACAGTTGATTATCAATTTCAGCGAAATGTTTCCACGCCATTAGGGGAGGAAAGTAATTCAGAAGAATGGCGAAAAAATTACATGGAATGAATCATCTTTATCTCTGTTTGGCCTCCCGCAAAGCAATCCCCAGACTAGAGTTTCAAAGATAATTCATTTCAAAGATCTTTAATCGATTACTGATGCATTTATTGATTTAAATGAATTCTGAAAATCACACATATAATTTGCAAATATCAAAATGCAATTGAAATTCCAATGGAAAAAATTGAAATATAGCATGGCTAATAGACCTAAGCCACAATAGTGTTAAAAAGCGATAGGCGTTTCTTTGGCTCAAAGACAAATTCTAGAAAAAGAAAAATGTTAAATTTAATACTCACGAAGAGAGGACGCTCTGGGAAGAATACCGAAATGAAATGATTGATAGTATAAATAACCGGACTTGCCAGCTGCGAATATCAAATTGATGTGATTATCTGTGGATTTCATCTACGATGCATATTTTAATGAAGAGAGTATCTCTATCAATTATCTTTCTGCATAAGAGTAAAATAGAATGGAAACTCTTACCATACCATGGTAGTGGCACTATAAAGTGGCTCTGGAACATGTGTAATGATGAGGTCGAGAGCCTGAAATATGGTCGATCAACAGGCGTGATGATGCGATTAAAAGTGGAGAAGCAGTTCGGCGGGGTTAAGTCACTGTTGGCAGGGGAGTATTTGGACCCGATGGATTGACCACCAGAGACATGAAAACTATTATTGGATATAGATGGAGTCTTTTGTTAGATGAAATGAGCAAAATAAAATAGTGCGATATAAAGCACGCCTTATATTGAGTTTTCTCACTGGCTGGAATTGATTATAAGAGACATATTATCTCAGTAATGAATCTGACTACATTTAGCTATTTAATATATTTAGCAGTCTCCGAAGGACTTGATATGCGGTGATGGATGTAGTCAGGCTGTTATATGGATCTACGAATCTTACAATGTATATATAAATCTCATGAAGGATTCATTTACTGAAGTAATGGATTCAAAACCCGAAACATGTATATTCAATCGAGTTCCAGGCGATCTTTATATGGATTAAAAACGATCACGGTCGAATGTGGTATAATCGTTTAAAGCCATTATTTACTCGAAAGAAGGATATGAATAATTCAATTTGTCCATCGTTTTATCAAGAAAGTAGCAAATTTGAATTTGCAATTATTGCGGTATGTGGATGATTTGAATTTAATTGGGACTCTGAAGAGCTCATCAAAGCGGTTGACCTTTATAAAGAAGGAATTTGAAATGAAGATCAGGAAAACAAAATATTGTCTCGACTCTGAATCAGTATTATTCGAATGGTGTATTAATCCATCGATCAACATATCTGAGGAGAAAAGTCCACGAGCGCTTTTGCATGGATAAATCACATCCTTAGTTCCCCCATAGTTGTTAGGTCACTTGAAGTGACCCATTAAAGTCGATTCGGCTAAGAAGAAAATGAAGATGCCAGTCTGAAGTACCATATCGCGCCCAGCAGTGCAATTGGGGCCTTAATGTCTTTACAGGTATCTTACGACCGGACATTTGCTTTTGGGTTAATTTACTATGAATACAGGTTCGGCTCCAACTAAAAAGGCCTTTGGAATGGAATTAAACATGTATTAAGATATCTCAGTGGGCGATGTGACATGGGATTATTTTGTCTAAGACATTGGAACCCACGATTGTTTGGTTATCTGCGAGATCTGTTTATCTTCCAGATTACTATATAAAAATTTCATTCATGAGACAGGGATATATATTTCTTATGGAAATCTTTGTCTATCACGGAGTGATATTAAAAAGCAAACTAGGGTGGCCACCTCCTCGATCATTCGGAAATACTTGTCATGCGTGAAATTGGCGAGAATGTGTTTATTGAGGATCAGTGATACAACACATCGGAGAATCATGTGGATTATCTTCATTAAGGGAATGAACCAACGAGTGTTATGTATACAGATAATACTTTGCATGTATTCTTGTAGGAGGATATTAAGGTGATCAGACTAAGCATATTTCACGAAATTCTTCTATACTCATGAACTTAGTAATTGGTGAGATCGATGTACTATGATTAAGTCGATGATAATCCTATGATTTATTTACGAAGCACCTTTTCTTGCAGCGTTCGAGAAAACTTGTCGCGTCCAGTTTGGTATCTTGGTGATATCTACCGAGAATATCATGTCACTATAGGGAGCATTGTTTAAAGATATGTGCGTATCTTGTCTTTCGCCGTCGGGTTTTATCGGAACTGGGTTTTCTTGGCGGGGTTTTAATGAAGCGATCACTAATAATCGTCTTGTGATAGTCATTAAAGGGAGTGTTATAAATATTGTATAAATATTGGATTTTGAAGATGACCCATGTGACACTAGCGATTAAGTATGTTCATTTGCTTCTAAGGTTTTGGCCTTCTGCTATTAATGTATCGTTTATGTAAAGGAACGCTGGCGCCACAACATATAAGCATAAATGAGCTGTCAGCGTAAATAGAAATCGTCAATTTCTTGGGAATTCCTCTGTTTGTGCCTTCCCACCTCTCTCTCTACAGAAATTTTCTTAAGATTTTGTAACATTTATATTTTTATGCTATTTTCATTTTTTCTCAATGTTTTTTTGAAAGCTAAATATTTTTAGTTATAATCAAGGATGAAAATATCGAAAATATCATGATATTTCAGCCTTTTATAGGTAAGTAGCTTAAATTTTTTGAAATTTTGAGGTTTGAACAGGTGGCTCAAGGATTGTGGCTCTATCGCCTCCATACAGTGAGTGTTGCTTTACATTACATATAGTACAAATCGTTAGTTATAATTTATTTACCATTTGCATTTTTAACCTTATCCTTCTATTTTTATATTTAGAACCCCGAAATTCCTCCTTCCATACCCTTGCCTATTTAAATGTTTGACAGATCAACCATTTAAGCTGAACTATCAACTATCAAATATAAATAAATTTGACGAGATTTTCGATTTTGTTAAATCTGGTTTCTTGTAGAAATATAAAGAAAACTAAAAAACAATTTAGAATCAACCTAAATATTAGTCATTTCAAATAATTTCATACGATAAAAAATAATTAAAAAATGGAATGAGTTTAGATACTTTATAAAATTAATTTATTAACTTTATTTATATATTTAAACATCTATTCACTTGGACATTATATTATAATATTTATTCTCAGAATACTAAAATATCTTTCTTCCCAAGTGTCGTCAATCATTTACCCAGAAATGTCTCATTAGCATCTGTGAAATTTTAAATGTTACATTATTTTTCAAAAAAATTACAAAATTAATAACTTTATGAGCTATAATTAATTTAAATTAACATTGCACACAATAGAGAAGATTTTAATTGTGTTTGTGATTGTGAAAACCACTAAATCATATTATAATCCAACACTAATTGTCTAATTCATCATAAGATTCTCCTCAATCATTTAAAGCTTTGAAAAAAAAATTAAAAATTAAAAAACAAAACAACAAAGCAAAATAAAATAAAAATCTATACAGATATGGTTTTAAGACATTTTCCCTTTTTGCCAATTTCAATAATTTATTATGTGTTCTTTAGTTAGATCTTTCGTTTCCTTTCTTCCAAATCATCATGAGCATCCCTCCTTTAAAGATTATCTTACATCCTCTTTTAGATAGTTGATCTCCATTTTAGGGTATCCCCTTATTTGTGATCTCCTTTGGGCGTACAATGCCCATTTCATTGAGTATTTCATTTTCATCATAGCCCTGAGTTGTTCATTGTATCAACGGCTCGGAGTTGTTCATCATGTTAGTTACGATTTTGACATCCTAATATTTTAATTTTGTTTAAGCTATTCGCCTTTTCTTTTAGGTTATTAGAAGCATCCCTCATTCCTTAAGTATTATTTTTGTATCCTTTCCTTGGTTTGACTTGAATTAATTTAGGCGATCTCTCCTTGATTCCCGTGCTCCTATCATCGGGTATTTCACCATCATCCACAACCCTAAATATTCAAACTGTCCCCTGTTACAGGAGTTGTTCATCGCATCCCACAACCTCAAACTGTTCGCCAGCACCCCAGCCCAGGAGTTTGTTCATCTCATCCACCAGCAGTGCGTAGCATCTGACCAGGGCGGCTAGTCATCGTAATCCGCATTTGAGTTGTTCTGCATCACATCCGCAACTGATTGTTCATCATCTCATTACATTGTGAGATATTCATATCATTCATAGCCACGAGTTGTTCATCATCCATAGCCTTGAGTTATTTCATACCCTTTACGATGTGATTTACTTCACCATTTTGGTCATTATGACGACATTTATCTTGTTTCAGTTCTTTTTGAAGTGTCGCTTAACATGACTTCATTTTACATCTCTATGTCATTTTTATTTTATTTGCGTGAGTTTAGTACTTCTATTCACATTTATTCCTCCCTTGGCGATAGGCACGAAGAACTTTGGAGCTTTGCTTTTGAGTCTCTTATTTGCATGGAAAGCTTACCTTAGAGTTTGATGGTTATGTCTTGCTCCTTAACGGTTTCGTTTAGTGTAGTTTCCCTTTGTCACGTGTATGTTGCTTTATTCCCTGGTGGTCTAAGTAGTACTCGGCCTTGATATCGGTTCTTGACCAACTTTTGGAGACCATTTGGAGGGAGTATGGGTTCGCATTGTGACTTAGTGGCATTTTAGGCATTTTTTTTCTTTTGTTGCTTGCTTTTTAGAGTTTTTAGAGTATTTTTTATTGTTTTGGTTTGAGCGAGTCAGTGCTCTTCGTGGACAATTTTGGGGTCACTTTTGTTCTTCGGTACAGTTCACTTTGTTTTGCTCGCTTTTCATATTTTCGTTTCCCTTCATTGTTCATGTACTTTCTTTGCTTGTGAACTTTATCGAAGATGGACATATTTGTAGATCCCAAAATTTGCTCACATATTATTATTATTAAATTTTACTTTTTGATTTTATTTTTATTATTATTATTTCTCGTGCTGGCACTCATCTTCTCTCTCTACGCACACCACACCTTGACTATCACCTCTTTCTCTACTTTTGGGATTCCCTTTCTCTGGCCGATACACCCTTACTGCTTATCTCCTCTTCTCCCCTTTTTTTCCCCCATTTTGCTTTTCTTCCTCTTCTCATCTCCTCTCCTTTTCTCCTTATGTTTCTTCTTCTTGTTTCTCCTTTTCTCCTTGTGTTTCTTCTTCTTGTTTCTCATTTTCTCCATTTTTTTTAACTTACAAATAACTTATTTTCTCTCAATTTTCTTCCAAATTCAAGAAAATCTAAGGTAAACTTCAATAAGAAAAACTTCAATAAGTATTCACATAACTGAATATTTATTATTATTATTATTATTATTATTATTATTGATACATTGTTATTTATTTGTGTGTTGTTATTCATTATTATTATTGTTGTTATTATTATTAGCTAATGTGTATTATTATTATTATTGTTGTTATTTGGTGTTGTTGTTATTATTGAAAAGAATTCTTAACATTTATCATCAAAATGATGAAAAAATTATCTCTTATTTTTCTACCAAAAGTTTTACTCCAGTGATAATACGGGTAAAAATATTTCTAAAAAATAGTTACCATGTTAAACTAGAATAAAGATTCGTAGATAATTTATTTGAGATATATACTTTTGATATTGATATAATTCAATTTGACAAAAACATTGCTGCATATTTTCTTACACGAGATGGCTCTCCCAATTGAGATGGTGGGATAGCCTTTAGAAATCAAAATTTTTATCAAGTGCTACTTTAGATTTGAGATCGACTTCTTAGAGCAGACTACCACAGAAAAAACTAAAGCTACTATAAAGGCTTTGTCATTGATTTAGAAAGAGTTAAAAAGACTATCGATCTTATGAAATGAATTTAATATCTATTCTGAGATGATACAATTGATTTTCAAAACTTGAAATCTGCGAGCTTCAAAGATTCAAATCAAATGAATGCGATGTCACAGCTCATAGGCATGAGCATCTGCAGAGTGTTTCTTTGAACCCGCGAACTTGAAATACGAGAACAATTTTTGAAAAATTACATGGCTCCATATCTGAGAAATTAGCAAATTACATGGTATTTTGCATGAAAGATTGTTCGAGATATGAATACAAAAGAAATGATTGTGGTTGTCGATCTTTATCGATGATTCCATTTCCTTCAGGAGCAAATCCTGAAGAAATCGTGATTTGTATGATTTTGGTAGGCACAAGCTACCATATACATGACATCTACTAATTTTCACAGGGGTGAAAGATTTACCCAGGATGAATTAAGGATTATTATAAAGAAATTTGCTGAGACAACCTAATGATAAGCTAAATGATGAAATTGCATTTGATTTTTTGATTACGAAGTCAGATTTTGATGAAAATCGAAGGCTTATCGTATTTGACATTTTAATAAAAATCACGAAAAATACGATATAGAAAAACTTACTTATATTTGAAAGAATAAAATATTTTAGAAAATATGCCGAAGATGTTCATTATCAAGATGATTGAGACTTGCTCGTGAGTCTAAAGGGCAAATGGAGAATGCTCTAAAAAAGCCCTTTTTATACGTGTACGCCTTAAAGTAAAAGCGAATTAAGGTTCTCTTATTGGTTTAAGATCTTGTATCCCATGTGAGTGTCATCTTATCTGTAAGGTAAATAAGGATCTGAAGTTGTCTAATATAATATCTTAGAAACTATTTAGTCAAAAAATGAATAAAAGGAAATAATAGTGGAAGCATGGTGGACCCATCTGGATAGAAAGTACTTAATATAATTTTATTTATTATCACATATTAAACTCATAGGGTTTAGAATATTTTGATTGATTTTATTAAGAAGAAATGGTATCATAACACTTGTATTAATTAATTATAGATAAAATTTTAAATTTGATTGAGGCATAGAGGCTTCATCTTACCGGTTTAAAGTGTTATGATGACTTCAATTTTAGAAACTTGCTATGTTTATGGAAGTTGTAGTACTATTTTATGTTTTTTATTTAACATCTCCCACCAGTATTTATAATTTTAGATTATGATTTGTGCAAAAAAGGAGAACTTAATGTAAGTAAGATTTATATTAACATGTTAGGAAAAATTTAGATAAACCAAATAGCTAGAGCTATTATTAAAAACCTTATAAGATATTAGAACTTGTTTCTCTTAAATATTTGTGTAGGAATATGAAAATACTATAAAATAAACTTTGAAGAAATTTTTTGATATAAAGGCACTCTGATCTAATGGAAATAGTAAAATATTATGTGTCCAGCCTATATGTTAGCTCATCTTTTTAGAACTTAGAAATTCTCTGACTCTTATAAATAGGTGTATAAACTTTGCCTTAAAAGTACAGACCTCAGATTTAAAAGAAGAAATTAAATATTTTGGAACCTTGTAGAAATCAGTTAGAAATAACTAAAGTAGTTCAAAGAACATAAAGAAAACTTAGAAGAGAACATGATGTATAGATTGAAGAATAAAGACAGAAAGAACTCAAAAATCGATAAAGAATAATAAACAATTATAACACAACCATAAGGAGGCAGAAAAGCTGGGAGAACTTTTGAGCCTTTACAATTTAATTTGAAATAATTTAGACTATATCTATAAAATAACAACTAGTTAAAAGAGAATAAATTTTGTAGAAAGGAAATAGAAAAAAATTAAGTTGAACAGCAAAACTTGAAGGAAATAAAGCTTAACCAAAAATTAGATCAAATCCTTGAACTAATTAACAGTTTAAGAAACCAAACCAATTAGAAGAAAATAAATAGATAATCTTTTCAACAATTTGAAAAGCTAAATTTGGAAAAACCAAAATGCGTAGAAAATAAAATTAATCATTGAACCAGAGATTTAGAAATGAAAACCACTTAGAAATTGTAAATGTAAAACCAAAGGGAAAATGAACCTATTAGTAAGAATTTATAATTTTTTTAATAAAAATAGCTTGAATAATGAAAAAATGAATCTGAAATTAAACCTAGAAATAGACTCCTTTAGATTTAGAAAAGCTAGTACAACCTTTAGAAAGTAAAATAAATCAAGTATAATATGCAAATATTTGAAAACAATAATAGGAAAAACTCACTTAGAAATTAAAATTAAATAATTTATGTGTTGGAAGAAGCAAGGAAGAAAGAACAAAATAAATTCTTTAAGGACAACAACTATAAATACAACCTTGAGCCAGATCAAATCAATAACATTTCCAACAATAAAATTAAATTAAGAAAACTAAAATAAAAGTAGAAGCAATGTTGAATCTTTAGAGCAAGTAAAAACGCATTTGAAACTTTAGTGAAAGAAGATCTGACAAACCTTAGCAGCTGTGGGAATTAAAAAATTACGGTATAACCGGGAAAAATTAATACTATTTGGAAATATATAAGCTAATGTTCCAATGATGATTAATAACATAAATATAACATTACCACAAACCTATTTAGTCCCTATTATAAGTTTGTATCCTTTTATTTTAGACTTAAATTTTTACATTCTTTACAAGGAGGTATAAACAATACAAAATAACAAAAATTCTTTTACCTAAAGCTACAGCAATTGCTTACCTTTAAATATAGAAAGCCAGTTCAGCACAGCTTAAAATAAACATCACTCAATTATTGATAATGAAGAATAAAGAAATAAAGATAGTATAGTTAATGATTGACCGAGAAGGAAAAACGCATTAAGTAAAAGCCTTTTAGCTCGAAGCGGGAAAATAGGAATTATAGGGAAGGCCCTCGAAACATTGGAGATATGAACAAAACAATTTGTAAAATACAATAAAAAATCCAGTTGCCATAAAACATCATATATTGCGCAACCTTATCAGATTCAAAGAATTTAAATACAAATAATGGAAGAATTATTACAAAATAACCCTTACATTAAACTAAGTTTTAGTTCTCTCGCATAGATCCAACGACAATTTTGATTAGAAACCATATTGAAAAAAAAAGGAAAAGCTATGATGGTAATTAATTACAAAAGATTAAATGATAATCTTTGTTATGATGATCATGTAAAAATACCCAGCAAAGATTCTTTAATTAATTCTATTAGGATATCACTAGATATTTTCTCTCAAATTAGATTGTAAGAATGGATTTTGTAAATAAGATTAGATAGAAGATAGCAAAACCATGGGCTGCGTTTTCTTGTCTTTGTGGATTATATGAATGGGTACTTAATACCATTTGGATTAAAACTCTCGGATATTTCAACTATTGATAGATAGAATGTTTGTGAAATACTCTTTTATTCTTGTATATTGATGATATTATTGTTTTTCTAAAGCTTTTTCGCTGAACCCATAAACCACCCAGAACATTTTACAGAAGAACTTGCTTGGCAATAGTTTGGTAGTTAGTAAGAATAAGATTATTAAAAAATCAAATTGAATTTTTAGGATTGAATTAGAAAATGGTCAAAATGAAACTTTACAAGAACATAGTACAAATCAATATTTTAGGATAAATAGAAGATTTTAAAAACCCTTGAAGTTTTTTGAATTATTAAATTATGCCAGACCTTACATTAAAACCCTGATTCAAATTAGCTATACCTCTTTCATAGTAAAACAAAAATCAGAACTAAAATATTTTTAACTAAGAAGATATAAAATTAGTCAAAAAATACAAAAAGGGCATGAAAAATCCTACAACCTTGCATCTTCATTAGAAAATGGGCCATAAAATAATCCCAAGCGGATTTGCTAGTCAAATAGGATGGAATTTTTGGCCCCAATCAAGGTCTCGTTGACAATCATTCGACACAATAGAATTCCTATATTGGATTTCGGGTGACGATCTACACTGTTTGTGATCCATTTATAGGGGATCCATACATTTTCACAAAAATCGAGACAGAAGTCTCATTTGTTTGGAGAGCTCTGCAACATCTGACTGTATAACAATATAATCATAACCACGTCTGAGGTCTACCGATGTCATAGTAATGACCCCGCATGGTCCGTGCAACCGATATCACGATATGCATCCCGCTGCGGGGACCCATTAATTCATTTAAATCTAAAATCGAGAATAAAACAGCAATTACGATGTAGGTATAAAACAACTTTAATTACGGTGCGCAAAGGTGAATCGACCACTCTTTACATAATTATATACCCGAGCTATTTAGGCGATAATCTGAAAAGAGTTTAGATTACAAATTCTTATACAAAATACTTTTTACCAGGTAATATCGCAAGGCTACATGGCCTCTTCATAATCACGGTCATTGAATACACGAAGTACTTATCAAACTCACTGTACACGAGAAAGGGGAGTCCTCTCGCGGAGGTGTGTCGTGATGAAATTCTCCTACAAAGTTTACTCTACCACTGTTGCACGTGGTGACACACATGTACCGTTCCATACGAGAATGCAGTCGTCATAGATTGTTTCATATCATGAATGAGATGAGACTCTCGTACCCATAACCGAGTCTGTGGGCTCTCTCACATCACAGCAGTCATGAGTGTAGAGGCCTTTCCTTAGTGTTTCACCCATGACTCTTTTCTTCAAAAACAAAATCTTTTTGTTTTTTAAAACTCAAGACACACATTAAGTCGCTGATGTTCTGTTTTGATTTCATCAAATCCAGTGTGTTATGCATTTGTGAATGCAGTTTTTGGGTTTACACACCCGCAGGATGCACAGCTCCGCCTTTTCAACATTTCTACGATCTTTCAGTGGGTCAGTCATGTCAACTACCCGAATGAATTTGGGTCTTTCACCTGTGGGGAGATCTCGACCCCATCTTGCTCCATGACTACGTATATATTTTTCATGTTATACAGCCGTAAGTCTTGATTTTGGATGTTGTCCATTTTCGAACTCACCGCCACATTTCCGCGAATATGGTGAATAACCATTACCATGGTGACACACCGACCTCGACACGATGTTACCATGCATATGAAAAAATGCAAATATGTCATTTCATGCCACATTATGTTACATGCATCATGAAAGGTTACGCAAATACTGAAATATGGATAATTATATTTTCAGCATATAATTTTATTCACTATATATCTCATGTCAATACATCAAACAAGATAGAGTTGGTCGATGATTTCACACAAACAACAGGATATTCATTTTTCCAGCAATACCCCATAAATACAACTCACAAAATCAAATAACAATCCGAAATTCGGGCCCCGACTACACAAACAACATGTTATTCATTTCCGGGCAATAACACACAATAAAACCTCAAGACATCGGGCCCCGGATCAAAATCAAGCCTCAACATGGGCCTGGATCGTCGGAATGGGCCCCAAAATTTTTCAATATTAAGTCCAAAATCTTCGCATCGAATCCTACGGTTAGTTACTATTCAAGAATGCCCATGCCATTAAACCCATCTTTCGCTGTAAATAACTCAGCAGAAAATTCCCTACCTTAGCCATAAAACTCCCAGCATTTTGGTACCCACGCCAGAAATTTTATTGGGCGCTGGATCGACTTTAATTCTCGGACCGTATAGCTTTGACCGTCGGAACGCCGAGAAAATCTCTATTTTCTTTTCTCCTCATTTCTTCCTTCATCTCCTACGTTTTCCTTCCCTCTCCTTTTTTTTTTCCTCTTTTCTTTCTCCTTTTTTTGATTCTCATCTACCAAATGATCCAAAAGTGGGGAAACTTCCTCCCCACTTTCCTCCTTTGCCACATGTCACTTTTTCCCATTTTCTTGATTTTTCTTTTCCTTTTTTCCTCCATTTGACACATGGCTCAATATGAGCCATTCATTCAAGTGGCATGTGTCACTTGCTACACCACATGACTATCATGTGTCCATCTCCTAAGGTGCCATGTGGCATCAACATGGTCATGCCATGTGTCACTCGACACCCGATGCCTCAAAAAAAGTGAAAATCCCAACTATCTCGGAATCCAACGAATGTAAGGCTCGGGAAAAAAATACATTTTTTCTCAAAAAGGGTAAAATGGTAATTTCGATTGAAAACCTGAAATTTTTCTAGATCTCGAATGACGAAAAAGACTTCACTATCGGAATCGTCATACGAAATCTAGTTACCCAGTCGAATTTCATTAGATTCTAAGATACCGGAATTTCATCGCCAAGATCGAACAGAAGCAGTTTCGACACATGACACTTCGTTAAGGGCTCATTTAGAGCCATGTATCTAATGGAGAGGCAAGTCAAACAATGCGTGGTTGCCCAATGAATCTGGCCACGCCACAAGCCCTTGTAAGGCGTGAACCGAAGCCAGGATACAGGATAAGATGAGAGAAAAGGGAACCAATGGGGAAATGACACGTGGCAAGGACGACCCACTCGACTTGTCGACCAACTAGAGAGGGAAAATTGAGGGAAAAAGAAAGAGAAAGAAGGAAAGAAAAGAAAGGAGAAGAAGAGAGGAGTGAGAAGCTCCAACTTCTCTCTAGATTTTACGGTGATCGGGCCGTCGGTTCTTGTCGGAGCAAGAGGCAAAGTTGGTTCACGCAACGAGAGCTACGCGTGGGTACCAAAATCAGTGGGTTTCGCCAAACTCCGTGAGGTAGGGGTTTTTCTCCTACTTGGTTTAAGAGTCATTCAAATGACATGAGGTATTTGGGGCCAAGAACGGCTGTGCAGCTTAGTCCCGGAATTTTAGGACTGAATGAGGAAATTTTTTGATTGTTTCTGATACCCGGCCGGATTTTCAGGATTGCTTCGGGACATCCTAGAAACTGGAAATTTTGGGACTGCTGACAGCCTAACTAAATTTATGGACTATTTCAAGGGGCCTGACCGATTTTCTGACCGCTATTGGTCCATATATGCTTCGCTTTTTATATGTTATCGCTTAAAGATGAATAACATGTCAAGCCAGGTGAAAATCATGTTGTTACATGCTCAATTGATGTAGTAACATGGGTTGTTTGATGATGAGAATTATATTATAGAAAAATATAATTATCCATGAATCATAAATATATGCTTGTCTGATGAATTGACATGATATATATAGTGAATGAAAATTATATGTAGAAAATATAATTATCATGATTTAGAAATGTTGCATGTAGATTATGGCATGAAATGACATATTTGAATTTCATATGCATGGTAACATCGCTTTGAGTCGGGTGGTGTGTGCATAGTAATGGTTATTCACCATTCTTGGTGAATGTGTGGTGAGCTCGAAAATGGGACAACGTCCAAAATAGAGTCTCACGATTGCATAACATGAAAAAAATAAAATACGTGTGTTGGGCGGAGCAAGATGGGGTAGATCCCCCTAGGGTGAAAGACCCAAATTCATTTACAGTTAGACATGATCACCGGCAGTGAAAGACTGTAAAAATGTTGGAAAGGGGTGCGACGATCCTACGGTGTAAACCCAAAAGATATGTGGCCCATATATGCATAACACACGGGATTTGATGAAATCAAATGAACATTGGAGGATTTTCCAATGTGTCTTGAGTTTTAAAAACAAAAAGATTTTGTTTGAAAAAAAAATAGTCATTGGGTGAAAACATCAATGATAGGTTTTCACATTTGGAGTCGCAGTGAGGAGTTTGGCCAAAGACTGGTTACTGGCATGAAGAGTCTCATCTCATTCATGAGATGAAACATTCCATGTAGGGTTGCATTTTCTCAGATGGAATGTGAAGATGTGTACAATAATGCATTTAGTGAGTACTCAGAAGGATTTATCATTGGTCGACCTGTGAGTGGAAATCATTTTCAAAGCCAAGGTACACCGGAGGTGGACAATCGATGTCTTATCTGGGAAGAAGGCCAAGCCAGTCTTGTTATGTATTTTGTAACATTTTGGATGTTATCTAGTTCCTGTTTAATTTTGGGTAGAAAACCCAATTTCTGTATAAGTAAGAAGAACAAAGTTGTAATTAAACTCAATTTGTATGATTAATACAGTTTGACAAGGTTTTTCAGGTTTCATATTGCCTTGGTAATAAAAAGGCTATTGTGTATCGAATTTAGGTGTTTAGAAAGAAAAGAAAGGAGAATCGGAGGTAAAGGCTATATTAGCTCATACTACCATTTTCTGCCCCGTCATGGCAATGAGTTGAATGCCGTATATTGGTCCTCGATGCAGATTTTTCATGTCGCGATGATTATCCAGTTAGATTTTGCTGCGATAGAGGATTCTTATGTTGCGATAGGGCTTCGCCAGTTTACGGAGTTATGTCTCAACAGAACGCTGGCTGCGACAGAGTTTGGCCGCGACAAAAATTCTTTCTCGCATGCGACAGAGCCATGCAGTGCTAGGTGCACAACCCACAGCCCGGGTGCTTGCGCCGACACTTGCTGCGCGCCGATGCAGGAGTTCTCGGCTTTCGTGATGTGCAGAATTCTATCATGATAGACTTACTTGTTATCCACGCGCATGGTAATTCCTTTGTCGCGACAGACTTTTTCCCAGCCCATGCCGCCGGATAGAGTTCTTCCCTACGTCGGACGTAGTTCTTCCCTACCGCCACGGCTGTAAAATTTTGAGATTCGGGATTTATGACGCGATAATACGCCGTGCACACGGCCAACCAACGCGCACGACAGAGCCCTGGTCACACCTACGTAGAGGGCGCGATGCCACACGTGAATAAATACAGATGTCTGCTCTCACTACGAGCGATCGCACAAGACGATAGGTACGATACAAGGAGGTCTATCATGATAGAGGATTCTCTGTTGTGACAGACTTGTTTAGTAGCAAAAAAAAAAAAAAAATGACTCCCGACTGGGGCGCCACAGCCTGGTATCGAGCATAGGTATACAAAATACCTAGTATTCAAGGATACACCACAAATTCGTGATAGTTTAGGTTATACAAGTACTAGGGCTCGATGGGCAGGGGTCTAGATCATGCATTATTGTGTGTTGTGTGTTTGTGCTTAACATGTGGTGTGGTATGTGTGGTGAATTTTGTGAATTATACATGGTGTAGATTGTATATGAAACACTGTGGTTAGAAAACATAACCTTAGGGTTCGAAAAACAAACCGAACAGATAGTTCGGTGCTGAATTGAAATCTGTATTAGTGTCGCAATCGCACCACTAAGGAAAAAAGGATGAACGGTGTAGTTCATGATGATAAAGTCTATTAGTGGTTAGCATGTGCACTACTAGTTAGACTGAGATAAAAATTGATAACCCAATTGCCATTTGACATGTGTAGATGGCAAGTCGAGGACGAGGACGTAGAGGTCGTCCATGGGGCGATAGCCAACCATCGCCCGTTTTTTACCAACAAGCCTTTATGGAGGCTATGGGCGATGCGTTTACTAGTATTGCTCAGGCTAATGCAGTTGGGGGTCAAGGGGGGCTAAGTAACCTCCAACGGTTTATAGCATATCATCCTTCGAAATTCACTCTGGAGGGATCTAAGATAGCCAACATCATTGTCCATAGGAGAGAGGATTTTGGAGGCTATGGAGATTACCTCCGATGCTATGAGGATCAGGCTAGCCACATTTCGGCTAGAGGGTGAATCTCATATATGATGGGATTGGGTCAAAGTCTCACGGGATCCGGAGACGATGACATAGGGAGAGTTCCGAGAGCTCTTCATGGATAAGTTTTTCCCAGCATCTGCTAGACATGCAAAGGCTCGAGAGTTCCTTGAGTCAAGCAAAGGAAGCATGGTTTGTGCATGAATACGTAGCCAAGTTCACCGAGTTGGCACGCTTTTGGGATGACCATGTGGGCCACGTATATGCCGGCAGTAGAGGAAGTTTCGGGAGGATGGCTCAAGTTGTCCAACCGGGGCAAGATTGTAGGATTTCTCCTACAAGACATGGACTCTATGGTTAGGACGACTATGGCCATAGAGAGAGAGGTAGAAGATGCACGGAGCATCCGAGATGCGGGTGCTAGTGGCAAGAAGAGGGAGGATCAACCTTCTTCTAGTTCGGGAAAGAAGTAGAAGACTTTCGTCTACCGCAGGATTTCGTGACTCAGGCCAAGGCCGACTTCAAAGACTTTTTAGCTACTGTGATGCATGACATGTTATTATTACACACCGATACATATGAGGCGATTTGCCCTCGAGGCAAGGATCCTGTTTGGGGATGCTGTAGTCCCGCCATCGTGGACGCTCACAGACACGCATGTTCCTTTCCTTACCCTACGCGGGCCGTAGGAACTTGTGATTAATCCTAAGGTGTCAGACAAGCACCTCTCGCTACGCATGACGAGGCAAGAGTATGGGTCGAGGTCAAGGATGTTCCATGTCACTTGGGGAACCTGTGGGCGTATCTACGTTAAATAGCACTACTTGACCTGAAACATCTGACTAGTTGGGCTTATAGAGGGTATGTTTTCGCTATCTAGCCTGGGCGGGCAAGGATATTTGCCTGATTTTCATAGTGCACAGCATTCTTTATCACGTGATCATGTGTGAGAGGATTTGGCTTAGAGGTTGAGACTCTAGAAAGCCTCAGGACGTAGGCTCTCCCCTAGAACCAGGTGAGTGTGGATATGATAAGCCCGGATCGGGTGGAGTTAGGAGATCTCTAGGATTCTACTCATTGTGGACTTGATGGTCATGGACATGTTAGAGTTTGATAACCCTTGGGATGGACTGGTTGACGGCACATCGAGTCGTCATTGATTATGAACGTAGGAGAGTTACCGCCTACATGCATGATCAGACTGCAGCCACGCTTCAAGGGGACAAACACGGCTAAGCCACTCCCATACAGTTGTATGACTCTGCATGACACGGCAGCTTGATGGTTTATTAGCGTTTTACCCCGAAGGATGAGGTGAGACAAGACTTAGATCCGCCGTAGCTCGTCTATGAAAGTATGAGGATATTTTTCTGGATGAGCTTACCAAAGCTACCTCAAGCAGAGGAATGTAGACTCCTTGCATCAGTTACAACTTACATCCCCGGGTATCGTCGCTCATCATCATTTCTATGACTGATAGGATGGCACTGCTGAGATGCAGAACTCAAGGTCCGTATATAGAAATTGCTGGATAAGGCTTTGGCTTAGACCGAGCACTTCACCAATGGGCGCTATGACTGGCTTGCAAAGAAGAAGACAAGAATCTCGACTATGTTTTTACCTTTGACAAATTTAGGCCCTATTTGATTAGCAATAAGGTAATAGTGCACACTGACCACTCAGCCATAAAGTACCTAATGACTAAAAAGGACGCGAAACCGAGATTAATTCAGTGGGTACTCCTATTGCAAGAATTTGACCTAGAGATAAAAGACAAGAAAGGAACAGAGAACCTAGTCACATACCAACTTTCAAGGTTAGAAGGGCTTAGAGATGAGGTGCAAGTGATGATTTCCATGAGCGCTCTTAGAACAAGACAAAAACCGACCTACGGTTCACGACTATGTGAACTATCTTAGTGGCCAAAGGATCCCTCCAAAGAGTTTAGCCTAAATGTGTAAGAAGAGGTTCTTGCACAAATGAAGCACTAGTATTAGGGAAGAACCTATTCTATATAAGCATTGTGTGGATCAAGTGATATGCGATGTGTACTAGAAGATGAAAATGGGTAGTATTCAATCACACTTTGCCATGTGGGGGTGCATTTCGTGAGGCCAAAGGACAGCAGCGAAAGGTACTTCACTGCTCTACTGCCCATGCTACCTATGTTCATGATGCTCACCTATTCGTATCTATCTACGATAAATGCCAAAGAAGTGGGAGCATTTCTAAGAAGGATGAACCCCCCATGAGCACAATCCTAGAGGTTGAGCTATTTGATTTGTGGGGGATGGATTTTATGGGCCCATTTCCCCTCTCATTCAGTCACTTGTATACCTTATGGCAGTGGACTATGTCTCTAAATGGGTAGAAGCAATATCGACACGCACTAATGACGCCAGTATGGTAGCTAAGTTCCTTCGCAACCACATCTTTACACTCCGCTTAACACCCCACGTTAATCGATCACGTGATGGAGGTATCTACTGCACAAGCTGGTTGATAAGGTCCTCGCAAAAGTACTCTGCAAAGATCGCACATCACTCACATACCACCCACAGGAAAATGAACAAGCAGAGGTGTCAAACCGAGAGATAAAGTCCATTCTGGAGAAAACAATCAACAGTTCAAGGAAGGACTAGTCGAAGAAGACCGATGATGGAATTCGAGCATACAGACAACATTTGAACCCCATCGAATGTCGGCCCGACTAGTTTGGCTGGAAAGCATGTCAATGCACGCGGAATTGGAACATTGGCCCTACTGGGCAACTTAGATGCTGAACATGGACAGTAAAGTGGCCGGGGAGAAGCGAATGCTATAACTTAGTGAATTGGACGAATTCCGCAATAAGGCATACAAGAATGCTCGAATATATAAGGAAAAGAAGAAAGCCTGGCATGCCAAACATATCATAAGGAAAGAATTCGAGGCGGGTCAGAAGGTCCTCTTATTCAATTCCCGACTCAAACTTTTTCCAAGGAAATTAGTCACTTGCGGGTCGTGGACTACTTATCGTGGACCCAAGTTTTTCCACATGGAGGAGCATAATTATGCCCCTTGAGAAAGGAACATTCAAAGTTAACACACAATGGTTGAAGCCATACTTCGGGGGCGAGATCCATGTGAATAAGCAAACCATTCGCTAAGCATACCAGAAGTAGTGCGTAGGTGCGATCCCGGAGACCTTGGGATTATTAAGATGCGGGGCCCGGTCGAGGCTAACGTCAAGCGGTGCTACTTGGGGCTTGATGATCTTACATATCCTTATTTTCGTAAAATAGTTTTGAGTGTTTTTATTTCTTAGCATATTTTACATCTCTCTTTTCTACTATGTCAGGATTTTCTTGATTTAATACGTATTTAGGACCGAGATAGCAATGGAAGCGGAGGATAGCTCATGATGTATTTCAGTGTGGGGAAGGAGTGGGAGACTTCATTCGGCTTTCTCATAGCAACTTTATGAAAATTTTATTTTGTCTTCTCTGTCAGTTTGCAATGTTGGCTCTTAACATTCTGCGACGCGGTATCGTCGCGATGAAGGAACCTTGAAAGTAAAAGCCTCACGTCGCGTCGCGGCGTTGGATCTCAACTTCCACGACGTGCGTATCCGCTTGTTTTAGACCCTCTTTGTAGTGTAGTGCGTTAACGGCATTCTTGACGTCGGTGGCACCACTTTCTAGAACGTCGCGACGTTGGATCTTCATGTCGCTACGTTGCGATCTCACCCTTTTGGAACGTCGCGACGTTGGTCTTAACGTCTTGACGTAGGAAAATAAACCCTCGAGGCATTCGTGACTTTGAGCAGGCGTCGCGGCTATATATTTATGAGCGAAGCCTTGAATTTCTCCTTCCCAGCGCGAACCACTACGTGAGCTTTCAAAACCCTCCATTTTGTAGAGGCGACCACCCATCTCGGCTTATCCTCACATTTTCTAGGACACTCTTCCGGCCACAAGACCATCCACTAGCGCCTTTGTCCCCAGGTTACCTACATTTGCTTGGTGCCCCCCCAATCAGGGTTTATGTCTGGGTCAGGGAGAGTCGAGTTATTCTCAGTGGGCGGGTTTGTGCTCTTTGGGTTTCATTAGGTCTAGGAAAGCACCTTGGGACTGTTTAGGGGTATCGACAGTCTTAGGGTAGCGTCACAAAGCCCATCGCCATAGTGCCCCTTAGGTGTTCGATAATTTGCCCTAGTGAGCTTTGGGTGGCTTCAAGTGAGCTAATCGTTCCCACTGCATCACTTGGGTGTTAGAGTGCAGAGACCACATAAATTAAGACCTTTGGCCACCATCTCCGCTCACCCATATGCACCAATGTCGAGTAAGCGGCAAAAGATGACCGCAAAGAGAGGTCGGGCCAGTGAGGAGCCGGCGCAGAGTTATGACCACACCAAGTTTGTAAATGAAGGTGCGGCCGAAAAGTTCGACCTCATCTCAAGCTCCCGGTCATTCATTATGGAAAGGGGTTTCATCACCCGAGGACTTCTCGAAAACAATTCTTGAACAAAGGGGGTGGCGCACACTATGCTAACCACACCCTAAACCGGCCTTGCTTAGTGGTCGAAATTCTGCCGTTAATATAACATGAACAAACGGGTTCGAGTGCATGGGATTTGGGTTGACTTCGATGCAAAGTCCATTAATGAGTTCTACAATCTGGAACCCGTGGATAATGGGGTGTTTGATAGCCTCTATGCGGTCTCGAACTACTCGAAGTCATTAAGTCTTGACAATGAGCAAATGGAAGATAAATAGCGAAGGGCATGCGGTGCATTTCAAGGCCAAACATTTAGCCTACATCCCCAAGGTATGACATCACTTCATCACTTCATCACATCACGTCTCATTCCCGACGAATGTGTGTGAAGTGACGACCAAGCGTGCTCTGCTCAATTATGCCATAAATCCGGGACAGTAACTACGATGTTAGGTAGGTTATAGAGGATCGTCCTCGAATATGAGGGATACTGAGAGATAACCTAGGGCACCCCTTCCTCATTTACGGCCTATGCAAGAAAGCCGGGGTGCCCTTAGAAGATAACGAGGCTTGGATACACCCGATTAAGGCAATCATGGTCAAGTGTGACAAGCAGGGTGGCAGACCAGAGGGTTTATGACTCGAGCGATGAACCCTCGGACGGATGAGCTTGAGTATCGAGTCCGGGTTTGGTCTCGGTGGGCCCTGAGGTGACGTTGGACGGCCTCCCCCTATCCTACCCTGACCTTCCACGAGGACGTCAGGCCGGTCCTTCCCATATCTGGAGGAGGGACCGGTGCTCGACGCCTGCGCTCGTTTGAGGCCTTCTAGGATGAGACCCGAAACCTTGAGTCCTCATCAGCTAGGATGTGGAGGCCCTTCGTGCCTACATGCGCACCGTCTTGGGCAACCAGGCGACCATCCTCCGCAATCAGAAGTCCATCCAGGACCAGCTAGCGCAACTCCTTGCCTTCCACCAGCCACCTCCGTTGCCACTGTAATGATATGGCCGATCACCAGGGAAGTTTCCTATGTCATCTCTCGTTCTTTTCTCAACGGTGGCGACACGTCACATTTGTTTAGGGAAGTGTCGAGGTTGTATTGTGTTAGTTTGCTTTATGTTTGGGTTGGTTGTGTTTGTGTTTTAGTGTTCTAGGTTATTTTCGTTTTCTCTTCTATCTTTATCTCTTCTTATACCCTAGTTATATGTGTCATTTTAAAGTTGTTGATATTGATCTGTCATGTTATTTTGTCATAATGGTGGACATTTCTCTTTTTATTTCTCTTGGGGGTTCAGTTTTAGTTTATTCGGTTAGGATTGTTTTAGGTAGTGTGTGTTTGATGCCATGAAAGCAAATCGAGGATCACTTTTGACCACTTCGAATCTTGTTGGAAAAACATAGTATAATCAAGAAAGGATCCGTAGGTTGTTAGATGATCGGGAATTTCATGTTGGATAGGTAGGAAGACATAGTGGATCACCTCAGGGGTATTCAAGAAACCAATTCTCAACTAGTCTAACGCACCCACACACAAGTGATCTCTAGGATATGTCTAGGCTCCGAGCCTTGCTTACTAAGGTTCAACAAACCTTGGGAGTTTTCTAAACACCAAAGTGATGAGACACCCTAAAAAAAGAGGATTGCCTTCGAGCCCCAATTAAAAAAAAAAAAAACAAAGAGCGAAGAAAAAGTATGAATAGAGCCAGTGGAGCTTCTAATGGGAATATAGAGGCACGGTCAGGGGCTTTTCAAGCATGCCACTGAACCAGGCGATCGGAGCCATTGACTTCCTTTGCCGGGTTACATGGGCCAGAGGATGAGTTTCCCATTACCCTAGGGCCCATGGGTTGTGTTGGTGTTCGAGGTGAGATTCGAGGGAGCCCAGATGCCCGATTACCCTTAACCCGACGGTGAAGTCACCACGAATCCTTCACGAGGAACACTCAACATAAACTACAGACCTTTGGTTTTTCTTTTTATGAGTAGGTAGGATTGATTGAATAAAGGATGCATTCTTATCCTTCGTGATTAGATTCTTCCCGAATAGGTGAGTTGAACTCAAGTTTGGGGGTGTCGGAATGAGCTACTGTGCTGAGATCACGTATCAGTTGCACAGGATTTTTTGGAAGGCTATTGAAAACCGGACGTTGAGCCATTGGTCGTTGAGCCAGGTGTTAATTTGAATTCTTTTGAAAGTCGACGACCTTATGGACCCTACGAAATTTGAATTAAAGGAGACGGGTTGTGGAGTCATTTTGATCCTTCTTTTAGCAACATGTGCATTCTGATCGAAGGCGTTGAGTGTTGGTATGTTGGTTTGTTGTGTGTCGGGTTTAGAGTCGGTTCTTGCTTGGGGACAAGCGAAGCTAAAGACCCAGGTGTGATGAGTGCCTAAAACACTCATGTCATACCCGCGTCCGTTCTACGTTTTTAGTCCAATTTTATATTTAAATAAGCGCATTATAGCCTGATATCTGACTTCTGGATCTTGTGTGCATTACATGTGAAACAGGTGGTTTTCGGGATCATTTTGGAGTAGAAAAGAAGAAGGAGAAGAAAACTAGTAGCAACGTCGCGATGTGCCAACGTCGCGACATTCGGCGTCCACGGCGTCTCAGTATGCAAAGATGCAGTGACGGAAGAAAGGTCGACGAGCGTCCCGACGTCGCGACATCATCGCGATTACGCCTCATAATCATAAAAGCAAAGGGGACCTAATTTTGAAGGTATCGAAGCGGACGGAGAGGAAACACGGAAAATGAAAGCGTGATGGCTGGAATCATTGGAGAAGACAATCGTTTTGTATTTTTCTTTTCTGATAAACTGTTGATGATTTATAGAATTGTAGGTGCGATCCAATTCTAACATGTTTTGGAGAATCTATTTCTAGGAGTTTTGTTGAACCATGTCACAGTGAATGGATTAATGCTTAACCTTATATTATTTAGTTTATGTATGATTTGCATCGATTGTCTCTATATCTGTGGTGTATATTCATGGTGATGTCTGGCTAACATTGACGCTGACCTTTAGTGGAGTATTCGAGATGAGAGATAAAGGCCCGGGATGAATAGAGTGACCCTCGGTTCATCGGGGTAAATAGAGATATCGATTCGAGTGGCGGTGGGTTGAACATTTAGGCTTTTTGGAGTATCGGGTCGGGGCAGTGATGCACCCAACCCTACTGGCGAGATAGGCGAATATACCTTGAGAAAGGATATCTTGTAGGCACAATCACTTCGTCATCGAGAAATCACTAATAGACTGAATAGTAATTCCTCTAGATAATAATCCATCAAAGGTGGCAGGGGGAGACAAATCCTAGTCTTTACCAGCAAAGTAATTCCACAAGTTAATTTAGCTTTAGTTTTAATCCCATCCATTAGTTAGATAGCCATTAAGAGCTCAAGTCCAGATAATATTATAAGGCCAATTTCGGTAGTCAACACGCTACCGAGTGGATCGATGTCACTTTTTATTTCTTGTATTACTTTATACGATAAATGCATGCGCACATAGGTGTACCGCGTTTTGCATGCGCTTTCGCTATCATGTCTAGCGGATCTTTGGGAAAAACTTGCTCATGAAGGCGTACGAAAATCTCCCTGACATTGCCTCCAGGTTTACGGAGGTCTTATTGATTCACATGCGCGATTCCGGCTCTATACGAAATCTTGCTAGTGTCAGGTGTAGCATCAGAGGTGATTTCCATAGCCTCTAAAACCTTTTCCACCTGTTGGAACCAATGGTCAACCACCCTCGGATCCCCTCCTCCCATAAATGTTGGGGGATGATGTGCTTTAAACCTTTGAAGGGATTATGACCACCCTTGACTGCGGATTGCCTTTAGCCTATCTTGATATTGCTTGACTGCGGCTTAGCGTGCAATGGCCGCCGATCGCGGCACCCGATAACCTCCATGACGTGATCAAAGGCTATGGCCTTGGTTGTTTGCCGTCCACCGCCTCAACGTCCTCTTCCTCGACTTGTCATCTACATGTCAAATAGCAGAGTTGAGATTCCTTTTCCTAGTACGGAAATTTAGTAGTGCATAAGCCAACTACTAATAGACATCCCAACATCTCGAACTATCAGTTTGTTCTTTCCAAACCCCTAAGGTTATGTTCTCTAACTAGTGTTCTTCATTTTCTATATATACAACCTATCATGCATATAATCCACACTTAATATGTAACACACGCATTTATAATAACAAAATCATCACCTGTGATTCAAAGAATCTTGCGATTAGATACTTTGATACAATTATGACACGATGTCGGACATCGAGCCTAGTATTTCATAACCTAAGCTGCAATATATCATTAGCATGTCTTTAAGCCCATGCCCACCAAGCCCTAGGTATTCGTATAACTAGGCTCTGATACTAAGTTGTGACACCCCAGCCAGGAGAGTCAGTTGATAACGTCGACTGTGAGAATACCTACTTCTCGGTATCGCATATCTCGATACCCATATATATCGCGTGTCGCTGGGATGCATTCATTGCATATATATTTTAGAAAAATATACAAATTTATCAAAAGTTCATAAGAGTTCGAGTTACAACTCTCTTATATACAAATATTACATGTAATCATAGTTTTTTACAAAAAGGTTTCTGAAAGCCACGGTCGATTTTTCTTCACACTACTTGTGACCCGGATGAGGGTCAATTGTCTATACATAACACTTTGTACTTGAAAGGGGTCCCGCGGCGGGTGAGTAATGCAGTAAAGATACTCTCGCGGCTGAGTGCGCGTGCGATGTCATGTTCGCGCAATAATACACATATCGGCATTCTAATGAAGAATATGTCAATTCTAAATGGAATCTAAATGTGCATGTGCCATGAAATGAGATACAGCATCATGTACCATGCTTGCGAGTCTCATCGACTCATTCACACAAATCCCTAAGCCCATGTGTAGCGAAAAGCATCGTACGGATGACATCCAATGATCAATTTCAAAACAAATTTCATTTGTTTATAAACAAAAAGCTTTTTGGATGATACATCACAATGATCATTTTATAATCAAAATCCATGCACCTTTTTGTGGGTAGTGGATTTTTAGTGTCTCATCACGAGCTCCGTAAACCCAGACACTTTTACGGCCTTTCACCGTTGGGGACTATGTCTGACCATAATTGGCGAGTTTTTCACCTGAGGGGGGATCTATCATTTCTTGCGATGCAGACACATATTTTTCTTTAATAATTTTCAATCAGCGGGTGCGACTACATTGGGCGTTGTCCCGGTAGAGCCACCTAATCAACACCAAGCGCGGTGCTCGGTTACCAACCATGTACTCACACCCGACTCGATACGTGCTCCGTGCATATCTGATGCAAAATGTCATTACATGTTATCTCATGTTACAAGTATAATGAACATTATATGGAACAATTTATAAACTGTACTTTATCCCAAGTACCATGGATAATTATATCAAAAGCATATAATTTACATCCATTCATGCTAATATATATAACACCAATATATCAACATATTTACAACACATTCAGCTTGCTATAAAATTTCCAACACAAACACACAAAAATAGTCCACACAAACTAGTCATTCTCGGCCATAAATCCAGTCACACTCGGCCTTAGAAATAATCTGGACTTAGCCCATAAATTTCAGCTTTTGTTTTATTTATTTTTCTTTATTATTTATTTATGTTTTACAACTTTCGGTAGTCATTATGATTTATAGTCGATCATAGTACCGGCTCAATTTGTTCAGCGTTCCCAACATCCAGCTTCGATCCGTAGTTGGTACGAACCACACGGTCATTTTTACCCTTAGATTAGGAGAACTGGTACAGGAGAAACCACACCATATCTTTTTGTTTTTGGCGCTGCTCGTAGCTAAACGAATAAACCGAGCTTTAATGTTCTCGGCCTATCGACTTATTTGTCGAATCTAGGGAATCGGGAACCTTTTTCCTTTCTTTCCCCTTTTTTTCTTCTTTCCCACGCACGTATTTTTTTTTCTCATCTATCTTGTTTTCCTCTCATTTCTTTTCTTTCTTCATTTCTTTTCTTTTTTCTCATTTCTTTTCTTTTTTTTTCTCCGTTCTTTTCTTTTCCTTCCTCCACGAGATTAACAACCTGCTCTAGCTATTCCCTTGGTTGCAGTCTAAGTGAGATGAAACTTTCTCTCACTCTATTCCTCTCACTTTCATGATCGTGTTGATGTGACATGTGTCACATGGACACATGTCTTAGGTGGCAAATCTTACGTTACATGCATTTCTCGTATCGTATGCGTTTCATACAAGGCTTTTCAGTGTGGTATCCAGCGTAGTCGTATCATATGACATTGCTTCTATGTCATCAGGCCTTGTGTTGAAATCACATTAAAGTGCATTTGTCTGGAATCCATTGGTGCGGTAGGTGTTAGATTTCGTGAGAGACGGTCCGACCGGTGAGTTCGATATCATCGTTCGAGATCACAGAAAATTTTGAGTTTTTCAGCACGTAATTTAGCTACAAATTACCATTTGCCATTTTATCGGGTTTTACACATTTAACAATTTTAATATGATAAAAAAAAATGTAATATTTTTGTTAGGAGCCTTTAAGGAAAAGTATCATTGTAGTTTTTGATTTTTTTCCTCACGAGCCGTTTAGTTTTAATCAATTATAGCTATCAAGAGCTGGTTAAATATCTTTAACAAAGAGTTTGATTGTGATCATTTAAGACTCTCTGGAGTGTCCATGCTAACACGTAATTGGAAAAGGGTTTTTTTCTTTTGGTTCTCAGCTCTCACATATAATAAATGCGTCTCACCTGCATGTCACGAGCGTCATCATCACTGCCAACTTCCCTTATTAACGCCTTCCATTATGCAATCACCGTCCCCATATGTTTCTGTTACTGCATCACCTCCTGTCACCTATGGCGTCGTTATTATTTCAAAAAAATTTAAAAATGATTTAATGTATTGTTTTATCGATAAGAAATGTAATATCAATTATCATGCTCTTGAAATTATGCATTTCCTAACGGTAAAAACTACTTATTCGTCCACTGAATGCTCATTGGCCTTCAGAGAACAAAGGTCACCACCCAAGGGAACGCTCGGAAATTTGAAAGATTTTTATTTTTATTTTTTATAATTCGTCTTAATTAACTAATAAATTGACAGGTGAAGTCCGGCATTGCCGGCCTGCAAAATCGAAGGGCCATCCAAAAAAACAAACCCACGACCTTCGTTTTCTCAGATATTAACTAAAATTAAAATGACACCTAAATACACGGAAACTGCAGACCACCAACGCTCTTCAAGAGCGAAGCCTGTGAGAGCCTGAATGGAGTCTCTTGAGCACCGCGGCGGAAGCAACAGGTTTCTGCTATGTTTCAGACCGCTTCCCATGGCCGGTTCTCTTAAGCCCGACAGCTCTCAGCGCAATTCTTTGATCCGGAGTTCGCAACACATAGCCGTCGGCGATAAGGACCGCCATGGCGTCGTCGTTCCCGCCATCCTCTCTCCATTGTCCGGTGACAATCGCCAAGTCTCCGCCCAGGATTTCTCACCGGCTCGCCGTAAAAACCGATGCTTCACTAAAAGCTTTTCCAAGGTTCTTAAGTCCGTCTTCTTCGATGCATCGCTGGTTAGTTTTCCCTTTTCATCATCTTTCTCTCTCTGATGTTCGATTACGCTCGAATTTTCAGTTCTTGATCTCATTTCTTTTTGTGTCGTGTTCAGATGAAGCGGATTCGAAGCAAGAAATCACGGAAAAACTCATTCCAGACAGCTGACTCTGCACAAAACGAGAAATTTTCTAACCTAATTCGCGAAAATTTGAGGGCGCAGGAGCCGTTGGAAATCCAGTGCGGCACTGATGATCGGAGAACGAACTCCGCCTTACTTAGACCTCAGAGTTCCGCAAGCGCAGGCCATTTGCTCTCTGCATCGATCTGCCCAAAGTGTTCCTCGTCTCCAACATCAACATCAACATCAAGCCTGAGCTTTTCGCCACGGAAAAGCTCTTCGTCTCTAAAGAAACAGTCGGTTCGACATCACACGCACGCGGCCAAGTTGATTCTGAAACGCGCTTCGTACACTGGCTTGTGTTTGTTCCTGGTGAGTCTCTCCGCTTTGGTTTTTTGGGGTAAGATTTGTGCTATCTTCTGTGCGTCCACATGGCTGCTCTTACTGCCGCATTACAATCATGAAAGCATGCGGCTGGATCACCGCGACTCGCCGGATCACCGCCAGCGGTCGGGTCACCGCCCGTCTCTGGATCACCGGGATTCGCCGGGTCACCAGCCGTCTCTCTGGATTTTGGCCGTCTCTGGATCACCGGATGTCTCTGGATCATCGGGGGTTGCCGGATTTTGAGTCAGTGGAGCATAAAGAAGGTGGTGATGGGGGTTGCTGGAGCGGAACACCGCAGGCGGAACACTCATGTACGGCACGTCGTTTTTGCCGTCAAAATTTTGAAGTGGATTTCTCTCGGTTTTGACTTTGTAGATATTTATTTATTCACAATGAACATGTCGTGCTCTTGTTGTAGCCGTTAAAAGGTGGTTATTTTTAGATGTGAGTGGTGCAACTGTCTACTGTCTACTATGTGGCTCATTCCTTTCATTTACGTCTAATTTCTTTGGAGAAATGAAAATGAAATCTGATAAAAGTTTAGGCCTTGTTTAGTAGGTAGAAAATTTTTACATTTATTTTTGTTAAGCTTTGAAAGCAAAGGAAAATGCGTTTAGTTACGATAATAAGACGAAAACAAATTTTGAAAAGCAAAAAGAAAATGGGTGTTATTTTAAACATTTTATATGAATCGGAAAACAGGTAAAAGGCTGCTCCTGCTTGTTTTAAATTAAATTGACCGAGTCGACGAATGGGGTTGAAAATGAAAGCGTATTTTTAATGAATTCAGTCTGAAAGCGTATTTTAAAATGGCCCAAAGATTAGAATCATTGAAATTTTTCGTAATGCGGATTTTTCGGTTGAAAATACGTTTTCATTCAATACCATTTGGTTGAATTTGGAACATTAATTAACGAGAAAACGGCTTTCGCCATTTTTCGATTCCATATATAAAATGTTGAAAATAGTGAATTCATTTTTCTTTGTTTTCAAAATTTGTGTTAAATCTTCATGCCCATCATACTTTCTTCTGTTTTAAGACTGAATAAACAGAAATTCTGCACCCTATACTTTCCGAACTCCCATTCCAACTTATAAGTCATACCCAATTAGGTTAGTTCACGCTTTGTGATGCCAGCACAATTCAAAGCTGTTTTATTTACTTGTTTATTATTTTTTTATTAACGCTTAATCTTTTTTGGTTGCGTAGGAAGTTAGGAACAATATGTGATGTCCCTTTTGTGCTGACTCATGTCGTATAATCTTGTTTCAAAAAACTTGTAGCCTCTATGCCAAGATTCCTAAACTGGAATATTTAGCAGCATCATGATGGATTCGAGATCATTGGCCTTAAGGACATCGCCAATATCAAATCTGTGATAATATATGTTATTCTGGGTATGATATAATGCTATGTGACTCTGTTACTGCATAATAAAAGATGAGAATTCTCTAGTGGTGAGTCGAACTACGAGATGAGAATCACCTAGTTGCCACAACACAAATGTCTCTTACACAAAAATGGAGAGTATCGGTCTTTTTCTAAATCTCTCATTTAATTATTTTTTCTAAGAGAGATCTTATTGAAAAGTGGAAGAATTATTTTCAGAAACCATCTCCTCTCATAATAAATATTAAGATAGTTAGCTTGAACGGTTTTCAAAACAGTTTGAATTCTATCAAACTGCTCCACTCTTCACGTCCTTTGATGTGAAGACACTACTTCCTATCCCATAAAGTGTGGGTCTTATGATTGGGTCGAGTCAACCTCATTTTGGCACCTGAATCCAATTCTAACATCTTCCACTTGCATAAGATGGGTTGAACTCAATCCCATTCATTTTAGAGTTCTTTACATTCCATTCATAAAGGTCATTTGTACATGCATATGGGTTATGCGACTATGTAAGCACACCTACAATTTGGGAGCTTAAAAACTTGTGAGTTGTGACCCTGTTAGGGATACACAGTAGCTCAACCCCAAAAATCATGAGTAAACAATAATATTTGTGTCTCATAGTACCAAAAACTTGTTAGGTTGTTATTGCACACTAAGATTTTGTCCTTGAAAATGGAGCCAAAAACTTGTAAGGTTCAAAATGTAAATAAAAATTGCAACCTAAACTCTACAAGTGCACAGACCAACAAGTAATAAAGTGGTTTTCAATTTAAAAACCAGATATCAATACCACAAGGAAAGTGTGGTTTTGGTGGAGACTAAGTACCCTAGTTATTAAAGTCGTTCAATATCTAAGCAAACAAAACGATTTTAGGTAAACATTTTCAAATCAAAAATAAAAACAAAACAAAGGAAAATCCGAGAATGATTTGTAACACCCCAAATTATACCTTAGTAGTTTTATGACATGTTTAGGGTTATAGTAAAAGTCAAATTTGTGTTTTTTAGAAAATTGATAGTTAAGTGGGAAAAAGGATATAACGGAAATTATTAAAGAAAGTTAAAGGCTAATGGTAATTTGTCAAATTAAGGTCTTATGCGACATTAAGTTAAAAGATTATAGGTTATTTTGGAATTGTGATGAGTTGAGTTTCAAATTGAAGAAAGAGGAAGGACTAAATAGCAAAGGGGAAAACTTGAGTCAAATCACATAAAGACAATAACTTGTCTTGTAAGAGAAAAGAAATTACTCCATTTTAGAGGCTTAGACGTTTTGTGTTCGGATTAGGAGAATAACCAAAATTTGGTTGCTTTCTCTCCCATTTGTTTAGGCTCTACTTGTTCATGTAAAGAGAAAAAAAAAAAAAGGAAAGGAAAGGAAGAAAGAAGAAAAATAAATGAAGCTAGGTTGGAAGCTTGCAAGATAATCGAGTTAGGAAAAGCACTGCTTCTTATGTCATGTTTTTGGTTGGTTTTGAGGATTAGTTTTGATCTTGTTTCATTTGGGTTTGAGATTATGGTAGAAGAATGAATGCTTGACATCTATGTTCGGGCTCGATGCCGCATGCCCCTGGCGAAGGTGTAGCCTCGGCGAAGGAATCTTAGCCTCGGCGAAGGGTAGAATTGTTCTTTACCGGTTCTGCCTCTTCGCCTAAGCTAAGGAGAGCTTCGCTTAGGTGAAGATGCATTTACTAGGTGAACCCCGAGAAGCCCTAAATTTCCCAGCTAGCGAGCTCTCCTTGCTAGCGAACCAGAAAGCCCGAAATTGCCAGTCTTTGCCTCTCCTTCAGCGAGTTGCTTAACCTTAACCACGCGCCTAGCGAACTTGAAGTCTTGTTTTTCCCCCTTCCTTCTATTAATTCTAGAAACCATTACTCCTTTGTTAGGAATTCGATTGAGGTGAACAATAGGCATGAAATTGGATTAGTTGATGATTCTAACATGTGAATGAAAGAGTCCGTACATGTATACAAGTTATACGCTATAAATTACTAAATAAACATACGTGACATGGACGATTCAATATGAATGAGGAAAGTACAATCTTAAGAATTAACTAAGTGTATAACATGGATATTGGTAAGATCAGTGCAAATTTTTTTAACTGCATATAATTGTGTGTCTGCCTAAGACCGGATAGTGAATGAATAGGCACGTCTATTTAGTGCTTCGGCTCTCTTGTCTAGTGCTACCTAGCACTTTTGTTTCGTGTGACAGGCATGTATGTTAAGTGCTACGACACTCTTGAATCGTGCTACTGTAAGACCCGAGAAATTCCAATTTCTGGAATAAGGGCAAAATCGTAATTTTAATTACAAAAAGTGTATTCTGGTTAAAAATGCGCCAATTAGTGCAGATCTCGGATAGCCAAACAGTTATGCGGGTTTAGGTCGTCTCGAAAAATCTAGTTAGTAAATTCCTCGTAATTTTCGAGACAAATGAAGTCGGCATCGCTTTTCGAGGCACGCGCTCTCGTGCCGTGAAAACGACGCTTCGATGCGACCTAAAGTCACCTATGCGATGTACCACAAATTACAAGTGGTATGAGTGTAGAAACGACAAAATCTGACTCGCCGATAGAGCGCCGAATCATCAAATCCTGTGAAAAGAGGGATGTAAGGGTCATTACGACCTGACTAAGTCACAAGAAGTTAAATTAATAAATAGTGCTTCTTCTTCATTAAAAGGCTAAGGGATGCAGTGGCTGTACGGGATTTTTGGGGAGCAGCAGATTTTCCATTTTGTTTTAGAGAGAGAGCCACTTTCCAGTTTTCCAAGCAAATCCGACCGTCATAGCCTTCGGGCGAGAAGGAATTTATCTTACGCGGAAAGAAAGCACGCGCTGACCCCGGTTTTAGAGTTTCTTCAAACTCCTCGGCGCAGATTCCTTGTCGCTTTATTCCCATTTTCTTGGGTGACTTTTCAAACGTTGAATGATAGAGGCCATCGTGGTTGATCTATTCCAAACATCGGGATCGACTAATAGAAAATTTGAGAATGAATGGAGCGCCCGCGGACTCCGCTTCCATGGCGGATGCGGGTATGAATTTGTGAGTTCTCGTGTTAATCATGTGTTGAATGGATTTGAGGTCGGAATGGGTCAGACGATCGTCCCAAATATGGACCGAATTGATGTAAGGTTTCTTTGAGCTGCAGCAGCCAGTGAGTCTCTCACATATCGCTTGGTGTGCTTATTTAATTTGTGTGTTAAACGCTTGCTTGGTATGCTTGGGCCGGGAATGGTCGTGGAATTGCGGGTTCACTATGAACTGTTTTGTGATATTCCTGAATGGTAACGAGGGCTTCACTTTGGCTCCCTTAATAGTGTTCTCAAAACATATATTTTTGTGAAAGTATCGTGTTGGTTTGTGCGATTTTAAATTAAATTACTGTATGATCATTAGCCCAAGCTGAGCTAATTTTGATGACGAAGTTTTGCAAAGATATTTATGTATATATATTTCCCCAGATGCGACACCGACCGAACTGAGACAGATAGATTCCATATGCACTCTGGAATATCCTGAATATAGTGAACGAATAATGGTAATTACTTTAAACAAGGCCGAGAGTAGTCCAAACTAAATAATATATCAAATTGGCCTGAGCGCCCAAATGATATTTATTCATCCTCATATCTAATAAATTCAAAGAATATATCAACTGTCGGAGCTGCCCCAATGATATTATTCATCTGAGGGTAGTCCATTAAACAATTAATATATATCAATCGTCTGAGCGCCCATAATTGATATATATTCATCGGAGGGTTGCCACCAATAAATTCAGTAATTCTCATAATGAGGTTTAGGCGAGCTGCAAGTGAGAGCTCTGGTGAGGACTCTGGATCTCGAGTTGAAGTCATGTAGACATTCAAGCAAAGATCATGCATTTGCTTGAATGTGTGTTTAACGAACATCAAGACCGCACTCCTAGCTGCGAGTAAATTTCCACTTAGGGCGATTCTCCTACCGGAAGCTTTAGCTCACTCCCGTCGTGGATCCCCTTTATTTTGGCTGTGCACAGGAGCATGCAAGGAGACGGCCGTCTCAGAGGTCGTAGCTAGAAGAAAGCCGGATGTGGCTTGATGTATACATGTATTAGAATGCTTTTCATTTTAATATATGTTGTATTAGAGTAAAACATATTAACTCTTGTAACTATTGGGTATATAGTTGGATTCATAGTCGGCATGTATATTGAGTACTGTTATGGGCCCAAGTGGCCATATTTGGTATATATTGCATATATTGGATTGTTTGGGGATGTGTATATGCGTGTTTATACAAGTTTTGTATTCGTAGAGCCCGCACAAAGGAGATTTCGTCGATTCGTGGAAAAATGTCGGGTCACCCGACATTCTCGAATATTCCACAGGTTGACGGGTAGTCAACTGACTTCGGGTTTTGGGGGCGCCGCACTACGATTAATTCGCTTCATGTTGCGTGACACTTCGTTAAATGCTTCTGCACTTCTCGCTCGCACTATACGCACTGGTACCTCCATAGCCAGATCCTCTCATTCATTGTTATTAGTGTATGTTGTGCATTTGAATAATGAATAATATGAACACAAATGTAATCAGCTCTGATGTTAAGGCATATCTCTGTTTTGTAATGTAGTGTACCTACGAGTACCTTCTGTTATTAAATTTTTGATAAGTATTCCTACGAGAGAGATGAATAATATGATATGTGGAAATAATTATATATGCTTATGTATTGAAATTTAGGGTTAATAAGCGCTTATATTACGTCATTTATGTCATACATGTTATATATATATATATATATATATATATATATATATATATATATATGTTATCTTGTTTTTCTCTAATTAAGCTATATGCTTATCATTGTGTGTTTCATCCGTAGGTTCCGAAGAAGTTGTCATGACATCCACACCAAGAAGGCCAATATAACCTTAGGGTGTCTCCCTTTATATGGGCGTATGTTGTCCCATATACTTAAAATAGTAAAATGTAAATGTAAAAATTTCATTGTAGCAAAATGGCAGATAAGTTGTCGAGACTCAAGCATATTTGTACTGTGACATTTTAAACACCACTGTAGTGATAGTTTCACAAGTTATGATTTGTAGTCTAGAATTTTCATAATTTTGGCTTTTGAAACAAATTTGTATCAATTATGAATCTATGCTTGAAATGGTCTCCAAAAATGCCGAAAATTCAGGTTAACAGGTCATAGTTCTGTGTGGCGCCCCCTCACCTGCCGTAGTTAGGGGAAGGGGTGTTACAGTTAAGTGGTATCAGAGCCTAGGTTTAAGTGTTTCTGGAAAATTATTAGGTTAAAAATGTACCTACATAGTATTGTGTCAGTTTCAATGCATGTCCTTGTTTTTATTGATTAGAATGACCAACTTGTGAAGCTATGGAGGAAACAGTCGAGAGTGTCAATCCTATGGACCTTGATCCATCTGTCTCTGGTTCGTCTGAGCCAACTAGAAGTGAACATGTGTCAACCATTGTTAAAAATTTCTCAGGATATAACAAGGGTCTTAGATTGACTCACGACCCTTAGAGCTTCGATTGATTCGGTAAGAAAACATGGAGTAAAAGAATTCCATGGTACAAGTTTGGAAGAGTTTGATAAAGCTGAGTTTTGGCTTGAGAAACTACAAAGGGCTCTGGACGAACTGAAATGTCCCCCTAAACATATGGTCAAATGTGCGGTTTCACTTTTGCAAGGTGTAGCTTATGATTGGTGGAAATTAGTTCTAAGAAATCCACTACTTCCAGACCCAATTGGACAAAGTTTGTTACCGATGATTACAGGGAGACCAAGTGGAAGCAATTCTTGAATTTGAAACAAGGAAATCTGACAGTGGCGAAGTATGAGAAAGAGTTTAGCCGCCTTAGTAAATATGCACCAGAACATGTTCTTAATGAAACCTTCCAATGTAGATGGGGCTTGAGGGACGGCCTAAAGGAGTCTATAGTGGTACCTCACTCTGCTAGTTATATCATTGCAAGTGGTGAATTTCTATCAGCTGGCGCAAGTGGCTATGAAAATTGAGAAATCTGAAATGATGAGTCGGGAAAGAAAAACAGAGATAAAGTTCTCCAAGGGTAGTTCCTCATCAGGTAAAAGAACTAGAGAGTCTCTAGTTGAATTAGTACAAAGTTATGCTATTATAGGTAGAAGACATGGACCTATAATGACACCGGGTTCCGATAGGGGCACTTCAACTGAATAAGGGGAAAGACTTGAATGCCTGCACTACCGCAAATATCATTATTGTACTTGTAGATGGATAACCATGGGGTGTTTCCGATGTGGAAGCACAGACCATCTTATAGTAAATTGTCAGCAAAGGTCTCGGATTCTTAGAAATCCTAAAGAAAGTAGCAAAGGAGGATCAAATGTACCTCCACCAACTCGTGATAAGGGTAGAAGGTGAGGTAGTTTAGGGAAAAATAGAAGAAGTATTGCATCATAAACAGTAAATCGCCTTACTATTACATCCCCAACCCGAGCCTATGCTATTAGGGCTCGTGAAGATCAGGATGCACCAAGGGTTATCGCTGGTAATTTCACTCTTTATAACAATGAAATGCATGCTTTAATGGATCCTGACTCTACACATTCATATGTATGCATTAAACAAGTGAGTGATAAATTGCCCTCAGTAGAACCTTTAAAGATATGACATGTATAAGCACAAATTCCTCGGGGGCATATGTTAGAGTCAATCAAGTATATAAGAATTGTCCTCTAATGGTACATGATAGAGAGTTTTCAATTGATCTGATTGCTTTGCCTTTTCATGAGTTTGATTTGATTTGGGGATGGATTGGCCATCCAAACATCGGGCTGGCGCTTATCGTGGATAAGAAAGCAAGAGGGGCTTAAATGAAACGCCTATTAGATTTAATCGCATGGTATCTGATCACGCTGTCAAAAATGTAATTTCCCACCATGCGAGCCCGACGTTTTCTTAGAAAGGTTATGAAGCCTTTGGCTTTGGTTCTGCCTCTAAGAGGGGACAAGTAACTGAAGATATCTAATGATAAAGGAATCTCTTTGATGTGTTTCCCAGGAATTCACTAAAGCACACCCGAAAAGAGAAGTAGCCGCCATTAAAGTTTTACATGGAACTTAATTCTATATCTAGGGCACCCTACCCGCATGGCTCCACCTGAATTAAAGAGTTGAAGACTAACTACGTGGAGCTGGCTAGGACAAGGGACTTCATCCAACCCAATATTCGCCTAGGTGCGCCGGTTTTGCTTGTCAAAAGAAAGATGGCGCTCTACTCTGGGATGTGCATTGATTATCTAAGAAATAAATAAGGTAACCATGAAAATAAATATCCTCACTAAGAATAGAAGATCTATCGATCAATCAAAGAAGCGAGTATATTTTGAAAGATAGACTTACATCTAGATAGTACATCAACTTCTGCAAAAGATGTTAATGTTCCGAAAACAACCTTTAGAACCCGATATGGTCATTATGAGTTTTTAGTAATGTCATTTGAGTTGACTAATGCACCAACCTCATTCATGGACTTGATGAAGAAGGTATTCCACCCCTTATTCGACTAGTTTGTAAAGGGTATTCATGTATTTATATCTCGTATATTCTAAGGATGCACAAAAACATGAACAACATTTGAGGATAGTGTTGCAAATCCTGAGAGAGAAAAAGTTGTTTGCAAAGTTAAGTAAGTGTGATTTTTAGCTTAAGGAAGTGTCATTCCTAGGCCATATTGTGTCTACAGAGGGTATTAGAGTGGACCTTGTGAAGATTGAAGCGATTGTGAATTGGAAATCGCCTCTAAATGTAACAGGCGTGAGAATTTTCTTAGGTTTAGTTGGGTATTATCGACGGTTTGTAAAAGGATTCTCCGTCATAGCCTCTACACTTACTAAGTTACTCTGGAAATGGGTGAAGTTTGAATGGGATGACAAATGTCAGTCACGTTTTAAGCAATTAAAGAAAATACTAGTTGAAGCACTAGTGTTGATTTCAAATTTCACTCTAGGTAGAATACACCATTTATGCTGATGCGCTCAAGGATTGGTTTGGGATGTGTACTGATGCAAGATGGAAAAGTGGGTAAGAAGGCGCCCAAGATAGCTGAAACCTCGCATGGAGTTGCACTATCCCACTCATGATCTGAGTCAAGGGCTGCAGTGTTCGCTTTGAAAATATGGCGACACTATTTATATGGTGAAAAATGTAGAATATTTACAGATCATAAGAGTCTTAAGTATCTGTTAACTTAGAAGGAATTGAACTTGAGGCAATGTCTCTGGCTAGAATTGTTCAAGGAGTATGATTGAATAGTTGATTACCACCTAGGAAAAGCTAATGTGGTGGCAAGATCATGGCAGAAACAATTTCTGTTTTGTCCCTGAAACACTGTATTTGGAGATTTGCATCTGATGGAGCCTTATTAGCTCAATTAAAAGCTATGTCGGATTTGAAGCAGATGATGATAAATGCTCAGAAAAATGATGTCAAGTTACAAAAAAAGGGTACAATTAGTTGAAAATGGAGACAAAACTGATTATTTTGTAAAAGGAGATGGAGGTCTCTATCACAAGAACTAATTATGTGTACCGAATGTTCAGGAATTGAAAAAGAAATTGATGTATGAAAGCCACAATATCAGATTACTTACTGTTATGCATCCTAGAGGGTGGGGCCATGATGTAGCAGATTTGAAACAAAGAGGTATGAAAAGGATATAGCGCAGTATGTATCTAAAATGTCCGACTTATCGCCAAATAAAAGTCAACATCAAGTATCGCTCAACTGCTAAATCCTACTCAATTCCACAATGGAAGTGGGACAACATTACTATGGATTTCGTGTCCCGCTTTCCCTCACCCAAAGAAAACATCATTCGGGCCAGGTAATTGCATTGCATTTTTAAGAAAGTTCGCTTCACTTCTACCGCCTAGCTTGACAATCTCACGATGATCGATTAGCGGTTTATATGTGAGTTAGATCGTCCGGCCAGATGGGATTCCACTGTCAATAGTGTTTGACCACGATCCACGGTTCACGTCAAGGTTTTGGAAAGAATTACAGTCAGCCTTAGGTATTATATTGAATTTTAGTTTAGCCTTCCATCCACAAATAGATAGACAATCTGAAAGAGTGATTCATGTGTTAGAGGACATGCTTCAGGGTTATGTGCTAGATTTTCTTGGAAGTTGGGATAGGTATATTCCCCTTATGGAATTTGCCTATAACAACAATTATCAAACAAGCATTGGTATGGCCCCCTATGAAGCCTTGTATGGTAGGAAATTTATAACCCTAGTATGTTGGACATATCTAAACGAGTATAAAGTAATTGGTCTTGACATAGCGAAAGAGACAAAGAAAAGTTCTGCTATTCTAAGAAAGGTTAAAAAGTCATTATCGATAGACAAAAGTCGTATGCAGATTTGAAAAGAAAAGACATAGAGTACGAAATCGGGGATAAGGTTGTTTTAAAAGTATCATCGTGGAGGAAGATACTCCGATTTGGAAAGAAAGGAAAACTGGGTCTAAGATTTATCGAACCTTATGAAATCTTAGAAAGAATTGCATCATCACTTCATCCTTGGCACTCCCTCTAGAGTCAAGCAAATTAAGCATAATGTGTTCCATGTCTCAATGCTTTGAAAATATCGTTTTGATGAATCTCACATCTTGCCAGTATAAGATATACATGTAGCGCCCCGTCTCGGGTGCAACCCGATTGGTAGGTCTGAACTCGAGTCCGGGATGCTTTGATACCAACTGGGACTCTTTACTTACTTTTTTAGACATTGGTGCGCCCAAGTCTTATAACTTAATCAAAATATTACATCCACATATACAAAAATAAAACTACCACCGTAGTGGTGTTTACAGTGTCAATACATACAATCCTGAGTCCCATTTACATATACATATACAAAACTGCATTCAGATTTACATATTTGAAAGCAGTAACCTACATTTGTGAACCCCGCAAGTGTGCCGTCGCCAGAATGCTAAGATCGTGACTTCTCCTTCGTACCTACACCTGATTAAAACCCGTATGTTTTTACGTTTAGTGGGAAACATATAACTTATACATATACACATGCATGAACATAATTATAGTGAACATATAACAATAACATATATCATAATTTTTCCATAACTTTATATAACAAACTTATACACATATTTGTACTTATAGTAGACTTATGCTTGTCCCGATCTCCCATAGGAGTTACAAAGCTTATACTTGTACGGATATCACGTAGGACACATACTTGTACTTACCTCCCGTAGGAGTTACAGAGCTTATACTTATACAGAGGTATCCGTAGATACTACATAACTTATATTTATACAAAGGTACCCAGGTACATTCAGAGCAGAACGACGTATTTTACTTTCTTCTTATTCGTTATTCAGACTCTTATCATATAACCAAGTGGATTGCTCTAGACCAAGACAAGAAAATGAGTAGACACAAAGACAATAAGTACTCAAGGCACGGCAAGATCGAGGTGTCAGAAAGACAAAGCAAAAGAGGTCAAGACCGACAGAGTGTCGTCAAGACTAATCATAGAGTACCGGTTACTAAATCAGAGTGTCGAAGCACTAAATAGAGAGTACCAAAGTACTAAATGTGCCGAAGCAAGGTCAGAGAGTGTCGTCGCACTAATCAGAGAGTACCGAAGTACTATACGTGTCTACCCACGTAACAGATGTGCCATGTCATTCAATATCTGGTCTTCGGAATTCCTACAATTATATAAGTGTTTAGTAACTTACTATCTTATAATAGGGGCATTACGTTTGCCACCATCGAACTCGCCGTGGCGAAGCGATATAGTCTAATTTTTCCTTTCCTTTACCTTATAGACATGTATGGACCCTTTCATACACTTATAGGATCCTTATTAGTCTAATAGACAAGTCTTTAACAATGGAAAACAAATGAAACAAAACACAAAATTTCCATGTTAGAATAGCGTTTGGTTTTCACTAGCGGCGAACCCGAGGCCTGCAAGCCAACCTTCCTCCCTACCCTGCGGTATCACTGGGATCCTTCGCCACCGTGAGGACCTCGTCGCCGCAAGGACCTTTCTCTCAAGTACTCGAGGGTCTCTTCGCCGCTACGAAGGACCCCCGCAATTGCCCATATTTTTCTATTTTGGTCCATTTTTTCAGAAATCCAACTAAAAACAAAAGAAAACTCATATATTATCTAGAAAAACATCTCCCAAATATGTTCTAACCCAACCAAAACCAATCATAGAGATTACCAGGTTTTTCTCCAAACCCTAACTCAAATACTTATAAGTTAGGTTAACTTCTTAGCACCTAAACCTGAATCCATGCGTCATAACTAAGAATCCATAATCATCTTATACAAACTAGGGTTTTACTAACCCAAATTTCAACCACTCTAGGGTTAGGATGAATTCCTAACTAAACCTTAGAAATGGAACCATTAATATCCATACAACACTTCCATACAAGTTCCATACAAAAACATCATAGCTTCCATACTTTCCATACTCAAAGTCATAAATCCATACTAGAATCCATACATGAAGTCCAAAATCCATACCTTTCCTCTTCTTCTTTTCTTCTTCTTCTTCTCTTTCTTCTTCTTCTTCTTCTTCTTCTTCTCTTCTTCTTCTTCTTCTCTCTCTTCTTCTTCACTCCCACGCTTTTTGGCCTCTAAAACGAGAGCATCAAACTCTGGTCTTTATCCCACTCGCTTCAATTTTTAATTACAATGAGGTCCTCAAATTACATTCTATTTGCACCATACTTATTGATGAGTCCAAAAACTCATTAGATTTTTAATCCATTTTTCTGAGTATGTTACGAGATAAATGTGATTTAATTGCAGAAAAGTGGATAATTAACTCAAATTTCATTTTTATGAAAATACAAGCAGAATCAATCTAGCAAAAATCAAGAAAGCAACAAGTAAAGAGAATCGAGGTCACAACCAAAATTTAAGTCACACAGAAATGCCGTTGCCAATCAAACGTTAACAACGTGATTGGTTCAATAAGTAGAAACTGGGAACATGTCGTGATCTCAGCATGAGGCGGCCAATGTTAACTGGGTCAGACTCAAATAAGCCAATCGGTGGAAGAACTTGCAGTCATGGATTTGACTTGATGTCATTAACTTCAACTGTTAAATGATCGCCGCTGACACCACTCGAGAAAATGATGCGATCCGTCTATGAAGCCACCAGAGAGGTTTTTGCAAAAGAAAGAGGTTGCAACCAGTTTTTAAATAAAAGGCTCCATTTCAGGTCGCGACATCATTATGATATCGCGATATACAAACAGGAAGATTTAAGGTGCAACCAAAGATAGAGTTTAGAAGGAGGTCGCAACCTGTAGCCAAATAGAAGCACTTGCCAGGAGCTGAACTTACGACCTTTCGCAAGTCAAGGATCAGAAATGATGTCGCGACCACTCATTAAGGTCACAACCTGAAGAAAAGCTGAGCAGAAGAAATTGATGTCGCGACATGTAACTGAGGTCGCGACCTGGAAAATAGGTGGGAAAGAGGAAAATAGTTGCAACGTAGAACTGAGGTTGCAACCTGAAGAAAAGAAATGGGAAGCAAAAGAGGTCGCGACATAAAATTGAAAGATATGAAAGCAAGAAGACCACCAACACGATTGCAACCATGAATCAAAGTCATCACATGAAGTCATCATACAAAACAAGAAAGTGGTCGCGAACCTAAACTGGCGTCGCAACTCGTGGTTGGAAGAATAGGAGTTGCGTTGATGTCGACATGTAATCGAGGTCGTGACATCAAATAATCGGGAAGGAATGATGAGCAAAGAGGTCACGATCACAAACGATGTCGCCAATTAACGACAAAGGCATTTGCAAGACAAACCGTTGCAACTTAAACAGCAGTCGCGATCGATCACGAGTTAATCGCGATTATCCATGTCGACATCAACTTGAGGTCGCGACATAGACAGTCGAGCCGGGCTTTTCTTCGATTTCACCCCGAAATATTTTGGGATCTCTACCATTCTTTTGGGCAAGATAAATAGATAGCTGTAGAAGAGTAAAGTAAGTTTCGCTTTCACTACCTTAAAAGGAGAAGAAGAGGAACTCAAGGTATATTTTAGAGTAGATTTTATTTTTGTATTTTATTTTTTTTATTTTTTGTTTTGAATCATAATCGTGTAGAGACTTTAGTAGAGCTGGATCTTTAGTTATATTATTTTTCTTAAGTATTACTGCTCGAAAATTTATGAAATCTAGACGAATTTCTGGAATTCATTTTTCTCGCTTTATTGCACTACAAGGGTCAGGCGTGATCGATGCTCCATTTCTTTAATTCGCAGCGTGAATCGTAACGCAACTCGGATTTGATTTACATTTAGTTAAGCAAACTTCCCTGCACAATTATGGAGAATTAATTTGGGTTCATTTTTACTTAATCGGTAATGCTTTGAATGGATAAGTTCCCAATAGTAGTACCTAATACCGCTGAGGGAACGTGATCTTACTCCGACATCCAGATTTGCCCTCCTCAGACATGTAGGACTGAGATTCTCGAGAGTCGAGAGCATTCTTTCGGGTATGTTCCGACTACCATTGACGAATCATTGAAGTTTTGAAAGTTCATTTTGATAAACTCTATTCGGGCCATAATTGAAGTCGGGAGGGGTGTATTTAACAATATAAATAGTCAGAGAGTTCACCTTAATCTATAGGTAAGTTCCAACTCCCGCAGCACTTAGATCTAATCAAGGGAAAGTGGATAAACCCAGGATCTGGAGGTTGAGCCATAAATTAAGTAGTAGAAACTTTACGAAATCCCGAGAAGCGAAGCAAAAGTTCCGCCACAATGTGAAATGGGTGTGAAGTATTGAGAAAGAAAAAATAATTCCAAATCTTGCAAGAGAGTTTGGAATATTAGTCGGGGTTTGATCTCGTCTTCGAGAGAGAAACAAGGATATCCAATCGTTGAATACTGAGAGATCTAATTCCACTAATTAGGAAATTGACAAAATCATATCTATATATAGAACAGAGCAATGGATTTTAGTGCTGGAATTGACTGTTCCATTGTATTTCATTGATGGTTTTCGTTTCTCATAGGAAACTGATTCAATCCATTCTTTTATATACAATTTATTTTCATTTATTTACTTTTGTTTTAGTTTAGTTTGAACATATTCAATAGTATAGGATTTTAATTTGTGTCAGGTAGATAAACCTTCACATGAAGTTTTCGAGTCCAAATAGTATGGAATTTTAGTAGTTTGGTAGTTGATATGTAATTTCTATCAATCGTGAGAATGATACCTAGACTTACATTCGCATTTACTACTTGTATGACTCCAGGCACTTGCGTGTCATGGGGACCTAAACCCTTTTACATTTAAATCATGAACATTAAGAGAAAATTATTTTATCAAACACATTTACCAAAGTAACATGGATGCAAGAGAAGTGTAAGGCTCTCGTACCTATGTTAATTTGAGGGGTTTTAGTCTATATAGAAAAAGGCAAACACTTATGCTATTATAGCATACCCTCTTCTTATATTATGACTCTTATATCCTTTTTTTTGACAGTTCATGACACTTTATCTGTACAAATTCCTGTGTTTTTGAATTTTCTCACTTAGCAAAATAATTATTTCAAAATTTTTTTAAAATGCACTTATAATATACCCTAATTATGTTTTAAAACGTCTAGGGTGTATTTTGGGGTGTCACAATACAAGTGCAATCAGACTTCTCTTTTGATGAAGAGCCAAAAGCAATTCTAGCTCGTGAAGTGAAACAATTATGAAACAAACAAGTCCTCCGTAAAATACTTGCAACACCACTAGATAGAGGAAGCGACTTGGAAACCAAGACCACAATAAGAGCACGTGACCAACAACTCTTTATCTGTGTATGAATTTCGTGGACGTAAATTCTTAAGTGGGGAGAGAGTCAGAATATTCCCAAATTATACCCTAGTAGTTTTATGACACGTTTAGGGTATAATAGAAGTCAAATTTATGTTTTTCAAAAATTTGATAGTTAAGTGGGAAAAAGGATATGACGGGAATTATTAAAGAAGTCAAAAGGGTAATGGTAATTTGTCAAATTAAGGTCTTATGGGACATTAAGTTAAAAGATTATAGGTTATTTTGGAATTGTGATAAGTTGAGTTTCAAATTGAAGAAAGATGAAGGACTAAATAGCAAAGGGGAAAACTTGAGCCAAATTACATAAAGACAATAACCGTCTTGTAGAAGAAAGAAATTCTCCATTTTTAGGGCTTAGACATTTTGCATCCGCTTGGGAGTAAGAATGTACCCTTTGGGTTGCTTTCTCTCTATTTATTTGGGCTCCACTTGTTCATGTTAAGAGAAAAAAAAAAGAAAGGCAGAAGAGAAGAAAATGAAGAAAATGGAAGGTAGGTTGAAGCTTTTAAGATAATCCAAGGTTAGGAAAAACCCTGACTCTTCCCATAAATGTGTTTTCAAGCTGGTTTGAGCTCTCGATTTGAGGTTGGGTTTCTGATTTGTTTCATTTGGGTTTGAGGATTGCCCATGAAAAAGGGCAAATGTGACATTTCCTTTGCTCAGCCCAAGCCCTACGCCAGAAGAGTCCCGCCCCTGGGCGAAGGATAGGGGTATTCTTTCCTGCTTCCGCCTTCTAGGCGGCAAGAGCTGGCTAGGCGAATGCTTGTTCACCTAAAAAGTAACCTAGCCCAAAATCGCTCAGCTTTTGCCTTGCTGGCCAAGATGAGCCTAGGTGAACCTAAAGTCCCGTTTTTCCCCTTCCTTTATTAATTCTAGAAACCATTACTCCTTTGTTAGAACTCTGATTGAGGTGAACAATAGGCATGAAATTGGATTATTTGACGATCCTAACAAGTGAATGAAAGGGTTCGTACATGTATACAATTTATACGTTATTAATTACTAAATAAAACGTATGTGACATGGACGATTCCATATGAATGAGGAAAGTACTGTCTTAAGAATTAACCAAGTGTATAACATGGATATTGGTAAGATTAGTGCAAAATGCTTTGAACCACATATAATTGCGTGCCTACCTAAGACCGAATAGTGAATGAATAGACACGTCTGTTTAGTGCTTCGGTACTCCTGTTTAGTGCTACCTAGCACTTCTATTTCGTGTGACAGACACGTCTGTTCAATGCTTTGGCACTTCTATTCAGTACTATACTATACCTTCGGGTACCTATTGTGCTGTGTTCCTCTCATTCATTGTTACTGGTGTATGCAAACAAATATTTATATGATGTGCATCTGAATAATGAATAATATGAACAAAAATAAAATCAGCTCTAATGTTAAGGCATATCTATGTTCTGTACTGTAGTGTACCTATGAATACCTTCTGTTATGAAATTTCTGATAAGTACTCTTACGGGAGAGATGAATAATATGATGTGAAATTAATTATATGTGCTCATATACTGAAATTGAGGGTTAATGTAAGTGGTTATACATGTCGTTTATATCATACATGTTATATATATATATATATATATATATATATATATATGTTATCTTGTTTTTCCCGTTAAGTTATACGCTAAAGACGGTTTCATCCACAGAGTTCTCAAGAAGTCGTTAGTGGACATCCCACACTTAAAGCCAACACAACCTTAGGTGTCTCCTTTATGTGGGTCCGTTGCCCCATATCTTTTGTAATAGTAAATGTCAATGTAAAATTTTGTTGTAGCAAAACTTGTAAGTAGATAAGTTGTCAAAGACTCAAGCATATTTGTACAGGACATTTTAAACACCACTGTAATGGTAGTTTCACAAGTTATGATCTGTAGTCTAGAATTTTCATAATTTTGGCTTTTGAAACAAATTTGTATCAATTATGAATCTATGCTTGAAATGATCTCCAAAAAAGCTGGAAATTTAGGTTAACAAGTCTCGCGAGGTAAAAGATCCCTCACCTCGCTACATCAGGGAAGGGCGTTAATGATTAGTGCTCACCACTCAGAAATGGGTCGAATTTCGAAGAAAAACACTTAAGGATAAGTTACTAAGGTTGATTGTCTCCATTGATGCATTTTGATTTATATTCATTAAGTACAAGTTAAGCGAAAGTATTGTGCTTGTCAAAGGGAAAGAGTATGAGGTTCCCACTCTCATCGCTCCCCTCAATTTCACACACCAATTCCCTATTCACCACTAAGTCCATCTAGATCATTAAGCTTGATACTTTTCTAAGACAAATTTTTCCTTAGGCGTCCTATTGGTCATCGCTAAGTCCATGCAAGAGAACTACCAGAACTCTGCAAGAATTGGTCACGCTAAGTCCATGCAATCCCCACATAACGTCAATTGTTGTTTTACCCTGATAAAATCTATCTAGTACTAGACATTTCTAATTTCCAAAACTTCTTTGATTAGGTTAAATTGATTACCACAATTGAATTATGATAGAATGAAATGGTTAAGGCCCCAGGTTAAATTCCAGTTGTCACTATGAAAATCTTAGATGATTCATTTACAAATTAGGTCTTAAGCGCATTCCCCAACATAAAACAATTAGAAGAAACCATAATAATATAGATCTACATCAACCAACATCAACACAAGCATATATTCACAAAACTATTCTAAAAATTATAAAAATCAAGCATCAACTTCAACAATCAACCCTAGAGAATGTCTAGCCACTCATTACAACCCTCAAATCCAACAAAATCGTGTTTATTACAACTATAATAAAGGAGCTGAGAAAAGAGAAAAAGTTAGCGATACAAAACAGATGTGAGGCGAAAAACCATTAAAACTTTGCTCTAACTTGTAAGACCTCTAGCAGATTGGATCTTCAAAATTCGCTCCAAATCCAAAGTAAAATGCTCAAAAATTGAAACCCTAAGTTGGTTTAAGAAGAAGAGGTGAGAAACCCTAGGGATGGTGTTCTCTTCCCTAAAATTGAACCCTAAAAACATGTATTTATAGTGTTTTAAAAAATGGGCCTCAAAAAGCACTGAAAACAGTAAAAATAAACTCATTTATGGGCTTCTCGACGTCGCCATATTGCGACATGAAAAGCCTTCATGTCATGACATGACTGTAAGGAGGATTTCAGCAGGTTTTGCTTCATGTCGTGACATCATCTACCTTCTTGTCGCAACATCAGATCCTACTTTGACCTTATGACTTCAAACGATCATAACTCTCTCATTCGACCTCAAAATGCGATGATTTTGGTCTCTATGAAATTCTAAGAGAGAGTAGAATCTATCTATATCAATTTTGGAGTCATTGGAAGCCATTAGGTAGACGGAAAATTCACAAACTTTGAGGTGTTGTATGTAGTGTTTTGGAAAATCCTCATTTTGACTTCACGAGGCCATATTTTTTTTTCATTTGAACTCCGAATTGCGTGATCTTGAACTTGTTGGAAAGATTGAGAAGTTTAGAATCCATTGATGGACAGAAAAGAACCATTTGATGCAGCCATTAACAAAAAAAAAAAAAAAAATCAAAAGTTCAGATGCTTGCTATATGTGGTGGCTTCATGGTCTTCTTTGGTTCCATTTAAGCTCATTTTTGTTCCTTTTTCTCCAAAGTTAACCTAATCACCAAAATGAGACATTTAAACATTAAAACACTAATAATCATCATGAAAATCATTAAAATGCATAGAAAATGGGATGATAATCATGATATGAAATGCAATCATCATACCTCGTCTTACTTAGTTACATATAACACATACACTTAATAGTTAGAAGTTGTATACTCTTCAACATTACAAATGTATTCACAATTATATTAGCTACGAAAGCAATATAACGAGTTGACCTTGAACACATTTGAGCCAATATAGCTTATGAGTATTAAATATACTCATTTTATCCCTATGTTTTTGGTGTTATTTCTTTATAGTTTTAGTTATAAATAAGTGTTCTAATGTTCTAAAATGATTATATATTTCGTACCGCCATCCCTTGGGAGAAATGAAAGAAAACGAGACAATAATGAAGCAATTCAGACAAGGAATGAAGAAGTTATGCAAGTTGCAGTCATGGTCGCGACCATAGCTATTCATGGTCGCGACTATGATTCAAAATTGGAAGAAGGCTGTGTAGTCAATGTTCGGTGTAGTTGTGACCATGGCATCCTATCTTCGTAACTAGAGTATGTTTGCGATCACCATAGCTTCCTTTAGTAGCCACTATGATTCAAGATTTGCAAAGTGTACGCCAATTACACAACATTCATGGTCATGACTCGGAATGGGATAAGTCAGACCACGTGACGCGGAATATTTCATGACTCGCCGCATAAATGATATACCCACATGCCACCATATCAGTCACCTCGGGCTTCGAAGCACTTGAGATCGGGTGCACGGTTGAACAAGTCACCTAGGACATCAGAGGTAAACAAGTAGGACATATGGGTCCTCGGGGAACCCCTAGACACCGCCGCCCATGATGCATTATTTCTAACGACAAGCGTTATGCCATAATTACTACATAACGTATATGTTATGCCAAGAATAGTAAACCCTCATAACTATTTACTCTATACCGTCCACTTATGTATCTCCTTCCTTAAGCATTATATAAATGTGTGACCATGTAATTCAAGGAGTTATTTCTCTTCAATCCAGACTCATTAGAGAAGTAATACAAATTATTTTAGAAGGAGTCCTTTCCATTGGCACTGTCTATGGGAAAGAAAAATCTCACGCTTCTCTAAATTGATGCAAAGACAATCGAAAATTTTTTCCAAATAGTCAGTGGGAGAAATCCCCCCTTCCATCCGAGCCTACACTGAAACAACAACTGTTGTTACTAGAACGAATGCTGAAAGATGAGTAGGAATCCCACCAGTAATAGTTGGCCTCTTTCTTAGTGGTTAACGCTACCTTGCACGAAGAAAATGCAACCTTAAGGAATGCGGCCTCCAATCCTTGCCCTGCCAACCCAACTGGGGCCAGCAACCTTGCACAATTTGAACTATGGATAATTTCTCCTCTCCCCTCGTCGGGACCATTCTTGTGACAATAATCCTTGGTCGATTACATCTCTCTCCCCACGAAAAGGTCTAGATCCTACATTGCGTGCCTTGGACGACATGTCATCCTCCCTATTTGTCCTCGCCATTTTACACTAGGATGCCCCGCCGCACTTCACTTTACCAAAGTTCCAAATGTACGATGGTCTTCAGGACCCCTTAGACCAATAATGATGCTCTGCTTTGTAAAGTCTTTCCCTCCATGATAGCAGGCCTAGCCTTGTCATGGTTCCACCACTTATCTTCAAATACGGTAACCTCATTCTGTTGCTTGTCTGAAAATTTTTTCACTTAATACATGTGTTTCGTCAAGAGAAACCAAAGCATCACTAGTCTTTTTCACGTATGGGTGGGAGATTCGAGTCTATCAGGGACTTTATGAAGCGCTTTGGAGCTACAATCTTCCAGCTTAATGTCGTAAGCCTCAACACTGTCTTGTAGGTAGTGAAGCAAGCCATTCTCCCTAATACCTAGTTTTTTTATTCACTATCACTGCATCCCCCATGACCATTGATGAGCTATTCCAAAGGGGAAACTAGTACTCCATGCTCGAGGGTGATATAGTCGTCGTAACCAAACAAATGGTTTCGGTAACTTCAGATTCCAAACACTATGGAGGGAGTAAAGGTTAAAGGGGACTGGACGACTAGGACAATAGGGGTAAACGAGACTCTGGATATTCGAGGCGCCCTAGTGATTATTGTCTAAAACACTCATGTCATACCCGCGTCCTTACTACGTTTTAGTTCTATTTTATATATTAATAAGTGCCTTATTGCCCGATATCTAATTTTTGGATCTTATGTGCATTGCAGGTGAATATGGTGGTTTTCAGAAGCTTTTTGGAAATGCGAAGAAGAAGAAGAAGAAGTGAAGACCCAACACGTCGCGACGTTCCAGCTTCGTGACGTTGCAACATCGTGACGTTTGGTCAACAAAAGTTAAAGTCAAAGAGCGGCCCAACATCGCGATGTTCCAACGTTGCAACGTTTCCGCGATTCCTTCATCATAATTATAAAAAGCACAGGAGACCCAATTTTCGAGGTATCGAGCGACATACGGACGAGGAGCGGAATACAAAGCAGGAGCGACCCGAGAGATTATAAAAACTCATGTTTTTTTATTTCTCTTCTCATAACCATCAATGATTTATAGAACAATGCTTGTAATAATTTCCATTATGTTCTAGATTTATTTCTAGGGTTTTGTTGAACCCTGCTATAGTTGTATGGATTAGAGATTAATTCTATTTTGTTCAATTTATTCATGAGTTATGTCGAATTGCTTTAAGGTCTGCAGTGGGTTTATTTTCTATGTAAATGTTTGGCCAACATTGACATGATCTTGCTGGGTATCCGAGATCGAGAGATAAGGACTCCCAAGGATCTAAGTAGAGCGATACTTGGTCAATCGACGAATAGAGATATCCTAATTTCGAGTATGGCAATTAGGGTTTGAGCATTTAAGCATTTCGGAGTACAAGGTCGGGGCAGAGATGCACCCAACCCTATTGGCGAAATAAGTGGATATACCTCGAGAGAGGATATCTCGTAGGCACGATCACCCCGTCAACAAGAATTCATTAATAGACTGAATAATAATTCCTCTAGGCAATAATCCATCAATTGTGGTAGGGGGAGGCAAAACCCTAGTTTTCACAAAAAGTAATTTCACAAGTTATTTAGATTTAGTTTTAATTCTACACATTAATTGGAAATTCATTAAGAGTTTAAGTCTAGATAATATTGTAGGGCCAATTCCAATAGTCAACGCACTTCTCCCTATGGATCGATATTCGTACTTGGGAACACTATATTACTTGATACGATGCGTGCACTTGTGCACATAGATGTTTTACCCAGTTTATACAAGTCATACATAACCACAATGAGGCTAAAGGGTTGGGAGATCGGGCTACCGAGACTACGAGGTAGGAAAACAACACAGAGCAGACAAGGTTCACATTGCCACCTTCTTAGCTCCTCCCGATCATGCAACTTAAGGGTTCGAGTGACATAGGCCTTAAAGGGGAGATCCGGAGGGGAGAGACAAATCTCGGTATTAAGAGTATCACAGGGATGTCAGACATCGAACCAATGACTTTTATCAGCTGTGGAGGCTGCTAAATTTCTTTGTCTAAAGGGGAGACCTCCGAGACTACATTGAAGAGGCGGTCTCGAACAATTCTCAACCCTTGCCACCCACAAGCTCACCCCGTGATGCACATAACACTTGCTGGTTCGCCATCGCCAGAAGCCAAGGCCACCCACGCCGCGGTGTCCGCAGGGCGGGCTAATCAGAGTTTCACCCTGAGTAATATCCGACCCATCGATGGAGTGATAACCCTCACCGAATCCCCCATACGAAAACTGTCTATGGCCTATGACGACGCACTTGTTCTGACCTTTGAAGTCAGGAAGCACCTAATAAAGCATATATTGGTTGATCTTGGCGCTTCGACCACCTCCTTACCCGCTCGCCCGCTGTTTGGCTACAAGTCGATAACTCACAACTGTATGGGTGTCAATCGGCTTCAACGGATCACAGACCAGTTCATTAGGAGAGGTAGTGCTACCGGCCTATAGGACCCGGCCATCATTCTTTAGCCCCGCTTCACTGATCAATATTCCCATTGTTCAACGCCCTTTTGGGACGAACCTGGATTCATGCAAAGAAAGCGTTGCCATCCTCTTACCATAAAATGCTGAGTTTACAAACTCCCCTAGGCCATATTGACATAAGGGTAGGATCGGGTAGCTAAACCCAAGTAGAGGTCAAACACAAATGGTAAAGACGGGCTTGTCAATTAAATAAGCAATCATAACTCGTGTGGCCCGGGCGAAATGAAAGCATGAGAGTCCAAAATCTCGAGTCTCTACAACTACATCCCTTGTCCGGACCAAACATGCCCGAGCAGGTAAGCTTGGGAATCTCCTTCTCCCGAGAAGAAAATAACCCATTTTAGCACTTATGCAAGAGTTCTTTGATATTTTTACATGGTCCCACACCGACATGCCTGGCGTTTCTCCTACTATGGCCCAACACTATCTGAACCTTCAGAAAGAATGTAAGCTGATAAGACAGAACTGAGAAGATTCCATCCCATGCGCCGAGAGGTTAAAAAACAAGAAGTTGAAAAACTTCTTGCGGTTGGTTTAATTAGAGAAATTCAGTATCCTGACTAGCTATCCAACGTTAGGGTTGTCCTCAAGAAGAACTGCAAATGGCACGTGTGCGTAGATTATTCTAATTTGAATGACGCTTGCCTAAAAGATACCTTTCCCCTCCTACACATAGATCATATAATAGATGGAACAGAAGGCCATAAACTCCTATCCCTCTTCGACGCATACTCGGGCTATTACAAATCCCGATGTTTCCCCCCGATTCGGCCAACATAGAATTCATAACTTCAACAGGGATGTATTGTTATAACGTAATGCCTTTTGGTCTCAAGAATGTCGGAGCCACCTACTAGTGCATGATGTCCCATATTTTTGAACCTTTGTTGGTCAAAACCATGGAAGCATATATCGATGACTTGCTGGTCAAATCGAGATCTTGTGAAGACCAACTAGATCACTTAAGAGATGCGTTTCAATTAATGAGAGCACACAACTTGGCTTAAACCTTAAGCGCGCATTCGGGGGTCGATGAAATTTCCTTGCTCCTCGTTAACCAAAGGGGAATCAAAATGACCCCTAGTAAAGTCCAAGCCATCAAGCAAATGAAACCCCCTCAAACAAGAAGCAAATAAAAGCTCTCACAGGAAAATTAGCTGCGCTAAACAGGTTCATCTCCAAGTATCCGGATCGTCTTCAATCGTTCTTCGTCACATTAAAAAGGGCTTCCTCGAAAGGGTGGGGGCCACAATGTGACAAAGCCTTTCAGTCCATCAAGGAGTATATCTCCTCCCCTTTATCTTTGTCTTAACCGATAGATGGTAAGGACCTACTTGTATCTAGCTACCTCGGCTACGGCTATGAGCGCAACTCTAGTACAGACAGACAAAGACGACAAACAGAAGCCTGTTTACTTCGTGAGTAAGATGTTAACGAATGCAAAAACTAGATACACCGACTTTGAGCAAATCGCTTTAGCGCTCAAGATGGCAGCAAAGAAGCTACGTCCCTACTTCCAAGCCTACACTATAGTCATCCTCACTAGCTACTTGATCATAGCCATACTCTATAAACTAGATGCTTCGGGTAGACTCCTGAAATAGGTCGTTAAGTTAAGTGAGTTCAATATTGAATATCACCCAAGATTCGCTATAAAAGGTCAAGTACTTGCTAACTTCATCGTTGAAATGTTGAATTTGCAATCTCAAGACATCGGTAAGACATTGTGGGATCCTCGAGATCGATGGTCTGGTCAGTAAAAGAGGAGGGTGGGGTATGGTTATATAGTCTGAGGGCCTATCTATTGCTAAGGCCGCCAAGTTCGCATCTATTGCCTCCAATAATGAAGCCAAGAATGAAGTAGTGTTGCTCGGACTACGGTTAGCTAAGGAACTGTCGGACACACACTTGGAACTTTGATGTGACTCACAGTTGGTAGCTTCTTAGTTGCAGGGAGAATACGAGGCTAAAAATGGACAAATGGAACAATATCTAAAGTTGGGTGAATCTATGAATGCTGGATTCACGAAATTTATAATGGCTTAAGTCCCAAGGTCAGATAATTGAATGGTAGTCACCCTCATCAACCTAGCCTCCAACACATTGTACCTATGCCATGTGGAGTTGAATATTATGGTTCATCTATCATCTATAATGCCTCACTTCCTCACAATGTAGAATCGGGTTGGATTGCTTCGATATCCCTTATCTCGAGTTATTTAAGAAGTGGAACCTTGCCCGAAGACAGAAGAGAGACTGTCAAAGTGAAAGCTTGAGCAACTAGGTACTCCTTGCTGAATGGTGTCTTTTATAGATGATTGTTTTTCGTGCCATACCAGAGATGTGTGCCACTCGATGAGGCAAAGCCGTGATTACTGAACAAATCCACTGCGGGCATATGCACCCATAAGGGGGATTCGACGTTATGTCATAGATTGGCGACGAGGGTTTCACGACCTGGCCAATGAAGCAAGAGTCAGAGCTGTTCATGAAGAATTGTGACACCTGCTAGAAATTCGACAATATTATCCATGCCCCAACCACAACGCTCCACTCCGTCCATGGCGTTTTTGCAAGTAGGGTTTTGATATTGTGGGTCCATTACCCTAGGTTACTGGTTAAAGGAAATTCCTCTTGGTGGCCACAGATTACTTCACCAAATTAGCATAAACCGATGCCTATGCACAAATTAAGGCAAGCCATCTAATGAAGTTCGTGCAAAGGAACATCATATGTCTATTCGGGGTCCCCACCTATCTTCTCTCGTAAATGGCCCATAAAGCTCACAGTTTTTTCCGCTTTCCAACACCTTTGCACTAATGGCATAAAAAACGTGTACTCCACACCTCAATATCCGTAGTCTAATGGCCAAGTCAAGGTCACAAATAAAACATTACTTAGCTACTTAAAGAAAATGTTGACATCGGCAAAAGGAAAGTGGGTAGATGAGCTCCCTATTGCACTATGGGCATATCTGTAAGACCCGAGAAAATTCCAATTTCTGGAAAAAGGGTAAAGTAGTAATTTCGGACAAAACCCAAATTTTTTTTAGATCTTGGATAATGAAACGGATTTCATCGTTGGAATCGTCTCATGAAATCTAGGTAACACGTCGAATTTCGTCGAATTCTGAGACAGTTGGAATTGGCACATTTTTCGAGGCATCGCGTATCGGGTGTCGTAAAACGACATGTGATGTGACGAAAGTCACTTATAACATGTACTCATGTTACTTATGTTTTATGAGTAGAGAAATGATGGAAATGGAAGGACGAGATAATGCCAAATGTCAAAAATCCAAAGCTTGGGGACATAGTTGGCATTATTGAAATTCTTAAATGATAATGGACGAAATAGAGAATAGAGTCGTCTCTTACATCAAAAAGGAAGCCAAAAACGTGAAGAGGAATGGAGATGCAGTGAGCTTTGTTTTTTCAAAACCTAGTGAGAGAGAGTGTGACTTCTCTCTAGGATTACGGGCGATCCGACCGTCGGAATTATTCGGGACAAGAAGGAAGGTTGCTCTACGCGGCGAGGCCTACGCATGGGCTCCGGTTTTAAGGAGTTTTGACAAACTCCGTGAGGTAGGGGTTTTATCCTACTTGAAGTTACACTTTGTTTAAGTGTTTTATAGATGTTTCAGTTGGTTTGAGGCCTTGAACGGCCGTTTGATCGGTCCCAAATCTTGGAAACCAAGGTGTGGAAGTTTTAGAAACTCATTTGGATGGGGCTCAGGATCGCTCCACGGACTGTTTGGGTTGTTCTACAATTTGTGCCATAAATGCATTGTGGTGCATAAGGCCGAAATGGCTATGGATTTCGGGTTCACGATGAAACCGATGTTGATGATTGACCGAACAAGAACCCGAGGGTTTCACTGTTCATGTGAATAGTGTTCACGAAATATTTTTGTGAGAAAAATGTTCGTCGAGTAATCTAAATAGAATTGTTCGTGTTTGTTAATTAGCCCATGTGAGCTTAATTCGTGTAATGGATTGTGAATTCGTGATAACATGTTTGTGTGGATTAATCATGTTACATATCATGATGATATATTTGCATGTGTTGTATAATTGTGTGAAATGGTATAATGCATTTCATATGCACCGAGGTAACCTAGAAACTAGGTGTGTGTGCATGACATGAATTTTCTGGAAAGATGAAAATGATTGCGGAAAGGAATTTCATAGGATGATTTTCCGGAGAATAGGGTTGGGAGACAGTCCAACAAATCACTTCACGAGGACTAAGGATCGTTTGAAAGTTCTCCAACACATTCGGGCCGAGGGTAGTCCCATATTTTACCGACATAAATTGATAGTGTATTTTCGAAACAATAAGATTTGTTTTGAAATGATGTTTTTCTCTATACATGGCTTAAAGTAGTGTGAGGAGCTCATGAGACTCGAGACATGGGTCGTCAGTGCATATCTCGGCAAAAGATCATGACGCATTTGAATGTGTGTTTACATAGAGCATTGCATATGTACTTAGGTGAGAGTAACCCATTTAGGGTGATTCACCAATGAGCATTAGCTTACCTTGTCGAGGGAATTATATTATATTTCAGTACAGTGGAGTAATGAGAGACTCCGGCCACATGAGGTCGCTTTAGAAGAAAGTCGGGATGTGGCTTTGGTTTTATGATGTAGTACATGTATTAAAATTCTAAAGATTTTAATATATGTTGTATAAGAGTAAAACTTTAACTCTTGAAACTATGGTATATAGTTGGTATGTTGATGAGTATTGTTGTACGGTCCAAGCAATGCTTACTCATGTATATATCTTCCGACTTCGCCGATGATCGGGGATTGTGGTTCTTTGCAGAGCTCCCCGTACAAGGGAGACTCTACCCGATTTTCGTGAGTCGTGTCGGGTTACTCGACATTCACGAGTTTTCCACGGGTTGACGGGTTGTCAACGGACACCCCGGGAATGGGGCGTCACAATATCTCATAACTCCGAAACAACTTATTGGGGAAACATCAGATGCTTCCTAACATTTGAGCAAAGCCATCATTGAGTTCAAGCCGAGACCTTGCTATTTGCATATTTTCGAGCCTTTGTGCCATAGATGAGCCTCGAGGAAAGAGAACAAACCCATCGAAAAGTCAGCATTATCACGTTTTCACCAAAGGGAGAAAATCATCAAGCCCAAATCTTTCGAAATGGGTGATCTTGTCCTTCGATGTACTTTCGAGGAGGGAAAACTGAAACCAAATTGGGATGGCCCTTTCATAATTGCTGATGATGGATCCAAAGGTGCGTACCGAATACAATCGCAATGCGACAAGATGGAGGCTCGCCCCCTGGAACTCGGCTTATTTGAAGAAGTATTTTTAGTAGTACTCTATTATCATGAGATGTTTGTATCCTGATTCTCATGAGCAAATAAAAGTTACATTACTTCTCCACTTTTATGAGATGATTGTTTTAAGCCTATAGCGACTAGCCCTCGATGGCCCTAGACCTCAAGTAGCATAAGCCCCTACAGGCATTGTCCGTTTTTATGAGATAATTATTTTAAGCCTATGGCGGTTAGCCCTCGATGGCCCTAGACCTCGGGCAACATAAGTCTCTACAGACAGTCTCTATTTTTATGAGATGATTGTCATAAGACTATAGTGACTAGCCCTCGATGGTCCTAGGCCTTGGGCAGCATAAGTCCCTACATACATTCTCCATTTTTATGAGATGATTGTTTTAAGACTATGGTGGCTAGCCCTTAATGGTCTTAGACCTCGGGCAGCATAAGTCCCTACAGGCATTCTCTATTTTTATGAGATGATTATTTTAAGCCTATTGCAGCTAGCCCTCGATAGCCCTAGACCTTGGGCAACATCAGTCCTTATAGGCATTCTCCATTTTTATGAGATGATTGTCTTAAGCCTATGGCGGCTAGCCCTCAATGGCCTTATACCTTGGGCAGCACAAGTCCCTACAGGCATTCTCCATTTTTATGAGATGACTGTCTTAAGCCTATGGTAGTTAGCCCTCGCCCTAGGCATCGGGCAGCGTAAGTCCCTACAGGCATTCTCCATTTTTATGAGATGATTGTTTTAAGCATATGGCAGCTAACCCCTCAATGGCCCTAGGCCTCGGGCAACATAAGTTCCTACAGTTATACTCGGTTTCTTTGAGATGATTGTTGTATACCTTAGGTTGTTAGCCCTCGATGGGCTTAAACCTTGAGCAATATAAGTCCTTGCAGCTAGCTCGGTAATATGAAAAACATACGCAATAATTGAATTCCTCGACAAATGATATTTTCATTCAAAAAGTAATGTCGGGAACAAACCACCTCAACTGGTTAAGAAACAATTTTAGCAAGTGGGGCGGATGGCCTAGATATGTCAATTGAAGTTTGAGGAGAGGGAGAAGCTAGGGGCCCAGTTAGCGCAGTCGGGAACTCTTGCAAAATTATGATGACCGGATTAATTGTAGGTTCGGAAGTCCCCTCTCTTATTGGTCCATGCTAACCCCAAACTTCCCCTCCCGCTGCTTGATTTAACAGGCTCCATACTATGAGTGGGCTAAGGAGCATCCTTCAAAGACGACTTTGGATCACCACGAGCGACCCGTTCAGCCTCCGCATATCCAGCCTAATAGTCGAGCTTGTACTGGTCCTGGTAAATCCTAAGCAGTTTGGCATTGTATGAAGCCTTCAATTCCAAGAGCACTCGCACCTTCTTAGCTTCATAGAATGTGTCTTTTCATTCTATCTATGCTAAGTGGAGGTTGTGTAACCTTTCTACTTTGGCTTGATGCGTGCCGCGTAGTGTTTCTATTTTGGCTTGGTGGGAGCCGCACAGCTAGGAGATGATTTTATGTAGCGCAATCACATCCTCCTCTAACTTTGGCACCTTTTTCACCTCGGTGACCAAAGCTAGATGCTCCTTAGCCAGATCAACCCACTTTAGCTGAGCTTCTTCCAGCTCCTTCTCCAACTACGACACTCGAGAGTCTGCTTACACATTGTCGTACATCTTTCGGGCCCCCATTCTCATATGGGACAGGCTTAGATGGCGTTGTTGTATGTCGCAATACTTCGCCATATAGGCGCCAAAAAAGCTCATCTGCGACAATTGCAATGTCAAGAAGTGGCCAACATGTGTAAAATAGACAACAAGGTAGAAGAAGACGCTTATCTAGGCTGCAATTATGAAGGGGATTGCATCCTTCAAAAGCTCTTGCACCCCCTTAAAGGCTTCCTAGGCCTTAGATTGCTCTTAGTGCGGGGATCACCTCCTCGTCCGGGTCTTTCAAGAGCGGCTCCTTGAACAAAAATAAATTTGACATAAGCACCTCTAGGGAAGGGGGGACATTAATCTCTCCACAGGCGGAGGCACCCCTGAAGATGCCATAATCTTACCTTATCCCTTTGTGCTAGATACAACTCCTTGGGAGGGGCGCGACTCACGACCTTCAACAATTCTTATCCCTTCTCGAGGTCAGGGGAGAGAGGATCAAGACTCACTCACCAAAGGTAGGGCTCTGAGTGGCCTCCCTTGGTCAAGGAATAGAAAATCTCCCCTGGCTCGGGGTCTCTAATGAGCGCTTGTTGGGCCGTAACCCGACATGGTATCTCTGCCTCCGCATACCCCAATTTTTAGCCGTGTTGGTAGTGTGATTCAATACGGCAAGGGAAGAACGAAAACTCATCACCAAAGTCACCTCCTACCATCTCCTCGGACACCTCCTGAATTCAGGAAATAAGGCGGCTCTGAACCCGCTCCTTTGCTCGGGCGTCCCCTGAACTCTTAAAGTTTAGTCGCGGGACCTTCGGGAGTACAAACTCCTCGGGATGGTCAAATATCTCCTGAAGATTTGCTGGCGTCAGAAGATGTCTAAAGTCCCTCGCAAAGCTCAGAAGGCTCAATACCTTTACCAACGAGTCAAACTGGGATGGACTTAGGTCATCGACAAGTTTCCCTCGGCCTAAGGTACTTGCACATGCAAACCATAACAAATGAACTTAAGGTACGTTAGTTCCATTTAACCAAGTGACCAAGATAGGGATAGAATAAGATCGAGATCCCTACACCAAACCTACATCGGGATCCATGTTCACCGAAAACTCTCGGAGCATAGGATCCCTTGCGCATCCCCAAGTAATGAACAACAACATGTTACCTTATGGCTTGTTCTTACTGGTTGTGGGTAAGTTCTTTGCCAATTGCAATGACTTCACGTCGGCAACGAGGTAATACCTCCTGAGGTTATTCTGCTTGAAGGAATAGGCATAAAGAACCTCTTCCAAACCCAAAAGCAACTCATACTTTCTATTCACTACACACACCCCTAGCAGAACGCTGATAATGGTGGGGTCGGATAAAGTGAAAAAACTGGTGTATTAAGGGGGGAAGGGGGAACCTCAATCCCTTACTAATATGAATCTTCGGCTAGTAGATGAAATTTATTTCACCGCGATCCTCGTCCGTATAGACCGCAACACTGGATCCTGAGGACATAGACGAGACCCAGACATTAAGAGAAAAGGAGAACTTTTTCCAAAAGGCTTCAGCCAGGGGCTCCTTAATCGGTTTAAGCCACGTTATGACTCCAGTAGAGTCAACACGCGAAGGAACGTCCTCAAAAGAAGTTGAGGGCAAACCCTTTCCTTTGCGACTTTCAACTCTACCTTTTCCTTTAGCCAACCCTTGAGAGACTCCGTCACCGGAACAAAGCCTGGAAAAACCACTAGGATAACTTATCCGGCTTTAAGGGAGAAGACCCAAAAAAAAAAAGGCCAAAAACAAAAGCAACACAAGCACAAAGATCACTAAACAGTGAATCTCTAGACACCGTAGGCAAACAGCTCACTGAGTTTCCAAATCACAAGTCATCTTTACCTTCAAGTGGTTGCAAAATAGGAATCGACAACCGCATGTAAGACACTAAAGGCAAAGGTGACCTAAGAGAATGCATAAATAGAACAGTAGAGCTCCCTAACAATGCAGGCAAGAAAACCCTTAAAGAAGAGTTGGGAGGGAATTTAAACCCAAACATATCAACACAGTGGGTAGGATATTCAAAACCAGCATTAAAAGCGTTGGTCGTATTGATGAACACACCAATTGCGAAGCCTTATCAGGAACAACCACCTATACAAGACGGGATTACGGAGATGTTAGTGCAATGATGGCTTTTAAAGTGCACAAAAACCAAGGAATCTAACATCATTCCAACCCTAATGACTTGCAACAACACTAGGGGGGCTAGTAGAATGGGATAAGTCGTACCACGCGACATTCACATGGGTGGCCAGAATGCCACAAAGACTCGTCAGGCATGTGAATCATGAAGGTTGGGCATGCGACCATTTCAGTCGCCTCTGGCTTCGAAGCACTAGAGAGTGGGCGCACAGTTGAACAAGTCACCTCGGACATCAGAGGTAAACAAGTGGGACACATGGGTCCTTGGGAAACACTTAGACATGTCGCCCATGATGCATTATTTCTAACGACAAGCGTTATGCCACAATTACTACGTAACGTATGCGTTAGGCTAAGAATAGTAAGCCCCTCATAACTATTTACCTCATAACCGTCCATGATGTATCTCCCCCCTAGTCACTATATATGTGTGAGCTTGTATCCTTGGAGGAGAGTTCTTTCATTCAGCGGTACTCATTAGAGAAGTAATACAAATTATTTTGGAAGGAAATCTGAGTCCTTTCCAACGACCAAGCGACATCATGTCTGGCCCAGCACCAGTTTTAGCCCATTTTCGGCCTATTCTTGGGAGGCCTATAAAAAAGAACACGATCTAGGGTTTGAAAGAGTCTCCTTTGGGTGGAAACACCCTAAGGCATGATTCTTGGAAGTGGAGAAGCTTTCTTAAAGAGGAAGAAGAAGAATATGGAAGGATGAGAAGGTGTTTTCACTCCAATCTGTTTATTCTCTCCTTCTATCTCTGTTTTTCTCTTTTTTTCATGGTTGTAATTCCTTTTTCTGTCATGTTTTAGTTATTTTTCTAAGGGCTTAGATGTAATCAAGACTTATTTGTATGAATCTCTCTTAATTTGAGTTGATTTATGTTTTATTTTCATATATGTATTGAGTAGTTCATTTTGTTCTTAATGCATATGGGTAACACAATGCTTGTGATGATGTGTGTGGTTCAATTCAAGATTTGAGAAGCAGAAATTGAATTAGACCATGGATGAATTACCATTTAATTTTCGTAGATAGAGATATAAATGATATTGTGGTATCGGTTTCTTGGATTTAATGCGCCGACATCCTGTTGAGTGCAGAGATACAAAAATACCAATTCCTGTTAGATTATTATCGAGATAGATTCGCATATGCATTAGTGAAATCGCCATCAGCATAATGAAATGAACATTAATTGATTTGCTAAGAGGTTCATATAAGTTCGATTGCGAAATCTATACCCTAAGGTTTTTAGTCTTGAGTCTTTGTTAATTTAGGATTCTTGCATGCTAGCTTTGAGTAAATTGAGTCTTTCACATATTTTTCGTCATCCAAATAGAGCCTAAGCTAAACTAGAATCGATATTTAATAGTCAATCCTTGTGGGATGATACTATTACTTGAACACGACACGTGCACTTGTGCACTTAGGCATTTTTTCTCGGATAATTGCCAGGCTCAACAAGTTTTGTAATACTCATCACACCCCCAAAATTAAATCTTTGTTTATCCCTAAGCAAAGGAAACACAAACATAAAAACAAAACACTAAGATAGATATGAGTATGAGTATGGTGTTAGTATAAGTTAAGAGAGAGCATGGAAAAGTTCTAAGATGACATGTTAGCCGAAATAGGATCCCAAAACATTTATAATCTTTAAAGGACGAGGTATCCAAAGGTATAGTGATCATGGCAAGCTCACCCCCAAGCTCTCAATAGATCTTTCCTTTTAGAACTCGGTGTAAATGTATATTTTAGATCTCAATTGTAGACCAGGGTTCCATAACACTCTTAAACCAAACTCAACTCACTCATTCAAAGAGATTAACAAAAATAGTCGAGAATGCACATTTTATTCAATAATAAAACTAGGTAAGAGGATGCAAATGTTAAGGAGTTCTAGAAAAGTGTCAATGTAGCTTATTGATTCAATGGCTACTCCTAACCGCTTGGTTAAGGGCACCGTACATTAAGTTTCCTTCAAACTTCACCCTGAACAATCAACTAGAAAACCCTAGCACCTACTTGTGAGTAAACGCACTTATTCCTTTCTTTTTAACATTTAGGCCTTTTCTTTTTCATTTTCATTTTTTTTTCGTTCTTTTTCTCTTTTTCTTTTGTTTTGTTGGGGCACATTAGCAATCCTCTTTATTGAGGTGTCCCACCACTATAGAAGTTAAGGTCTCTCAAGGTAAGTTCAATTTGAGAAAAAGAGGCCATAACCAAGGTATATAAATAAGACCTAGTGTGTGTATGTGTATGAGTTTAATTAAGAAATGGTTTCTTGAAAAACAAGAGGGCTTTTCATACCAAGTCTCTCACAACCAAAAGATACACTCAAGTCCTAAATCAAATAAATGAAATGGTATCCCAAATTTTGACTAAGATAAATAATTTAAGCACAATACCAAAGCATTCTCAAAACCATTACTAGGCACCAACCCAACTCATATGAGACACAAAAAAAAAAAAAAAAGAAAAAGAAAAACACATACAAATAACAACCAAACAACTAAAAAAAAAAAACTAAAATAGGTAACGAGATACAAAAGTTGGATTTTTGAAAAAATTTTGAATTCAAAACTTGATTCAATAACTCATAAGAAAGTCTTCCTTTTATGCTCATATCTTTGCATCCAAATTAACCTGGTCGCTAATATAAAACCCCATATAAGGATAAATTATTTCATCTCCATTGAAAACATACCAAAGTAGCAACATTAATTTATCACCTCAAAACATAGTCGAAAGTACAAAGGTACAATAATAGGCAATCATTATAATAATAGGCCTCGTGAATCACATAGTGAGGATGCTGATTAATCACTACTTTCCTTATGTCTAATTTCAACACATGTAGTAGGAAATACATGCTATGGGGCATTCTCTTTAGAGAGCATATGTCAAATTACCACCATACGAACTTTAATCATAAGCTTAATAGCTTTCTCAAGTTTTGCAATCATGGGTTTTCTTAGGCCTTTTCTTTGCTAAAACCAAAGTCTGATTCAAATAGGCAAATGTAATTGTGGAATTATCGGTCATACATCACTTATCGTAAACATCATCTTGATGTTTATAACCAAAAATTTATATGTCTTGTATACTTTCCACTCATTTTATTATCTTCAGTATATTGTGTCTCATCCCATCTCAAAACATATTGAATAAGGTGAATGCTCATGTGAGAGAGCCAATCTTTGCCTGTTGACATACATTTAAAGTACCAATTTACACATTCTATAATATGTATAAGAAATTTTATTTGATCATTTGCAATGAATCTCATATTTAATCAACAATGATCCATGATCTATTATCAACATAGACTATAATCTACATAATCCCAATGATCTCACATGTGTGGAGAACATATCTCTAGAAATGGGTTTTGTGAATGGATAATGATCATCTCTTGAGTAGGTAGATATTTCAAGATCACCTCCTTTTGTGCAATGATATCTCTTATAAAATTGTTCTTGGCATCTATATGTTTAGCTCTTCCATGATATTTTAGATTTGTTACATAAGCGATCACCACTTGACAATCACTGAAAACTGTTGTTAGCCCAAAACCATCCTTGACTATTCCCAAGATTTGCATAATCCTTCTCAACCATACGATTGAACAAGAAAAAAACTTTATTTCGATGGTTGATAAAGCTATACAAGTTTGTTTCTTTCTTCTCCATGAGATTGCAGAATTGTTGAGTATGAATGCATACCTAGATGTTGACTTGCGTTCATCTAGAATTCTTACCCAATCAGCATATGCATAACCTATTAAGCCCAATTCTTTCCTTTGATAACAGAGAGAATAGTCTACATTTCCTTTTAGATACCTAAGAATCCTCTTTACTGCTTTCCAATGCGCCATTCAAGGATTTTCTTGGTAATAACTTACCATTCCAACAACATAACAAATATATGGTCTTGTGCACATCATAGTGTACATTAGACTTCCAATAGCAGTATAGTGTACATTACTCATTTTCTTTATTTCTTATGGAGCCTTTGGACCCATTTTTTTGCTCAAGTATTCATCTCTTGCAAATGGAGTGTCAATGAGGTTGCAATCATGCATACAACTGCTCAAGGATCTTCGATATAGTATTCTCGTGAGAGAGCCACTATCCTATTGAACAATTCTATGGATTTTTTCTCCAAGTATATAAGTCGACTCTCCCATATCTTTCTATCTCAAAAGTAGACGATAACCATCCTTTAATAGTTCAACAAACTCCAAATCATTTTACTTATTGTATATCATCCATTATAACATAATGATGCATATTTATCTTGTTTAATGTAACACAATGAAATCTCAATTCTCAAGTACCAATATCTAGATGATTGTTTAAGGCCATAAATTGAACGATTCAATTTACATACTTTACGTTCATGACCTTGAATTATGAAACCTGTTGGTTGTTCCATATAAATCTCTTCATTCAACTCTCCATTAAGAAAGAATGTCTTAACATTCATTTGATGTAATTCTAAGTCCATATGAGCAACAATAGCTAATATGAGGCAAATGAAGGCAAATTAAAGCAAACCTAAATATTGGAGATAAGGTTTCTCCCTTTAGTTTATACCTACCTATCGGTATAATATTTAGTCACTAATTGCTTTATATTTTTCATCGGATCCATTTGTATTTCTTTGTTCAGAACCCATTTGTTCCTAACGCTGCGATTTGAATGCAAATTAACCAAGTCTGACTTGATTTTTCCTCGTGGACTCTACTCGCCATCATCGCTTCTCCATTCATTCTTATTAGGACATGTTGGTGGCCTCGAACCTATTAGTCATCCATCATCATATTGAGTTGCAATATGAGCTTCCCCTTTTATTTCATCGAGGGATGATTTGGTGAGAAATTTTTCTCAATATTGGCTTTTACTTAGTCCTTCTATAGGTACTAGTTGACTCTTACTTTCCTCAATCATTAATTATTGTTTAGGTGTTGAATTTATATCAGGATCCACCATTTCATAAAGATGTAGATCCTTATCAATCTCACTCTATGTGGGAAGTTGTCCTCTAAGAATGTGACATCTTGTGATTCTAATTCAATTATTGTCCCATCTTTGTTATAGCTTAGAAACAGGTCGCCCCGCTCCAAATGGGTCGGGCCCATTAGAGCTACAAGCCAAAACGAGTCAGGCCAATTCAAACCACTTTTATTTAGGCTCGTTTTTTGCTGTACTTCACTTAAATCACATGTGGTCATAGGCCAGAGGCTAAAACAGGCCAAAATGTTAGACATTAAAATTTTAAAAATGATAATAAATAACAATTTTACAAATTTTATATTTTGTAAAATAAAATTTCTTTGAAATAATTATATATTATTCTTATGTTCTTAAAAGATTATATAAATAAATCTTTATTTTAGTTATATTTATATATATTTTTATTTTATTGTAAATTATTTCATAATTAGTATTATTTTATTTTATTAAAATAATTATTTAATAACTATTATTTTTTCTCTATAAACAACTATTTTATATCTTTCATAATAGAGAAATTTAATATTTTTACTAATTAGAAAATACTATGTAATCATTAAAAATTTAATAAAAACAGCCAAAATGAGCCAATAAGAGTCGGTTTTACTGAAGCTCTAATGTAATATAAGCTAATCTTGCCCGCTAATAGCCATAAGCTCTATTCAGGCCACCATTTCAAGATGGCCATCAAAAAATACGGCCAAATGGTCACTTAATGTGCAACCAGCTCACCCATTATCCCGCTCTAATCTTCGCTCCTCACCTAGCGAGCACGTATTTTTTCGAGTGTTCATCATCTTACAAAGACATTTCCTTCCTTTGAGTCCTGACTTCACTATATATTTTAGAAGGATTGGTGAACACAACCCGTCGATCCCCGTGCTCGTGAAATGCTAAGATCGACTTACGATGACTCATAACTCATACGAAGTATGCAATAGATTCGAGGGTACTATATTTAGTACACAGTCGTGGGTCAATAATGCATTTTCACCAATATGAAATAAAGGAGATTTGCTCAAGCCATCATTGATCTAACCTTATCTAGCAATATTCTATTCTTCCTCTTAACAACACCATTTTGTTGTGGAGTCCTTGGAATAGTCAATTATCTTTTTATATCCTTTTCATCATATAAAATTTTAGATTGTTCATATAGATATTCTCTACCTCGGTTAGTTTTCAATGATTTTACCCTTTTGTCTAACTGGTTCTCAACTAAATTAACGTAACATTTGAAACAATCTAATGCTTTTGACTCATGAGAAATAAAAAAGGCACACTAAGTAATAGGTGTTATTCATAAATGTATATACAAGGCATCATGCCTGCTTTAACACTCATATAGAACCATAGATGTCAGAATTAATTAATTGCAATGTTGTTTCAACTCTAGTCCTTATCCTAAATGGCTTTCTTGTCAATTTTCTTACAGATAATATTCTCGCAAGCCGCCTTTTGGCTTTGGTACTGATCTTAGATGATTTTCTCATAAGATATTCATCATTTTGGCTGGTCCAATATGCCCTAGCATGCCATAAAATTAAATCATGTCATCACAAGTATTTCTAGTGGTAGCCATTAATGAGTAACAACTATCATTAGATAATTCATATTTGTCAACATCTAAAATCATAAAACCATCCAGAATAAAACCAAAACCATAAAAAGTTGTCCCCTAATATAACTCTAGAACTGAATCATGAAAGTTTAAACCATGAGGGTAAGTACAAAGACTAAGTTTCACTAAATGTTCGACATAGAGAACACTCACATATGGAATAGGGCACATCCTCTACGCATCTCCAATTTGCATATTCCAATACCCTTAACCTTAATTCTTGAGTTATTTCCTACATAGATCCATCTACTCCCAAGACTTATTATTCGAAACACTACATATGCTCTACGGTCTCTAGCTATGTGGTCGATGGTGGCTAAGTCTACAGTCCACAGAGGAATAGATTCAATTAACATTACACAACTAGAAACATAAGCACATGAATTACTAAAACAGGATCATACCTGCTTCGGCTTAGTGCATTCACGAGCAAAGTGATCCTTATTGCCACAATTATAACATTTCAATTTGCTCTTATCTTTCTTAGCACATTTGAACTTCTTAAGTGCCGTAAACTTCCCTTTCTTTGAAGTGTTATCAAATTTTTTGTTCTTTTTAAAGTAGTTCTTCTTACCCTTAAATATGGAAGATTTACTAGATCCTGATTCAGCTACATATGCTTAATCATGAGGCCTAGCAACCACAAGTCACTCGGCTTCTAGTTTAAGATGATAAACTATATCATCAAAAGTCTTAACACTCTCATTGTGTGTCATGTTCACCACCATATGCTCCCAACTTTTAGGCAAAGATTTGATAACTGCTTCAACCTGATGCTCATAAGTTAAGACATGTCCATTTGTCTTAAGTTCTATAATTATTCTCTTCATCTCCCTGGTATGTTGCTTTATTTTATGGTTTTGATGCATTTTATAACTTCCAAACTTCATTATTAGTTTTATCAACTAGGTTGCTGAAAGTCCATCGAATTTTTCCTTTAGAGATTTCCATATTTCATGAGCAATTTGGTAAACCTCATACTCATACTATTGGATTCAAGATGCAAATTTCAAGAACATAATGCGAGCTAATGAATTTTTCTTTTTCCAGGCCACATAAACCTTTTTATCTCTTTTGTGTTAAGCTAAGTTGCCTTGTTTAGGTTCTTCCATTACATGATTTAGTGTTTCAAGAGCCTCTTGCTCTTAAAGGATATATTTTACTTTATGAAGCCAAATCTCGTAACTGTCCCCATTCAGTTTCTCACATTTGTTCAGTTCTACTAAGATGTTCTTAGTAGCAGTCAATATGTTGAACTACATAAAGACAATGCACAATCTATCAATGATGCCAAATCTCGTGAATCGTCCCTATTCATTTTCACATTTGTCTGGGCCATTCATGTTCTAAGAGCGCCAATATGTTGAACTACATAAAGACAATGCACAATCTTATTTTGCCACTTGCATGCATATATACTAACATTTGCACTAATTATCCTTTACTATGTAACAACCTCAAATTGCAATAAAATCAAAATCTCACTATGTTTGCAATCAACTTCTATAAATAATTTTAAATTATTACGAATAAATAAAAATAATTCATGCAAAATAATTCATTTCTTTATGCAAGAAATTACATATAAATACCAAAAAGCCTAAAGTATAACAAACTCCCACTAGGTTTCACGATATGGCCCAATTAGTATTTATTATTAATTCTCATAAATGAACAAAATAAATAAATAAATAATCATGTCTTATATATACCAAAAAATTAATAAAAAAAAAACTTAGAAACATGGGTACTATGCTTAAAAAAATTATTCTACTGTCTTAATGTCAGAAAGGACATAATTTGGATTGTGTATAACGTCTTCTATAATTATAGGAGTTATTTTTATAAGTCATAATCCATCAGAATTCTTATGCTTTGTCAAATTTAGAGACTTTGTGCCTCGCAAGGTAGGAGATATGGAAATAACTGTTGTACATCTAATGACATTTTTTATAGAACATTTTTCCTAATGTTCCTTAAAATTTTGTAATTCAAAAGAAAAGTCATCCCATATATGTTCTAATATTTTGGCTCATGTGTTAATGACAGTAATGAAATGTTTTCTGAGATGGCGAAAAATCGTATTCCACCTCCAATTCTTTGATTATCTTGAGAACATGATCAACATGTTCATTCAAAGAAAGGTTGGGGTCCCTCTTGCATTTCACAAGCATCCCCAAATTCAACGATTAACCCCTAAATAATCTTCTAGATCTCCTCATCCGTACCATTTTGGACATGACCAAAAAAGACTTAATAGTCTTAATTTCAATTTTAACAAGTAACTTATACTTAGATTAATTACATATATAAGTAAAATAACCAATAGGCATTTAATTTTCATCCTAATTTTATTTCTTGAATTATTTTTGGTCCATCGGTAAGATTCCCAAGCAAGGCTCCGACTTCCACATGCCACATGATTATTAAGTACCCACAATGTCAATCTCAATTCCAAATTTCCTTCATAGCAATATATGCATGCTAATAATAAATTCCACATATATGCATCACGATTATTATAATCGCTCTTAGTATGGTTTATGAGAGGTTGGTAAATACAAATTTAAATCATTCAATCCTATATTTTAGTCTTTTATATATTATTGTTATTATTGTTTTGTTAAAAGGGTATTCTACGTATTACTTTTTTTGCATATGAGGCTCAAGCAGCTCCATTTTACGCCTACTCCCTTCAAAGAGCCTTATTGTGATTGTGTTTGGCTCTTCAGGATCGTGCAATCATTCTAACAAAAGCCTTTATTATTATATTTAAAATTCGTTATATTTGCGCATGTTATTACTGTATCCGCACTTATTTTACTCAGAATAGATTCTAATCTGCTCCAAGATTTTCTTAGTTTCTTAATAAGGCTTCATATGTTAAAGAGAAGTCAATCACAGTGCACAACCGACTCTTCTGTGTAGGAAGTGTCGAATCCAAGACTTCAGTGGAAAAACCCCTACAACGCTGTGCGAGGTTCAAGCAAATTCACATTCCACAAAAAAAAACCGAAATGGAGCCCTACTTTAAAAAAAAAAAAAAAAACACTTTTGAATAACCACCAAAAGATGGTGCGTGGTTTATCCGTTAAGCCTCACTCCATCCGTGAAGCACTGCTGCATTATTATCTAAACATGTAGGGTGTTTATTTATTTTATTCTATTTGATAGGAACAAATCCACCCTTTTTTTTGTTATTTAATAATAAAAACAAGAACATGGATCACAACCTACCAAGGATTTACTATCATCGACTCCATACTTAAAGAATTTGGAACAATCACGGCTCTATAATATATGAAGAAGATATATCAAGAGTATAATTCGGAAAACAATCAATTTTGCTCTTATACCAATATTAAAAACGTAAGAGGAAGAAACTTAAAAACACAACCTAATATCCAATTGTTTCATCAAAAGAATTCTTTGCTCGAGTTGTGAGTGAAATTACAAGATGAGAATCACCTTGGTTGCCACAACACAAATGCATTTGACCGAAATGGAGAGTATTTGGTCTTCTTTTAGATCTCTTTTCATGTATTTTTTTTTTTTAAAGAGATAGTTTCCTCTCAAAAGAAATATCAAGATAGTTATTTGAACGGTTTTCAAAACAGTTTGAATTCTGTCAAACTGCTCCACTCTTCATGTTCTTTGACATGAAGACACTAGTTTGTATCCCACAAATTGTGGGTATTGTTTTTGGGTCGGATCAGCACCATTTGGGCACCTGAATCCAATTCTAACAATACAATATACTTAAAAGTACCGAGGGTATGAGGAGGAATCTTATAGTCTTAGTCCCACTAGACTCGAATTTTTTAATCATCTCCCTAATGAGGTTGTGGGCCTCTCCTTGTCTAGCTAGCTTTGGTAGACACATGTCTTCTCCACATTGAGACTATAAATGCTCATATGTCACATCAAGTTCACATGCGAGCTTTTCTTACGTCACATCCATGTCAGGTGGTTGAATCGATGTTGCATCCTTTTTAGGCGGTTGAGTTTTTGACCAATCTAGACTAGGGTCATGATTGCCCCTAGGACCATGAATACCATATGGTTACTTTTCATTTTTTATTTCTTGCTTGAACACGATCGATTACTCTTGCGTTAACAGGAGTTATCGACGCTTACAGGTTAGATTGAAATGGGGGTTAAATGAGTGACCTATATGATTCTAAGACATACGCCCCCCTCGTCAGACTATCTAGCATCTTTCGAAAGGGTTTCTCGATCTCATAAGAGACAACTTTCATCCCAATATATTAGACTATGGTTACCATAAGCTCACACTACAGTATAATGTGGATACTAAGAGGTCCGTAATATTTTATATTAATTTAAAGCAATTAAAAATAATAAAAGCTTTAACAAATAAATTAAATATCATAAGCAAATGCAATAAATAAAACCGAGCCAACAGACCATCAGTTTAACCTAAGGAATTTTATTCCCTCTCGCACTGGGTTAATGAATAATTCCTCCCAGATAGAACGGCTTAGAACCTTACCAGTAGCGGTACTTCAAACGCCGATAAATTTCGAACGAAAGATGATAACTACACACCTCAAGAATTCCGAGAGGAGAAAGTACCTGCAAAGTCCGATTTCAAATGCACGAAAAAAATGTTAGTCATTGTAAAATGGGGGTCTGAATTTATAGGAAATCATAAGTGCAATATGAAAAATTGCAATGGTTCCTTATACAGAATTTAGTACTGCAATGAGTTCTTAAGGTGCAACTTGAAAAGTTGCAATGGTTCTCATTTCCATTCACACCAATATATTATATATATATATAATTCCCAACAATCCCCCACATGAATGGAGAATGCCAAGTTTTGAAAACTATGCATAAAACTGTGTGATTCACAATTAAGAATTAGCAAAGATCTCGAATAAGTATGTTTTCAACTTTCCGTGAGGAACATATATCGAAAGTATACTCACACCCAGATGCGATATCTTTGAACCGTCGACTTTTGGTGTATACTAAGACAATATAAGTCACACAACTAACTCTTTATCCGCTTTTGGTTCTCATTGTTGCGTTCATTTTAGCCATGAACACCGCCTGGTCTCATGAGTGTTTGTAGAACTCGGTCTTCTTATTCTCTCCTTGGAAGTTTAGCCACACTTCTCACACTCACATAGGTGATTCCTAAACGTGTATTCCGTAAATACACCATTTGATCAATCTTATGTCAAACTTAGAAATCATTATTTTAGGTTTATCCTTATTTCTGAACATTATCTCATCATGAGAATGGATTTAATAAATTTGACAATGTTGGACCATCAAACACAACTTTGTTTTCTTCAACCCAGATCTGGGATCTCCGCCATCAGGTAGAGTTACCGCTATGATGATTTTGGCCCTAGGCCACGCCCTATTCCCCTCGATGATTTTCAACTAACTCTCTAGATAGGCCTTTGTTAATGGATCCGAAGACGTTATCTTTGATCTACAATCAATTGAGATAACTCCACTAGAGATTAATTGTCTAACAAGGTTATGTCTTCGCCGTATGTGACGAGATTTACCAGACATAACACTTCCAAATTCTTCCGCTAGTCAGCTGACTATCACAATGTATGCCTATCTGAGTTAACGGTTTGGGCCGTAAATTGCACATCTTCTAAGAAATTCGAGCCATTTCACCTTCTTCACGTGCTTTATCCAAAGCTATGAATTCAGCCTATCAGAATGTGGGCGATGTGTTTGCTTAGAAGATTTCCAAGACATCGGTTTCCCAATTAAATCAGAAACACATATCCACAAGTGGGATTTGCCGCTGAACCTGATCCAAGTCGCATCACTATAACCTTCAATCATCACTGGATAATTTTTGTAATGCAAAGCAAAATTTTGGTATGTTTTAAATATCCCAAAACACGTCTCATTGCCATCCAATGCGTTTTATTTGGATTACTCGTGTATCGACTAAGTTTACTTATTGCACAAGCGATATCTGGTCGAGTACAATTCATGATGTACATTAGACATCCTAAAACTTTAGCGTAATCCACTTGAGACTCACTTTCACCTTTGTTCTTTGCAAGAGCAAGGTTTAAGTCTATCATGCTTAATTTCTTTGAAATTCAAATACTTTGAATTTGTCAAGTACTTTGTCAATATAGTGAGACTCGTGATAGCTGCTTAGACCATAGTTCCCAGATTTTATACCACCTAGAATAAAATTCGCAACTCCTAAGTCTTTCATATCAAATGATTTGGATAGCATCTGCTTTGTGGCATTTATGTCAATAATATTTTCTTTGCTTATTATTAACATGTCATCCACATATAGACAAACAATGACTCATGATTAGGAGTATTTTTTATATATACACACATTTATCGCACTCATTAATCTTTTGAATCCATTTGACAACATTACTTTGTCAAATTTGCATGCCATTGTTTAGGTGCTTGTTTAAGTCCTACAAAGACTTTAACAAGTCGACAGACTTTATTTTCTTGTCCGGGGACAATAAACCCTTCAAAGTTGTTCATAAATTTCTTCCTCCAATTTCATTTAAAAGGTCAAGTTCACATCCATTTGATGGATTTGAAGATCATACGCAAACAAAGCAATACCAATCGAATAAATGTAATTTTTTGTGACTGGTGAGTATGTATCAAAGTAGTCAAGACTTTTTGTTTCCAAACCCTTTGATAACTAGTCTTGCCTTTATAATTTCTACAAGTACCATCATCTTTCAATTTTCTTTAAAAATCCATTATATCCTAATGGCTTGTTTCCTCGAGGAAGATCAACCAATTCTACTCGATGGTTATTCAATATGGATTCAACTCACTATTGACTCCGCTTCTTTCCAATATTGAGCTTCATACTTCATTGTTTCCTTTAAAAGTCTCGAGGCTCATTTTCTACAATGTAAATGCTAGAAAATTTGGAATTCAAAGATTTAGGTACCTTTGACGCTTACTACGTGGTTCCTCAATATTAGGCACATTTTCCTCAGTAATTTCCCGAGGTCGCTTGGAACTTTCACCAAGTGTTTTGCCTTCATTCTTATACGGGAAAATGTCTTCAAAGAATTCAGCATTGTCTGATTATATTATTGTATTAGAATGAATATCGGGAATTTCTGATTTATAAACTTAAAACGATATGTTTACTATTAATAGCATATCCAATAAAATACAATCTATTGTTTTCGGTCCTATTTTAACCTCGTTTTGGCTTAGGAACTTGTACTTTGCTAGGACACCCCACACACTTTGAAGTAATTCAAGTTTGGTTTTCTATATTTCATTTTTCATATGGAATGATTTGTGTCTTATCGTAGGGGTACTCTATTGAGTATCTCAGCCGGCGACGCCTTCCCCCCACAAGTTCCGAGTAAAACTAACTTAGTAGCAAAGCATTCATCATTTCTTTTTAAATGTTCGATTCTTCCTTTCAGCAACTCCCATTCTTCAGGTGTATAATGAGTCATTATTTGATGAATAATTCCATTTTCTAGACATATTTCTTGAAATGGAAATTCATATTCACCACCTCTATCACTTCCTCGATCATTTTAATCTTTTATTAAGTTGATTTTCAACTTCAATTTTATATTGTTTGAATGCATTCAATTGTCTCATCTTGCTATTAAGTAAATATACATAACAATATCTAGTAATCACAATAAAAGTTATGAAATACTTTTTCCCACCGTGAGATGTATATTGACTTCATATCGCAAATGTCCGTATGAATCAAAGTCCAAAGGTTCTAATTCCTTCAACTCGATTATAGGGATGTTTTGCAAATTTTGATTCAACACATACTTGACATTTCCGATTTATTACATTCAAATCCCTTGGCAATATTTCCATGTTTATCATTTCTCAGAAGATTTGTAATTAACATGTCCCAAACGTGCATGCCATAAATTATCCGACTCAAGTAAATGCGTAAGAATCATTATTCTTATTATTATTGATTGTCATTACATTGAGCTTGGAAAAGACCTTTCATCGCTAAGATAACCCTTTCCAACATACATATCATTTTACTTATTACAACTTTTTATCGAATAAATACAACCTTAAACTGCTTCTAACCGTATGATGTCGAGACCAAATTCTTACGGATTTCAGGCACATGGAGGACATTCTTTAGTGTCAGAGTTTTGCCCGATGTCATTTTCAGGAGAATATTTCCAATTCCTTCTATCTTGGAAGTTGAAGAATTTCCTATATGCAGCTCTTCCTCTGGTCCGGCCAAAGCATAGGAAGAAAACATCCCTTTGATAGCACAAACATGGCGGGTAGCAGCAGAGTCAATCCACCATTCCTTTGGGTTTCCTACCAAGTTGCACTTGGAAAGAAAAGCACACAAATCTTCAATATCCATATCATTGATCTCGACAATATCAAGCTTGACCTTATTCTATTTTTATTTTTAGGTGCACGGCATTCCGATGACCTATAAACCCCGATTTACCACAATTATAGCAACTCCTTTGAATTTTGCCATATTATTGTGGTTCTTGACCATAGTTGACAGGACCTCGACCCGATACCCTCCCCGGATTTCATGTCCCGCCTAGTGAAGTCCCACCAGATATAATCCCTAGGAAGATACGGTGGAACCCCACCTTAAGGAAGGGATAACACCATATTAATTTAATACCCAATTATATATAAATATATATAAAAACCCAAGAAATAATTATAAATGAGGTCTCAGAAAAGTTCCATACGAATACGTAGCGCTCTAAGAGTATTGTGGATTAGGGTACAAGTAGAAATGAATAAGCCTAATACAACAAACTCAGAATAGATAAATGCGATAGGAGTACGATACCGTGGCGGAGAGAGCTACCAACTGGCGAATAGGCCCACATCCGCCCACCTAGGGAATGCATTTAAAAAGCAATAACCCGTGAGAAATAAATCTCAATGGAGTGGTATAATTATATGGAAAATAATGTTTTTATTTTACGAAAATTTCTTCTCTCAAGACCTCACGTCCACTCTTTTGTAACGTTCCCCGTTTAACAAACATTTCACAAAACCCAACTTTACCAAAACCCAACAATAAGAAGTCATGCCATTGCTAACCTACCATTATCAAGGAACCTATAACTGAATCTATTCACCACATAAATAATTGACGACAAAACATATGAACGCCATAAGTTGTACACCACTATGGAAAATACAAAAATCATTACTATTGAAAAGGGTATACCTTACTAAAAACCAACAATGCAATCGTACCATAAACCAAATTTATGTACCATACCCTATGCACCTACGATGGTCATACCTATACATCGAACGTATTTCATACCATATACACTAACGATGTAAATTACACCATAAAATCTATCCTGAAACCGTCTGTAATCCCGAGACCACAACACCGCGGGCATCTAATCAACATCATACCATACCATGTATCCATCCTAAACCGCTTCAGAAACCCAACCTCACGGCCGCGGAATAACATATAACCGCTGGATGAGACCAACCACGCCACCGCGGGCAAAAACCCGTATCACCAAAACCGTCGTCAAACCGACCACGCTACCGCGGCAAACCCGTAATACCAAACCATCGGGTCAAACCGACCTCACGCTAATGCGGAAAACCCGTATTCAAACCGTCGTCAAACCGACCACGCAACGTGGCACGCACAAACCGCGTCAAACCACCACGACAACGCGGGCAACTAGTAAAACCGTCGGTCAAAATCACTCACGGCCGGAATTAATATATGACCGTTGGATAGAACCAACCTTTACCATAACGTGGCAATCCCAATGTACTGCCAATATAATCAATCAACCCAATATCCTGCATAATATGGTACATCACCTGGCAACCTCCAACTCAATGACTACCATGTGTGCCTTCCCAACGCCACCGCATCTTAGGTTAAGAATTTATAACTTACTTTCCACAACTCAATCTACTACATTGAAGATCTTGCTTCTCAATTCATGTCAAATTTGAACAATAATTTCAATGACCATATTCCTTAACCTCATTTATTAAACACATATATTTCAAAAATCCATTTCATAAATCAATACTCTTCTCATAAAGTTAAAACCCAATCTACATGCCCAAAATATCTAAATACCACTGCATCTCAAGAAACCGTGACAACTTCCAAACAAAGTGAAATGTTTAATAAAAATTCACATGAAATGTTAACTTGTTTTATATAAAGAATCGATAACCACATTTATATGCAACCAACCATTTGATCAAAATAAAGATATATGAAATAACAAACCCACAAATATATATCGTAATAATACCCCAAAGCATTTTTAAAAACATATAAACCACTCACTCGACTACGCACGCCGGCCTGGTCCTTCCGCAAGATCGTTCTGGCCGCGAGTGCCCCAATATAAATAAAATACCACTTAAGCTCCAATAATTGAACCAACGACATTGGAATATCCCTAAGGCCTTAGAACAACATTTAGAACTATGAGATCATCCTAATTGAACTCCGACAGGTCCAATTACACAATGTGCCCTATAGGCCCGATACCCAAAATTGGGGCTTTCACCCGTGAGTTTCACTTTCGAAATTGAACCCGTCTGTCAATTCCTAAAAACATCCAATTTCACTAATACAACTTCAATTTTTCCAGATTTGACTAATTGGTACTCTATTTCAAATTCCGACATTTCAGAATAATTAAACAACCTAAAACGGAAACTAACCAAACGACGCCCAAAATTTACAAACCATATCACCCGAAGTTCTGCCATCAGGGAACTCATTGCACCATTACCTCACCCAACAATACGTGGGTGGCTGAAAACCCGATCTAACCTTTCTCGACCGATTTCGCCAACTTCCAAACAAAGTGAATTCGTAAAAGTGACCACGAAATGAGTTCAAGGGGTCCAAAATGGTGGAAATGAGCTATGGGGTGGCCGGAAATGGCCGGAAATGGCCGGAAAAGTCAAGAACAGTCCGGCGATCACGGTGGCCGCCGCCGCCGCTTCGCCGGCCCGATCCGGGCGCGTCCGGCGGCGGGTGGCCGTGAAATTTGGCCGGCGTGACCGTCCGGAGGTTGCGCACCTTCCTGTCCGGCGCGTGTAGCTTTGGGGTGGCCGGTGGTGTCTCGTCTGGTCCGATCTCTCACGGCGCGCAGGTGGCTACTCGGCCCAAAAGGTGTTCCCGGTTTGGAGAGTTTTCTCTTAGGGTTTTGGGAGCTCAAGTGTTGTTTTGGGCTAGGGTTTTCATTTGGTATCACAAGCTATGTTTATATAGGGTCTAGGGCCGCTTTCGGGTAAAAAATCCCAGACAGAACTTGGACACTGATAAAGTGCTACTGTTGAACTTCTAATGGCCGTAACTTTTTATCCGTAAGTCGGATTGTGACGTTCCGCCCGTCTATGAAAACTCGCACTACTTCTGAGCTCTACTTGGGGCCAGTGTCTTAGTCAACCCAAAATTATTCATTCTTGCAAAAGTCAACTTTGGTCAACCCACTAAGCGTTGGTCAAACCTAGTCAACTTTGGTCAAACACGTTTCAACTTGTATTATTTGGTACGGGTCATTACAATAGTTCTTCTTTCTTTTCTTTGCATTAGGAGCAGATTCAACTATATTTGCTCCTGATGGATGATTGCCTAGTTTCTTTTTTTTCAAAGATGTCTCGTTGTCTTCTTCTAATCTTTAATTTGATTAACTGTGTCTTCAAGGTCATCTCCTTACGCTTGTGTTTCAAGTAATTTTTTAAAGTCCTTCCATGCGGGAGGTAACTTTTCTATAAATGCAGCCACTTGAAACACTTCATTAATAATCATTCCTTCGTTAAGAAGATCGTGAATTATTACTTGAAGTTCTGGATTTGCGCCACACACTTCGTATCAACCATTTTATAATCAAGAAATTTTGTCGCCACAAATTTCTTTAAAAACCTGCCTTCAACCTTATACTTTTTCTCAAGTGCTTCCCATAATTTTTGGAAGTATTAATATTGTTGCAGACATTATATAGAATATCATCTAACTACTAAAATATGTACTCTTGCAAAGGAAGCCTGAATGTTACGTTTCAATCACAAGAGATTTATCTTTTTCGTGCACTTGTTCATTCTTAGTCTCGAACTCCTCTTTGATGAACTTCAGTGCACTTAGAGTCGTTAGATAGCTAACATCTTTCATTTGCCATCTTTGAAGTCTACATCGGAAAACTTACTGTGCTCTCCGCCTGCAGAGCGCAGTAACTCGTTTCTAACAACAATGCTCATTTCATCCCATTTCGAAAATTAAACCAATACTTTATTAGTAAAAAATTACTAGTATCAACTTGGAGTAGAAAATCACAAAGATTTTAATCTCCTTACGAAATTTACTGAGTAAAAAACCACAAAGGTTTTAATCTCAATAGGAGTAGAAAATCCGAAGATTTTAGTCTCCTAAATTTTGAGTAGAAACCAATAAGGTTTTAATTCAGTGGTGAGTGTAAATCACAAAAGATTTTAGTCTCTAAATTTTGAGTAGAAACCACGGTTGTTTTAATCTCTGTGAGGAGTAGAAAATCAAAAGATTTTAGTCTCCAACAAAATAATAATAATAATAGAATCGAAATTAAATAAATGAATAAATAAATCCAAGTAGAAACCACAAAGGTTTTAGTCTTAAACGAATTAAACAAAGAAACAAATAATAATTCATAGAAAACTACAAAAGGTTTTAGTCTTGGAAGAAATTGAAATAAGTAGACGGAAAATAATAATAAATAAATGAATTAAAATTCCTTAAGATTGTTATATCTGTAATACTTATATTAATTTAAAGCAATTAAAAATAATAAAGCTTTAACAAATAAATTAAATATCATAAGCAAAATGCAACAAATAAAACCGAGCCAACGTGACCACCGCTTAGCCTTAAGGAATTTTATTCCCTCTCAGACCTAACGTTAATGTATCACCTCCCGTAATAGAACTGCTTAAAAACCTTACTCAGCTATGATTTCCAACTACAGAATTTAGAACGCGAAAGAGCCGGAGTGAATCACACGACTAAGTAATTTGAGAGAGTAGTTAATGCAAAGTCTGACTAAATGCAATAAAATGTTAGTCATTGTAAATGGGGGTTTGACGACAGTGAAACTGCACAAGAATACGAAAATCGTGATTTGGTTTTAAGCACAGAATCAAAATCAGAATTGCCTCCTAGCTTTAACTTGAAAGTTGCAATGGCTCATTTCCATTCACACCAATATATTATATATATATATATAATCCTTAACAGATACAACAATTGTGACGATTATAATACTCCACAAAGCGGTAAACTATAAACACAAAATAATACTAATAGGGAGTAGAGGATTTTATTTCCCTGACACTCACCATTTAATGTGCCTACATTATCACATATTATTATTGACAATTTACTAAATACTTTATATTGTCCTAAAAAGGAACTTAAGGCTTGTTTGGTTGTAGTTTTTGAAATTAGTTTTGTTCTAAAAAACAAGAAGACCAAAGATAACACAAAAATACATTTGATTAATTCTTTTTTTTTTTTTTGGTCTAAAAAAATATAAAAGTATTAAATTTAGATAACAATAATAGTTTTTAAAGAAAACCAAATAATGTTCTTTATATTTTTAAAGACTATGTTACTTTAAATGAACATGAAGAAACAAAGGTAAAAAGAAATATAAAAGAAATAAAGTTATATATATTTTTTTTAACAAGAAATAAATTTGTCTTATAACTGAACTTAAATTTATTTAAAAATGACTTAATAAATTAATCCAAATAATTTAATACAACTTCTAATGACTTAAAATCTTTTTTTCTTTACTAAGAACTTAATTTATTACTCATTTAGGTAAACTGCCTTCCTGAGGTTTGGAATATGAGACTTTTCTCATTTAGATGTTTCTACTTTAAACTTTAACGCGAATAACTGAAGCAAAGATATAAATACTTAAAAATCATTTCAATTATTAAATAAGTGTTTAGCTTATTAATTATTTTAATTTAAATTAATTTAGTCAGTTATTAAATATATATTTGATAAAATAATTTAGTATTTTAATTTAATGTTTAAAATCATTTATTGATGTTTCGAAAAAAGTTATTTATTGATAACAATGACGTCAAGTATTATATTTCACCAAACGGATCGTGAGTCTGGAGCAAACCCAAGTAAGTTTCAGCCCATAAAATGTAAACCCACCCGAGTCCAAAGTTGAACCCGACACGGTGAATCCTCCAAAGTCCGAAAGGATAACCGGATAATGAGTTTCACTTGTCCAACCAAACAGACATTTTGCCCTGGAAAATGAGCTTGAGTTTCAGCAATCCGAATATACATTTTCGCGGCAAATTTAATACTGCAGCTGACTACTAAAACCCTTACCATTTATGAGATGGAAATCTCAGTCTCCATGGTCACCAAGCTCTTCTTTAGACCCCACTCTCTCTCCTTCACGCTTCTTTCGGGAGTCCACTTCTTCCCGAAAACCTCTTTATCTAGACCTGTTACTCTCTGTCTCTTCTCCACCAACAGCACCACGACCCCAATCCTGAATTTAGCCCAAACAATAGACCCGGACCTCTCCTATGGGCCGACCCTGCTCAAAGGCACAAAGCCATTGAATCACCAAAATCACGAGAATCGTCAATTAGTTGCAGTAACCCCAGAAGAAGAAGAGTGTGTTCTTGATAAAGAAGCCTTCACTAGGGTTTTCGATCTTACAGCCATTAGAGTACCTTCAAAGGACTGTTTCGCCCTTGAAAACCGCCTCCGAGGGCACCTTCTGAACTGGCCTCGAATCCGGAATGTTGCTAGAGTTCCAGGGGACGAGGAAGACGGCCAGGAAATTATTGGGAGGGGAAAGGAATTTGTGGACAGAGTGAGAGCGGGGCAGATTTAGGATTCAATGGATAGGAGAATTTATGGGAAAGCGGAAGGAGATGGCGAAGTCTTGAGTCCTGTTTTGTACAGGGATAGGCTTGCCAAGAAATTCGATTCCCAGGGTTTTGTGCATTTTAGGAACCTCGCAAAGTTGTCTAGACCAAAGAAGAAGAGGAGGAAGGAGGAGGAGAGGGGTGAAGGGAAGAAACGGACTGGGAAAAATGAGTTTGCAAGGGTGGAAGTGGTTGAAGATGGGGATGAGGGAGAAGATTTGAGAGGGTTGCTGGGGGAGGAATTTAAAGCGAAGAAATGGAGGCTCAACAAGGTTGTTGCTTGGATGAGCGGTACACGGATGCTGAGGGACGAGTTGCCTGAGGCAATTAAGGCTGTTCCAATATTTTGGTGATGCTCTGTGAGTTGGTTAGATTTTTAATTCAATTTGTATGTTTGATTGCTATTTAGATAATAGGACTGCTGCAGGTGTATCTTTCTATTTTGTTCTAAATACATGTTGCCCCTACTGGTCACTGACTGTTTTCTTCAGCCTCTTTCTAGTGGGTAATAAGGGATGAATGGACCATATGAGCAAATTGGTCGCAACATGTCCATAGAAAAATTGGAAGTATTGTCTTGGATTACATTTGAACCATCGCTTTGAAGCTGATCTTATATTCATACTCATTTGGAAAGGATTTCTTTTGATAAGTCATTGTTACTTAAAACCTAATCTAAATGGGATGGGCACTTTTGACAACAGGAGTGCTCCCGTGAATTTTATTTAAAATGGAAGGGGTGTATGACTTTTCTGCATGGCATTTGGTATACAAAGCTTTATCATTGCTTGAACCATTTTCTTTGGGAGAAATTACAGTTACTAAATTATCTGACTACTTCTAGCTCCATTGGTAATGGAATTTGACTACTTCCATCTATTGGATAGAGCTGCTCATGTGCTTGGATATTTTAAATTAATTTTATTGTTCATGATATTATATCCCTGCTGGAAGAGATTTTGTCATGGAAAAGTTCCTTTCTCTATAGTCTTATCTTCCTGTAATACTGCTGATATTCCATATAGATAGGGCCCATAGTATGTGGAAACTCTACAATGAAGCCTAGCTCAGTGGTTAGGGCTGGGGTGGGCATAGGGAGGGTAGGGGACCAGTTTCAAGTCCCACTGGGGACAAAATTGTGTACTTATCAAAAAAAAAATAGGCATGTGGAAACTTGCCGATACACCGGGATGAAACATGTGAGCTGAAAATTTTGTTACTTGGTGCTTCAAGTGGAATTTTGTTTGTACAGTATACTGAAGTGTTGCTTAAAACTTTTTGGTAGCTCTCCTGGACATGGATGGAGTTGCCTTGTCTCCATTGGTACTGCATTAGCTTGTTGCTACATTTGGTTCTATCTTGTCTCAATTTGAAATTAAAGTTTTATTTGTTATAATGCTTGTCTAAAAGTTGTCATTTTGATTATAACTATTTTCCTGCCAGTCGTTTTTGTCCTACTTTTTATTTTGCCAATGATATTATGTCCAATATGCTAAATTAGTTCTTCAGGTGGTGTTAAAAGAAGATACTGGTCAAAGCATGCCAGCAACTTTTGAGCTTGTGAGATGCAAACTGACCTTGTTTTATAATTACTGGCAGATGAATGAGGTATTCGAACTAGGGTGCTACTCTAAGTGTCTTCCTTCTATCTATCTGTTCACATCTACTTACTGCACTTTTACTGCAAAGTTATTCTTCCAGCTGTCCGTTTCCATAAAACTATTTTTGTTCCTTTTTTTTTTTTGGTAAGTAGTGATTGTGGACTTAAATACAAGCATATTTCAGATATGATATTTTACCACCTCCTGAAGGAAAGAGTTAAGCCTTGTTTATTTTCTTAAGTATGAAAGGAAATTTTTTTGAGACTTTTAAGACATTTTATTGCTATTTCTTTGAAACTTGTTACTTTTTTTGAAGACAATTTCGTCTTAATGGGAAAAATAATTTTTTTTTACTTTTTCTTGATGGAAAAAGTAACTTTTTCTCTTTTCAATGTTCTGCCTCTATGACACCAAAATCCATTGTGAAACCTGAGATGCTCCTAATAGATGTCTTGTCTTTCTAAATTTAGTTTTCTTGGTTTTTTCTTTTCTTTCCATCCATCCTAATCATTTTTCTCGTTTTCTCCTTAAACCACAGGTGACTTTGAAAAATTTATGTTTACTCAACCATGAAATTTTTTTGATTTGTGGATCATTTAGATCCTAGAATAATTTTGGAACTAAAAATAATGGAATAACCTCATGAAATTTTTTTTTTAAAAGGCATTGGAACAAAAAATTGTTATTCTTTGGAAGAAATTTTGGTTAGATCAAATTTAGGAAAACCTTTTATTTTCTAGGAATAATTAATCTAGCTTGAGTTATTGACTACCTAAATAATTCCTAACTTATTTAAATAGTTAGGTACAATGAGGTGCTAGGACCCACCCTCCTCTTTGTGAGAGGCAAGACAGATTTATTTGATAGGTGAATTGGATGAGAGAGAGAGAGGTTAGAGTCTCAGAATAAAGAAAGGGTGTAAAGAGTATCAATTCAAGTTTTGTACATCAGAAATAATAGTGGAATGACCATTGGTGATGAAAGGAGAATGGGACAGTTTGTGCAAGAGGGAGAAGGGCTTATTCTTTTCCTCCTGCTTAAGGTGAAGTAAAGATGAATACTTTTTGTTTAATCAGCGAGGCAATGACCATTTGAGGCTCAAAAATTTACAGTGGCACCAACTCCCCAGGAACCCAGCACCACCCCTATAAAAGAAACGATAAAGGCTTAAGTGGTGCACCATTCTATTTGTACGTTGTCAGGCTCTTTGCATGCATCTAATGTGAGGATATTGCTTTTATATTTTCTGCTATATCCTAAAGATTTAAGTATTGCAAATTTCTCACAAGCTCCTCGCTTATGCGGCACCAGTAGGTGGTGTCTCATATCCCCACATGCAAAAAAATACAAACTCCTTCCCGAGCCATCCCACGCTAATTTACATCTTGCAGGCCATCGTAGATGAATTTATCAATCATGTCTTTAGTTTTTATAGGGACTTGTTATTCTGAAAATTGGCTCTCGAGAATACTGTAAAACAAATGAAATGGTTTACTATTTCTGCAGATCTTAGAGGCCTTGCTGCCTGAAGGTATGATTGTTCCTTCAGCTTTTGAAATGGTTGGGCATATTGCACACCTGAACCTCAGGGATGAGCATCTGCCATACAAGAAGTTCATTGCAAAGGTAGCAGTTATGGGCAAAGGTTATTGCCCTTGATTAGTTATTATTGCAGAAATGAACTTGTAACAAAAGATTTTTTTCCTTTCAGGTAGTTTTTTAGATAAAAATACAAAGATACAAACAGTTGTCAATAAAGATCGATGCCATCCACAATGACTACCAATAATGCAGCTTGAGGTTTTCGGGCTTGAAACTATCTCCTTGTGACTACAGTAATTGAGAATGGACTGCATTTTCATGTCGATTTAGCAACAGTGTATGTTCTCCCTTTGTTAAAAGTTGGTGGAGATTTCAATTAAACATAGTAGCAGCTCTACTCTAAAATGTGGAAATTTGTCAAATCATAACTTAGAAGGTCATTCTCTTTTTTGACCAGTGACCAAAATCCATTCTCTTTCCATTAATTTTTTATCGCTATATAGCAAGCACACTCCTGTTTTCTTTTTTCCTGTTGCAGCCCGCTTGTGCTGAATTGGATTGACAGTGTCATAGGAACTTCTCATGCAATAATTTTTGAGGATTTTGGCATATCCATGGTGGCAGTGGCATGAGTATAGAATATTATAGCCTAGAAAATTTTATGTACCTTCACTCATCGACAATCAATACACCCTACAAATAGCTTCAGTAGTCTCTCAAAATTAGTTCCGGAGTGTCATTCTAAGTAGTCCTGGACAGTGGATAGTTGAGCCATTGCCTTGTGGATTTTGTCATTGCTTTGGGTTGTACATTTGATTAAAAGGCTTTTCTTCATATGCATGTATGCATGTATGTATATAGGTACATCTGCATTTACGTTTGTGTGTGTGTGTGTGTACACTTATTATCTTCTCTATATACAAACTTTGGCGTAGTCCTAAGTATATTTTCTGTTGACATCTGATCAAATAATAAAAAAAAAAAATCTGTTGACATGGTTTCAGCTCCATTTGGCAGTTTAACATGTTACCGGAGCTTGGTGCTCTTGGGTTCGAACCCCTCCCCTTTCCATAATTTGTATCTTATTTTGTTGTGTTGATATGAATCTAAATTCTTTGTCCCTCTCTCTCTTTCTCCATGTGTGGATATGAATGCTTCTACCTAACAAGGTTGTATCCTCATCCTTGTCATCCTTATTTTTATGCTTCCCTAGGAAATTTCTCCTTTATCTTAGTTTTCCTGATTGGCTTGGCTAGCAGCATAAAACTGATCTGCTTTGGTCATACCGCTTAAAAGCTTGAAGTACTGGAGTGTAGTCTGCCTCAGGTGAACATGCGCCAGATATTCAGTTCTGTCAATATTATATGATAATAATTTTGGCTGTAAGTCGGTAACAAATTGTAGCCATGCCTGAGGAGTTTTTAGGCTATATTTCATCCATGGGTGGTCTCATTGCAGGCTTAATCAAGGAGCCAAAAACCAAAGTTGGTTTAACGCATTAATAGCAGCAAAATTCAAGGGCAGAGTTGCATTGCAGGGTGGGAAATATTTATAAAGTAGATACAGCTTGGGTCATGTAAGGTGTAGTAATGGTTTAAAAGCGTTGATGAGAAGCAGAGTATTTTAGTTGCTGAGAGGTAGACTGCTAAAATGCCTGGTTATGTAGAAGACGACCTTCAATTCTCATGTCTCGTGTTCATCATGCAGCAATACATTAAAAGGTATGACTCTTTAGCACTTTGATGAGGGAGCCGGCCTTTCTTAAACACTCTTGAGGAAGTCATCTTCTCGTCCCGTGAACATGCTGCAGTTCTGGCTTATATCAGCTAATTTTACATTACACCTCTTAACCTCTCTGATCACTAGATTGTTGGATTGTGTTTGTTTTAGTCATACTTGTAGGTCAATTTCAGTTTCTTTCAACCGCCTGAATTCTTCTTATGCTATCGATTATGAGTTCTCGTCATTCTTAAGTGATAAATGGCTTCATAAGTAGGAGCTTGCTACATGTTCCATGTGTATGGTGTGTATATATATAAATGTACATATACATGTATATATGAAATTTATTTTTTGGTTGTTCTTTTTCTCTTTATAGTTTTGTTCCCAAAGGGAACTTGAACTACAACTCTCTATCCCCACCCCCTCTCCTTGCCCAGGCCTCAACAGTCTACCTATGAAAATATATTCTGACAGTGGACCATATAATATGAGTTCCTCAACCCTTTAGAGTAATGTTTAACAAAAAGAGAGAAGGAAAAGAAAAAAGGGAAAAAAATAGAGTCAACGAGGTTTTAATGTTATATTCTTAAATCTTTTATGCAGGTATTGGAATTCAAGGCTTGCAACTGAAAGACAAAGGCTCCTGAACTGCTTTACGCGGCAATGATGTTGCTCATGTTTAGATTCTGTCCCCTCTGTCAATCATATTGCTGCAGATATCACTTTATTACTTGGTCTTTGAATTGTGCAATGACAATGTTTGCCTCATCTCCTTGCATCAGTTGAATCATGTCGGCCAATCTTAGCTCTTTATGCTTCTGGTTTTTGTTCTTCTATAATAATTATTGTGCTTATGCTTTTGGATTTTGCACAAAATCATGTATCCCCCACTTTTTATTTGTTGATGGCATCATTTATTATTAGTTAATTAAAGTTCAAGGGTTGCATACCCCACACAAAAAGTTAAGGGAAATCAGAGGTATCAGTGGCATTTAAGAATATCAATAGTGGCATGTCTGACCTGTAGAAAGTGTTGAGAGATGAGCCTAAATCAAGTTGCTGCTCCATTCTTTATTTATTATGCTTTCCATTTTCCATTATAGGAAGGATTTCCTTTTGGGTGACATTTTCAATTGGGAACTGTTGTTTTGTGGACCTAGTTGTGGTTCAGTTATTATCCAGTGATTTTGTTTGTTCTCAATACAGTTTTCATGAATAATGACTTGCTGGTGGGAACTGTTGGGTTTCTGAGAATTGTTTGAATTTCAGATAATTTAGACTGAAAGCTTTCAGTTTTTAGTTGGGGTTTTGTCTTCATATTGGATATTTCATTAGCTACTTTAAGGAATTTCTAATTTTTCTTAAAACATTTGATTTCTGTGCCAAGAATATTAATTAATATCAATATCGAGGTGCTTACATGTGTGGTCATCTGCTTTGTTCAATCAACAGTGATGTCTTCTCTGGGTTATTCATTAGCTATCTCAGCTGCAAAGAAAGTAAAGCGTGTGTATGCTAATGACTTAAACCCTTATGCAGTTGAATATCTGGAAAGCAATAGTGTTCTCAACAGACTTGAGAGGAAGATCAAGGTATGAATATGTTCATTTTCTTGCAAGGGGCATTCTCTTGTATCTATTTTTTGTTCTGTTAGTTGAAAGAAGAATTATGAGAATGAATGAGTAGACTTATTTTTCCGTGATTACTATCACTAAATTTTCAGTAGAGTGCAATTCTCATGGTTCCTGAAAAATGGAGATGTTGGGCATGAACACAACTCCTGAAAACCTTTTTTTTAATTGATGTAACTCCTCTAGAACATCTCAACACGATTGGCATTGGTTTACTGAAATGCTAATTTTTGAAACTTTGGCCACTGAGAAGCACTATGCATCATGAGTTTGTTTGAGTTCGAGCATCATGGTCAAAAATACAAAAAGGGAATAGTTGTATCACTGGAATGTGGTGGAAGATTCTTGAGTTCTTAATAGGCCTGTACATCAAAAAGTCTGAACTTAAAGTTGTAATAATCAGGTTTTGAAGAGTGTCCTTGATGGAAAATCACTTTTTTTTTTCTGTTGCTTTCTAGGTATTTAACATGGATGGAAGGCGGTTCATCAATTCCATGTTTACTAGTGATAAGGCTGAGTCTATCACACAAGTTGTTATGAACTTGCCTAACGATGCTGCAGAGTATCTAGGTGGGTTGTTACTCTCAGGGACAACTGGTTCTCCCCTTATATTTGGAATAAAGTGCAGAACTGCCTAGGCTTCGCTCAAAATGTTACTGCCGAACACGCAATCTTCAAAATTTTGACTCTCTTATCACATGCCAGATGCCTTCATGGGAATATTCAGAAAGAAATCCGAGAATCAGCAACTGAAATTACCAATGATCCATGTGTATGGGTTCTCTAAAGCTCAAGATCCAGAATTTGATTTCCATGAGGTATGGTTCTGAAAAATCTCTTGTGAAAATGAAAACCTTGTGGCACACACAGTGAACGAATGATTCATTCATTGTCTTCACTGAGTAGTACCTTTACTTGGTACATGTTTTCTTCACTGTATGATGCATGGTCTTTAATGTTCAATAATGTCAATGCAGAGGATAAGAATTGCGCTCTCTGAGGTTGCAGTTGATGTAGAAATGCACAAGGTTCGTCTGGTTGCGCCAGGAAAATGGATGTTGCGGGCATCATTCATCCTCCCCAAGAGTGTGGCATTTGCAAAAGCAGTGTCATATATGTAAGTAGATTAGATTTAGAACAAGGGATCAAATCAGTTTGATTTCATTATTGTTCCTTATTTTTATACTTGACTATTAAATAATAACGCTTGTTACAAAAATGGGAAGTAGTAGAGTGCTCCCAAGGAGCCTAGTTACTGTGTCAAAGAAGTTGTACAATTTTATTTTTGGTTTGGTTTGTCTTTAAGTGGAAGGAAAAGGAAAAAAAAACAGAGAAGCAGGGTGGGCTATGTAAGCATAAAACACCCAAAAAAAACATACATCTGGCTGTTGGGCAGATTTGACCCTGTTGGATTGTTTAGATTTAGCTGTCGTAGTGTTTTGGCGGGAGGGCAAAATGGTAAAAACACAAGATGAGAGAGAGAGAGAGAGAGAGAGAGAGAGAGGGACAGACAGGCTGCAGGAGAGTATCTGAGTTCTGGACTCATATCTTAATTAGGCCTCTTTCCAGAGGGGTGGTCTCAGTCCTTTTGGCTGCTCTAGAGTAGCTGTATGAAATATGGGGAAAAGGCTGAGCAAGAGTGAAAAGAGGGAAGTGGAGTGTGGGGATCTTTTGATATATTTGACCCATATTAGAATTAGCTCCTTTACGCTAGTTGCATAAAAAGTGTGGCCTTACAGTTACCCTATCCCCGTTTCCTTTTGGCAACCCTATCCCACTCCCCCAGTCCCTCCCCTACCCTTTCTTTTTCTTTTTTAAATTTGACTTTTAATTTGGAATTACCATTTCTACCCATATTTTTGAATTAAATTGAGAACTGAGTTATATACTATTTCAATTTATTTGAAAATTAAAAATTTGTAAACAAGAGATATAAAACCAAATTTGATAAAGAACAAAAACTAAATTAATAAAAAATGCATCATATGCTAGAATTATCTTATGACATATAGTAATCTATCAATTTGGTTTTCATTGATTATAAAATGTTTTTGAAATGAGAAGTTTTGGATTTGAGTTTAGGGGCTCTATTGTTCATAATTTTTCAAATAATTTGAAATAGGACCTGAACTTAGAGAGTTCCTCCCCAATTCTTAGTTTATAAAATACAAAGGAAAAAAAAATACAAATAATTCAAAAAGTCGAAGACCCTTTCAACCAAAGCGCAAGAAACTGAGAGATGCAGGATAATGACATTATTTGAATGGCATGTTCGTAATTTCAAAGAAAAAGACACGAGAGTAAGGTGAGAGCTGAGAGTAGAGCTGCCCTGCTCCTGCCCCCAATCATTCCTGAGCAGGGACATATCTTGGTTATCAGAAAAACCCAGAATCCACCATGTCTGCCCTAAACCAGCAACACCATCCCACGTGTCTCCCAAACTATCATCTGCCTGCCATCTTCTCACGTCGCTTTACCCCAGCCGCCTTTGTCCGCCTTCCTCGTACGATCACCCGTCCCCACCTCGCGGTCCCCCTCCCTGCCCGCCCCCACCAAACAAAACTCGATTGCATTCAGAGATTCCTTTCTAATCCTCGAAAATCGACGTCACCGCTCCTGCTGAGCTGTAATATGTATATATCACCCGCCGGCACCCGAGTGGCGTTGGTTGTTCACGCGGTTTGATTTCTCAAATCTTTTTGGCTTCGACGGCATTGACTGACCCTTCTGATGGCCTTTTTCCTATTGGGTTCCTCTTTGTTTCCATCTTAGAAGGCATGCGATGCAATTATAGCGGCTATTGCTTTATGGGCTCAATCCACTTTCTGAATTCCCTAATATTTCAACGCGCATTTCATTACTAAAAAGATCAAATTATTTCATACTCAAACATTAAATGAGGAGGTTATACATTTTTTATTTAATGTTATCTAAAATTAAATCACCTAAAAGAATTACAATCATAGATGGTGTTAGTTTATTAGATTTGTAGATGAAATTTATTCAAAAAAAAAAAAAAAGATTTGTGGATGAAATAACATATTAAATAATTAGTGACAAGGATAATCAAAGATAGTTTTTAGTATCATTTAACACTCATTGAAAGTTTCAATAGATTTTGTATATTTTAGTGCTATTTATTACTTTTGTAATAATCAAGCTTTATTTCACATAGCTTTTCTTAATACAAAATTAAAATAATTTTACTATTAAGAGTTATCTGATTTCTCAAACAGATTCATATTGAAGGAAAACAATCTGTGTCTAAAACATGTGGGGGGTAGTGACTATGTGACAAACATGTCACTACTTTTAAAATTAATAAGGGAGGAAATTTAAAAATTAATGAGCTTTTTTAATTTTTGTTTTTTCTTATATTATATGGTACATACATATTCCTTAAATGGAAGGTAGCACATGGGACTGATGGGGATTTTAAAGTGCTGGGGGTGTTTCCAAATAGAACTGGATTGAATACAGGGCCAGGGATAGGGGAATCACATCTTCTCTTGACTAAATCTTAGTCTATATGATTGCAACAGACTTTTCAAATGTTGTGTACCCCCACCATAACACCATATCCCTAATGATCATCAAAATGAATGTTCCTTTTTTTCTTCATCTCTATTTTTTATAAGATAATTATGCTCTATGGCTTACTGAGCAAGTGTGGGGAATTTTCTTTTTGAATAATTTATTTGTTTTGAAAATAAAAAATGAGAAAAAAAAATCAGGAAAGAAAAAAGTGTGCATCAATGGCAACTGAGAGCTCTATCTCTCTGTATAAATACCAAACCTCTGGCTAGAACTCTACCTTTCTTTCTTTCTCTGCAAGACCCAGAGAAATTAAGCACAGTTTCAATGGCGACTTCACTATTTCTCATGGCTTCCGCAGAACCCACCGTGCCGGAATACTCAACCAACCGTTATGAGTGTACTGTAGAATCCAAACCAGATAACCCCAGATCATCGAGGGCAAGAAAGACACCCAAATCAGCTGCTACGGCGCAGAAGAAGCAGCCCCAGAGAGGAATGGGCGTGGCCCAGTTGGAGAGGTTGAGGTACGAAGAGTGGAAGCAGATGACCGGGATCAACCATCTCCAATCAATGAGTTTTCCTGGTCATTTTCGGTATCAGATTCCCTTTCAGTTTCCGGAGCAGCCTCCGGCGCCGCCCAGTAGTCCGGTGCATCCGGGCTCGGTTCCGAGGCTTGGGGGTGGTGCGGTTCATGGGTTTAGTGGCGGCGGCGGTTTCAGAGTGGTGGATCCGTACAGAAATGGTGGAGCTGTGGGGACTTTACCGGAGGCCTCGAGAGAGCTCTCTTCAATGCCAATATGGATTGTGTTTTGATCGCTGTGATGTCTGCTTCAAGGTGATGACTAATGCTGGTGGTCATACTTCATACCTAAGTTTACAAGTCGAGAAAACGCGGAAAAGACAGGAAAATATCTTTTCAATCTTATATTTTATGGTATTCGTTCCTTGGGTTCCATGAGAAAATACAAAACAGAAAAACACAGCTAACCCAAAAAGTATACTAGGTTCAATTGAGTTTTCAGTTTTTTTTTTTATTTTTTATTTTTTATTTTTTTGTTGGGTTTCAAATCTCAATACTCAAAAGTTTAAGATCCTAACTCCTACATTTTCTCAGCAACCAAACAAGAGAATTGGAGTTTAAGCCATTTCCTCTTCCTTATACTTCCACATCTATTGTTTCTTTAGTTAGGGATTCGTTATTCTTTTGCAGAAGATGAGAAGGAATGGTGACAGTTTAGGGTTTAGTGGAGGAAGAGAGAGAGAAGTATGCAGGGATCACACAGCCCATCAACGGCTTTGATTTTCTGGGACTGGATATTGGGAATGACAAGAGCCGAGATTTCGGTCGTAGACCACCACCCATGACTGGTAGTTACGCTTGTCACAACCACAGTGAGGTGAATGGTTGAATGGCTTTCTTATGAAGCTCGTTTAGAAAAATTTCAACAATTTGATTAAGCAATCTTTTTGTGGGTAATTTCTATTGATTAAATAATCTGTTTATCGTTGATGTTGTAGGATGCGGAGGTTGTTGCAGTTCATAGGAAGGGAAACTCTGTGAATGGAAGTGTTTTTATGGAGTATGAGTTTTTCCGGGGAAAGGAAGCCTAACTTCAGTGGTTGGCGGAGGAAGGGGGTGGTGGGAAAAGGTCTTGTTGTAAATACCAATCATGGTAGCTGCTACTACTAGGAGTAGGAATGCTTCTAATCTTAAAAGGATTTGTCCCTGAAGCTTCCATATTAGAAGCCAAAAGGAGGATCTGTTTTTGTTGTTTTTGCTTTTATGTTTTTATCATGCTTTCATTTTTGTGTGTAATGCATGTGATCCAGAACCCAACTTCACAGCTTTATCATTACCATTTTCTTGTCAAAAGCTAATACCCCTACCCAAATTGACCAATACATATATTCTGATTCTTGCAAAATCTCTCTTTCTCTCTATCTCTCTCTGATTGTGTCAGTGAGTTACTTTTATGATCTTGCCTTATTTCATTTAATCCATATTGTTCTTTTGAATCTGTTATGACTCTGGATAGATATGTACTATAATTCCAACCACTTTTTATGTCACATAAAATTAATGTGCTAATGTTGTTTGATCATTTGTTTGTTGATTTTTTTTATACATGCTTTTAGTACAAAACCTAAATGACTTGCATGTCTCCACATGAAACAGGTAGCAGGCTTATAATTTCATGAAGATAATATCAGATCCATCATAGATACAAAACCGATGTTGGAAAGAGTTAGGAAACCCCATTATGATTTTCTCCTTGCTTCAGTTTCCCTTTCTTGGTCTTGGGTGCTTCATTATCTCTCTCTCTGTAATTAATTAATGCAAAGTTAGGAGCCTATATACAGGTTTCTTCATAGATGGAAACAGTACTCTTTTAGATTCTTACATGCCCCTATTCAATTTATGCCCTTTTTGAATAAAGATACGGTGCTGCCGATAACCTAATTTGGAAAAGAGGTGAAGCCTAGAATCCATAAACTGTTATGCAGATTGGACAGAAGACCACCCTGGAGAAAGTCTCTCTTTGAACAGATTAGTAAGAAGTTTTTCTTGGAGAGATCGATGTATATAAAGTTATAAACAACCCCCACAGCTAGGTTTCAGGGTTTAGAGAGAATTAAGAAAGAAGCTTTTACTACAAAGCTCAAAACCCTAGTAAGAGACACTGTCTTACTGTTTTCTGTTTATGGGAGTGAATAAATCCTTCTGGAATGCTTCAAAAATTGTGAAAAAAAAAAAAGACGGGGAGGAAAAAAAAGAGAAGGAGAGGGGGACGGGTGGGGGCTGATTAGGGGCAGAGCAGCACAAAATCTGGACTGGGTATGTGCATATGCATGAGACTGGTAGTCTGTAATGTCTCAGTGGAAGTATGGCTGGTTTTTGGAAGCTTTTTTCCTTTTTGTATTCGATTCTGATTGGAGGTTCAGTCACCATGCAGACTTATGAGTTATGACCCAGCAAGCATCATAACAGTGATCAGCTTTTTCCTTCCACTTTTCATTTCTGTTACAGCAATGGCTATGACATTTTCATGTTGCTGTTGCTGCTTTGTTCCTTTGGGCTCCATGGATACATATATACATTCAGACCGGCCATGAAATATCTGGTTTCCATTATTATTATTTTTTTTTCTTTTTAAAAAATAAAATTGGAAAAAAAAAAAACCGTGGACGGCAGGATTCGAACCTGCGCGAGCAGAGCCCACATGATTTCTAGTCATGCCCGATAACCACTCCGGCACGTCCACTTTGATGTTCTAGGACCTCGTTCAAAATCTATTTTACCTATAATATCAAGAGCTCATTCTGATTTCTCCTTAAAAAGTCTTTGACCTTTTCTCTTTTTTTTTTCCCTACGCTTTGGCTATTTTACAATGCTTTTTTAAAATCAACTGACATCAACTTAAAAGCCGCTTGCCATATTATCGGCTTCGACCACTACCAACCACGCTGAATCGGGTGACGAAATGCAAATGATAATATTTATATTTTATTTAAATTTGGTATTATATAATTAATAATATTTAAGATATTATTTATTACTTTTTATATAAATAAAGTATTTTAAAATTTATTTAAAATATGTATAATGTTTATATATGAAAAATGAGACAAAAATTAAAATGAAACTTCTATTTATATAAAATATATACTTTAATTAAGAAGAATATATAATTTTTGTTAATATCTTAATAATCACACGATTAAAGACACCCAGAGAGCTGCTCCCCTCAGAATTCCCCCTTCCCATATCTCAATTCATTGAACAATAATAGATCTAATCTTTTTAAATTTATGTTTTTAACCCTATAAACTTTCTAATACTAGGTTGAAAAACTATCAGTTTCAACAAAAACTATCAAAACTGAATTTTACTCTTTTTAACTTGAAAACAAAACAAAAATAGAGGGAGGAAACCTGACCACCACCGGTCCGATCTGCCGGGTTTGACGGCTTGTAAGTTCTGCTTAAACGTGAAGACTTTTCGCTTTTGATGCGTGAATTGGATCGGTTTTGGCTTTGATCGACGGTCCGACCGACCGGGCCGATCCGATTTTTAAACCATTGGTATTTTGAACATTGATCCAAATAAGAGGCATGGCGTGATTAAGTTAAGAATAAGATCATCATAATTAAGGTACAAAATTTCTGACAAAATTCAATATTTTAGTGGCATTATTATTATTATTTTATAAATTTTAAATCAAGCTTATCTTGGAGTACCCCACATAATGAATAGATGTTTAAAATTAAACATAAATCCATAATGAGCTTTTACCTTAACTTGTTTAATATATGTATATACTTTATATATGAAAAGTAAATAACTTCAAATATCAATATCTTTCGTAAGATGATTAATAGAGGTAATTTTCTTTAGCCTCCTTATAGACATGATGACACTAATATACTAGATAAAAAGGACAACGGTCTAAATATTAAGTGGATTGATGAACCTGAATAGAAAAAGACATAAGATCCTCTTATTATAAAGGGTCGTTAACTTTGTTGAGTTCCTTGACTACACCTCTCTAATGATTGATGTTAGAGCAAGAATGACATGTCAGGTGAATGAATTGACCAAGATGATATATTTTTGGAGGTGAGCTGAAGGCTAATATATATGAGTCTGAATAGACTTGGCATCTAATACAGATGAAACTATTGTTTCTTCAGTTCCTGTTTGCTATATTGTGATAAACTAATTGAGAGAGACAATGTCAACTCTCTTCTTGTCAAGATTCAAGAAGCTGCGAACTAGAGTTAACCTATATATGTTGAGTAACACTCAACAGGTTTCAAGAAAGTCCAGTGTTAATGAGAATCTTCTTCACAAACGTTACATATAACGTTGAGCTAACTGAAGCTTTCATATAGATAATGTATATTAATTCAAGAACATAAATATAAAATGATTTTATAAATATATATTAAGAGTTTTTTAAACGTGGTTTGAGTCAATCACATCTATCTACAAATGAGATAAAATCATATTGAATACAAAAATATTACAAAACATAGAACAACATACCATCAATTCCCGAAACATCTAATTTTTCCTCACTTATTGTATTCATACTATAAATCTAAAATTCCTTAACTCTATTCGGTTTTCCTTTTTTTCCTCATACATCTCTACTCTGAGCATGATTTACTTCGCCTTTATAAGTTTCCTTCCTTCTCATGACTAAAAATATATGAAGTGATATTGAAATAACTCACTACAAAAATTCACGGTTCTTGTAAAATTAAAGCCAGTTAAGTGCATTTGGTAATTTAAGCGACGGAATATCGATGGAACAAAGCATGTGTTTGCTGCATTTTGCTCATAATTTACCGTGATCATAAAAAATTGCAGAGCTGAAAGTATTCAGTAGGTAATTTCGGCTATGTGAGGCGTAGACTTTAGGTGGAATTTACCGTGAGGAATACCTACGGAAGGTACCGACGGAGTACGTAGGTGATTTCTCGTTAATATGTAGACATGTTTTTTGGATACCAATTCAAGCGAATATACCTATGAAAAATTAAGCGGAAGTGTTACGTAGGTAATTTATTTGTATAAGAGCAAACTTTTTAGTACCATTTCTTAGGCAGAATACCCTACAAAAATTCTTGAAACAAAGTATTCGTAGTAAATATATTATTTATATATTATTAAAATTAATAATATATATATATACATATATATATATATATATATATATATATATATATATATATATATATATATATATATATATTATATGCAAATAAATTAAAAAATCATATAATATTTATCTTTGATACTTTTTTTGAAATATTTATCTTTAATACTTGATATTATTAAATATAAATTAAAGTATAATAATATTTAAATTTTACAAAATGAAATAATTTTAATGTTTTAAACTAATATATCCAAAGAATTAAAAATTAATTATTTTATTCTAACTAATATATATATATATATATATATATATATATATATAACATATTTCTGCTATATCTCTCTATCTGCATTATATATATATATATATATATATATATAATATTTTCAATTTATCTAACATTGAATGTTTATTTGCTAGTACAGTCCTCCCATGTTTTCAGAGGTTCAAAGCCCTTTGAATCTGATTTTCTTGATTTTGGTACACTAATAGCAATCCCATCGGTTTGCTAAAAAAACCAGGGTCTTTATAAACAACATCCACACATATATGAATTACATAAATTATGATCAATGAGGCCTCAACTCAAAATAATAGGGACTTTGAGTATTTAAGGCTTGAGCTTGTATAAGCGTAGGGGTGATTGGGCTGATTTAGTAACCCGAGAAGTCTTTGGGTGAGAGGTTGATGGTTCAACCGCGGTTTAGGCGGTTTGATTGATTACAGTGTCAGGTAATAGTTCTGGGGAGGAACAGGATCGGAAAGTTCACCGGTCGACGGTTCGACCGGAAAATACCTTCAAAGTATATTTGTAACAAATTACCGATGGAATGCCTATAAAAGTGGTTGCCAATTACCGACGGATTACCTACAAACTTACCAACAAAATACGACGGACTTCATTAGGTAAATTCTGCAAAACTGAATTACACAAAATTTTGTTGGTATTTCGTCCCCCATTTTGTAGATTTCCTAAACTTTACACTGCCACTTTTCACAATTCTGAAGCCAGATTTCCGTAGAATGTTTACTAGTTGATTTTCATTAGATAATTTATTTACCTATGCCACGCTAACCTACAAATATAATTATCGGTATTCGTAGGTAAATTAAATGACGGAATTTTTTATAATACATATGAGTACCAGAGATGCAGAGTGTATCAGTTTGTTTGTAGTGTTTTCTTGTGCACACTAAGAAGTCTTTTCTCATTTCACGAGGAGATATTTTCATATTTTATAAAAAAGTCTAATAATACAATAATATATCAACTATTAAATATTCTATACAAAGAAATTCACTAACGACAAATTTGAGACAAACTCTAACATCTCCCCCATTCTCCAAGAGAAAAATACTCCCAGACTTCTTCTTCTTTATTATTATTCTTTTTTAATTTTAAATCTTGCAGATGACATGTTAATTAAGCATGGGTTTAGAAATCTTCCGGAACAGATATCATCCGTGATGAAATAGGGGCTGAAGAATAGCATTTTCCTACGGGGCGTGTCTATTTACAGAGGCAGTAGGGAGCAACTATGGATTAAGGAATCACAGTGATGTAGCTCGGTTACGAAGAATAATAAAAGTAAAAAGAAAGCGAATAAAATAAACGGAATGAAATTCTCAAGTTTTCAATATTAATCAAGTTTGCCAAAAACAATAAAATAAGGTGCTATTTATAAGCACAAACAAAAATCCTAATGGATAATCCCAAAAATCATAATGGATAAATCCAAAAATTCTAATAGATAAATCCAAAAATTACTAATAGATAAATCCAAAAATACTATCGGATACAAATCCAAAAATAAAATTTAAATAATTAATTTAATAATGACAATTCATCATTGGACTTGGGCTTATATCTCGTTTAGGCCCTCTGGACCTACTCCATACCCCATCATTCCCTCAGGGTTGAAAGAACTTCGACTCGAAGAGTGAAAGGAAGGTAGCAATCCAACAACGAAGAATCAAATGGCAGAGAACCACCAATCTTCACTTAATATCAAAGTAAAAAAAGTCGAATGTTGGGTTGGAAAGCGTCTGCGACCAGCGAGAAGCGAAGCAGGAAACCCACCATCTCTAGAAGTCACGAACTCATCATCGAGGATAGTATCAACGTCTCCTTAGAAAATTATGAAGGCATAGTGGGTTGCACCTTTGCTAAGCTTCACTGCTGCGGACACTAGAAGACAAGTAGAAGGCTCGAAAGTCGCCAGGTAACAAGTCCTCTTTACATTGAAAGCGGGCTAATATTCCATGTCATTAGGCAAATCAGAAGATATGCATTAAGATCCCATTTCTGAATGATACAGAATAAGGGCCCGTGGCTCTTACATGAGGTGCTTTTTTGACGTTTTTGGAGTGCGGAGACGAATCACGAACCATAACATAGTCACCCGACATTAAATTCTTTGAGATCTCGAATTTTTATCAGAAGCCGGGTTTATACTCCTCATTACTTGAAGAATTTTTCACCTAATCTCGGCATGTAGTGTGGATGTGTTTTGCGGATTTTAACGAGGTTCGGATACATGTGAGGTGGTAAGAAAGAGCAGAGATCAATAGGTGTGCGGGGTGAGTAGCCACTAACAATTTGAAAGGACTTTTGCAGTTGAGCGGTTAACAGGGTGTTATAAGCAAACTCGAGTTGTTGACAAAAATTAAATCTCAAACACCTTCATTTTATCCCACGACCAAACACACAAGCATATTACACACAGACTACGATTAGCTGTGATCTCCCGGTTGCGTCGGTCCCCAGGAGAAGCGAGAGAAGAATTTGGGGAAGTAAGTAAACAATTTCAAAGGTTTCAAAATAGCTAACAAATTTCCACATCCCTATACTCGGACACAATGGTGGAAGGCAAACCGTACAGTTTTTAACAATTTCTCTAAAAAATAATTTGGCAACTTATGTGAAGCATCATTGGTTTTGTTTTGCATGGTGGAAATATGTGCATCAATCTTAGAAAATACGTCAAACCAGCAATAAAATGAATCATGTTCTCTAAGCTAGTCACAAGCGATCAAAAACAAAGTCCATACTAACATCTTTCCAAAGGTTCATGAGGGACGGAGTAAAGGAGTATATAAGCCCCGATGTTTTGTTTCGCCCAGCCTTGCTTCTCGACATATTCGCATTATTGGCCCATCTTTAGCAACATCCAGCACCCCGAGAAGACGGTAGACCTATTTTCAACAAATACGATAGTTTTATCCCACTCCAGAAATGTCAGCTAAACACTTTGCACATTAATCTCCCAAATTAATAAATCCACCAAATGATGTCGAGATACGCCTGATTTAGTCACTTTAAACAAATACCCATTTTCAACAAGGAAGTCGAGGATACTCTTAACGGTTGCCATTACTAACCTCATTATAAATAATACCAAAGTCGGGACATGCGAATACTCATTTTTTCAATCTATCAAACCCGTGACATGAGCTCATACGATGAGAAGTGTAATAGTTAATCGGTAAGTGCATCGCGACTTTGTTTTCATTCACCCGGAAGCGATGATTAATCACAAAAGAATATTCATTCAAAAATTCAACCTACTTAGCATGTCGAGCATTCAATTTCTTTTGGTTTAAATATCTTAAAGCTTGATGGTGAGAAAACAACACAAATTCGGTCGATGAATAAAATCTTAATAGGACTTCTGCACTATAGCATAAAACTCTTTATCATATAGCAGAATATCGTCTTTTAGCATCATTGAGTTTTTCACTAAAGAAAGCTGGGGTGACCTTCTTGACTCGAAGACACCACAATACTACACTTGATGCATCACAGGCAACCTCAGCTTTAAGCAAATCAGGATATCTCAAAACTGGTGCCTCAGTCATTCTGACCTTGATTTCTTTAAATGCCTGGCTAGAAGCATTAGACCATTGAAACTCCTTATTCATTAAACATTCAGTGATAGGAGCCATAATAGCGCTAAATCCCCTTATAAATCTCCTATAAAAGAAGCTACAAACCATTGAAAACTACAGTCTGACAGATGATTGTGGTTAGGAGCTACTCCTAACAACTCCTAACCTTTTCGGGATCGGCTCGAAATGCCATGTTCGAGACCTGGCAAGAAGCTGAAAGCATGTGGTTGCATAAAAGAACACTTCTTAAGGGTTAACATAAAGCTTGGCCTCGCGAAGAGTGGAGTAAAACCCGTCTTAGGTGTGCTAAATGCTCTTCTTTGGATTGACTATAGATGATATGTCATCAAAGTAGACCACCGGATTTGCCAATGAGGAAATTTGTGGGACGTAGGTCACTAAACTCTCATGAAAGTACTAGGAACTGATGAGCAAACCAAAGGTTGTGACTAACCGCTCAAACAAGCCATCTTGTGTTTTTAATCACGAGTTTTCCACTCATCTCCTGATTAACAATTTGATGATAACCCTACGGAAATCCCCAAGCAGAGAACCAGCTAGAGACCAGCTAATGGTCCACAACTTTCATCCCACTCGAGAATGAGGATGGGAAGCCGATATTTGGCGTGATCTTATTGTGGCTGCTGTCCACACATTCTCCAGATCCATCTTTCTAGTGTCAACAAAGGCGCCTTTGTCTGGGGACTAAAGTATGCCTAACAAATCCTCTTTCCTAAAAGTTCTTCTACTTTTTATTCCCGAGAAGCTCATCTCTCTCTTTGGATTCATCTATAATGTGGAAGGTTAGGCGGGTTGCAGAAACTCGGAACTAAATCTATAGCATGTGGATGTCTCTTAAAGGTGGTAGTGATTCTTTAGGTAACTCGCCAGGCACCATATCAAGCAAATAAATACAACAAATTCTTCACTTCCAAGGAACATCGGCAATCGAAGAATCAGAGGAACTTATTTTGCCATAATGCTAGAACATACTGAGTCTCAAATCCCCTCTCTCTCAAAGCTGTTTACATTTAAAATATACGGAAATTGCTCCCAGGAGTTTAGAGATGTCCGTTTACCAATGCAAACTTCAGGCTTAACGAGGTCTGAAAATAATGTTCTTACCCTTGTACTTAAGGAATAAATATTATCTTTACCCAAAATTGGTAACATTAAGATCATAAAGCCAAAGAGGCGGCCTAAAAGAACATGGGCAACATCCGTGGGTAATTGCCTCACAATAGATTTCATCCTTAATCCCCCATTTGAACTAGAACTGAACACCTTTGAGTAATGACAAAGTATGAGATATGTTTCTGACTATACTAAATGGATTGGATATGAGTTCTCTCGAGTTTAACAATTTAACGACATCCTTAGGAAACCACATTCATTGGTTACCCCATCAATCACTAACTTACATTTTCTTATCTCCCTACGCCTTGGTATTATTAAGAAAAATGCTGTCATAGCTGATGATCATGTTTCACGATTGTGGATAGCACACATCGAACCACACCAACACACGCATCTTCATCACAATTTTCATGAGGACCATCTTCATCACGGAATAATCCCTAAAGGATCAATAATTTGGTCTTCTCGGTCTCCAAAATACTGTTCAACATCTAATGCTAATGCACGTTGAGACAACGAGGCAATATGACCCTTATGATGACACTTATGACCAGACAATCGTACTGAATTACTAGCCTTAGACTTCGATAAAGATATGGGAAGAGGATTCATGACTGACCTCTTGCCTGGGTTATTAGGCATAGTAATGCAGTTTGATGACTTGGTGTGGCCGACCTATGTGTGCAAAAGAGGAAGATCTGTTGAACTTCTCACTTAAGGCTTTTGGTATGCATCTCTAAGTGTGTGGGCATGCAGTCACAACCATTCGTTGAATGTTGAGCGGAGACCATTAACAAGCGAGTACGAACCCAACAAATTGGTCCTCGATGGAACTCACTACACCTAAGTCTAGCTTCCTCAAATTTAGAGGGCGAAAAGACTTGGAAAGGATGGTGGACTTGGTTTGTTGGGCATGGTGGAACTCATTGGCTGCCCATATGATGGAGGAATGTATACATCTTGCAACTTTGCTTTCATAACGACCCATTGGGTGATAGGTGGTTCCGCAGACGAGCATGTCTGCGCGACACGTGCGATTTCATGCGATCAAAGAATGTTCCTCAATAGCAACTAACGTCGGAGAAAATGTTAGGATCCATTCTACCATCAAATTCGGGGAGCACTAGTATGCTTTTTGTGATGTCCTTTGAGGTTTTCTAACATGTCTATCACGATCTTCTACCCCCGAACACCATGAACCCTAAAATTTGGTATCGAGGAAGCGCTTATCTTCTCGCTGGTTTAGTTTGGTAAGTTTGCATGGTGGTTGAACGTAAATCTGTGGGAAGTTGACATTAAGCGAGGTTGTCGATCTACCTAAGTTAAGCGGGGTCTCTGTTGGAAGTATAACCTTGTGAGGATTTAACACATTGAATGACTACCCAAGTTCATTTACTCAAATTGTCATACCAAACCATTTCTGAATTCCATCATATTGATGGCAGAGAACTAGAAGGACTTAAAACCCCGGTGTGTGGTGACGGCGTGTTTCCTAAGCGTTTCATCGACATGATCACCTATCTCATGTTTACCCAGGATGTTTAAAGCAAGTCCATTTTTTATTTATTGCGCTGAGTTTGTTGTTCGAGGGCAGATTGACGTTGAGTCAATTGACCACACATTGAATTTAAATTACCTACCGATGTAGTGACGGAATCAAATTGTGCGTTGTTGGCATCATGATGACGGGTAATACAAACTAGACTATCATTTAGATCTTGGATAAGGCTTGTAGTTTTAAGTCAAAATTATTAAGTCTCTCAATTGGATCATTTGGGTTGCGAGTGAAAGAAGATCTGGCAATATCACTTTTGGTAGGCGACATGCGAGATAGAATCTAAAATTCCACTGAGTAAAGAAATTTATAAACTATATGTTAATGCAACAAACACAAATCTAAAATAATGATGGGGCATGGAGTAGGCCCTTATAAGAGCCCTAAACGAGATAGAAGCCAGGGTAATGATGAGTTTTATTACTATTAATTATTTATTTAATTTTATTTTTGGATTTATCCGATAGTATTTTTGAATTTATCTATTAGTAATTTTTGGATTTATCAATTAGGATTTTTGGATTTATCCATTATAATTTTTGGGATTATCCATTAAGATTTTTGTTTGTGTTTATAAATAGCACCTTATGTTATTATTTTTGTCTCTGTAAGGGAAGGTGAACATGTGAAGTCCTAGGTGTGGCAATTAGCAAGAAGAAGTCTGAGGTGTATGTTTAGTCTCTCAGGATTTTTATTATTGAGGGTGAAAATCAATAATAAAGAGAAGTTTATGGGGTAAGAAAGTGCAAGATCTGTGTTGAAAATTTGCACTTTTTCTCTCTAGTTTTAGGCTTTTGAGAATTAGTTTAAGAGCAAAGAATCGATTGTGATTTAGAAAGAAATAAAACAAAAATTTAGGAAATAAACATAAATAACTTGATCTCGGATCAAAGTTAGGCTACGATAAGCGATGGCTAGAGGCTACAGAAAGAGAATAATAAAACTAAAAAGAAGCGAATAAAATAAGCGAATGAAATTCTCAAGTTTTTCAATATTAATTAGATGCAGTAAAAGCAATAACATAAGGTGCTATTTATAAGCCTGAGCAAAAATCTAATGGATAATCCCAAAAATCATAATATATAAATCCAAAAATTCTAATAGATAAATCTAAAGTACTATAGATAAATCGAAAATCTGATCGGATAAATCCAAAATAAAATAAAATAAAAAAATTAATGGTAATAAAATTCATCATTGGACTTGAGGCTTACTATCTCGTTTAGGCACATGTAAGGGCACATTCATGCCCCGTCCTGGCATCGAAGCGCAAAGAAAGGGGAAGCTTGTGAAGGCGTGTTAGGCCACCATTGTGTTGTAGTGAACTTCATCGTCTCAGCTTTATCCCTACCGGATCAAAATTCGCTGACACTTTTTGCGAACGCCATTCTTTTAATATATTAATTCTCTCAAACGAATTGAGGATTTGGGTCGTTGCAGATTGGTTATTTGATGGGTTACATAGGACCATAAACTTAATTAGATTTGCTTATTTGAAGGTGGGATAAGAGCAAGTTGTTTTTCCTCTATAGTTTTCTGGGTTTGTGATTTCTGGTATATTTTCTTTTACGGCTTTGTGGTTACTTCATTTTAACTTGAGTTTGTGTTCGGCAATCACAACTTTGGGTTTGTGATTTCTAGTATATTTTCTTTACAACTTTGTGATTTCTTTTCTGACTTTATCGATGGGTGTTGTAAGCACAATCTACAATTTAAGTGCTTGTTGTAATTGAATTCAACCGTGATTCTGCTTCATTTTTGATTTGGAGCTTTTTGACGATGGGTGTTGCCCTTTAATCTACATTTAAGTTCTTCTTTGTAATTGAATTCAACTTTGTGATTTACGCGGTTTTGAGAACTTCTTGATGGGTGTTGCCTTAATCTCTGTGACCCAAGTGTTTGTTGCAATTGGTTCATGACATATATTTTTGTAGTGTGAGGTCCGGCCCAGGCTTCACTTGGCGGCCAGCTGTTGCTTTTCTGTAAGCCACATTAGGGCTACGTATAAAAAAAAAAACGAGGCGACGGTAGGGATTTTGGGACCTTGACCCGAGTTTTTGGAGCAGAAAATAGGGCTTGTGTTTGCGTTTTTAGGCGAAGGAAGCCGCGTCTGATGTGTTTTTCGGCTAGAAGCAGTTTTTCAGCGGTGAGGCGGCCCGGATTTGTCGATGTGAAAAAGAATTTTGAGGACCAGTTTTGGTGAGATCTTAAGTCAATCGTCTTGATTTGAGGCTAGATTGCCTATTAATTTTATTACTATATTTAGATGATTTCATTGTTTTTGGGATCTTGAAGTGCATCTTGATTATTATTTGAAAGGCTGAGTGTTAAACCTAGTTTAGAATTAGGTTTTGTGCCTAAATTATTATAGTGGATATTTGGGTGGACTCAGACAAAGGTCCGGTGGTTTTCCTCTTCTCACTTTACAGGAGGTTTTCCACGTTAAAAAACGCTCTCTGTTTTGTGATTATCTCCTTAACTAAGTATTCTTCTTGGCTGCATTTTGTGGCTCTGCAGGTTAAATCAACAAGGAAAATATTCGGTCTTGTGTTTATTTCCCCCAACAAGAGTGGTATGTCGGAGCACAGTTCCTGTTAATGCGGGAGCTGTGGTTGGTGTTGGTTTAGATGGAGGAGTCTTGGGTAGCTCATGAAGTTAGACTAAACCTGCGTCTAATTATTCTATCACAGGAAGCCAAGAATGGAAGATATTCTTTGTTACGAAAGAGTTTATATGCGCCTATTGATGGGGATAAAAGTAAACCCAAAGATATCGGAAGCGAATGGAAGATCATGCATAGAAAAGCAGTGGCTCTGTCAGACGATTACGGCGGGCAGTGTGTTTTCGTCACGTGTCACGGGGAGGCGATGCTCTTGCGGGCTGGAAAAATTAGAATCCGTATGCGAGCGAAGAGACTACTTACGAGAATAAAGCCACGCGATTAGAAGGCTGTAGTAAATGCGAAGTATAAAAATGGGCAGGTAGTAAGCGAGCACACCGAGTGACTTTCAGGGTTGGTGAACCCGGTTAAGATGCTATGAAGATGAGGGTGAGGCGTGGTTGCAAGCATTGTTACTTTTGAGTTCTTTTCCAGATAGTTGGGATACTCTAGTTATCTCACTTAGTAACTCAGCTCCTAGCAATTTAACCATGGATATGGTAAAAGACAGTTTGTTTAATGAAGAAGCAGGAAGGAACAGGAATATCTTAAAGGCAAGAGGCTCTTGTCACGAAACGGGGAAAGAGGTAAAAATAGAGAAACCCAGGAAGGGTGTGAGTAAATCCGGCGGGTCGCAATCCGAGGAGGAAAGTCTAACAGTAGAAGAAAGAAAGTGTTATCATTGGCCAAAGGTAGGAAGGACATTGAAAGAATTATGCTTGAAGCGAAACAAGAAGGGCAAAATCGGAGGAAAGATGAAAAATAAAAATACTCTGGTACGCTATCGCGAAGATGTGGCCGAGTTCTATTTTAGATAGAAAAAATGTTTGCCTATTCTGATTAATGAGGTTGAGTGGATTATTGATACGGCGACCTCTTATCATGTTCTCCCCAATAAGGAGTTCTTCACATCGTCTGAGACCGGGAGACTTTGTCTTCCAATGAGAGGTGATAATGCAGGCCTCCCAGGTGTGGAGTGTGGTGATGCTCTGAGACGGACGTTGGTTGTTCATTGACTCGAGAGATGTACGGCATGTTCATTTCGTAATCTTATTTACGGAGGTGCCTTGGATCGGGAAGGATATGTGAATTAACCCATTAACGATGATGGAAGCTGCAAAGGTTAACTGTAGGCGCTAAACGAGTTAGAAAGCTGAGGGCGGGTTGAAATATGTGGGATGAATTAGATAGCCCCGAAGATGGTTCCTCCCAAATTTATGGCACAAAGATTGGGTCACATGAGTGAAGGTTACATATACTAGCCAAAAAGGCTCATTTCCTTTTACTAAAGGTAACGGTCTTAACCCTTGTGATTGTGTTTGTTGGAAACATCATAGATTACCTTTTTCTAAATCTTCAAAAAGAAAATCTATATTTTGGAAGTGGTTTATTCGATGTTTGTGGTCCCTTACAGGTGGAGTCCTTGGGTGGGAAATAGATATTTTGTCACATTCATTGTTAGCATGAAGTAAAGGATTAATGGGTTTATCTGATGAGGCAAAGATCGAAGATGTCAGTTTTCGAAATTTCATGCCTTAGTTGAAAGAGATGGGAAGTTTTAGAGATGTCTTACGTCTTGACAATGGAGGTGAGTATACATCAAAGGAGTTTAAAACTACTCGATTACATGGTATTAGACATGAGAAAACCGGTTCTGGTACTCCACCAGCCTGATAAATTGTTGGAAGTGAACGCACTATTGTTGAGAAAGATTAGGATGCATCTTGAAATGGCAAAGCTACCCCGAAGTGTTTTTGGGGTGAAGCTATTAAATCTTGCTTGTTACTTGATAAATAGGTCTCCCTCGAGTTCCTTTGGGTTTGACATTAGAAGGTATGGACGGGAAAAGATGTTGTTACAATCATCTTAAGGTTTTTGGGTGCAAGGCTTTTTGTATCTGTCACGGCTTGAGTCAGAGAACGTGTGTGAGCACGTGTATCGCTGTTTTGGTTATGGAAATAGTTTGGAAATGCAATTATAGGATCAAGTAAAAATTACTAATCAATCTTTTATTACTTTGCCCACCTTTGCTACACCTTGCACTTTGCCTTGCTGCAAAATCTCCTCTTGGGAAAGATCTGGACTAATAGCTAAGGTATAGAAGAAATTTAAAAAGGTTAAAGTATCGATGATGGTGCTATTGATCCTCTGATTATTTATATTCCTTTCAGGAAAAAGTACTATAGATGGGACGAGAGATGACGTGATGAAGCGACGGTGGTTGATGATGGGATGCCGAGAGAGCGATAAAGGTGTTGGCCGGGGGAGAAGCGACCTCCTCGACAAGTAATTTAAAGAACCTCAATTAGGAATCTAATAGGGAGAATTAGTGCTCATGTGTATCCTTCTTAGTATGTGTTGATTCTTTGGGCAGTGAGGGGCTGGAAGAGATTTCTAGAGTCTGGGACTCATACGAGGATAAGGTAATTTGGATGAAGGTATACGAGGAAGAAATGCATTCTTTGTTAAGAATGACCGGAGTTATGAGTTAGTGGACTTCAAAGGCGAAAGGCATTAAAGACAATTAGATTGCCAAGTTGAAGAGAAAGATAGTGATGGAAAGTTCTTCTTTGAAGTGATAAAGCTCGTTTGGTAGTAAAGTTTTGGGCGAGAAAAAGTGTGCTTTGATGAGATATTCTCTCCAGTTTGTGAAAACAGGCGCTTCTCGAGTTGTTTTGAGTTTATTGCTAGTTTAGACCTCGAGCTTGAGCAGTTAGATGTGAAAGGCTTGCTTTCTTCATGTGGTACGATAGAAGAAATTTACATGTACAACTTTGAGGGGTTTGAAGTAAAAGGTAAGGAACACATGTGTTTGCAAATTAAAGAAGGTCTTTGTAAATTTGAAGCAAGCGCCCGAGGCGTTAGTCTGAAAGTTTGATTCTTTTATGGTGAGCCACAGTATAAGAAGAGACGGAATCTGGAATCATTGTGTTTTATTTGAGTTTCTGGATGGTAACTTCATTATTCTTTACTTTATGTTGATGATATGTTAATAGCGAGAATGATTCAGTGATTGGCAAGTTGAAGAGGTTATTCCCGAGTCCTTTGACATGCAGAAGGACAGACTTACCATAAAATGTTGGGTAATAAGATACTTTCGAGATAGAAAGGCAAAGAAGTTTGTGGACATCACGGGGAAAGTATGTTGAACGTGTGCTTGAAAGGTTGATATGAAGATCTTGAAAGTGGGTTGGCACCTCTGGCGTCGCCAAGCAGCGAGAAGCTTATGCCTACCTCTGACGGATAGAAAAGGAAAAAGATGGCCTCTATTACTCTCGTGATGGGGAGTCTTATGTGTGTATGGTTTTATACAAGGCACGATGACTGCACATCTTTGTTAGTACGGTGAGTGGATTACCTCCGTCAGGGAAGGCATTGGGAGAGCGGTAAATGGATCTTCAAATATTTGAGGTACTTCAAAATTGTGTTTGAGTTTTGGGGTTCGAAGCCCGGTGTTAGAAGGTTTCTGAGGATGTTGATATAGCGAGGTGACCTTGATGGTAGAAAGAGAGTCGAAATACGGGTTTCGCATTCATTTTCTTTGGGGGTATTGTTTCATGTGATCTAAATTCTGAAGTGTCATCGCACAATACCTCACGAGGCCCGAAACATATACGCGGCAGCGTGGAAAATGACAAAGAGATATTATGGATAGAGATTTCTCGAAAATTTGGGTTTGATGCAAGATGAGTATGTTGTGTTTGTAGATGAGTAGGAGTGCTATGGACTTGAGCAAGAATGCGCCGTACCATTCGGTACAAAGCGCATTGATGTGAGATATCATTGGTTACGAGATGTCATTGGAAAGAGGCTTATGAAGCTTAAAAGCTTAAGAAGATTCCACCGCAGTTTTAATCCCTCGATATGATGACAAAAGTTGTTACAGGAGAAAATTTTGACTTTGTCTTGGGTCATTAGGCATGGACTCTAACTGAGGATATTAGAGTGTAATCTCCCTTATGTTGGGATTTTGGAGGGGAGATTGTAGTGTGGAGTCGGCCAGGCTACTTGGCGGCCCATTTTATTTCTCTTAAACGCCCATTAGGGCTACAAATGTTATAAAAAAAAAAAAAAACACGAGGAAGCGTGCCGTGAGATTTTGGGGCGGCAGCAGTTTTTAGAGCGAAAATAGGGCTTGGCTGGTGTAGGTTTTCCTCGGCTGGAGAGGAGCGGAGTACGGTGTGTTTCGGCTGGCGGGTTTTGACGAGTGGGGCGGGCGAGATTTGTCGGTCTTCGAAAAGGGAATTTTGAGAGACGGAGTTTTTCGGTGAGATCTTACGTCAATCTGTCTTGATTTGAGGCTAGATTGCCTATTAATTTTATTCACTATGTTTAGATGATTTCATTGTTTTTGGGATCTTGAAGTATCTTACGATTGTGTTGAAAGCTAGGTGTTAAACTGTTTAAATTAGGTTTTATATATAAATTATTATAGTGGATATTTGGGTGGACTGTGAAAGGTCCGTGGTTTCCTCTTCTCACTTTGAGAGGTTTTCCACGTTAAAAACTCACGTTTTGTGATTTATCTCCTTGGCATATTATTCTTCTTGGCTGCATTTTATTGACTCCTAACAGGTTAAATCAACAAGGGAAAATATTCAGTCTTGTGTTTATTTCCCAACAATATTTGTGTATATAAATCAAATGACAAAGTTTTTCCAAGAAAATTTTGTAATGGGGGAAGGTTAAATCGTTGAAATTGACATGTTTATCATATTTGCTGAAGCTATCTGATGAAGTGTAGATTTTGAAGCAAACACTCTCCTTACTTTCATCAAAATGTTTTTAACCTAATGATGTAGTGAATCATATGGTGAAAGGTATTTGATCCTTGGAAAATTTAGACACTACATAACAATATGTATCCACAACATTTTTCTTGTTTCTCTCAGATTATTGTTTGGAATCTTATTTAGCTTTTCGATTATGAAACTGGGATTTGATTTTGTGCTCTCATTTCTTCTGGAATGATCCCATGATTTGAGTTCTGCAGAGAATGGTGGATGCTGTTGTCACAGTAGCTTTGGATCGTTTACTGCAAATGCTTACAAGCCAAGGCCTTGAGTTCATCAGATTTGATAGGGACTTTAAGGAAGTGAGGACTGAGCTTCTGTATATCAAGAGCTTTCTCAAAGATGCTGAGAAGATCAAGCAGGTGAATCAGATGGAAATGCTGAGAATCATTATGCAAGAGTTGAGGGAGATGGTGTATGATGTAGAAGACATAATGGAAGACTTTGAGCTTCACCGCTTAAAAATCCATGGGAGATGTGCCTCTTTGTCCTCATTGAAGTTCTTTTGTGAAAAGAGAAAGAGATTGGGGATTGTAAGAGAAAGAATGACCAAAGCTAGAGAAAGAATAACCACATATTTGGGAACAGCTCTAGCCCTCCCAGGCCAAGGACCAGAATGGCGAAGGCAACAGTTAAAAAACCCGATACTAGTTGATGAAGCTGTAACAGTTGGGCTAGCAGAGGACCGACAGAAGATTGGAGAGTGTTTGCTGGAAGCAAGTGGCCATTTGACAGTGATTGGAATTGTTGGGATGGGTGGAATAGGGAAAACCACTCTTGCACAACAAATTTACAATGATAGTAGCTTGAGAGAGCAATATGGATATATAATCTTCCTTACTGTCTCCCGAAGTTTTGAACTAAAGGAGCTCATCAGGTCTATGCTGAGAAAATTGAATGAGAGTGAAGATTCCATGAGAGGAGATACTTGGGATCTGTTAAGGACACTGCATCACAAGCTGGACAAGAAATACTTGATTATATTGGATGATGTTTGGGGAGCCGATGAAGGGCTATGGTGGGAAAGCCTGAAATCAGGTCTTCCTCACAGAGCTGGTAGCTGTGTCATTGTTACAACAAGGGATGAGGAAGTAGCTAGATCAATGGGTGCCACCCATAGATGCATACATCATCTCAGACTCCTCTCAGAGGAGAATGGCTGGTCATTGTTCTCTAAAGTGGTCTTTGCAAGAGATTGAGGTCAATGCCCAAATAAGGATTTGGAGGTTATCGGAAAGGATATGGTTTCCCAATGCAGGGGTCTTCCCCTGGCAATTAAGATTGCTGGGGGAATGATGGCGGCCAAAGAAAAATGTGCTGACGAATGGAGTCAAATATCAAAGCATCTAAAACAAGAGCTGGCTACTCATAATAAAGATAAGGTTGTTTTCTCCACACTTGGTTTGAGCTATGAGGAGTTGCCTACACATTTGAAACCTTGCTTTCTGTCCTTAGCCATGTTTCAGGACACTGAAATTTTATTGCATAAAATGATACATTGGTGGATTGGTGAAGGCTTCATTAGGGAAAGGAATGGAAAGACAGCATATGAGGTTGGAGAAGAATGCATTAATGAACTGTTGGACAGATGTCTATTAATAGGCTCATCCAAAACTTTATTTCAAAATAAATTCTTTGCTGGTATATTGCATGATATGGTAAGAGACATGGTCATCAAAATTGCTAGAGAAGAAAACTTCATGTGCCTGGATGACAAGGGACGGCCTTCACTGTGTGTTCAATCACGTCGGGGTGGCATACTGAGGAGCATAAATTTGGAAGTTGGAGGCTCAGTTCTGATGCTGGGAAGCATTGAATGCAGATAGAGGACTCTGTCCTCAAAACTGTGTCAAAACATGTCCCAACTGAAGAGGTTGAGGGTTTTGGACCTTTCACTCTCAACAACATCTAATGCTGATCTTATTGATGAGAATAGTTTAAGCAAAATTGGGTTGCTGCAGCATCTCATTTGTCTCAAAATAGAAAATTGTAGACTGAAAAAGCTCCCAAATTCAATCACAAACCTTCGCAAGCTTCAAATTCTACGGCTGTACAATTGGCCTAATTTGAGAAGGCTCCCGCCGAGCATTACTACTTTGGAACAACTGAACATAATGCAGATATTTGGTTGTGATTCATTAGAGTGCATGCCAAAGGGGTTCAGTAACCTCCATAACCTTCAAACTCTGTGGGGATTTACACCTGGAAGTTGGAGACACAAAGGTGAATGTAGAGTTGCAGAGCTGAGGCATCTCAATCAACTCAAAATTCTTCTCATTGAAATAAAGTCAGAGGATCAAATTGTAGGAGAAGAGTTGAACATATTACCACAACTGCAAGACTTGAAGATTGAAGTCAGAAATGGAAGCAGTGAATTGGCTGGTAAGATTAATAATTGGTTTTCTTCCCTACAACAGCTGCAAAGATTGAGGCTTTATGGTTTTCAAGGAGTGACCACTCCAACATGGCTCAATCCAACTTCCCTTCCCAACTTGCGAAATCTTGCAATTGTTTTCTCAGAGAGACTTGTGAAGTTGAACCCCGTATTCTGGAACACCCAGAACGCGAAATGGAAAGTAGAGGTGCTTGTGCTTATGCATCTGGATGAACTGGACGAGGAATGGCATATGATAAAAGGGGCACTCCATGTCTGAAGCTGTTGAAGGTTGAAGTGTGTCCCAAGCTCAAGCTTTTCCCCTTTGATGTTACTAGCAAGGGTCAATGGAAAAAAGGATAAAGCTTAAAAGATCATCACAGTCAAGTCATTTATCTTGTAGAATTTTGTTTCTTTTCATCACATTTTTCAACTCATAAACATCAAGTTCTTTGATGCCCTTCATTGGATGAATTCATCCATTTCAAGAATTGTAGAAATCTCAAAAAAGTAAAGACGTTTGGCTTTTTTGAAGTTTGAGTTGGTTTTCCCCTTCTTGAAGTCTATATAAGGTGTCTTGGACTCTCTTGCAGCCTTGAAGTATGAAGTCTTGAAAGAAGATTACTAAGTTTGAGTTCTCCAAATCTTTTTCCTTCCTTCCATGATAGTGTCAACCACTATTCAGTTCATGGGAGTAGCTGCAAAGTGTTACTAATACCATTTGAAGACTACTTTTATTATAGGAGATGACGCATTGCAATTCTCAAAACTTCGATGAAGAAGGCAATATGTTTTAAAGAGATTATGATTTTACAAAATTTGGTATTTTTTCTTCCTTCTCTACTATTTTATTTTCTTTAGTTTACCTTTTATTTTCTTCAAGATTAATCATAGTATTGAATGACCAAGACAACAAAGGGGTGCCCCTCAAACCCTTAATCCTCTGCTGGAAGGCTTTTGGCGGACGACGAAGTTGGGGTGCTAGATATTACTCTTCGCGGGTTAAGGAATTCCTTAGACTTAAATGAATGTCGCCGTTGTATTTTTATGGGATTGTAGAGTCGAATCGAGCAGATAACCTTGGCAAGGATCAAAGCAGAGCTCATTTAGGGTTGAGATCGAACTTTGATCTGAATTTCTTGATGACGCGATCACATTAGTAGATATTCTTGGTTTTAGGCCCAAGGGCACTTACAGTTTAAAATATGTTTGCTAGATTGAGAGAAGTAAATGCTTTATATATTATGCTGTGACTTTCTTTGCATGTTCGATGAGAAGTAGCCAACCTCTACATCATTGGAATGGTAATACAAATAATGAGACTTAGGTAGATGAATTGGACTTCATACACAAACAATGAGACGTATCCGTTGAAAATGTATACAAAAAAATACCAATAAAGACCGTATAAATCATGGGTAGAAAAGAATACGATTAGCCAATTAGCTGAAGTAGTAAGATTAGAGTTGTAGAGAACAACGAGACAAATGCACTTGTGACTTTACGTAATTTGATTATACACAAACACAACAATCAGACCTGAATTCAGAGACTTGACAAACAAAACAACAATGAGATTGGCTTAAATAATGTCTTAAATGTACTTAAGACTTTACCTAATTGGTTGACAACGAGGAGACTAACATACATAAACACACACGTGGCTTCACCGCATTGGTTGTGCTTTTCATTGTCTACTACAAAATGCCTGCCTGCCTGCCTGCCCACCCACCCACACTAATATAAGGTGCCCAATAGAAGCAGTAGCTAATGATTTCAATTGGGTTTTTCTGGGTTCCCTTCGCTCTACACTGTTTCAGTTACTGTTTTTGGGTCCCTTCCAAGATTGAGCCGCCCATGTTCTAAATTCCGCCACTAGAATGGAAGGTTGTTCCGCCCATGTACTTCAATGTTCAATTCAAATTTGTACCATTTAGGTGCTGTTTGTTTACAATTTTTTAAAACTTTTTTCTATTAATTTCTAAAAGACAAGAAGGACATTGAAAACACATTTATTTCCATTCTTTTTGTTTTAAATAACACGAAAAATATAAAAAACATAAAATTTGAAGAACAAAAAAATATTTTAGAGAATATGAAGAACCAGTTTGGTTCTTGGTTTTGAGAATAATTATTACAAACAATTTTTGAAAATACAAAGTATGGGCTTATTTAGTTTTTGTTTTTTAAAACTGTTTAATATTTTCAAAACCAAGAAGAATAAAAAAAACATGAAGAATATGTTTGGTTCATAGTTTTTTTTTTTTTTTGAAAAATACAAAAAACACTTAATTAAGAGATAATTATAGTTTTAAGAAACGATAAAATATTATACGTGTTTTTAAAAAGCGTTAACATAGTGTTTTAAAAAATAAAAACTATACATGCTCACAGTATTTTGAGTGTTGCTCCCGAAAACTATTTGTTAGATAATCTGAATTTAATTTATTTTTTTTTAATGTTCTTTCATGTTTCAAAAAAAATTAAGAATCAAATATATCCTCTCAATTTTTGTTTTTTGCTCTTTTTATTTTGGGAATATAAAATAGTTTTGAAAAACTATAGCCAAACAAACTCAAAACTGACGTTCTTTGTCTTTAAAAAAAATTGTTCTCAAAAGGAATGAGACATGCTTTTATTTTCCAAAAACGTTTTCTTTTCAATTCTCTGAACGTGTGATACCCCAGTGATGAGATTTGAGATTTTCTTTTTTGTTTAGGTTTTTCCCCCATTTGATCCAAAACGTGTTCAGTTTTGAACCTAATGAGAAGCTTCCGAAGATTATATATATTTGAATGAAATGGGTCAGACTTTGTGTAGTTTTTTCCATAAATTTCAAATTGAATGGGTCGTCTGATTAAAGAGGGTGTGAAATGTGGAAACATTTCCCAAATGAATGAAAATCTACCATTTTCTTTTCTTATCTTAACGCTGTTCATGAAGCTTTTGGGCAAAGTTTGTTCCTCTCATGGACTTCTTGTCCACATATCCTTCCTTTTCTTATTCAAAATTCAAAAACTTATCCCATGAATTTTGAAAATGTGCATTCATAGTAAAGCTACTCGGACCCGTATTTTACTAAATATCATATGATATTAACAGAAACATTAAAAAAATGACCTAGGTTATAGAACACTCAGTCGTACAAGGAAGTTAGGAAGAGTGTGTTGAAAATTTATAATAAAACTACTAATTACTTATTGGTATTTGCATTAAGGCCTTAAGCTATTGGGATTAACTGATCGGTTCTGGACGGTGGGAAAAAAAAAGCGCATAGGAATATGGACCTTTGTTAATTCCACCTGATGTGATTGTTGGCCACACAACATAAACCATATTAATATATTATTGCAATTGCTACTACAATAAAAGTATAAAAAAAACTCATGGCCGAAAACAGCTAACTGTGGCTCAATCTTATCTAACCAACGTATTGGGATGGGATGGGACGGAGATGATCAACCCAATCCCAAGATATTTTACCCTCATTAAAAAAACTTAATAAAAAAATATCTTACTAAGACAAGTCAGGCACAGCCACAAGAAGAGCATAATCCAAGATTCATATTCCATGAGATCATTTGCAAATAAGTGGTTTCTGCTAATTGTTTTATTCATGTTGAGTTGTTAAACGCCTCAAATATGGAGTTTGGTGACCGAGATGGTTAAGTTAAGGCATAAAGCATTGCAGTGAATTTGGACACAATCAATAGTTGTTCAGATACTTTTCTAAGATCATTCATGGTTTATATGATCATTAATTTTAAAATTTTATGAGATTAATTGAGATACATATAAACTATTAAACTAAATTACATGATTATAAAAAAACAGAAAAGTATATATATATATATATATATATATATATATATATATATATATATATACTTATATATATATACTATATATATAATTAAATCATGATTTTATATAATTAATCATGATTTCAAAACTCTAGTCTCATTGTTTTTCAACTTTCTTTTATATCAACTCATTTTCTTAGACTGAAAAAAGATGGATTTTGATATTCTGTATATATAATATTCTAGCACATTTTTGCATTGCGGTGGTTGGATTAATCAATGGTTATTATTTCAAATCTTTCTAAAATCATTCATGGTTTATAGATATTAATTTGTGATTTTATGGATTAAATGAGATATTTATATCAGAGCTTTGTTCATATAAATGATTATAAAGAAAGAATATATATATATATAAAATTAATCATGATTTCAAAACTCTTAGTCTTATTGTTTTTCAACTTTCTCATATATCATCTCATTTTCCTTCAACAAAAAAGCTGATTTTTAATTATTCTCCATCTTAAATCATCATTCTATACCTTTTTTGTATCAATCTATTTCTTAATAAAATAATTGTTCCACATAAATATGAATCTTATTTTGTTTTTCATGATTTTATTATCTTATTATAACATTTAGTTTTGTGTAATCATCTTATTACAATGTTTTATTTTTAGACGTCTTATTACGACATTTTATTTATATGTAAGTGATTTAAATAGGTAAAACACATTTGATGAGACAAAATCAATAAATCCAACTATGATTATCTATATATTACAAAATTGAAATCATAGAAATTATACTTATTATAATACCATCAAATTTATAGACTTTGGATCAATTTATTATGAATTATCTTATATGGGGGTGGTTTTACCCCTTTTGGTAGACATCATGAAGCAACGGGGAAGCTTGGGTGCAATAATGTTGGGTGTTTAAAAATTCAAAACGACAATGTAATTTGCAGCTTGGGTTGTGGGATTGTGGGCCTCTCTTGCTGTGTGGGAGATTACTGATTAGAGAGAAATCCCGAGTTCCAGCCATTGTGTGACGTTTGGCACCCACACCACTCCTCACTCTCACCCCCATGTTTTTTTCTCCATAGACGGCCCAGGTTTTGCCACCTCGCTTTGTGGCCCTATCTCATTTTTCCTTTTTTGTTATCATGTTTCTCCGAAAATTTTCCTATTTTGCTATCAAGTTTCTCGGAATTACTCATCATAACCTCAAACTTCATCATAACCTCAAACTTAAATTAAGGGATCTAAGAAAGCAGAAATTTAGCATCATTATAATTAGACAATGTTGGAAACAAACCATTATAAACATCAAAGATTTGAGAAAAAAACAAATGATTTAGACAATGTTGGAGAGGTATATCACACTTTAATTAGGGACAAAAATCAACAGATTAATTAGCCTAAAAATTAAAAAAAATAAAAAAAGAAAAAAAAAAGCTACCTCAAACTGTACGGGTAGGGATTGTAGGGTTAGCAGTAGGACCAGGACCAAGATCAACGGCCCTGGGATCTTTGCTCAACTTGCAGACTCCGAGAATCATGGCCGACGCGTCGCCGCCGGAAATCATGCTCTTCTGGAACCTCTTGATCGAGCCTATGATCGCCGATGATGTAGACTCTGTTTCTGTTTCGCCTTGGTCTTCAAGCTTTAGCGATCGGTTCGGCTCCGTAGGTTGTCGTTCGTTCCATGGCCTCAGGGAGCTCAAAGAAGTATCTATTTCTTCGCATGATGTTCTCGTCGCTTTGCGGTTTTGTTGCCCGGAGCAGCAGCCATGGTCATCCTGAGTGAGTCAAAGAAAAAACTGACTCTTAGTTGTTGAAGTATACTCAGTTTGGTTCCCGAGAGAACTTGAGAAAAGAGAAGGAAAATTTCGTGTGGACTGGTCTCTATAAAATTAGACAAATAACTACCTCAGCCAACCCTAACACACTTTCCTTTCTCTAGTCATATTCCCAGAAGATGAAGTGTAGAAAATACAGAAATCCAGTTTGTTCCATTTGCCGGTATTTTCTCACACACCAAACAGAGTCCAACAAAAGGGACTAATTGTAGGGGTGACAGGAGAAAGGTCTTCAACACCACAAATGCATTTTCGAATCGCAAAATTAAAACAGATCTCTAAAGTATTAAAGTTGGAAGGAGGATGAAAACAAGAAACATACTTCGGAATCAAGATCAAGATCTGCATTGTGACGCGTTCTCTTCAGCGCCGAAACACCTCCGGAACCTCTGGCAATGAACCTGCTCGAGGCTTCCCCATCTTCGCTGCTCGAAGAACTGGCAACGGGAGGGGGAGGCAGAGACGCCGCAGATGACCAAGGAACCACTTGATTCTCTCCATCCTCCTCTTCCGCTTCCTCAACGTCATCATCTTCATCGCTTTCATCGCCTCCATCCTCATCATCAACATCATCATCATCATCATCATCATCATCATCATCACCATCCTCATCATCGGTATTTCCTCCTTTACTCTCTCGTTCTTCACCGGAGATCCGATATTGTTCTCGTTCTTCACCGGAGATCCGATGTTGTTCTTTGTCACACCGAAGAACGCAGGCTTGGCAGACAGAAACGGTGTGAGCGAGGCGGGAGCCGGAGGCTTTCCAGGGAGTGGGAGATTGACAAGCGTGGCAAAGGAGGCTCCTGGAGTGCCTCGCCACTAGAAAGTTAGCACCATGAACCTTCTCATCGCAGTCCCAGCACAGCCGCGCCTGGTCCGACTCGCAGAACATCCTCGCCGGAAAGCTACACAGCTCGCACTCCTTCATCTCTCTCAATCCGCTTCCCTCTCAAAACACCAACACCAACACCAACAGGAACCAAACTAAAATGGCAAAATCGAATCAAACAAGAACCCTCCCTCAATTCACACAAAAATATCCAAGATTCTCTTTCCGAATTTCACATGGGTTAGTTAAATTGCAGATTGTTTGTGGAGGTGATTAAAAGGGGAAGAGGGAATAAAAATCTCAGCGCGTCACTAGCTTGTTCAAAGCAACTTGGGGGAAACAGGGGAATCAAGCAATGGGGCTTAATAGGTTGATATTGGGCACGCCATGTGCCAGTCACATGACCATTTTCCCACAAGGCATAAACGAACCTTCACCCCTCATTCTCACCCCAAACACAGCCTTAATAATATCACAACTCCAATCTCTCCACTCCACATCGTAAGATATATATATTTATATCAAATTCCCGTGTTTTTACTTTTTTACATACTCAATATAATATATTTTATCATATGATGACTAATTAAACGGTCCACGTGAAACCCACCTGAGCCTTCCACTCAGCATCCGACGTGTAACCGTGGCCCCCACCCACATTTCCTCACCTCCTCTTTCGGCCGTCCATAATTCCTTTCCGAATTTTAATTTAAAACTTAAAACTTAAAACTCTCTCTATCCTCCGTTTCCTTAGAAAATAAAAAAACTCCCCAAAAGGCATGGGGCTACAGTCGTGGCAGCACCACCGCCACGTTCAGGGCATCTTCGAGGATTTAGCCACGTGAAGGAGTCCTACGTGGCAGAATCTGATTGATGAAGTGCGTAGGTGAGGGTTGAAGAGAAAGGTTTGGTGAGAGTTGAGAGCCATGTTGTCAATTGTCATGCATGTGTGGTGTGGGGGGGGATAGAGACTAGAGACTATAGAGGCAGAAGGGATAGAAGGATTTTCTTTTTTGTGTGGATGGGGAGAAAGAGATTGAAATAAGGTTCCATGCATCCAGTCAGTACAAAAATGGGACTATAACGGTGTGCTGCCTGCTGCCTGCCCCACACCTATTCTCCACATTCTTATTTCTTCTTCTTATTTTTTATAGATACTTATCTCCTTATGTATTTATTTTATGTTGAACAATAATCAAAGTTCGTTGATACATCGGTATCTAATTTCTTTCTTTCTTTCTTTCTTTCCTTTTCATGAAATTTTCTATTGTATGGTATCTTGTCATATGATTATATTACATTTTAAATGTTATCTAATATCTACCACCAAAAATATAGTTGGAACTTGAAATGTTTTATGTCTCAAAGTAATTTCAAAATGATTTTGATATATAAGTTGCAGATATTTTTCTCCAAAGATTATAAATTTAAAGATGTAGAAAGTTTCATCGATTGACATTTGATAAGCAATATATTTGAAAGAAACTTTTTACGGGATATATAACTGAAAATATTATTATAAAAAAATTTTGGATGGAAATTTCATCAATAAAAATGATAGAAATTAAAATGTTAAATTTTTTTTATCAAATTCATCTTTAAATCTATTATCCTATATAATATATATATATAAATATATATATATATATATATATATATAGCTTTTAAATTGTATTGATTAATTAATCCAACCTCTTTCATTATTTATTGGTGATCATTCTAGTTCGATTGTTCTTTTGTTGAATTGGCTGATTTTCAAGAAATCAAACAGTTCGAACAATTTCTTTGAATGATGTATCGCCATATAACTTTTGTCTTTGCTGTGCTGTTGCTGTTATCGAAAATTGTTACTATTGTTAGTTGGATTATTCTGATTCCGAAAACATTGATTTTAAACCAATCAAATCTAATTATACTATCAATATGTTTTTTTTATTAAAATATCAATTTATATTTATATATTTCATCTTGAAAATCTATTATATTTAATATTTAATATTTATCCAATGGCTTTTTGTTATCTCGAAATTTTAGTCTATCAAATTTTTATGTTTGTTTATGAATTTAAATTATACCACTTGAACTTGATCAATCCAAACTTAATCTAACTAGTTCAAACTCAACATGAACTTAAAAAAAGAGGGTCAATTAGGTCGGGATTGAGTACAAATTTCTTAATTTGAATTTCACAAAGATCTATAATCAACAAGTATCGACTTAACCAAGTTGAATTATGAAGAATCATGATAGTTTTCCATCCTCATTTTCATGACAAATAAATTTTAACCTTCAAATATCATATATTTAAAAATAAAGTCATCAACAATATATAAATATATACATATTTATTTGTTTATGTTAAATAGTAATCAAAGTTAGTTGGTGCATTTCATCTAATTTCTTCTTTCTTTTTTTTTCTTTGTTTTTTCTATTATATGATATCTTCTAATATAATTATATTACATTTTAAGTGTTATCTACCGCCAAAAATAAAGGTGGTAATCGAAATGTTTTATGTGTAAAAATAATTTCAAAGGATATCTAAATATGATTTTAATAAGGTTGGAAACATTTTTTTCCATAGATTAGAAATTTAAAAATATAGGGTTTAGTCGATTAACATTTGATAAATAATGCCTTTGACAACAACTTTTATGGGATAAATTTCCAAATATATTTCCAATTGAAAATGATTATAAAAAAGTTTTGGATAGAAGTTTCATAAAAAAAAAATGTTAGAAATTTTATTTTATTTTTATCAATTTTATTTTTAAATCTATTATCCTATATGATAATACTTTTTTTCCTTTTTAAATTGAACTGGATGAGTTGATCCAATGGATCTAGTTATTTTGCGGTTAAATTGACAAACTTTCAACGAATCAAACGGTTCAAGCTATTTCTTGAATGATGTGCCACACAATTTTTGTCATTGTTTTGCTGTGGTTGCATGTTGTTACTATTATCGAAACCGTTGTCATATTGTGGTTAGATTATTTCGATTTTGAAAATGTATTTTTTTTTTAACCGAAATCACTCTTAAAAATAAAATAATTATACTATTGCAGTTTCTTTTTTTAATTTATTTATTAAAAATATAAATTTGTATTTAAGTTTTTTATCTTGAAATTTTATTATATTTAATATTTAGTATCTATCCTATGGCTTTTTGTTATCTAGAAATTTTAGCCTATCGAATATTATCATATTTAATATTTTTATGTTTTATGTTTTTCATATAAATTTGAATTATAGAACTCGACATATTTGAACTCAAACTCGAGTACTCGACCAATCCAAACTTAATCTAACTACTTAAAGGCAGGGTTGGGTTCAACCTTAAGTTGATTATTTCTTAATTTGGATTTCACATGAATCAAACACCAAGTTGAACTATAAAGAATCAAGATGGTTTTTCATCCTCATTTTATACAGAAAACAATTTTAGCGCCTTCATATATAATATTATCATATATTTAAAAAATTTATAGCGATAACATTCATATAGCCGCGAAATTTGAATGATGATAAAAAAGATATGATGAATTTACGAAAGATCTTAGGTTTAAATCTAAGAACATAGTATTATAGCTATGTAATACAAAATGAATATACAAAAATAATAATAATAACATTCATATAAAAAGTTACCTTATGTAATTAAAACAATATTACTTTTAAAATTTGCGATAATGATTTTTCAAAACAACTTTCCAAGCTGTGTCATGCTTTTTCTGTTTTTCAAAGTCAAAAAATTAAAAATCAAATGATAGCAGATATATTAAAAATTATATCAAGTGGGTGATTAGTTAACCACTAATTTCCTTTTTGGGGCCTAGGGAGAAAGAGTTTGAAGAGAAAAAATAGGAAGAATTTACAATAATAGGATAGGTCCCTTAAGAAGGTGCAGTGGGTCAAAGAGGAAGTGCATGGAGTCTTCTGCCTTTGATTTGTGTGCTTGCATTTATATTTGGATAGACAAGTTTTGGCATTTTTCCCTTCACATGTTTGACAAAAAATGGTCAAAATTTTGAACCCCCCCCAAAAAAAAAAAAAGAAAAAGAAAATTATAAATCAAATTTGGATAAGACCATAGCAACTAACTCTGTGAAGATGGGCTTGGAACAATGCAAGTAGCCCAGCCCAGTCCAGTCCCTAGACAATGGGCCCATAGCCTTTCTAAAATTCCTCAATATGGGCTCTGTGTTACCATTACAAAAAATCTCACATAAGTAGAAGGGTTGTGGATTTTGTACACCGAACTCTTGTCCTTCTGAATTGCAACACTTAAAACTCACAGCTTTTTAACTGCTTAGAACTTTCCAATTCTTATAGACTATTTGAGTATTTTGCTTTACCATGAACTGCTTTCATAAAACAACTTTTTGGAAGTACTTTTCAGTCTCCAGACTAGAAGATTCTTCTGTCAAAAGAATCTTCATTGTTGAAGTTACAAGAACCCTAACTGTATCAACCAGTAGATGAAGTTGAAGAATGAATACAAAGGGGTTGCTTTTTCCTCAGCTTTAAATGAAAATTGGTGTCAGCTTTACACCCATATCCCAATTAACAACTATTAAAAATTATGATCCATTACTCATTATTATTAGAGTCTGTTCTCTTTTTCTGTTGCACGTTCTTCTTTCCTTTTTGGACCACAAAAGCATTCCATGGCTTGTCATTTCAAATGATTAGTTTAGAATTAAAGTTTGAGCCATGTGTGAGATAACATTATTCATAATTTAATATTGAGAAATCTCATCTGTATCTCTTCATAAAAACTAAAAAGACCTTATACTTTTCACTTTTATACCAGTCTCTTGCATCATGTTATAATATTGGTGGAAGCTTTAGAAAAACCTATTGGATGATTGAGTTGGTTGATGGAGTTCATTCAGTAAATATATATCCATGAATGGATTCTTTCATGTGGGAATGGTTTAATTGCTTCCATGATACTTTTCTACCATTTTCTAGCTGCCCAATCATTCCAAAATGAATATCAAAATGGGGAATTCTTGTTTCCCCAATTCTAGACAACCAAAAACAATTCAGAAGGGAAAATTCATGCACCACCATTGAAATGCAATGTAATTATGACTGAATCAACACAATATGCATCAAATTTGATTTCATTTGCATTCATGAACAGATATGTTTGATATCAGATAATAGTTTTCCAATCCAACTGAAAATAAATAATTGCTAGGAAGAAAAGGAAAGAAAAAGAAAAGAAAAGAAAAGAAAAGAAAGGAAAGGGAAAAGCCAAGGAATTCTAATAAGATTATTCTGTTATCCAGTAACAGCACAATACCAATCGACTCACATTTATTCTCCCAGCATCTTGAAGAGGATGAAATTGTAACCATATATTGAAAGAAGCCATGAGAGCACCACAGTCAGCTGAAACCCTAGAGCTTGCTTCCATCTCTTTTTTGTTTTCTTTCTGCTTCATATTCATATATACATCTCCTCCACCCACTGTTTGGGGCCATCCATCAAACCAGGACTCATTCTGAACATGAGAATACAAAGAAACTCAACCAATTTGAGCTCCATCTCCATCAGATCTTCATTCAGCTCAACATGCAATCAAAGCTCAAATCAAATATGTAATCATATGACCTCAACAGGTGTGTTCTCTCAGAAGCTCTCAAATGGTATGACACTTTCTCACGTCCATCTTGGTGGAGACATTGCAGAGCTCCACGATGAACCCCTCAGCCCCGAGCCGTTCGATCATGGACGGGAAGTAGTCCTCGAACTGCACTCCGCCTTCGACTTCCATTTCTGCTGCAACAGTTTGAGCTGGAGTACCAATTTGATGGATTGGGATTGCTTGGTTGAGATCGAGATGCTGAAAAGTGAGGAAGGTGGGATATAGGGGAAAGAGGGGAAAGGAGGGGCAGCATTAAGGTACAGGTTGTGAACATAAACAAGATTATTTATGATGGGTGTGAGCTTCTTGCACCTTTCATTGTGAGCTTCCTTCTAGGAAGCTGCATGGAATCTATGGGATCTGTTCGGGAGATGATGATGGTATGTGGAAAAATGAACTTGGGGTAAGAAATAATTGCAGAAATGCCATACATGATGGATGTCAGTGTCGATTTTTTTTCCTTTTTAAAAAAAAAAAAAAAACAACTACTAGCAACCAAAAGAATAGAAAAAGAAAGAAAATGCTAGTGCCCACAAAAATGAAAATGAGAGTCTTTGTAAAAATAGTAAAATACTCATCTACAAATGATACTATTGGAAAGGTTAGTGTGAATTTAATCAACTTTTTTATGGGAAATTTCAAAGGGGCAATGATAATGCCTCACCATAAAAAGATATGGGTAAATATCAAATGGGGTTCTTCAAAATTAAAAAAAAGGGAAAAGAAGGCCAAATATACAAAAGACAAAAGAGGCTTGTTTGGTTCAATTATTATTATTTTTTTTTCTTTTAGGAAAGTAGGAAATTCTCTTGGATTTCAAAAACATGGCTTTTTGTTAATCAATCCAAAATATGCAGCCAAAGCACATCTTGTAAAAGCTGAGAACTTGATTTCCTTTTCTTTAATGATGCATTAGTAACATGCTCCACACATATATTATGGAAACAGTCAAGGGGATTAGTTATTGTCATAGACTTTGTTTGGTTGGGGGAATTCACTTTCCTGGCAGTTTTCTTTATGTGAAAACATGTGGGCATGCATGCATGGCCAAACAAACCCCACTCTAGATTTCCAGAGAGCCAAACAACTTTTTAGTACTAAGCTCCAAATCCAACCCCCTAATGGGGTTAACTAATCCAACCCACAATTAGATTTTCCCAACTGGAAAATCTCCATTTTTTCCCTGGAAAAATTATGGGTAGGTGTAAGATTCCAAGGACCCATATGCGGATATCAGATAATACAAGCATGACTTGGTGATATGTGCAGTATTGGCTTATCAAAAAGCAACCCAACCCCGCCAATCTTTGAAATAATAAATCGAGAGACGACAAAAAAAATGACTCAAATATTGACAAAAGAAATGCATTAAAAATTCGAGATTGGAAGGTTCTTGGATCTTCATGCTGAGTGGATGTAAGGGTGACAGAGATATGAACATTTACATGGTCTTTGTCTCATCTCTCGCTGTCAAAAGGAAATTTCAACGCAATTTCCTTCCCCCATAAAAAGTACATCATCCTGGCCTTTTATGATACCCCATCTCCATTAATCCTTCTAGGACAATTTTTTACGGAGAAAAATATATATCATGCTATCATTTAAAAATAAAGGTAAAATAATAGAAAAAAATAGAAAATACATAGTTTAAAACATATTAAGAAAAAATAATTGATTTTTAAATAAAAATATTATGTTTTAATTAATTGTAAGTAATATCTTAATCAATTATTTAAGATAATACATATTATTGTTTAAGGTAATACCTTAAGTGACTAAGATAATGTTTTTACCTGGAAGGTAATTATTTTTTTCCTGACATATTTCATATATTTTTTATTTTTCATATTTTCTTTGTCTTTTTAAATCGATAGTACTTTGCATACTTTTCCATTTTTTACCCTTTGCTTTCCCATTTCCCGTGCTCCAACAAAACACCATCATTCCCTTAATTTCAAAAATTAAATTTCTCTGAAATTTTCACAGTTTTTTTCCATCTTCGGTTAATTTTTCATCTTTCTTTGGTGAGACCCACCATGCTTGTGCTTGATGTAACGTGGAGTTCTTCAAAAAATCTTGAAATTGAAACTTTGAATTATGGAGTGAAGACAGAAGTTGTTTATGGTCATGCATGGCTGGTGTAACTATTGATATTATTTTTCTTCTTTTAAATTTTTATTTAGGGTTACAATTATTTTATTTTTCTTGGCTTCTACGATAAATATAAAAATGTAATGGATTAGTACATTTAAGAAGATGATTATGATAGATTTGATAATTGATGAATATTATGATTGATGGATAGTATGATCGATCGTCATTATTATGGACAATGAAAGCAAAAAAATTAATACGTGGTCATTAATGAATATATTTATTATTTCCAAACAAAAATAATGATAAATATGATTTTTAGCATTTCTAGATTAGATTAAAATTTATTTTTTCAAAGATAACGCGGGATTTACGTAGAGAATCTTTGTCAAATATTATTAAAAGTGGCATTTGATTTTGAATTTCTGTATGAAAATTCAAAAATTGGGGGGAGTTCATTCATGCAACTTGATGGATAAAGTCTCATCAACCTTCTTGTCTTGGAAACAAGAGGTTGAAATTACGGGTCCTTACAAATGGAACTTTAGTGTTTTTCCACGTGGCATTCTTTTTCTCTTTTTTTAGAAAAATTAATTTCAAAATTCAAAGATCTTTAGTCTTAGCTAATATGATCCCTCCTGTCAAAACCTTTTCGCCATGCAACCTAAGAAAAATCAGTGCTGAGTGAATAAGGACTTAATACACGAGATTCACATTGTTTACAACTTTCAAACAGAGTAAAAACGGGTTCAAACTCTTTTTTAATTACTTTTATTTCATTTTATTTTTTTGTTTTTGTTATTGGCTTTACCAACTTGCATGATTTTTGTTTAATGTGTGACTGTTTGTTATAAATAGAGATTCTTTGTGAGTTTTGATCACATAGCCACATAGGATGACAATTTTGATACAAGAGGATAACATAAATGAAGAAAGATACGATTTTTTAATTAGTTTAAGTTTGGCTCCATTTAATAATGTTGGAGTAAGTTAGTAAATAAACCTATTTATTTAACTGTATGATCAAGCTTGTATATATATTTTATTTAAAAATATAAAAAATATATTTTAATTTTAAATATTATATAGTTTTTCTTAATACATTTTTAGTTTTAAGTCAGTAAATTATATTCACTATGACATAAACCTGGAATCCCTCTTTATATTTTATGTTTATTTGAAACGATTTATCATTTGAACTAAATATGATAAGATAAATATTATATAGTTAAATCTCCATCATTCTATATTTGATGCGATCTAATTATTCCTAAAAAACTTCCCACTTGTGGTTAGTCTTTTCATATAAAATACGATAGGGTATAAACCTTACTGTTCTTTTTGGGAGGTTTAGAACATTTTAAACATTTTTGGAGAAAAAAATAAGAACTATTTTAAAAGACTGTTTCCCATATTTTATAAAAATTTAAAAACAGTTTTGAACTTATTTTAATAGTTTGGAATACAATTTACAATTCTTATATCCAATAATTTATTTATTTATTTTTTATATTTATTCACTTTGCATATTATTTTATAATATTAAGATTTTTATAAAGATTTGAGCATGTGATCTCTCATGAATCCCTTCCTACCCATTTATCACTTTATACCGACCTCAAAGACATCTAATAGTTTATTTTTAATCATTAAGTTTTTATGATTATTTTCTTAAAACAATCTTAAGAAATTAAAAATAATAAAAAGCAATTTAAAAATATTTTTTAGAACATACAAAGTTTCTTAAAAATTTAAAATAGAAAATAATTTTTAGTAATGAAATGTATTTTCCTAATTTTGTAATTTTAAGCCAACGACTTGTAGCTCAGTTGGTTTAGAGCAATTTTAAATGATATAAAAAAAGAGAAACACGGTAACTCCCTTCAAACTATACTTTCAACCAATAAATTATATGTTTGAAAAAAATTTGATGATTAGAAAAATAATAAAAAAAAATGGAAAATTAAAAGTAATTATTACAATAAAGGTGTGCCTTTTCATAAAAAAATAATATCATTTTTGACATTTTGTGATCAACCTCGTCCTTCCCAAGGCATCAATGGAGAAGAATATCAATTTTGCCGGTACTTTTACCTTACAAAACAAACTTTATTTCTCTTTCACGCGACATTTTTTTTCTTTTCTATTTTTTTTTTCAAAATATTTGTGAGTGCGATTTGGGAAAACGACTTCATCTTTTGAAAAAAGTTATGGTGATGATTAATCCACTCGTCAAAACATGAAAACAAATTAACCTACTTTTTGGCCATGCAAAGAGGAAAATGTAAAATTGCTGAATATATTCTATTAAGTCTAATTCACATTAAAACCGATAATAACATTTTAGGAAAAATAAAGTTCATTTGCTGTGGATTTTGGAATATAGGAAGTAGTCGAATATTTTCAAACTATTTTTCAAAAAGTCATTATATTAAAAATAATTCTTTACGAAAAAATTGGATTTGGAATAAAACTCATTTCTAGAAAAGACAAGTTTAATGGAAAAGTGAATTTATTTTTTGAACAAACAAGATGAACTTACGAAGGAGTGATTCAAAGTCTTCAAAAAATGAGTTTGGGTATGACCTGAATTTACAGGAAAAATACTTTTTAAGTTTGATATTTTATGTTCAAGTGAGTTTGTAACTTATCCCCAACCCTATTTAATTCAGTGTGTGAACTTAAGATTTTATGATCAAACTTTAAAAGTAATTATTCAATACTCTTGGAATTACCGAGTCTTCGGATCGTCGGGGTATTTGCATTAGAAAGGACACATAAAACAAACTACAAATGCAGATGGTGGTGTCTGACCGCCTCTTCGATCTTAAAATGGGGCAGAGAAATAGGGAGTAAATCAAATTTGTTTTAGTAACGTGTCGCTCTTTTTTTCTACCTATTATTTGTGAAGGGGTGTTCTTCATTTCGGATAGTCAAGTTATTTTGAATCTTAGCCTCAGAATGGTTTGATCATTAGGGCGGTTATATGCGTGTTCAGTGAATGATGTGTTTTCGGAACACGAGGATCAACGAAATTATTGGGCGACCATCTTGCCGGCGTTAATTTGGAAGGATGTGTCAGAAACAAATAAATCTCATGGGGGCCTTCTTGTGATGGATGTCACGGCGGTCGGATCACGTGTTCGTGTGAGGACATCTTGGGTGGCGCCATGGCGAAAGATATTTGGGCTGAAGCACCAGAGCGGCACAATGAGCTTGATCTGTCTGGGCCTTTTGAATAAGGGTGATGGGCCAAAAGATCATGTAATTTTACATTCAATTACTTTTCAAAATTTTTTTATTAAGTATAACATTAATAAAAAAATAAACTGTTAGATTGTTTTAAATGTTAAATATTAAAATTTTAGTCTTATCTAATGTCGTTTAACTTCAATCTTTTTCTATTATTTTACTGTTAGAATGATATATTTAGATATAGAAAATTATGGGTAAGGGTGGGAAAAAAATCAAAGAAACCTAACCGTTCAAAACTCAAGCGAAAAATAGGTTAATCAAACCAATTGATCTGTCTTTGGTTTTTGTTTTATACAAATCTTGATTTTGGTTTACAAAATACAAAAACAATGGTTTGAGTTAATAGACTAAAAAATAAAAAATACTAATATTTATTCGTATATTATTTGTAGATGTGTTATAGTCATAGATGAATCAAGTTTCATGTGATTGCAAATAAATATATTACAATTTTTTTATTTTTTTATTGTATTTACAATAGTTATTGTACTTTGAAATTTAATATATAATTATGGAATTGTAAATTCATTTTTTATTTTCTTAACGACAGTTACTTGAAGTTGGTCGATAGTTTAATAACTAACTTTCTTCTAAGTAATAGTTGTCTCATTTCTCTCTTTCACATCTTCCATCATTTCTCTTGATCATGATCAAGTTTTTTTTAATAAAATGGACTGTTGCATCAATATGAGTTTGCCTTTGTTTCATTTTATTTTTTTTTTAAGTTTTTGTGATCGACACATTTGTGGTGTGTATTATTTGTAGACTTGTTCGCGTCGTGTTTTTAAGCTGGAAGCTTATTTAGTAGTGAATGGATTGTGGCATCATTGTGATTAAATGCTGGCTGGGTTTTTCGTATTAACGGTTCGATGAAAAAAGAAGTTTGATCGCGTGAGTCATCGATAAATCTTGTTTATCAATATCTTTGCGAGATCACAGAGCATGTGTATTATAGATATTTTTGATTATCAAAATGTGTAAGTCTTGGCCAGATATTTTTGATATTAACCATATCTTCTGTCATCGCAAAGTTTTTAACATTTTTGATTATGTATTTCTATTGTTTGTATTACTAACCTAAATTACTCTTTAAAAAAACATGGATAATAGAAAATTTGGTTAAGGATATGGATGGCTATGTTTTTATATAAAATGCTTAGGCCCCGTTTAGTTCACGAAATTTTTTAACTCTATCCAAAATTGAGTGAAAATTTTGATATATTAATATTTGAGTTTTTCATTTTTCAGAAAATCGTTTCGTGCTTGAATTTGGTTGAAGTATAAAGAATAAGAAAATGTGTTTTGTAAAACCATTTTTGAAAATAGGATTAGCAAAAACAATGAGAAAATGTGTTTAAAATGCAGGTTACTATTGCACGATCCAGTGTTTTTCGTGGCGCGATGAGAAGAAAATCCAGAAGTGGAAAGGCACAGAAAGGGGAAGAAAAGAAGAAAATAGCGAATCCGTGTTTGTTTATCCCGATGACGGAATCACTTGTGTTTTAAATTTGGTCGAAAGCAGCGGCATAATAGTTTTCGGTTAAGCCATATAAAATGTTGAAAATAGTAAATTCATTTTTTCTTTGTTTTCAAAATTTGTTTGTGCGATTCTGTAACTAGTACGTGTTTTCCTTGTTTCGAAAAGTTTATTTAGATGTTTGAAATTACCCACGCACTCTTTAATCGGACCTTTAGGTTTTTCATTTATCTCAAATAACAAACAGCGTGTCTTGTCGGAGTTTTGGCATACAGAACCCCTAATTACGGATCAATGGAATTGCGGTTCTTTGTCCTTACAAAAATAACTTTTCTCACACGCATGCTTTGATTTGTGAAAACTAATTGATGTTTTTTGAAAACGTTTTGCTCTTAATTAACCCTCCGGTGAAAACTTGTTACCAAATTAACCTACATTTTTGCCATATGCAACGAGGGAAAGTATAAAATTGCTGAATGTGACTGATGCTCCATGAAAATAATTTACATGTCCTTTTCGTTAATAATCTTTGCGTGATATAAAAGTTGGGGATAAGGAAAATAAATGTCCTTAATGTTTGGCCATATATCTAATTAGATTTTTAAATTTTTTGGATCCAATGCTACTCATAACATTTGTTCCGTAGTTTAAATATGTTTTTATCCTTAACGAAATGAACATGTGGGAAAACGAGTGTTTAATGCCATTGACGTTAACACATTATGCCTTGTGTGGGTGACACGTCAGCGGCTTAAATGTCAATTGGTTCATCTATTCACTCAGTTGACGGTAAACACATATTTAAGTTACAGAACAAACGTTAGAACATTATTGGACCTAAAAAAAGTTTAAGGGCTAAGTTCATATGGTCAAACATCACGAAAATTTGTCTATCTTATCCCCAAAAGTTGGTGACAACCAATATTTTATTTACATTTATTTTCTTCATTTTTTCAAAAATAAAGAAAATGAAAACGCTTGAAAATTATACTTGGATTTGAGGTTTTCTTACTAAATTATTTCGTATTGTATGTGAAAAAAAATCCTTTATTGCAACTTTTTTTAGGGCTTGATCTTTACTCCATGTCATATTTGATAATTTTTTGAAAGAAAGGGATGGGTACTAATATTATAGAAAGTAATAGGTGTGCTAATGGGTACCATTTCATAATGGTTTTAAGAAGTGTTTTTTGGTTTTAAAAGTGTTTTTTTAAATATTAGTGTTCAATAAAATCTAAGTAATTTTTTTTTAATATACTTTAGTTTCAAGGTAATAAACTATTAATATTGAGACTTTCCCTTACTTTGCAAAACTTTGTGGTTTTTCTTGAGAAATAATAAATTCTGAGCAGGAGTTGAAAGAACATATTCTAGGAAAAAAATAATAAATAGGGTTACAATTCAATATGATAATGGAAAATCATTTCTTTGTGAAGATTTGGACATTTATTCGACGAATTTTAGTTCATTCAAACATAATATATCATGATGACTTTGAGGACATTTGGGGACTGGACATCTAGATGGACTCATACCTAACAGAACGAAAAATTATATTGTGTGGTTGGGAGAGGCTTAGATCAAGGGAGCCCCGTAATTAAGAAGGCATGACGAGATAAGGCCATGTTTTGTTTTATGATTCATTTAACCTCAGACAGACAGCTGGAATGACTCTAGTTGGATCTTTGAGATGGGACTGGAATTGGCTCTGTAAGTGAGTCATGTGTATGGTGGAAATAGATAACACTGCAGTGTGCCTCTGAATCTGTAGAATCTGATCTCTTATCAAATAGGAAGGAGAAAAAATAATAAAAGATGTCTTGTGATTGGACTAGCCACGATAAGGAAGGAAGATTATCCCAAATAAAGCTGTTCTTTCCCAAATACATTACCAAATAGATATGGGTAATAAGAAAATCCCAATAATGGGAAGCGAGTCTAATCATGATCAGCTGGTGAGCATCTATTATAAATACATGACCACCATCGGTGAAGAGTGTTGCCTCTTCAGACGAAAATGCAGGCTAACCAATCTAAGTAGTCTCTCTTCAGAAAGAAATTGACTTGGCATTGGGCGTGTGAGCATTAGCCTGTGACCCCTTTCTTCCTTGTTTTTGCGGAGGAGTGCTACGACCAAGGTTATGATTAGTATTCGGCAGTCATATCGACCATAAACAATCGGGTCCATCCAACGACTCACAGCTGGCCAGGTTAGGTTGAAAAAAGCATCATCATATATAATTTTAAAATGGAAAAAGATGGGTTTTCTTTTTTAATTTATTAACTTTTAATTTTTATACTTTATCAAAAATTTTAAAAGTGTTATTAGAGTTTGTTGGGTAATGCTTCTTAAAAGTATTTCTAATCTTAGAAACACAAAAAAGTATTTCTATGATAGAAAAAAAAAAGAAAGATGTTTGGCAATATTTTAGAAAATACTTTAAAGTGATAATTTGGAAAGGACTTAGGTGGTATTTTTTTTTACAAAAACTACATATATTTTTTTAAATACTCTTATAATGCCTCAAGTGTTTTCAAAATGGAGGCTTTCTAATTCCAAGGCTCTATCGTCATAATTCAACATCATTAAACTTTACTCCAATTTGCTCCTTTTTAAAAAAAAAGAAAAAAAAAAAGAAGATAATTTTATAGATTCAAACTAACAATACATTGAATATAACATATGAAATCAAATTTGTCAAAAACTTTAAGGATAACATAGCATCAGGTTAATAACATAATGAACCGGCTTAAAACCTATATATTTAATAATCATATAATTACTAGAATACATTTGATTCCAATTATGTAGCATATTGACAATCATGATTTGATTTATTGTTTATGTTTGATCGAATATGTCACTCACACACTAATAAATGTTGTAACAAAAAGACGAAAAATCAATCGTTGTACCAAGACTATACAACTACATGTTGTAGTAAATTGACAACTAAATCATAAAAAAAAATAAAAACTCATATATGTGTTGAAAAACCATTTTATTAAGAAAGAAAAATAATAGAAAAAGATGTAAATGAGTGATTTTAGGTAAAAAAAAATGATCAAAAAATTATTCCTTCTTAATAACGAAAAAGGGACTAGAAAAGTGAATGAAAAATGAGTGATTTTGTAGAATGAATTGTTTGAAGGAAAAAAAAGTAAATGTTTTAAGGTATGTTGTATTTGATGAAGATACATTTCCCTTTATACCCACTCAATTGTCACAAAATTATCAAAAATTGAGTTTATCTAAATTAGAGGTCTCCAAACGGGCGGGGCGGGTAGAGTGACGATCAAGATTAGGCCGCGACCGGTCGAGAGGCGGAACTATCAGGCATTGGCCGTCAATGGTCGGGCAGCCAGAGAAATTTAATTTTTTTAAGAGCCAGCGACCGGCCAGGGCTTTATCTTCGGATGGGTCGAGACCGGGCGGAGTGGCGGCGAAAGGGCCCCGAGAGATGGCAGGCGGGACATGCCCAAATGGCGGAGCTGACGGGCCCAGTGGCGAGGCTTTCAGAACACTCTTTGCCCCTGCCGGGCCCCCCTTTCCTTCCCGCACACGGTCACATGACCGTTCTACGCCTATTTTTTTTAAAGCCCATTTTTATACATAAATACACCATATATTCTCTTAATTTTTCATCGACTATTTCTTAATTTTCATACTCTCTCAAAATTCACTTCATTTCACAATTTCTTTCTCATATTCTTTAATCTTCATTTCTTAAAATTGTTCTTCATATTACATGATATTATTAGTGGTGCGAATAAAGCGTTGGTGACTCAATAGTTCGGATTTTAAAGGAATTTCGACCCCGATCTTCCCGATTAGGTAATATTTACTCGTACTCTACTTTTCTTATTTGTTTCATTTATTTTGATTCATTGTTTTATTTTTAGTATAATATTTTGTTAATAATATGGATAGTGCATGTGCATCTTCTTCTAGTCCATGTACATCATTAAGCAAAAACTTGGATTCGAATATATGGAATTTTTTGATAGAATAGAAATAATTTTTAGAAAAAATAAAAAAAAATAAAAGCAAAATGTAAAATTTATAAAAAAACTTCTTAGTGGTGGATCGAGTCGGGCCTGGAAGTCATTTTAAAAAAGACACAATGGACAATGTAAAATTAAGAATAATGTAGATATTAGAAATTATATGCAATTAGGTAAAGATGAATGTGGAAATTTAAAGCGCGTTTCTTATGATGAGTGCAACACATCGTAAAATGGTTGATTTTCATAATAGAACAGGCAAATGGCACAATATGATGGAAGCGTGATTATTCGAAGCAGTTAACTGTTGGTCAATCCTCGATTCAAGGTTGGTCGGAAATGCATTAAAGAGATATTATGAAAAATTTCAAACGAGCGAGAAAATTTAAAACAATATTTGCAAATTTTGAAGGAAAAAATTTGTTTAACATATGATATTTGGACATCTTTAATGCATAGATGCTTTTATGTATTCTTGCTCATTATATAGATAGTGAATGAATGTTAAATAAAGAATAATTTCATTTTAGTAATAAATACTCCACATAATGGAGTACAAATATACTCCAGGCTTTAATAAATGATGAGAAATTAGATTTAGGTATTCATGATAAAATATTTAATAACATTAGATAATGCTTCAAATAATAATGTAGCATACAAAGATTAAAAGATTTTGTATATAAGATGATCAAATGCAAGAATTATTTTAGTACGTTGTTGTGCACATATTTTAAATTTGATTGTAAAAGATGGATTAAAACAAGTTGATAACACATTAGAAAAAATTAGAGACATTGCATATAATATTAATTGTTCCCAAGTAAAACATGAATTATTTTTTGATTGTTGCAAAATTGCAAATATGAAAAGAAAAAATATAAGTTTAGACATACCAACTAGATGGAATTCTCTTATAAGCTTTACAAAATATTACAAAATATAAAAAAGTAGTACATTATCACGAAATGCAATTATCTAAGAATAATAATAATAGCGTAGATGTTGATGTATTAAATGATTATGATTAGCGCATTCACGGACCTTCTACGAGATCTTTGAAATTTTGATACTTCAACAAATATTTTTTTGTAGTGTGTATTATCCCGACTTCACATCGGGTCATTATCAAATAACTAGTATTTATAGTACTTCAAAATTATTTAAGTTATGAAATTTTTAATGATACAATTTTTGCAATGAATAGAAAAATTAAAAAATGTTGGGAGAAATACCTTTAATTTATTATATTGGTTTAATTGTGGACCCTAGATTAAAATTTGATGCTTTAGATGAATGATTGCAGTTATTTACAATGAATTAAATAAAAATTGAAGAAATTAAAAATGAAATAAATTCGTTTATTATATATTTTATATAATAATATTTATAAAGAAAAATATGGTAATGATATTAGTTTGATAAATCATCGTGCGACCAGCTCCTCGTCTTTTATAAAAGCCGGCTTTAGAAATGTTGAAGTAGAAAAAACGACAATTAGTTTTTAAATAATACAACGGATATATATAGATATGCCGGTGTGAAAGCAATTCCGTTTGAAGATAATGAAAATTTTGATATTTAGAATGGTGGAAAAACAACAAAATTAAATATCAGGTGTTATACATTATTGCACGTGATGTATTAATCGTGCCTATGAAGTACGATCGCGTCGGAAGGCTGTAACTTAGGTGCAGTGGAAGAGTAAGTTGTAAGAGATGTAATTTGTCGCGCCGAGCCAATCGAAGCGATGGTATGTTTAAAAGGTGGAGTTTAGCGAACAAGAGATTGCATGATCATGTTCGAAGAGTGAACTAGTGGCGTCTGAGAGAACTTAAAAATATCAAGACATGAATGGATCAAAGATAGTTCGAGTCACGAGGAAAATAATGATTAAAATATTTTATTGGAAATGTATATTGTATTTTATTTTCTTATGGTTGAAAAGTCTGAATGATTAATGAATAAGTAGGTCTTAGAGCGCAGTTGGGATGTACTTATTTTGTAGTGATGTAAACTTTCATACATTTCTAAATGTGATTATATTTGATTAATAAAATTTTAAATGATGTATTTTTTATTTTGAATTGTTTTTTAAGCTTACTTTTTATTTAACTTTTGAATACAATTTAAATAAAAAACCTATAATGGAGGTTGGGCTTTTAGGCGGGCTTTTAAGTGGGCTTTTAGACGGGCCTCGGCGGGCTATAAACGAGAACTTAGGCGGGGGGAACTACAGCGGGATTTTAGGCGGGCTTCTTGGGATACGGGTGGGCCTGCGGGCGGGCCTGCAGGTGGGCCTCTAGGCGGGCCTCTGGGCGGGCTTTTGGGCTGGCCTAAAAGCCCGCGGTCGAGACCCGATCCACCGGGCCGGGCCCAGACCCGGTGAAATAGGCCGCGGCCGGCCGCCCGCGAGGCCCAGGCGGGAACTAGGCTCGGAGCTTGGGCTTCTTGGGGCCCGGCCCAGGGCCTAAAGCCCGCTCCCGGGTGACGGGGGGCTCGCGGGCCTCGGGCCCCGGGCCTTTTGGAGATCACTAATCTAAATTCCCACGTTTGAATGCCACGTTTGGATGAATGGTTTATCTAAATTCCCACATTTGGATGAATGGATTGTCTAAATTGATAACTCAATAAAATATTTTCAAACGAGAAGACACTTGGAAAGGAAAAATCAACAACCTTACCTATTTTTGATTTTACAAATTGTTGTGACTCTAATAAGACAAGTGCTTCATAACCAAAGAAAATTAGTCTAAGCAAATTAGCTTGCATTATTCCCACTATCCACTTTAAAAGATTCTCTCCCAAATATGGATGATCTATCAACAAAATTGGAAAGTAATAAATGTTCAATATATTTATTTTGTATGTTTACAAACACGTCTAATTCAAGTGGTACAGAATCGTTAAAACATATATAAGAGCATAAAAATGGGTCTATCATATTTGAAAAATAATCTATATACCCATTAATAATGCAATATTCTTATTCTTTAATTATAAAAAGTTTTTTTATTTAAAAAACATATAAAATATAAAAAATATTAAATTATGAGAAAACTTTTTTTTTCAAAGAACACCAAATGTTTTTAAAAACTATTTTTAAGAACAATTTTTAAAAGTAGAAACCAAACAACCTCTTAAATTAATTTTTTTTTTTTAAAGTTATGAAAAACTTAGATTTAAGCACTCAAAAATCCCTTTTATTTGTAAGATGATGCAATGGTTGCCACATGGGAATCCTTTCAGACTTTTCATTTGAACCAAAGACATTAGACGAGCAAAGATCCTCGAAGATTTGCCTATTCTTATTTATTTATTTATTTATATTTAAGGTTTCTTTGTAATAATAATGAGGGCCATATATCAATATTGTGGGTACCATGACTTTTGTCCTAGTATTCCTATTCAGAAGGCCCGGACAGATCAAAGCCCATAGAAGGCCTAAGTATCCTCACACGAACATAGATTTGAACCACGACCTGAAGCCCGACTCGTGGGCTATCTGATCATAGCAAAGGCCTACAGGATTTATTGCCTGGGCACATCCTCTTCTACCCGACTGCCATCTCTAAGAAGATGGCCAGCAGCCAATAATATCATGGCTAATCCCTCACAGCTCGAGAACACATTTTCCCACGAATCACGTACGTAACCATCCTTAGGATGATCAAATGATCCTTGAGGCGGAAGATTCAGATGACTTGGCTCCCCCAGCGGTTGTGCGAATGAAGCGCCGCCGCCATTCCGTTTTGAAACGATCCTTACTTTCCATTAAAGCGGATCCATTCTCCTCATTTCATAAGGAGGAATCACCGCGAGGAGGGATAGACCTCTTGAAGCGGATATTTCGGCTCTATGTTTCTTTGTGCAACTTAGCATCGGAGGGGCGGCTGGCACACTGCTGGTGCCTTGTTTGTTTTGTGAGTGCTTTGTTGCGGATTAATGCCCAGACGATCAGAGACTACGAGGAATCAGAGACAACAATTGGCGCCGTTTGTAGGGCAGGCCAAGCAAAAAATCTCATCGGCGGCGTCGCGAGGGAAGCAGCTCGTCGGCTATCGAGCAATCCCCACACCCGAAGATTAGTGGTTCGCTCACTCATCCGGTTCGTCGAATCCTATCGTTATGGTCAACAACCCAGAAAATTAGTCCCTTGAGGACCAGTTTCTTCGCTGGCGTTAAGATATGGAAACGAAGCAAGAAGAGCAGGCCAGATAGATGGCTCAATTGCGGAACTATGCTGACCATTTGCAGCAAGAGAACGATCGCCTATGAGCTCGTTTGGAAGAGGATCAGGAGTGAAAATCGCAGAGAGCAGCCATCGCCGGCCCGGTCAAACGAGAATAGAAGCGAGCCCGATCTTGCGGTGGCGATGGCGACAGGGCGATGAGTTATCCTACGGTAGCTCTCCGCTACGCCCGATCTTTCTTTTAAAGAACAAGCGTGGAAATTTGAATCAAAGAAAGGCCCACCGTTCAGTAGTTTTGTTAGTGGCATGCATCAGAAGTACGAAGAGAAATCGGTAGAAGAATGATGACGGTCGACGAGGCCCTGAATGTGCCACGCAGCGCGAGGGCATATAACCATCACTTACGTTCATGTATCCTACCTTCAGGGCCGCACCCACCCCACACATACTTATCTTGCCGCGTCCAGGGGACTGAAGACATCTTTATCCTCGCATTAGGCGGTAGTCTTGAGCTATGAACCGCCCCATGGCTTTGTCATACCAACTTTTTCCATGTATGATGGCTCCTCTAATCCATATGACCACATGCTGCATTTCAATCAGGTAATGATACTTAATGCGGGAGACGACCGCTTACTATGCAAAGTGTTCCCGACCAGCTTGAAGTGACCCGCCCTGGCTTGGTTGCACAAACTCCCACGTAGATCTATCAACTCATTCAACGAGTTGTGGGTTGCATTTGTTTCCGGTACACAGTAGCTTGGTTGTGAGAGGAAACATCGGTTCTTTAAACCATCTTGACGGAAGGGCGAGTCCATCCGATTTCACTAGAAGATTTGGAGGAATTGTCTGGCTGGTCGTACCATATGGTTGTGGTCCTCGAAATTTAGGAAGGAACTGGGTGACCACCCCGTTCTTCCACTCGTCTTTGGTTTGCCCTCACGGCTGATGAAAGAATTTATGCGGACCAGGACGGATAAATATTCAACACTGAAGGACAATATCTGGGCAGCCTCTCAGACCATGATGATCACATCTCAAAGCAGCAAGCCCGCCACTAAGGCAGTCTAAACAAAAGGAGAGTCAAAGTAAGAACTAGAAACGCTCTCGGGACAGAGTCGAGAGAAAAGGGGAACCGCCTGTTACCACTTTGAACATCTCTTCACGGCTAGACTCCTTCGCTCTCGTCGGGATCACCCGATTTCAAATTGCCCACACCAGATTGAGTCATATCACGCTTGTATAGCCCAGTCTTTAAGATGTGAGACCACAAGGATCATGGGCATGTGACCAATCGGTGCCGAAGCTTGAAATTTTTGGTGGAAAGGTTAATCAAGGCCAGCCACCTCAAGAGATATGTTCGGGAGACAACCCATGGAGCTGAGGCCACTCCCGCGGTTGAAAGAATAGTGGCCAGTGCAGGGCTCTCGCCTGAACCTTGACCCACTATAAACTACATACTAGGTGGCCTGGTTGACTATTAGTATCATTCTAAGCGCTAAAGGAGGCTCAGCGCGGCGTACGGCAGGCGGTGTTCCATCCGATCCCGAGGCAATGGTGAGCAATCTAGCCCAGTGTGGCCCTCTATCCTTTCCCCTGGTAACCCGTCGAGATTCATCCCACAATTAACCCGTCGGGGTCATCCTATTAACTTTTGTCGGGGTCATTACTCGCACCTGATGCGCGTACTCACTCTATGTATTGCGATTTTGATGTGCATAGAGTCTTGGTTGACCTTGGCGAGCGGCTGACTTTGTTCACAATTGCACGCCTTGACGAATGAACATCTCTTTGGCCAGTGCAAGGTTCGCGGCATAATTCTTTCCGGCTTTAACTGGGTAACCATAGTAACGATGGGCGACATTGCTCTCCTCGTCAAAGTAGGACCGATAGTTCAACATGTCTTATTTTCGGTTAGCGAGGACCTAGGCCCGTACAATGCATTGTTGGCCGAGCACGGCTGTTTATGCAATGGCGTGCCCTCGACCTACCGTGGGGTGATCGGCTACGACCGAGTGCCGGAGCAAATTGGCCTCTGACGACCCGGCTACGGCTTCGGCGTCTTTGCCGGTGTGAAATCTTGGAGCATAGCAAGCAGCTCCTATAATCCGGCCCTCGAGACCTAGACCTCCGAATAGCAATCACAGCTCGCCGCCTAAGCAAGGGCAGAGGACAGGGAGTGATTGGCCGTAGACCCCCTAGAATTGGTATTCCTAGATGGGCCGGATAAATTAAGATATGCTAGTTCTCTCCTATCTGGTGGGGGAAAGGAACAAATACAACAGGTTCTGCTCCGTAATAGGGATGTATTCACCTGGACTCAATCCGACATGGCTAGCATTAATCCGGTACATGCCTCTCACAAACTGAATGTCATCCCTTCAGTCAGGCCTATTAGACAAAAAGTGAAACGTTTCCGCGGGCCAGTCGTCGGGTTGATGAGTGCTGGATAATCTTTTAAAAGCAGGATTCATCAGGGAGATAAAGTACCCGGAATGGTTAGCCAATATGGTAGTAGTCCTGAAAAAAGGCGGTAAATGGAGAGTGTGCGTGGACTACCGCAGAGATGTCGATGAGTATGCCGAGACAACTTTCCTCACCTCGGATCGTCGGATTAGTGGCCAGCGTCGATCGGGCATGAGATGTTGGATTTCACAGATGCCTTCTCGAGATATCATCAAATACCCATGCATCTGCCAAACATGGAAAAAATAGCATTCATTACCCCGCACGGGCTGTTCTGCTACAATGTGATGTCGTTGGCTTAAAGAATGTCGGGGCAACGTATTAGAGGTTAGTGACCAAGATGTTCAGGCCACTACTAGGAAAGACCATAGAGGTTTACATTGATGATATGTTGGTAAAATCCAAGGAACGCCCGGACCATGCTGAACACTTCCAAGTGGCTTTTGAACTCATAAGGGCATAGGTATGAAGCTCAATCCCTCAAAATGCGTCTTCGGAGTCAGCGCAAACTGATTCTTAGGTTTCATGGAGACTCAGAGGGGGATAGAAGCCAACCCCGCTCAGCTTAAAGCTATTTTAGAGTCCTCGGCTCCCGCTTTTAGAAAAGGGGTACAACAGTTGTCTGGTCGGTTGGCCGCCTTGGGGTAATTCATCTCTCGATTTACAGACCGCCTAAAGCCGGTCTTTATTACCCTCAAGGGGGTCAACCAGGCCGGATGGAATGAGAAATGTGAAAAAGCCCTCACAGCGATCAAACAGTATCTTGCAAAACCTCCAGTCCTTGCTAGCCTTGAAGCTGGCAAAACACTCTTCATATACTTGGCGGGTTTCGGATGTAAAGTAGTGAATCTTTGCTGTTCGGGAAGATGAGGAATAGAAAGTAGGGGCGATATTTTTAATTATTGAGTCCTATCCCAACATAAAAACCCGATACATCCACCTCGAGAAGGCGGCATTAGCCCTCAAGGTAGCAACTAAGAAGCTCCACCCATACTTCTAAGCACAATCCATGGTTGTGCTAACCGACCTCCCTCTTCGGAGGACCATTCACAAGCACAACATCAGGAGGATGGCTCGATGGGCGGTGGATCGCGATCGTTATTCGATATAGCCAAGATTAGTAAAAGAGCGAGGTTACAGTAGATTTTCTGCGAGAGATCCCTAATCAGGAATAAGCTGAACAACTTGAGTGGTGGACCCTTAATGTAGATGGGGCAACTCGAAAAACCGGAGCTGGCATCGGTTTGCAACTTAAATCTTCGGCTGGGGAGAAGATTGAGTAGGCAATCCATTTGGTCTTCAGCGCCTCCAACAACGAATTAGAGTATGAGGCCACCTAGACGGAATTGAATTGGTAGTTATAGTTTCAATCGACAAGCCCCTGATTAGAAGCGAATCTCAGTTAGTAGTAGGGCAAGTGAACGAAGAATATGAGTTGTGAGACCCTCAAATGGAAAAGTATGTATATCTGGTTAAGCAACGCTTGGGCAAATTTTAGCTTAGGCTCGAATACATCGGGCTGTGGCGGACGCTTTGTACGTCGTAAATACATTTTCTTTTCCGAATGACGAAACAGTGTTCTCCATGTATCAATGGATTCTTCAATTGTCACTACCCAGGTAACTCAGGTGGAAAAGGTCTCCCCTTCCTAAATGGACCCCATAGTACAATATATCAACACAGGAGAACTCCCAAACGAAAGAGACAAAGCTCACAAGATTCAAATCCAGTCGGCCAGGTTCTCTTTGGGTAACGGGCAACTGTTTAAGCGATCCCTAGACGAGCCGTACCTAAAGTGCTTAACTACCGAACATGGACAATATGTATTGGCTGAGTTACATTAAGGGATATGTGGTAATCATCCAGGCGGCATAACACTGGCACATAGAGCCCATACTCAAGAATTATTGTGTGACCATGAGATCGGCGCCCGTAGATTGTATCTGAAAAGTGTGATTGATGCTTGGCGAAGCTATCTTGAGATCTGTACGGGACTTAATTTCCATCACGAGCCCTTGGCCCTTCGCTCAATGGGGAATTGACATAGTAGGGCCGCTTCCTACCACCCTGGCTTAGAAAAAATTATTGTTGGTAGCCATTGATTATTTTAGCAAGTGGATAGAGGCCGAGGCTTTTGCATCAATTAAAGATATGGATGTCACTCAGTTAATCTGGAAGAATATTGTCTGCAGGTTCGGTAAGCCTCGATCAATTGTTTAAGACAACATACCTCAATTTGATAGCCGGACATACAGGAACTTATATCAGGAGTTTAAAATAAAGAATTTATACTCCACCCCGCGATATCTACATAACAATGGCCAAGCAAAGGCTTCTAATAAAACCCTATTGATCGCCTTAAAGAAACGATTAGACTCAGCTAAAGGCAAGTGGGTGGATGAACTCTCCGGGGGTACTTTGGGCCTACAGAACAACAGTTCACAAGCCAACCAGTATATCCCCCTTCGCGCTTACTTATGGGATGGAGGCTATAGTCCCAATAGAAGTTGGTATGCCCACGTTCTAAATTGATATACAGGCGGAGTTGAATCTTGAATGCAGCGATTCAAGACTTAGACATAGCGAGCCGAGCTGTGTAATGCGCGACTTTGCAATCGCAGCGTGAAACCCCGAATGTTCCAGCCATGGGACCTGGTCTTGATAAAATTTTTTCGAGGACCACAGTAAGAGCCCGTGGCACGGAGTTCTAAGCTAAAGAGGCTGGGAGGGGACAATATATTATGCAGGCAGTGAATCGGATCGTATGCATTAAACAGAAAACTAGACGGGACACACATTGCATAGAATGTGGAATGTTATGCACCTCAAAGTACTATCAATAAAGGAATGAAGTTCGATCTCAACCATCTTTCCATCTCAGTTTCTTTTTTTTTTTACTACAAAGCGGGTAAAGTTGATGTCCTACCGACCCAGTATGGTTGATGCCTAGCTGGTTCACTACAAAGCCTAGGTAAGGTTGATGTCCTACCAGTCCAGTATGATTGATGCCCATCTGGTTAACTACAAAGCACGGAGTAAGGAGTTGATGTCATTGGCTAGTGTGGTTTAGTGCCCGATTGGTTCATTCTGAAATAAGGTAAAGGGCTACAGAAGGGGACAAGCAGACCTTGACTCTGCCGGTGTGTTAATCAGGACTGATCAATGTCCTACTCAAGATATATCTTTGCCTACCCGGCTAAATGAACCGAATTACGTGAATCGAAAAAGAGAAAGTAACAACATTAGATTCACAAACAACACATGCTTTATTATGGAACTCGGTTATAGAGTAACAAAAACCAGGGGTACATGACATTGGAGAAGGAAAAAGGCTCAACGAGCAATGGAAAAATACAACCCTTAGCCCCTGCCAGAGACATCTGCTTCCTCACACTTCCCGGTCAGTCTAAGCGGAAAAATCAGGCTCATTACCTAGCTCAACCTCGGCGGTAGAGAGATGCTCGCCCACCTGGCTAATATCTGTCCCAGGGACCGCAACTGGAGCATCCCTCTTTGGCGTAATCATCGCTTCACCAGGGCACACATCGCTGGTCAAAGCTTCGGCAGGAACAACACCCGCGGGGCATCAAGGGTTTATAAAGAACTCTAAGGATAATGGCTTGGACGTGTCTGGCATCCCGTTTGGAACCACGGGTTGACTTCCACAAATATTATGTGCGAAGGCACAACAACCATAACCATAGTTGAAGATCACGTTGAAGCCCTCCTCAAAAGCCTCATCCAGGGCCTTTTTCTTTTTAAGGGCCAGTGCTTGGAGAGGAGTAGACGCCGTCTTTGCGGTCGGAGCTGCAGAAGTAGAGACTTACTCGATATGGCCGAGACGGCTGGCCTGCGTCTTCCACCTTTACGCCTAGCCTCCTCTGCTGACCGCGAGTGCATTTGGACCCTAGCCTTTGAACTCCACGCGCCGCCCGGCACTCCCGCGCGTCGGCATCTATGCTAGCCATTGAGGCTTCGTGGCGAGCAACATCTCTCTCTACATCTGCTCAAGCCACCTTCTCAATACTTTCTTTGGCCTCATTCTCCCAGCGCCGGGAGTTCGACTCTGCTTCAGCTAAAGAAGCACTCAGCGCACTGTGGTCAGTAGCGGTCGACTGAGCGTAGAGTCGTAGCCTCTTCACATCCCTCAGTCGAGACTGGAATCTCGATGCTTATAAGTCATGTTCCGTATAGCCGTAATGGCCTGCAAAAGAACACATTAGAATAAGGAAATAACTCGGAAGTGATAATAGAACAGTGCATATAAGTTGTAAACATACCAGCTCCGCCAACTGGATAAAGTTACGGTTACGTATTAGCATGCTGTCTTCAACCACCTGCTTAAGTTCATCCTTACAAGCATAGGCAGGGACTGAGATGGCATATTCTTTGCCCTTCCCCTCGGCCCACCTGACTCTGGACGCTCCGAGAAGTAGTGCGGATGCGGTTGGTGCATATGGGCGGCCAGGGATTAGCCTTGAGTCGCGGATTCCAGTGATTATTGATAATCTCTGGGCACGCTTTTGACCCGAGGGTAGATGCTCCGCCCAGAGTGTCACGCTGACCCCGCCTCTAAGAGGACGGGGGGTGCGAGATTATCTTTGGGACTCTTTACTTGATTTTCGGGCGTTGGTGGGCCCCGAGTCTTATAAGCGAATCAAATATCATATCGAAGATCTGAAAATAAAACTACCATTGTAGTGGTGTTTATAGTGTCCATATATACAATCCTGAGTCCCATTTATACATACATATACAAAAACTGTACATTTACATTTACATATTTAGAGCGTGGAACCTACATGTGGTGAACCCCTACAAGTGTGCTGGCCCAATAAGATGCGGAAGATCGCGGACGTCCTCCTCTATACCTATACAGATTAAAAACCCGTGCTAAGCTTTACGCTTAGTGGGAACATATAACTTATATATATACACATGCATTCATACTCTTTTTCAGTAAACATATAATAGTAGCAGTGCTCGAGGATTCATCATGGTCATATAACAAACTTGTACATACTTGTACTTATAAGCGAGACTTATCTGAATCTCGGTAGGAGTTACCCAGCTTATACTTATACGGAAGTACCCGTAGGTACTACAAAACTTATACTTATACTTGTTCAGATCTCTTATAAGGTTACGAGCCTATGCTTGTCTGAAATTGCAGTAGGTACTCACGAACTTATGCTACACTTAGGCACCGTAGGTACAATCAAAGTAGAACAATGTACATTACTTTATTTTTATTCGTTATTCAGATCTTTATCATATAACTATTGGATTACCTAGACTAGTAATAAGAAATGATTAGGACATAACTAATAAGTACTGAAGATTATGATCTGATGTCGAAGTGTCGTAGCACAAAGTAAGTCTTGAGCCTTGTTCGACGATCTTTGCCCACCTGATAAGTCTTATTAGCATTGGCAAGTGCTGAAACACTGATTCGTACGATACTATACGTGCACCTTGCGTAGCCGAAGTGCCGTAGCACTAGCAGGAGTGCCGAAGCACTAATCAGAACGTGTCTGCCCACGTAACAAAAGTGCCGTGTCATTCAATATATAGTCTTTGGTATTCCTACGATTATATGTGTTTAGGAGCTTAAGATATTATCATAGAGGCATTTAGTTTGCCATCATTGAACTCCGCTCCCGGCGTGACAAAGGTGCGATATATTTTCGCTACATTACAAACATGAATGGACCCTTTCATACACTTATAAGATCCTCATTAGTCCAATAGACAAGTCCTTGGAATAACGGAATAGCAGAACAAAATAAAAACAACATTTTTCATGTTGTGAATAGTAGCTTCGCCGCGACGTAGCACTACTACTATGCGGCGAAGCCCTTTGCTCTTGCGTAGTAAGCTCCCTTCTGTTATGTGGTGAGTTTCCGGGCCGGTACTTCCTTCCGGCCCTTTGCAGTTGCCGGTGTGGGAACCCTTCGCCACATTGCGTGAGAGTCCTTCGCATAGCGAAGGACTCCAGAGGCTGAATTATTAATTTCCAGCAATTTTCTTTTCCAAAATCCAACCAAAATCAAAGGATATTCATATATTCTTTAGACAAACATCTCCCAAGTGTGTTCTAACTCAATCAATACCAATCATGAAAGGATCAATTAGGGTTTCCAAACCCTACTTCAAATCTTGTAGGATTAGATTAACTCTAACACCTGAGCCGGTATCCGGCCCATGCTACGCTGGAATCCATGCCCGAGGGAGGATTCCTATCTTGTACAAAATGAAAATTATTACCAGCCCAGCTTTCAAATAATCTAGGGTTGGATGAATTCTTAACTAAACCTAGAAATGGAACCATAATATCCACATCTGAAACACTTACATAAATACTAAGTTTTGAATCCATACAAAAACATGGTTTCCATAGAAAATCCTAGTTCCATACCTTTCCTTTTTTTTTTTCTTATTCTTCTTCTTCTTCACGTTTTTGCTCCCAAAAATGACCAAATAAGAGACCAAAATTGGTCTTATTTGGTCTAATTCCCATAAAGCCTTGTTTGGCCACCAAAAATGCATTAATTTTAACCCAAGTTTCATTTTATTGCACTTTGGTCCTTGACTCTTTTCTATTTGCTCCTGATTATGTTATTTACATAATAGCCTCACATCTTTTTATCTTATGACTTTTGTGTCCCGTTTTGACAATTTACAAATTTACCCTTACTTATTTCCTGGTTTCAGTTTCCCGTTTTGCATTTAAATTACGAAAATTTCCGAAATTATACCAAAAATACTAAACATCAGCGACTAAGGTATATTTTGAGATTTATAGAACGCTGACCTGTGGAGGAATGTAAGGAATTCAACGACAGCCAGGTCGGGAGAGCAACGACTCTTGCACCACTGCGGGTAGATGTAGCCCGTAGGTTGGCTGAAATGCAGTGCAGGGGAACGTCCTCCTGGACCTCCACATGAGTTAGGGAGACCTCTCCTAAATCCGCCAAGAGGGTAGTCTCCGAAGTTGACTGGCCATGAAAGCCCATCTCAGGCGAGTCCGAAACGACTATCCCTTGCACATCCGAATTCTCTTCGGATGGATGATGATCAACCCCACCAGCCACCTCGGGGGTAGCATCGATCTTGCAAGTGGCACCTCGTTTTGCTCTTCGGGTCTTGTAGAAGTTATGGCTTGAGATCGTCATCTCGTCCTCCTCCTCTTCTTCCTCTTCCCTAGTAGGGGGGCGGCCAGATATTGGGGGAACCCAAGGGACAAAATCTTCCACCCTGCTCCAGGCGTCTTTGGCTATTCGGACACCCGCCTGCCCTTCTTAGATGCTTAGGGGGCAGGTGACGGGCTGAAAGTGAATGTGTAAAAATTGGTAAAAATGCAGACCCGTGCGCGTAAGTATACGCGTCGAGTTCACATAGTGTAGTGGCTAGTCAAGTGTCGTTCCCACGAAGAGAAGCGTGCTAAGTACTGGTTGATCATGCCTACAAGATATTCTCTCTTGAGATATAGCTGCCTATCTCGCTAGTGGGATGTATTGCATCTCTGCTTCGACCCCTTAACTCCGAGATGCATGAATGTGCAAACCCTAGCACTACACTTGGAATGTAGGATATCTATATTCCCTGATTAACCAAGTGTTGCTTTCCCCATGTCCCTACGAGTCATCTTATACTCGATGCTCGGACTCCCAGCATTAACATGCCACGGTGGCGAAATAATAACCATGTGTTAAATTGATAAAGCAACCATAGATATTCATATCAATATTAAATAAACCACAATTAAAGTATTAATCCATAATGATGCGGTTAAGGGTTGACAAAACCTTAGAAAAGATTAAGTTCATAGTGATTTTCATTCTGAGGATGAAAGATTTTTGCATCAAGCAGATGCAGGAAAATCTGAAAAAGCCATCTTCGCGATATCTCGGAATCCGTCTCCGCTAATCTCTCTATATCCGTCTCTCCTTGTGTTCAGTCTACCTCCGAATGCCCCCTCTTGCCTCGAAATTCCTTCTCTTTTATATCTCGGGATCAGGAGCCATCAATATTATAAAATCGGGAGTTTTAACGGCTCCCCTGATGCGGAAAAGGGAGACCCATTCTGCCGTAACTTAGTGTCTGCAGAGCCTTTGATCTTCAGTGGGTTTGTGTGTGCAGACTCAGCTGAAGTATTTATGCACACATGGTGCTTCCCACCTTTCATGTGCCGTGGTTTCCCTTCTTCTTGTGGCTACCTTGGTTCTTTCTTCTGTGTTGCTTCCTTTGGTTCCAAATATCACGACATGTCTATAAAACATTATAGTATGGGCGATTAGGCGCAATATTAGTGAATATCGAATGTGAATCATGCAATTGAGCTATAAGAACACACTTAGAAATTATCTTGAATGCATGCATGATTCACTTTCCGTCATTTAGGAAGAGAACCCTTTCCCCAAGGGAGGCATTTCCAGCCGGCTACCTGTCGTCCTCCTTAGATGCACAGGGGAATGTGCATTCTCCTAGCCAAGAAGGTTGCTCGGGTTGGATATTGATCACCATTTCTCGACCAACCGCCTTGGTCTCAGAAGTCTGGGCTAGAGACGAGCTGCTCGGGGCTAAATTCAGGAGATCAACAATAGCGTAATGCTCTCCCTCCACTATTTCTATGGGAAGAGGGCGTGGAATAATTGGAATAATGTAGGGAGATGGGTTGCGACTCAACTCACGAAGATTCCTCGTAGTTAAGAGAATTTCGTGATGCGGATTTCCCCACTCGGAAATCTCCTAGCAACCTGAGATTTTCTTGAAGAATTTGGCTTTCTCCGCCCTAGTTTACCCAGTCGACCATCGGCTTTCCTGCACAAAAAAATATTTATTAATAAGATACATGAATGTAAAGGATAGACATGTAGAAATGCACCGACATACAAATCCCACAACTTGAACACACATGGGAATGACATTGATTGCTTCAAAGAAAACGGGAGGTGAGGGGAGCCCGGGGTCTCATACCAAGGTCCTCTAACCAAGATCATGCCCTTCGCCTCGGTCTTAGGCGAGTCGGGGAGCCTCGTAACAAATTGCAGCCGGGAGCTCTTGGCCGACATGGATAGTTGGCCTCTGTGTCCCAACTTCAAGGTGTAAATAAAACATACCTTTACCAATGAAATGTCCAGTTGGTAAAGGAGGTTCAGCACGTTGCACTTGGTTAGGATTCGAATGACATTTGGATGAATAAGAGTAGGAGAAGCTCCAGAGAAGTGTAGGAACTTCTTTACCAGAGAATAAATAGGGAAGTGGAGCCCGGCTACGAGCTGTTCCTGGGTGAAATATACTACACTTTCTTCCTCGTCGACAATGGGTTGTTGGGACCGTCAGCCCGACTCAAATCGATATTGTTAGGAATTTGATAGTAAGACCTCGGCTCCTCCATGAACGAGAGAGGGAGTAATCCTTGGAGAAGCGTATCTTAGCTGAGCCTCTTTTTCGCCCAGCGGCTAGTGGAAGTCTAGCTAGCCCCGGCCTCGCCATCTTTATGACAAAAGGGGAAGAGAACGAGAATCAGTTCCATGCCATAATACCAAACTGGTAAAAGGGCGAGAACACACATGAATTTACCAGACCCGAGAAAACCCCCGCCCCCTAGTTCTATCATGTCCTAAAAACACCCTCCTACGTTCTTGTCGCCGGAAACATGCCGACAACTGGAATCTAATGTACCTGAAACAAAAACAAGGCTTACTTGGAAGATAGGAGAAAACAAACACTTGGAAAGACAATCCGTAAAACACACAATGCTACAACGGAATATCAGCAGAAGCTCTTGAGCAAAAGGGAAACAAGAAAATCGTGTAGACACGATGGGAGCGGGTGAAATCCAATTATGACTCCCTAAGTATCAGGCGTCTAGCGTTTGCGGTCATTAAATGCTTGACTCATACTTTCTCCCAGATTTGAATCCTAGCGAAGCTAAAAAACACACTAGAGCCGCGATGCTTGAGTGTGGGCTAGGTTGTTCAGGCTGACTAGGGCTGTAATGCCTCCTTAATGGGCGGCTTGGTCGAGCAACCAAGCTAAGTCCCGATCCGAGAAATCGTGAGGCGATCCATTTTAGAGTTCATCAAACACCATAACCGCATTACGGAGTTAGTCCGTTGATCGATTAGCTAGAGCCACGAGAGAAAAATAAGGTAAAAAACGCAAAAAATGCAAAAATTTAGAAACACAATTTCATTAATTACACCAAAAGGCGTTCATAATTACGGCAACGCTTACAACCAAGCGATCATACTTCAATGATTACATAACCCAGCAGGGATGAAAACTGAGCCTAAGAAAGAAGAAAAAGCCTAAGAAAGAAGAGGAAGTGGAAGAAGAAGCCTAAGAAAGAGGAAAAGGTCGAAGAAGAGGCCAAGAAAGAAGAGATGAAAAAAGAAAAAGCCACGGCCGCCTCTGGCAATATGATTACAACGCTTTTCATCGATGCCAAAGCGAAGGGGCATACAAGGGGGCTTATCGCTGAAAATGGATATATAAAATTTCATTCATTTGGAGGGGGTGTTCTTGGCTGCAAAGGATTCCATCCGAGTTTTCGAACCACCCAAGGGGACATATAAGGCTCGAAAATATCTCTCTAAAAGCAAATTAGCATGCTCCAACACGTTCCTTGTAGCCTCCAACCGACCCTTGTCAACATCGCATTCAGCCTAGGAGCAATAAAAAAAGCCCGGTACTAGTAGCATATGGCAGCATATAGCCGTACACATCCATCGAAAACTCAAAACCAGCTAGTAGCACAAAAGAATCCATTACCCTGCAGCCTTTTATAAGAGTTACAAACCTGTGGGAAACCCCAAAAGTCGTATTAAATGTGTTACCAAAAATAAAAAAAACCCCTGGAAACGTGCACGTTAGAACATGCAAGCATTTATGGTCCTCCATTCCCATCAATCAACAAGTCAAGAATACGGTATTTTTCTAGCCAAGGAAGACTGATCTCCCTAGCCGGAAAAAGGAGGGCATTGTGGGTACCATGGATTTTGGCCCAGCATTCCTATTCAGAAGGCCTAGATTGATCAAAGCTCACAAGAGGCCCAAATGTCCTCACACGAACATGGATCTGAACCAAGGCCTGAAGCCTGGCTCGTGGGCTATCCGATCACAGCAAAGGCCGCCAGGATTTATTGTACGGGCACATCCTCTTCTAGCCGACTGCCGTCTCTAAGAAGATGGCTAGCCAATAATTTTTCGACTGATCCCTCATAGCTAAAGAACACACCCTCCCACAAACCACGTACGTAACCGCCCTTAGGATGATTAAACGATCCTTGAGGCGAAAGATTCAAATGACTTAGCTATCCAAAAGGAAAAATGGTTGACGCGCAAATGAAGCGCCCTCCTCCTTTCCATTTCGGAAACCAATCACCAACTTTTTAGAAAAAGTGGATCATTCTCCTCCTTCATAAATAAGGAAGGAATCGCAATAGAAAGATATGTGAAAATACACTACTGAAAAACTAACATTTACGCTCTCTATTTCTCTGTCTATCTTAAGCATCGGAGAGCCGACCGACACACCACCACAGGTACTTTGTTTGTTTTGCAGGTCCTTACTATCAGGTTAATGCCTCGATGATACGGAGACTCTGAGAATTCAAGAGACAACAAATATATGTCAAATTAACATAATGTTAAAATTTTAACAATAAATTTAAGTGAATAAATACAGAAAATTCACATTAAAATCGGTCGAAGTTAGTAAATATTAAAATTTTGCTAACACTGTTTAATTATTTCAAAATCTCCATTATTCTATGGATGGTATGATTTTACTGAATAATCATAAAGCATGATCTCGTATAACAAATCTTTTCATATAAGATAGGATAGGGCATTCTTAATAGTTTAAAAAAAACACTTCAAAATATTTTGAAGTGTGTTCATTTTTTTTTCGTTTTTAACAAAATTGGGTGTTCACCGAAACTCTTAAAATCGATTTAAAAAAATTAGAGACTTATTTGAAACAAATTTTCAATTAGTATTTAATAGATGAGGAGGTACAAAATCACCATACCATAAACAAGACTGCAAAAAGAAATGATGTCTGAACTCACAGGTTGACTTGACCGGTTGAATTATACTTGAATGGTAGAGCAAAATTGCTCTTATACTTGCAAGAATAATAGAACAATAGCCTGTATAAAGCCCTGACCATGAAGCAATAGAGGCATTCGATAGCTCGTATAATTACGCAGGGCCAGTCCTCTCCTACAACATTTTCTTTTCTATATCTAATAAATATTGGAATAGAATTTTATTTGTTTCAATTGGTGTTTCTTGAAAAAAGTAGTTTTTCTTAAGGAATTTTATTATAAATAACGTTATCAAAACATCCCTTATAAGTTATAACTATTGTCAATAACAATGCCCACTATAGGCTTTTTTTACTACAAGAATCATGAATTCTAAACAGTCCTTGTGGGTACCATGGCTTTTAGTGGCGGCTCTATTTAAAAGGCTGAGACGGATCAAGCCTTGTAGGAGACCCAAATAATACTCCACGAACATGGATCGAACCACGGCTCGAACCGGAACTTGTGAATTTATCCGTCATCTGAAAATCTGCGGGATTTGTGCTGGGCACATCCTCTTTCTACCCGGCCTTGTCTCAGAAGATGGCCAGCGAATAATAATATCACGGCTCTGTCCCTCCGCATTTCGAGAACACATCCTCCCACGAATCACGTACGTAACCATTCTTAGGATGATCAAATGATCCTTGAGGCGGAAGATTCAGATGACTTGGCTCCCCAAAAAGAAAAACGGTTGACGCGCAAATGAAGCGCCCTCCTCCCTTCCATTTTGGAAACCAATCACCCACTTTCCATTAAAGCGGATCATTCTCCTCCTTCATAAAGGAGGAATCTAGCGAGGAGGGGATAGACACTGCGAAAAGCGGATATTTCTGGCTATGTTTCTTTGTCTAAGCTTGCTTGTCGAGAAGGCCAGGTCGGCGCACCACGGTGCTTTGTTGTTTGTTTTGTAGGTCCTTGCTGCCAAGTTAATGCCCCGACGATCCGGAGACTCTGAAAATTGGAGAGACAATAATTGGCGTCGTCTGTGGGAACGACTAAGCAAAAAAGCTTATCGACGACGTGCAAGGGCTTGGCTATATCAGCTATCAAGCGATCCCCCACCGTCTTGACTAGTTCAGCTCTACCCATCAGGTTCGATACGATCCTATAGTTTATGGCCAGCAACCCGACCGTCGGTCATTTGAAGACCAGTTTCTTTGTTGGCGTTAGGATATGGAAACCATGAAGCGAGCCCGAGGCAGATGTTTGGTGCCCGGAGGCTGTGGCGACCATCACAGCCTGAAACTATCACTGCGTCTTCGTTTGGAAAGAGGATTGGGGTGAATGCCTGAGCAAGAAACCATCTGCACCTCGATCAAACAAAATAGAAGCGAGCCCATCCTACCGGGCGATAGTGTTGCGGCGAGACCCAGTAGGTTATCCTGCAGTGGCTCTCCATGCGATCTCTTGCCCCGAAACGACATGGAGGAATTTGAATCAAACGAAAGGGTCCCTGCTGGCCCGGATTCGGTAGTTCCATTAGTGGCATGCATCACCGAGTATGAAGAGAAATCAGCAGAGAGCGACGGAAGTCAGAGCAGGCCTCGAAAATATGCTCACGTGGCACTAGGGCGTAACACCATCACTTCCGTTCATGTATCCTACTTTCGGGGTTGTACCTGCCTCACTCATGCTTACACCTGCCACTGTCCGGGGACCTAAAGACATGCTATCCTCCCCGTTGGGATAACACATCTTGAGCTATAAACCGCCCTGCGACTTCGCCATACCGTCTTTTTCCATGTATGATGGCTCCTTTGATCCGTATGATCATATGGTGCATTTCAATCAGGCAATGATAGCAACGAGGAAACGGATTTCACTATAAGTGTTCTGGCTAGCTTGAAGGGGCGCATGCAGCTTGGTTCCTAAACTCCCTGAGAGATCTATCAAATCATTCAAATGAGAGTTGTGGTACGCATTTGTTTCTAGTATCGTGCTCGATTTGACAAAGGAAATACCGATTCTCACGAAACCATCTTCAAGCGGGAGGATGAATCCATCCGCGATTTCACTAGAAGATTTGAATGGGCCGTCCAACAGATTGATTCGTACCATATGGATGCGGTCCTTTAGAATTTCCGAAGAAGCTTTGGGCCGACCACCCCATTCTTCCACTCGCTGTCTCTGGATCCACCTGCGACAATGGAGGAATTATACAGATGGGTGGATAAGTATTTAACGTTGGAGGACAATATGAAGCGGCATGTAGATCGTGATCCATTTCAAGCGTGGCCCGACCAGCAGGGATAGTGAACGAGGAGTTGAGTAAGAACTAGAAATGCTCCACGAGACCGGTCGGAAAAAGAGGAACGACGGTTTACCTTTGAACATCTTTACGACCAGACTCACTTTCTCATCAGGATCACACGGGTTCCGATGACGCTGCGCGTGCGTTCGCCATCGCTGGCAACCGATCTACGAGGGGTCTTGATTGCCGCATAGGGATCCATGGGCGTAGAACCAACCGGTCTGAAGCTTGAAATTTTGGTGGAAAGGTTGAGTGGGGCCAACCGCCCTCGGGAGATATATTACGGAGGCGGCGCGTGTGATGAGGCGCTCTGCGGGCAAGAAAAATCTTGGCCCCAACCTTGAGCTCCCTTTGGGAGAACCTCGGCCCACCATATAGCTACATACTAAGGCGACGGTTGATGACCAGTGTATCGATCCACAAGTACCAAAGAGAATATTGCGAAACGCGTGGCCGCGGGCCGGGTGCGCACGTCCGTCTTCCGAATAACGTGGGCAATCGACGATTACGACGACCCTATCATTTCCCTTGACCTTTCATCGAGTCATTACTCCGCTGCGATGCGCCGTGCCCTCTATGTATTAATGATTTTGATGCGAGAGGAAATCTTGGTTGACCACACAGCGTGCCAGCCGGACTGTTCGGCTGCCACGCCGAGGCGGATGAACATCTCTTTGCGACCGGGATTTGTGCGGCGGAATCTATCACGGGTTAGCGGGGCAACCACAATAATGATGGGCGACATTGTTCTCCTCGTCAAGGAAGGGCCGGTAGTTTAGCAGGTCTTATTTTTCGGTTATCGGGGATCTAGGCGTCTGATACCGTGTGGCGAGAAGCTTGGCTGCATGTGAGGCGGAAGGCTGTGCGCCTCGACCTACCATCAAATGATAAGCGCTACTTGACTGATGAACCAGAGTTGAAGGCCCATCACGGCGGCCTACTAATGGCTCGGCGGGTACTCTGTTCTCGATTACGGGAGGCGGGAGAGAAAAATAAAGCCCCTCTGATCCGACCATCAAGGCCGGACACGAGAAATCGCTCAATTACTTGCCTTGGCTGAGGCGGAGGGCAGAGTGGTGGCGTGTGACCTTGGAATCAATAAATATCCTCAGTGTTTCAGATCAGTCGCATATTGGTTTCCCTTCTATCTGACGGAGAAAGACAAAATGCTTAACGGTCTGCCCGTAATATGGATGTGTGTTCGGACTCACTCGGGCATGTTTGGCATTGACCACATACATGCCTCTCCTGAGCTAAATGTCATCCACTTGACCCCGGACCGGTTAGGCAGAGAAGAGTGAGGCATTTCCACCCGGACCGTCATCAGGTTATTAAGGTAGAAGTGTATAATCTTTTAGAAGCAGGATTTATCAAGAAGATAAAGTACCTGGAATGGCTGGCCAATGTGGTAGTAGTCTTGAAAAAAGGCGATAAATGGAGAGTGTGCGTGGACTACACAGATCTCAATGAGGCATGCCCGAAAGACAGCTTCCCTTTTCCTCGGATAGATCAGATTATTGTCGCGTCAGTCGAGCATGGTTGTCGTTCCTGGATGCCTTATCGAGATATCATCAAATACCGATACATCATGAGACGCGGAAAAACATCATTAATCTGCCTGCGCGGGTTGTTACTGACGTGAATCTTAGTTCGACCCAAAATGTCGAGCGTATCGGAGGTTAGTGACCAAGATGTTCAGATCGCTACTAGGAAAGACCAAAGAGGTTTATATTGATGATATGTTGGTAAAATCCAAGGAACGCCCGAACCATGCTGAACACCTCCAAGAGGCTTTTAAACTCCTAAGGGCATACGGTATGAAGCTCAATCCCTCAAAATGTGCCTTCGGAGTCAGCGCGGGCCGATTCTTGGGTTTCATGGTGACTTAGAAGGGATAAGCGAACCTCCCCGGCAAGTGATTTGGAGTCCACAGGCTCACGCTGCTTCTAGAAAGAAATTACATGATTGATAGGCGGTTGGCGCCTGGGCGGTTCATCTCTCTCGGTTCTGAGGACCGCATAAGGCTGTTCTTTGATGCCTCGAGGGGGACTGACCAGGTGGATGGAATGAGGAATGTAGATAAAGCCCTCCTGACGATCAAAAGCGATATCTTGCACGAGAATCTCAGGAGTCCTTGTTGGCCAAGGCCGTGAAACCTCTTGCTATGCTTAGCGGAGTTTGGATGTCTTAGTGATCTTTCCTTTGTTCAAGGAAGATGAGAATAGAAAGAAGGAAGCTGGTATTTTTAGGTCAAATGAGTCGTGAAGCGTAGAAGCCGATCGCGACCACCTCGGCGGTGACATTGGCCGCCCGGTGTAGCAACTAGGAGCTCCGCCCTACTTCGTGATGGAGCCGACGTGCCCCATTGTTGTGCTAACACCTCCCTCTTCGAGCTGCATTTCTGGCTTTGGTGTATGCAGGAGGGGATGGCTCGATAGGCGATTGGAATTGAAACGAAATTGGTATTGATTATAAGCGAAGGTGGCTAAAGGATAGGTTATGGCAGATTTTCTAGCAGAGATCCCCTAATTCGGAATAAGCCTAAACAACTTGAACTGGTGGACCCTTAATGTAGATGGGGCATCACGGCAAATTTGAGCTAGCATCGGTTTGCGGCAAATCTGGCTAGGGAGAAGATTGAAGCGACTGATTCGTTGAGACGGCACCTCAATAACCGAATCAGTGTAAGAGGCCATCTAGCGAATTGAGCGCGGCTACAGTTTTAACCGACAAACTCCTGATTAGAAGCAATTCTCAGTTTGTGGTAGGGTAAGTGAACGAAGAATATTAGTCTCGAGACCCTTGAATGGCAAAGTATGTATCCTTGGTTAAGAAACGCTTGAGTAGCTTTTCAGCTTGGAAGCTCGAACACATCCCTAGGGATTGCAATGAGAAAGCGGACACTTTTACCGCCGTAGCCGCTTCTCTTCCGATGTGAAATAATTCACGCCCGCCTTATCGTAGAATTCTTCAATTGTCACTGCCGGGTAAGTCGGGTGGAATTTGGAGTCTCCCCGCTTCTGGATGGATATAGTACATCCTCATCAACACGGAGAACTCCCCCAAGCGAAGGGACCAAGGCTCTAAAGATTCCCGATCGGAGTTCTCTTTGGTTAACGGTTAGTTATTTAAACGATCCCTAGATGGGCCGTACCTAAATGCTTAGCTACCGAACATGGATAATATATATTGGCTAAATTACATGAAGGGATATGTGGTAATCATCAAGACGGCAGAACAGTGGCACACAGAGCCCATACTCAGGGGTATTATTAGCCAACCATGAGATCTAATGCCGTCGATTACGTACAAAAGTGTGATAAATGCCAGTGGCAAGCCCCTGTCTTGAGATCCGCAACGAAGCTTAATTCCATCAGCAGCCATTGTCGCCGGCAATGGGAATTGACATGGTCGGTTAAGCTTCTCGCATACTGGCTCGAAAATATGTTGGTAGCCATTGATTATTTCGACAAGATGATAGAAGTAGGAGCTTGGCATCAATTAAAGATAAAGGATGTCCTTTCGGTTAAATAGGAAGAATACTGTTTGTTCGGTATACCCCGATAAATTGTATCAGACAACGGACCTTAATTTTATAGCCGGACATATAGGAACTTTTGCTAGGAGTTGAAAATAAAGAATTTATACTCCACCCCGCGATATACGCAGAGCAATGGCCAAGCAAAGGCTTCTAATAAAATCTTATTGACCTCCTTAAAGAAACGATTAGACTTAGCTGAGCGAGTGGTGGAGATGAGCTCAACAGAGTACTTTAGGCCTATAGAGCGACGGCCGTGAGTGACGGTATATCCTTTGCGCTCACATATGGGATGGAGGCTATAGTCCCAACATAAATCGTTATGCCCACGCTCCACACCGATATACCCGAGTAGTCAAATATTGAATCTGTGATTAAAGACTTAGACATGACAGACGAACTATGCGAAGCAACGGCTGTGCGAATAGCATCATACCATTGCAAGCTATCAAACCTATACAACAGACGCGTGAACCTCCGAATGTTTTGGCCAGGGGACCTGGTCTTGAGAAATGTTTTCGGGAACACAACCAACCCGTCATCCGAGAAGTTCCAACCAAATTAGGAGGGACTGTATATTGTAACGCGAGTAGGTGAATTCGGATTGTATGCATTAGACAAACGAAATGAGATACCTGTACCTAGAATGTGGAATGTTATGCACCTCAAAAGGTACTATCAATAATGAATGATTCAATCTCTAACCATCTTTCCATCTCAGTTCTTTTACTACAAAGCCCGGGTAAGGGTTTGATGTCGACGCGGCCCGGTATGGTTGATGCCAATAGGTTCACACAAAGCAGGGTAAAGGTTGTGCCCCTCTTTGGAATATGGTTGATGCCTAGCTGGTTTACTACAAAGCCCGGGTAAGGTTGATGTCACAGGCTGGTGGTTGATGCCCGGTGGTCCCTTTACAAAGCCGGGTAAGGTTGATGTTCTCTTGGAGCCCGGGTATGGTTGATGCCCAGTTGGTTTACTCTGGCTTCAGGTGGAGTTGATGTCTATCGGCAGGTATGGTTGATGCCCGGGTGGTTCACTACAAATCGGGTAAAGGTTGATGTTTTACCCGCCCAGTATGGTTGATGCCTGGATTGGTTCATTACGAAGCCGAGGGTAAAGAGACGGTAGAAGAGCAAGTGAACCTTGTGCCAGTCTAATCTTCGTCGAGACTTTGATCAATGTACTACTCAAGGTATATCTTTGCCTACCTGACTAAATGAAATGAATTGCGTGATTCGATAAAGAAAAAGTAACAACATCAGATTCATAAACAACACATGCTTTATTATGGAACTCGGTTACAGAATAACAAAAACTGGGGGTACATAAAATTGGAGGAAACGAAACGAGGCTCAGCGAAGCGATGTAAAATACAACCCACAGCCTCACTTCGAGACATGCAGCACTCACTCTCCTTGGTTACTCTAAGCGGAAAAATCAGGCTCATTACCTAGCCTAACCTCGGCGACAGAGAGATGCTCGCTCGCCTCATTAATATCATTCCCAAGGACCGCAGCGGGAGCCTTCCTCTCTGGCGTAATCATCGCTTCACCAGGGCGAACATCGCTGGTCGCAGCTTCGGTAGGAATAACACCCGGGGGGCATCGAGGGGTTATAAAGAACTCTAGGGATAATGGCTTGGATGTGTTTGGCATCCCGTCTGGAACCACGGGTTGACTTCCATAAATATTATGTGAAAAAGCACAACAACCATAACCATAGTTGAAGATTACGTCGAAGCCCTCCTTATAAGCCTTATCCAGGGCCTTTTTCTCTTTAAGGGCCTATGCTTGAAACGAGACACTTCATCTTGCGGTCTCGGAAGCCTAGATGCGAAGAGACTCCTTTCGGCTGACCAAGCGGCTGTGTCTTCCGCCTTCCGCCTAGCCTCCTATACAACCATCAGGGCATTTTAGACCCTATCTAACTTAGACTCCACCTTCGCCCTAGCACTCCCTACCGCATCGGCATCCATGCGGGCCATCGAGGCTTCGTGGTGAGCAACATCTCTCTTTACCTCTTCTTGAGCCACCTTCTAAATGCTTTCTTTGGCCTCATTCTCCCAGCATCGGGAGTTCGACTCCTCTTCAACTAAAGAAGCACTCAACGCATTGTGGTTAACTTGGCCAGGAATTTGACATAGAGTCCACTGACCTCTCACGTCCCTCAGTAGAGGCCCCGGAACTCGTGCTAGTGCGTCATGTTCTGGATAGCCATAATGGCCTGCAAAAGAACGTTTTAGAATAAGGCAATAACTCATAAGTGATATTAGAACAGTGCATAGCAGTTGTAAACATACCAGCTCCACCGATTGGACAAAGTTGCGGTTACATATTAGCATGCGTGATGCGTACGGTTGATGTGAAAGAACAGGCGGGGCCGAGATGACATATTCTTCGCCTTTCCCCTCGGCCCGCACAGCTATAGGCATCCGAAGTAGTGCTGGATACAGTTGGTGCATATGGGCAGCTAGAGATTCACCTTGGTTAAATGGCTTCCAACGATTGATAATCTCACAGGCACATACGGCCCCGAGGCGATCTTTCCTCATGGGGAGCTGTACAATGGAGGAATGTAGAGGCCCCAATAGCAGTCGGTCGGGAAGCAACGATCTACTACGCTCGACCCAGGTAGACGTATCCTTATCCGACCAACTAGTAATATGCTACGAGGGAATGTCCTCCTAGACCTCCGCATGAGTTAGGGAGACCTCTCCTAAATTCATTGAGAGGAGTCTCGGCTTGGCCAGCCGTAGAAAGCCCATCTCGAGGCTAGTTAAAACGACTATCGACTGCACATCAAATTCGCGGATGGATGTTAATCAGAAACTTGACCACCTCGGGAGTAAGTGTCGCAACAAAAGGCGGCACCTCGTTTGCGCTTCCGTGCGCCGAAGTTATGAACGAGATCAGCCATCTTATCCTTATCTTCTTCTTCTTCCCTAGTAGGGGGCGGCTAGATATTGGGGTAACCCAAGGGACAAAATCTTCCACCCTTGTTCCAGGCGTCTTTGGCCGCTCGGATACTCGCCTACCTTTCTTAGATGCTTGGGGGGCAGGACGAGAACCCTTTTTCGCAAAAGGGAGACGCTCAAAATGACTACCCCTATCGTCCTCCTTAGATGCTTGGGGGACAAGGTCAGAATCCTCCCTAGCCAAAGAAGGTTGCTCGGGCCGGATACTGATCACCAATTCTCGACCAACCGCCTCTGTCTCGGAAGTTTTGGTTGGAGACGAGCTGCCCGGGGCTAAATTCAGGAGATCAGCAAGAACGAATTGCTCTCCCTCCACTATTTCTGTGGGAAGAGGGTGCATAATAAATGGAATAATGTAGGGAAATGGGCTGCGATTCAACTCACGAAGATTCCTCGTAGTTAAGAGAATTTCATGATGCCGTTCCCACTCAGAAATCTCTAGTAACTTCTAAATTTTCTTAAAGCTCTCCACCCAGTTTACCAGTTGACCACTCCGGCTTTTCCTAGCACAAAAAAAATATTTATTAATAAGATACGTGAATGTAAAGGATAGACGTGTAAAAATGCACCGACATAAAAATCCCACAACTTGAACACACTTGGGAATGCCATTGATTGGTTCAAAGCAAACGGGAGGTCAGGGGAGCCCGGGGTCTCATACCAAGGTCCTCTGACCAAGATCATGCCCTTCGCCTCGGTCTTATGTGAGTAGGGAGTCATCTAAAAATTTCAGTCGAATACGATCGGCATGAATGCGGCCTCCAGCGTCCCGGCTTCAAGGTGTAAATGAAACATACCTCTCTACCGTGAAATGTCGGTTAGTAAAAGAGGTTCCAACCACGGCTTGTGATGGACCTCAACTCCACTCATGGACGAGAGAGGAGAGATGATCTTTGCTAATAGAAAGCGTATCTCGGCTAGGCCCTCTTCTTCGCCCAATCTGACTAGTGGAAGTCTCTTCTTGACCTCGCCATCTTGCAGCGAGACCCAGCCAAAGAAGAGATTATGAATCGGTTCCATGCCACTTAATACCAAGCGATAAAGGCGGCGCACGAGAACACTGGGCAGGGAAGAACCCCTCCCTCCCCCCCTAGTTCTATTGTGTCTTGAAAACACCCTCCTACGTTCCTATAGCCGAAAACATGCCGGGAACTTTAATCTATCGTACCCTAAACAAAAACAAGGTTTACCTGGAAGATAGGAGAAATCAAATACCTGGAAAGGCAATCCGCAAAACACGCAATGCTGCAGCGGAATATCAGCATAAGCTCTTGAGCAAAAGGGAAACAAGAAAATGGGGTAAACACGATGGGAGCGAGTGGGATCCAATTATGAATCCCTAAGTATTAGGTGTCTATAGTTTGCAGGTGCATTAAATGCGCCCGCTGACTCATTGCTTCTCCAAAAGATTTAAATCCTAGTGACGCTTCACTTACTAAGGCACAATAAATGAGTGTGGGCTAGTCTCGTGAGCCCCTAGGCTAAGGCCCTTGTGCCTCCTTAATGGACGAGCTTGGGCCGAACGACCAAGCTAAGTCCAGTCAGGAGTCATAAGAGCCGATCCACTCTAGAATTCGTCAAACACCACAGCCCTTATCCCAAGGAGTTAGTCCACGTTGCTGACTAGTTAGTCGAGTACGAGAAAAGTAAGGTGAGCAAAGATGAAAAAATTCCAAAAAAACATAATTTCATTAATCACACCAAAAGGCGTTCATAATTACACAACAACGCTTACAACCAAGCGGTCATGCTTCAACAATTAAATAACCCAGCGGAGTTGGAAAACAAAGCCTAAGAAAGAAGAAAAAGTGGAAGAAAAAGCCTAAGCAAGAAGTGGAAGAAAAAGGCTAAGAAAAAGGAAAAAGTTGAAGAAGAGGCTAAGAAAGAAGAAAAAGTCGAAGACGAGGCTAAGAAAGAAGATATGAAAAAAAAAGCCCCGGATAGCCTTTTTTATGGCAATATGGTCACAACGCCTTTCAACAATGCCAAAGCGAAGGGACATATAAGGGGGCATATAAGGCTGAAAAATATCCCTCCAAAAGTAAATTAGCACGCTCTACCATGTTCCTTATAGCCTCTGGCCGACCCCTATCAACATCACATTCAACCTAGGAGCAATCAGAAGAGCACGGTATCGGCAGCGCCCAATGGCGTCTAGCCATACATACCCACCAAAAACTCGAAGCCAGCCAGTGGCATAAAAGAATCCATTATCCTACAGCCTTTTATAGGGGTTACGAACCTGTGGAAAACCCCAAAAACCCGCATTAAATGTGTTACCAAAAATAGAAAACCCCCAGGAAACGCGCATGTTGGAACACACAAGCATTAACAACCCCCATTTCCCAACAACAAGCAGATCAAGAATACGGTATTTTTCCAACCAGGGAAGATTGATCTCCCCAGCCGGAAAAAGGGGGGCATTGTGGGTACCATGACTTTTGGCCCAACACCCATGGCTTTTGGCCTAGCACCCCTATTTAGAAGGCCCAGACGGATCAAAGCACACAGGAGGCCCAAATATCCTCACACGAACATGGATCTGAACCATGGCCCGAATCGCGGCTTGTGGACTATCCGATCATACCATAGGCCTCCAGGATTTATTGCCCGGGCACATCCTCTTCTAGCCAGCTGCTATCTCTAAGAAGATGGCCAGTAGCCAATAATTTCCTGGTTGACCCCTCGCAGCTTGAGAACACATCCTCCCACGAATCACGTATGTAACCGCCCTTAGGATGATCAAACGATTCTTGATGAGGAAGATTCGGATGACTTGGCTCCCCAAAAGGAAAAACGGTCGACGCGCAAATGAAGCGCCCTCCTCCCTTTCATTCCAGAAACCAATCACCCACTTTCCATTAAAAGTGGATCATCCTCCTCCTTCATAAAGGAGGAGGAATCACAACAGGGAGGGGGATAGACACTACTGAAAAACTGATATTTACGCTCTCTATTTTTCCGTCTAACTTAAGCATCGGAGAGCCGTCCGGCACACCACCGCCAGTGCTTTGTTTGTTTTGCAGGTCCTTGCTGCTAAGTTAATGCCCCGACGATCCGGAGACTCTGAGAATCCGAGAGACAACAGTCCTCAACTTTTATGGAATCAAATTTTGGGTATGCATCCAATGTCTTACATCAATTAGAAATTAGAAAAATTATGAGTTTATAAGAATGAATAATATCTAATTGATATCTAGTTAAAAAACAAAACCATGAAAGTCTCAAGCCAAAAGTGGACAATATCATTTCAACATATAAAGGAATGGGTCCTTTAATTTTCCAACAAATGGTATTAGAGCTAGGTCTCTTAATTTTCCAACAAGTGGTATCAGAATTGACCACATTGTTTGAGAAAAAGATTATTAAGTGTATGTCCAAAGTCAACACATTGGTTAGAATTTATAAATAGAAAAGATTATGTGTTAGTTAGATATATGAAGGATTATGAGTTAATTAGAATGAAGAATATATAATTGATATGAGACATTTTGGAAGAAGTCCAAAAGTAAGTCATGAGGGCCTCAGGCCCACAATGAATAATATCATACGAAATGGATAGGGATGTCCACAGTTCCCAACATCATAGATGCACATTCAGTGAACTTTCAACTAGTTTTAACCATTAAATTTCATGTTGATTGGGTCTAATTGGTAAAACAATGAAAGTACATGGTCAATCGATCTGCTGACAGACATGAAAATGAAATTGGATTGCACAAAACCTAGAAAATGGAAGTATAAACCTAAGTCAAAGTGCTTCTGCACAAATCATTCGCTTTTAATACAACACATTAAATTGCACAAAAATGAACCAGTCAATTACCAATTCCATCCCATGGCCATATGAAAAATGAGCTCCTGGAAATGGTTGTTCCATACTCATTGAGTCTACTCTCTCCAACCATACAAATTGGACCTAGGCAAAGGGTGATGATATTCTAATATAAGTGCTAATCTCATCTTCTCATAAACAAAGCAATCCAACCTTTTCCACTTTAAGCATGATGAGAGAATAAAATTTTAATCCAGAAACCCTTCATTTTAGAGATGAATGCAGCTTTTGAATCTGAATTGCAGCATATTATTTTTGTTATACTTAATGTTATCAACTTCAAGAGCTCTTGTTCATGCATATGAATGGACATTATCACTTCAAAATCAGGTTCTGTTACTGCGTTTCTATGGATTTTTTGCTCATTTCATTTAGAAGTCTACCATGGGAGAAGCACCATTGCCCTTGGGCAATTAATAGCAGATGGTTGTTGTTACCTTGATCGTCTGATTTTCGGGGCATTAGCGGCATAATGTAAACCTGTAAAAAGGGCGATCCGGGGACGGTGGGCTGGCCGCCTCTTTGATGTTAAAGTCAGCAAAAATATGGAGAGAAAGAAGAAGGAAGTTCGTACGGTTGGGATTGTATACCTCTCCCTCATGGGAGATCTTCCTGATTTATAATCAATGGATGCCGACTCTTCTTCCTATTTTAGGAAGGAATTTCTTACTTTTAGAGATAAATATGTTTTCCTTATCTGGGACTAATTCTTCCTTATCAATGATTAATCTTCCAAGAAGTAAGGGATTTGGGAACTAGGAAATTTGTGGATAAATACCTTTTGCGTGTTTCCCGCCTTTATCCATTCGTCCATAACGAATTTGCTATAAGCGGAAGGACGACCAACTAGGGGACTTGGAACTCTAGATGGACCGCCCTGAGGTTGGCCTCTGAGAGGACAATCCGACTTTCATAGACGGGCCTCCGGATTACCAGTCTAGGTAGTGCTTACTAGTTTTAATATGATTGGTGGGCTTAGGCTGCTTCACATCATGGGCCAAGCGGACCTTGGATCAAGTGGGCTGGGCCTTGAGCCCATTGAGTAGTGGGTTTAAAAACCACGGTACTCACAATGCCCTCCCTTTTTCTCAATTGAAATTTTGTGCTTTTCTAGTTGGGGAAAATATTGTAGTATTAAATGTTGAATGTGGAGAGTTAAATGTGAGGAGGCGATGCTCTCTTGGGTTCAAAGCATGTGGGAAACACACGCTTCCCATAATATATATGGTGCATCTTGCTCTGACAACGCATTTAATGTGGCTGTCGACACATTGCCTCTACAAATAGGGGTAAGAGTTTCAATAGCAGTTTCTTTTACGTTTTCTCCACGTTTTCTGATTCCTGCAATTTTATCTTTTCTATGCTTCTTCGAAGTTTCCTTTCGAAGGAGCCATCAGAGATTCTTGACTCTTCGACGACTTTCGATTTTCTGGTGAGTGTTCGCATCTCAGACTTTCTTTTTATCGTTGGTTTGTTTGGGTGTTTTTGTGGTTAAGGGGCGTTCTATTAGGTTCTATGAAAGTTTTTGGTTCGAGTTTCTTAGGTTTGTGATTGGTGTGATGTAAAACCTCCAGGGGGAACTTTTTATCTTCGAGGGCTTGTTTCGTACTCACTTAATGGACCTCAGCGGACCCTCTTCATATCTCCTTTTTTTGTTTTGCACGGCCCAGAATGGCAGAGGTTACGAAGGTTTCGGCGGTGGGGGCGTCGGAGGTACTCGTGGAAAACGCCCTCTTGCAGCAGTCTAGTTGTTACACCAATATGCGCGGAGGAGCAGAGGTTATGCAAGCTAAGTTCTTCTTAGAAATCAGTTTGGAGATGTCAGACGGCTCGGATGCCTCAACTGTAGGGGAGGCAGATTATGCCATTTACTTCACCGGAGAATAGTTTGCTGTTGGACTTCGCTTTCCCGTCCCATCGTTGGTGAAGCAGTTTCTGCATTTTACCCGGGCATCTTCTGCACTCGTACATTCGAAAGTTTTCCAAATTCTTATGGGTTGTAGTGTGCTGAAATCTCTCTACCAGCTGGGCATCTCGCTAGTGGAGATTTGTTTCATATACACTTTGAATCTTGGGATTGGGGGTCGCCTGTCTATGTCGGCCCACAGTCCTTGGCTGCAATTTGTAATCGGGCTCCTCGACTCCCCTAAAACGGAGGCTAAAGGGGGTTGTCTTGGTTAAGGGCTCGTGGCACGTGAAGCCCAACTCTCCAGGGCTTCCTTTTGATATGAATCAATCCCTCTCATTCCCAGGTTTGTCATAATTTTAATGTAGCTCATATTTTTCTAGGTGGTCTTCTCTATTGACATGCCTCTATTTTCTTAATGACTTGTAGGTAGGCGTCGTAGGCGAGGCCAGCTGGGTAAAGAAGGTAAGGCTGGACCACATCAGTCGGCTACTTGAGATCATAGAGAGGGAGCGCAACCACGAGCTCCTTTTATCTATGAAGAATTTGTAGAAGCTGGGCTCTAGTCCTTTCCCATACATAGTGCCTGTTATTCCTCGTCCATTGCCCGCTGAGCTTGTCAAGGGTGAGCACTTCGTCCTCGTGGATCTATTGAAGCTAATATTGGGGAGCTCTTAGCAAGAGGATTCTACTCTATACCCCCTTATTCAACCAGACTACCTACCCTTGGCCACGCAAGATCCTAAGCTTGCCCCCCAAGCGGTGAAGGAGAAAAAGAGGAAGAGGAAGAAGAAGGTCGGGCGGGTAAAGGTTGTAGGCGAAGGCTTAGAGGGTTTGTTGACTCGGAGTGAACCAGCGACAGTGAGCGACCCGGAAAGAGGATGACATGTCTGGCCTCGGATCTTGTAGTAAGTTTGTGGGCACTGAGGCAAGATTACCCCGGATCCCGAAGGTGCAGGCGAAGCGCCCAAGATGGTTTGGTCTGAGAAGGAGGCTCAAAGAGCCCTACTTGATGAATGGCCATGGATTTTCCTAAACTAGCCCCGGGATGACATGGTTGGGGCGTTTGCCTAGGAGTGCTCTCCGGGGAGGCTTGTGCGCTTTGGAGGACCGGGGCCACCCAGTCGGATCTCCTAGCCTGGAGCCAATTTATGGGAGCTCTTTCGAATGACCCGCGACAGACGTTCGGCTAGACTTGCTAAGGCTGGCTCGCACAGGGCGAGGATGCTTAAAGGGATCGTGTTGAGCTCTTACGTTTAGCCGGTGGGACGAGACCATCCTTTGATGGACACACCAACCCATGGTCCAAAGGCTACCCAGTCGATTATTGATCGCTGCGCTCCTTTCAACCAGAGGGATTCCTCTGTTGCTCGCATTCTTGATCTCTACCCCAAACTTCTCCTAGATTCGGTGGTGGCTCCTATTGAGGAGTACTCTATCCCCTTCCCCGGCCACATGGATAGAAAGTCCTTCTAGTGTTTGGCTGAAGACGGGATGTACATCCACAACCATGACTTCAACGTGATGACTAAGCTGGTATGACCAGACTTCTATCCATTGTTTAAGCTTGTAGGTGGTGATTTTATTCTAACACCATTTCATTTGTAGGCCGTTACCTCTATTCGGAATATGGTGTGCTAGCACAAGGAGCTCCATCATAGGCTGGAAGATGCCAAAAGGTACGTGGCTCATTCTTTTGAAAGCCTCGAGCACGATCATTAGAGAGCTGACTTAGGCGGCGGGGTCGAGGCGAGTTTTAGGGCCCGAGAAGGCGAAGGGTATCAAGAGGTCTATATGGGCGGAGAAGGAAGGGGCAGGCTAAGGAAGCTAGGTTGTCCGATTGACGCCATTGCGGCAGTAGTATAAGGCAAGGGTGGTGACATGCCTAGATCCCCAGGAAGCCACTGGCGGTGCGAAGGAAGCCAGGCGTAGGGTAGAGGCTAAGACTTCTCACTTGGAGGTTAAGCAGACGTCGGTCCTACTCGAACTTGAGGCGGCTAAGGATGAAGTGTCTTCCCTCAACTCTTAGGCGAGCAAGGATAAGGAGGCCATGAAAGAGGACTACCAGAAGGCCTTAGTGATCTTCGCCTATGGCTACAGATGTTGTGCATTCAAACACAACATCTGTGGAGACCAACCAAAGGTTCTGGATGGTATACTTGACTCCTCCGCCTCCTACAAAGTTCTTTGTGAACCCAAGGTGCCCCCCTGTCCCCAAAGTAACTAAGGCGACAACAGCGGGAGTGGATCTAATCGAGCCGACCAAGGAGCCTGAGGGGAATGCCTCCATTGGGGATTAGAGCTGATTATGCTCTCCTTTCCCCTCTCCTCACTCTTTTTGAAATTTCTGTAAAGGGCCTCGTCTGGCCACAAGGACATTTTTTTTGTAAAATTGGCGCATTTTAATGAAATATGACTTGTGGATGTCTTATGCAATGAACTTTTATTATTTCTCATCCTTTTCACGAACATCGGCTATGATGGTTAATTCTTGAAAGTGCCAGTTGGCTTAGAGTCAAAAGTCTAGTCTTTTGAAAGTTCTAGTAGACTTAGAACCACAATTCTTGTCTTTTGAAATGGAGGTTATTGAAGGAAGGAAATAATGCCTTTAAAAAACACTTGACTGGAATATTCCAAAGATTGGAAGAAAATACTTTAAAGGAAATTTTATTAATAACCCCTTAAAGAAAACTTTACTAATAATACATTTAAGGTGCATAGCATTCCACATTTTAGGTACTGGTGCCCCGTCTAGTTTATTTAATGCGTATGACCCAACTGGCTCCACTCTTACGATTACGTATGGTCCCTCCCAATTTTGTTAGAATTTGCCAGCTGTTAGGTTAGTCGTGTTTTCAAAGACCCTTCTCAAGATTAGGTTTCCGGCCCGGAATGCGTGTGGTTTTATATGCCTATTGCATAAGTTTGCCATCCTTTATTGGTAAGATGTAATACATATAACGACTGCTTCCCGGAGATCGTTTGCCATATCTAGGTCCTTGGAGATGGCTCAACATTAGTCGTTTTAGGAACCTCAGTTCGAATCATGGGCATCTCGATTTCTGTAGGAATTATTGCCTCCATACCATAGGTGAGGGCAAATGGTGATACTCCAGTCGGCCTCGGGCTAGTTGTTCTTTAGGCCCAAAGGATTCCCGATAGCTCGTCCACCCATTTTCCTCTAGTTGAATGCAGAAGCTTTTTCAAAGCCGACAAGAAATTTTTGTTGGATGCTTCTGTCTGGCCGTTGATCTGCGGGTACCTTGAGGTTGAGTACAAGTTTCTGATTTTTAGCTCATGGTAGAAGTTTTTTGTATAATTTGATGTCAAACTTCGGTCCATTATCAGTTATCATCAATTGAGGTATTCCGAATCAATAGACGATATTCTTCCACACAAATTGGGTGATGTGCTTGTCTTTGATGGAGGCGAAGGCTTAAGCTTTTATCTATTTGCTAAAGTAGTCGGTGGCAACCAACAACAACTTTTTGAGCGGGGGTTGTAGGCAGTGCTCCAATTATATTGATTCCCCACTGAGCAAAGGGCCAAGGGCTTGTGATGGTGGCTAGGTCTCGAGCTGGCATCCTCCATACGGGAGCTTGCCGTTGGTAGTGGTTGCACTTGTTGACATAAGCGGCTGCATCTGCTCTTATGGTTGGCTAATAATACCCTCGTGTATAGGCCAAGTGAGCTAAAGTTTTGCCACCCGGATGGTTTCCTCATACTCTCTCATGAAGTTCTGCTAGTATATATTGTCCTTGTTGGGCAGTGAGACACTTAAGATACGACTCATCCAGAGACCGTTTGTATAACTGCCCGTTTACCAAGGAAAATCGTGCAGCCTGGACCTTGTGGGCTTCGACTCTATTATTTGGCAGTTCTCCCGAGCTCAAGTAATGCAATATAGGAGTCAACCAAGAAGAGCATGTTTTATCTATTTGACTTACTCGATCTGTTGCAATAGATGATGCCGATTGGTGATATATTGGGAGGAATACAGTTTCGTTTATTGGGATGGACGTGGCCACTATAGCTAATGCTTCTGCCCTTTCATTGGAGTCCCTTGGGATATGCTTAAGCTTCCTAGCTGCAAAACTCCCTAGTCGTTGCTTGACCAGGCCCATATACCTGGCCATACGCTGGTCTCGCATTTCGTATTCTCCGTTTACCTATCCTATTACTAGTTAAGAGTTGCTGCGTAAGAGGAGTTTCTCTTATGATACTGATTGAGAGAGATCGATTCTGGCTAGTATTGCTTCATACTCAGTCTCATTATTGGACGCGAGGAATTCTAGTCTTATGACCTGCTTTACCCTTTCCCCAATTGGGGCTTTTAGTTGCAAGCCTACCCCAGCTCCTGTTTGGCTAGAGGCTCCGTCCACATTAAGGATCCACCAACCATTATTATCCTAAAATACATCCGACTGGGGTAGTTCTGCTAAAAAATATGCAAATACCTGCCCCTTCAACGCCAAACGAGGTTTATACTGAATACCGAACTCACTTGGCTCGACTACCCATCGGGCCATCCTCCTTGACAAGTTAGGCTTGTGTATAGTGTTTCGAAGAGGGAGATTGGTCATCACGATGATAGGGTGTGCCTGAAAGTAGGGGTGAAGCTTCTTGGCTACCACACGTAGGGCCAGTTTCGCTTGTTCTAAACGGGTATATTGAGTATCTACTTCTGCTAGGGATTTGCTTATGAAGAATACATGTCTCTATTTTTTGTTTTCGTCTTCTTTGAACAAAGTTGCCGTTATTGAGACTTCTGATACTTTTAGGTAAATATAGAGTGTATCCCCTGCCCTTGGGCTAGCCAGGATTGGTAGTTCGGTGAGATATGTTTTGATAGCCATGAGGGCTTGGTCACACTCTTTATTCCAATTGGACCCTTTGACTCCCTTCAAGGTGGTGAAAAATGGTTTTAACTGGCCGGTGAAACGGGATATAAACTGCTTGAGAGCTGCCAGCCGACTGGTCAGTTGCTGAATTCCCTTTTTGGAGGTAGGAGTCTAGAAGTCCATTATTGTTTTGAGTTGAATGGGATTGGCCTCAATCCCTCTTTGGGTCACCATAAAGCCTAAGAACTTGCTTGCCCTGACATCGAACGCACATTTAAGAGGGTTGAGTTTCATGCCATACCTTCTTAGCAGCTTGAAGGATTCTTGTAGATGCTTAGCGTGGTCGAAGAGTTCTTTGGATTTTACTAGCATGTTATTGATATAGGCTTCCATAGTTTTACCTAATAGTGGCCGGAATATCTTAGTCACCAACCTTTAATAAGTCGCCCCGACATTCTTCTGGCCAAAGGGAATAACATTATAGCAGTACAACACGTGTAGGGTAATGAAGGTCGTTTACTTTGAGTCAGGCGGGTGCATAGGAATCTGATAATATCCAGAGAATGCGTCTAGAAATGACACTATTCTGTGCTCAGCTGCGGCGTCAACAATTTAGTCTATATGTGGCAAGGGGAAGCTATCTTTTGGGCATGCCTCATTAAGGTCAGTGTAATCCAGGCATACTCCCCACTTTCCTCCTTTCTTTGGAACTACCACCACGTTGGCTAACCACTCGGGGTATTTTACTTCCTTGATGAAGCCTGCTTTCAATAAGTTGTCTACCTCTATCTAGATGATTTGATGGCGATCCGGGTGAAAATGCCTCACCTTATGTCTGATTGACTTGGCCATGGGGATGATATTTAGCTTGTAAGAGGCCATCGTCGGGCTAATCTCTACCATATTAGAGTGGTTACAGGTGAACACATCTACGTTATTTAACAGCACGAGTTGTAACCGTTCTTTTCATCACCGAACAAAAGAGAACTGGCATAAGTGAACTTCTCTGGCCTGTCCAACATTACCTTCTCTAAGGGATCCATAGCCAGCGGATCCCTTTCTTTCGCCCTGATTTGGGCGGCGAACTGTGATTGCTACGCGGGGGTCTGATCTTAGAGGTGGATTTTCAAGGCTCTTCTCCCATTTATGCTCCTACGTAGATAGTTGATAGCATTGCCACGTGACCAACTGACTGCCTAAAAGGTCAATCTGCCCAACGTTAGTCAAATAGCTGATCATTTGGTGGTAGGTTGAAGGGATAGCTTTCATTGAGTGTAGCTAGGCTTGCCCCATTATGGACTTGTAAGGTCCTAAGTCTTCGACGATTGAGAATAAAACCTGTTGAGTCATCGGCCCGACCTTCATAGGGAGAGCGACATCTACTAGTGTTATGGTAATCGCACCGTTGAAACCGTAGAGGATATGCTTGGTTGAGTTCATCATTCCTAAAGAAATTTTCATCTACTAGAATCCCGGTAATTGCAATAAGTTTGTCGCACTTCCAGGATCTATCAATACCCTGTGCACAAAAAAACCTTTAACACTGGGGTGAGCACCAGAGCATCATAGTGAGGCACAATTATCCTATTCGGGTTGACAGGATGAAAGGATATGGGACCATCTATTGACTTGGTTTCTTCGTGTCTTCCTTTCACATGGATAACATTCACCCTAGCTTTGACTGTGGCAGCTCTAAAGAGCTTCTTCTATTGGCATTTCGACTGATATTGGTCATCAGATGGACCGCCTAATATATTGTTTATGGTAGGTCTGGATTCTGTCAAGATTGTCACGTCGGCTGCGATTTTGTCCGCAGCTTACCTTGACTCCACCCCGTGGTCAAGTTCCTTGACATATCTCCTGAGGTGTCCCGCCTTGATAAGCTTTTCCACCATAAATTTTAAGCTTTGGCACTTGTCGGTCTCATGCCTATGGTCTCTATGATAATCGCACCGCAAGGATTTGTTCCTTTAGGAGGGATCCGTCTGGATTAGAGCAGGCTATTTAAACTCTGGCAAGTTGCGAATGATAGGCAATAGCCTCTCATAAGAGACGTTCAAGGGGGTAAATTGTAGGGGCTCTCTCTTCTTTTGTGATTGATCATGGGATCGTTTCCGGTCTCTGTTCCGACCTTCTTTGGATTTGGGGGGCTGTTTCCCAGGCGGATTAGTTCCTTCGGTTAGCTGACTTGTGATCATGACAGTTTGGGTCACTGCAGGAATATTGTCCTCCAGCATTGAGTACCTATCAGTCCGTCAGTATAACTCTTCCATTGTTGTTGGCGAGTCTACAGATAGTGACTGAAAGAAAGGAGTAGATGACCCAAAGCTTTTTCTAAAGTTTTGGAGGACTGCGTCCATGCTATAGGACTCCATTTGCTAGACGGCTTGCCCGTACCTCCTTGTGAAGTTGCGAATTGACTCTCCTTGTGATGTTTCTCTTTGTCGTATTGAGTAGAGATACTGTGATATGAACGCGACCCATAGTTTGTTGAACGAATTTACTTAGTAGAGTGGGAGCTTATGAAACCAAGCTAGCGCTGACCCCTGCAAACTGGCCTAGAACACTTTGTATAACAGTCGGTTATTACCGACATTCAGTGTCATCGCCTGATTATAGTAGAGCATATGTGATGAATACACATTTGAGTGATAATTATAATGGAATCTAGCACATTTAACTCCACAGTTACCCATTTGGCATAAGAGCAGAGTGCCACAATTTCTTACGTGTTTCGATTTGTGCGGAGTCTTCGGGTTTAAAGCGTAAGTGCTGGGATGCTTCGGGAAGCCAATATGAAGCAATGTGGATAATGGGTGAGCAATTGACAAAGTCTCGGGAACCCCAGCAAAGCTAGGAAAGCACCAGTGGACATCTTCTACCGGTAGAACTTCAAGTCCTACCGGTAGAACTTGCTGGAAAATTGGCAGTGAACATCTTCTACCGGTAGAACTTTAAGTCCTACCGGTAGAACTTGCTGGAAAATTGGCAGTGAGCACCTTCTACCGGTAGAACTTTAAGTCCTACCGGTGGGAACTATGGAACTTCTTGAGATTGTCAAAAGAATTCAATCGTGCGAGGGTACTCACCGTCAACAAACCAAAATGGGAAAATCACACATTGGAGGGCTATAAAAGGAGGAGGACACAAGTAATATGGGTCTCTCTTTAGTTTTAGGCTTTTCTAGGGTTTAGTTTGATAGAATAAGAGTTTTCTCATTTTTAGTGGTACCTTGTAGATCGATTTCGGATTTCCATTCTTTTAAGAATTCGGATTCAAGAGTTTGTAATCTTCGGTATCGATATTTATTACACTTTAAATCTTAGCATTCCATATTTTCTATTCTCGAGTTTACAAGTCAATTCTGATTTCACTTAAGGTGTTTTTTATGTTTGTCGTTCTTCATCTTTAATTGTTCATCTGAGTTTTATGGAGTTCTAAACCTCTTTGTTGGGATCATACGGGAAACTCGCGATCAAGGTAAAGTCCCTCAATTCCTCTCTTGATTTTCAATGGATTGTGTAATATTGATCACTTGTGTAGAAAGGTTTTAAATCTTTAGGGTGAAATTCTTGACAACGTGTTAACGAGATATTTCCGGTACACGTTGTGGCGATCATAATGCCCGACTAAGGGTTCATTTAATTGAGAATAAGTGTTTAGTATTGCTCGATCGCTTATTTTCAAAAGCATTTAAAAAGATAAATCCTCCGTCGAAGACCATTTATTTATCAATGGTTCCTAGATGAGTTTATAAAACGAGAGGTGGGACTTACTTACACGATCATAAGTGAGTGGAACCACTAAAAATCCCAGCAATTATGCTCTAGGTTAAAGCATTGAAAGCGATCAACCATTGATCAAATGACACATCATCACAATTCTCCTTTAAATCATACTTTTAGTGGGGGGAATAGCTCTGATGATCAACAAAGTAAGACCGCTCCCTTTGTGGAGATGACACATGGATTTCCACGGTATTACAATGCTAAGATGACCATAATTCCCTCGCTTGGGAATAGAATTAGGCACACTAATCAGGACGAAGCATTTTTGGCGCCGTTGCCGGGGGGTGGCGACTAACCAAGTTGATCTGAAGAGCTAGAGGTAAATTGCAATTGCATTGCAATTCCGGTACGTTCTCCACTTTTCTTTTTATTTTTTATTTTTTTTTTAGTGAGAAATCTTAGTAAGTGTTTCTTGGATCGAGTTAGTGTAGTGCATGTCAGTTTGGGCTATAGCGAAGAAACGAGCTATCGAATTGTATCCCCTAGAAACTACGAGGAATCCATAATAGCCAAGTGTCTCAGATAACATTTTACCTCAAATGGATAATCCTGAGAATCAACAAGGACTCTATGAACCTCCACAACATGGGGACAATGCTACACTTCCAATAACACCAATGAGAGGGGGAGGAAATGGTAATCTTCAGCAAAATCAGTATAGAGTTCCCCCTGCTCCTTTATGACATTAGAAAGAACTCTTCGAAGTGCAGCCTCGAGAAGGACCACAGCCAATTCTTGTATTGGCCTTCACAGTGAGGCGATCAATTTGATGAAGTGAGGAAATGATCCCAGTCTTCTACCTCACGTATACCAAGGGTTGAATCTGAGAACCCTTACTCATTTATGAGGATTTCGAGGATGTATACGCGTGCATTCCTCTCCCACTTGGGTTCACTCTCCATATAATACGTTTGGTTTTATTTCCTTTTAGCTGAAGGAGAAGGCCAAAATCTGGTTCCATTCCTTGCACCTATTCAATCTTTACATGGGAAAACATGCGGAGCGAATTCCTCGATAAGTTTTCCCTCTGCGCATTACCCGATGCCTCGTCTGAGCAATTCGAACTTTTACAGCAGGTGAACCCTTCGCGTGGTGTGGGAAAGATATGAGATCTGCCATGCTATCCCTCATCATGGGTTAGATGTTGGACAAATTTGTGCATACTTCATCAAAGTTGTCTTTAAGTAATAAACAATACATCCAAATGATGTGTGCGGGAGAATTTTATGAAAGAAGAAGAGTGCTAGGAAGTATTCAACTTTTGACACTATAGCGAGAGAATGCTCGAACTTGGGGGCTAACACCTCTTTAGACACTGCTAAAGCGCATAGCACATCCACTGGTGGCGGAATCCATCACTTAAGAGAAAATGATGAGTTGCAAGTAAAAATTGCTAATTTAACAAGGAAACTGGAGGCCATGGAGATGAAAAAGGTGAGCGAGGTAACTAGTGTACACGATTACCCTCAGTACTTAGCAGGGACCTAGAGTAGAGGCCATGCATTATATGCGATGACCACTACACACTCGACAAATGCTTGCCCCGAATCTTCCTCAAGTTAAGGAGCCATTCAAATTGAACAAACCAACGCCCGTAACTGCAAAGGGAAACCTTTCGATTCCCATGCTGCAGAGCTTACAATCTGGGTGGGACGAGCATCCTAATTTTAGTTGGAGAAATGAGGGAGCCTTGCATAACACCTTGAACAACCAAGGAGCCCTCACTATCGAGCCAAGGTTTTCCAAATTCCATTCCTCCATTTTCGAATCAAGGCCCCCAAGGATTCGGGGAAACTCTAATCAAGGTCATCATCCACGAACCAAGGGAATCAAAACTCCACTGACCTTGACCTCCACATAAGAAAGTCTGGAAGATATAGTTACACGGTTGTCTGAACCCTGACAATCCACGGACCTGAGAACTCCATTTGCTACGAATGATGTGAGATCCCGAGATAACCAAGTTAACCTCATCTATAGGTAACCTTCAACAAGAAAACTTCCATCTACCCAACCCATCCAAAACCCACAAGGTGAACGGTGTGGGAAGTTTAGGTTAGTGAGGGTACCTTTGACAACAATAAAGTTTGTACTACCCTTCGAGTGGTAAGGTAGTTGACAAAACTATTCAACCGGAGACATGCAAAGTCTCATAGTGAATTAGCTAGAGGATGAAAAATCGAGACACACCTCATGTCCTAATACAAATGACAAAGATGATCAACCGGAGGAAGACGAGTCCCAACCATATCCTCCGGCTCCATACCTCGTAGGCTAAGAGCACCAAAGAAAGTGAATAACCATGCTGAAATTTATGGAGTTGTTCAAGCGAGGTGAAGCGAACATTCCCTTGTTAGATGCCATTAAGCAAATCCCATCATATGCTAAATTTATGAAGGATTTGTGCACGGTAAAAAAGAAACTAGGTGTCGACAAGGGAGGCATTCATGGCCCCGAGACAATCGTCCCTAATTCGAACGACTTGCCCACACACAAAATGTCTGAGACCCGGGTAGTCTACTATTTCTATAGTAGTTGGAAATTCAAGTTGGGGCATGCTTTAGTGGACTTAGGGGCGTGTAATCTTTGCCTTACTCGTTATATGTGGACCTAGGGTTAGGAGGTGCGAGCTGACCAATATCATACCGTTGGTGACCGTAGTGTCAAAATTCTGAGGAATAGTAGAGGATGTCTTAGTCCCGAGTGAATGAATTTTACTTCCCTGTCGATTTTGTGGTGCTTGACACTCAGCCTGTAGTGAACCAGGAACTCGAGTTCCAGTAATTCTTAGTCGGCCATTCTTGTAAGCTGCTAATGCCATCATACATTGACAGGGAGGCCTAATGACTCATTTGGGAACATGATGTGTCCAGATATTTTGATGTACTGAAAGGAATGGGAGATGAAGAAGATATTGGTGAAATTAACATAGTTGACTCAGGTGGTACAAAAATACTGGATAATGTCTCACATGATGATCCTCTTAAGTCATGTACGGTCGGCCCGAATTGGGATGAGGAAGTGACCACCTTAGTCGAGTTTCTCACTCATAATTGAGCATCAGTGTATTTGAAGTTAACGGTGGGCTTTAAGAATTTGAACCCTTGCCGCGAATGAGGATAAGACATTGCCTTCGGAGGAGGAAAGCCACTAAGCAGGCTAAAACCTTTACCAATACATCTTAAATATCATTCTTAGGGGAAGCGGGACACTTTTCCAGTAATCATATCTTCCTCGTTAGGCGTAACTCAAAAACTCAACTTTTTGGAAATATTGAAAACCCTGGAATTTGCTTTAGATTTGACAATTCTGAGATATTAGAGTCAGTCCCTTGATGCGCGCATAAATTCACTTAGAAGAGGATGTTAAACTACAGGCAACCCGCAGAGACGATTGAACCCAATAATGAAAGAAGTGGTGAAGAAGGAAGTTTAAACTCTTGGATGTAGGGGTTATCTGTATTGCGGATAGCGAGTGGGTTAGTCGACACAAGTAGTTCCTAAGAGTCGGGAGTCCTCAGTGGTTGCCAATGAAAATAATAGGCTCATTCCTACTCACGTGTCACCTCGGGATGGAGGGTGTGCATAGATTATAGGAAACTTAATGCGAGCCTTAGGAAAGAGACCATTTTCCTCTTCCGTTTGTTGATCAAATGTTAGAAGGATTGCGGGGCACAATTTTATTGTTTTCTTGATGGGTACTCAGGGTACAACCAAATTGAGATAGCATTAGAAGATCAAAAACTACATTCACTTGCCCTTTTGGTACCTTCGCCTTTAGGAAAATGCCCTTTGGACTATGCAATGCACCCGGAACTTTCCAACGATGCATGATGGGAATCTTCAGTGACATGATAGAAATCATATTGGAAATCTTCATGGATGATTTCTTAGTTTTTGGTGACTCGTTCGAGTTGTTTAGAACTTACGTAAAGTTTTGGAGAGGTGCGAGAAAAATCTTGTGTTAAATTGGGAGAAATGTCACTTCATGGTAACACAAAGAATTGTTTTAGGCCACATAGTATCGAAAGATGGAATCGAAAGTTGATAAGGCCAAAGTTGAGCTGATTTCTAATCTCCCTACTCCTAAGTGTGTTAGAGACATAAGGTCATTCTTGGGTCATGCTGGTTTTTATCGGCCCGGTTTATAAAGATTTTAGTGCTATAGCCCGGCCCATATGTGCTGCTTGCTAAAGATGTCCCTTTCACATAGTCTGAAGCTTGTGACATTGCTTTACTAAGCTAAAAAGCATGCTAGTGTCACCACCAATCATGCGGTCTCTAATTAAGGACTTCCATTTGAGATCATATGCGTACTGAGTGATTATGCCATAGGATTTGTGTTAGGGCGAGAGGGAGGACAAAAGCTTTTGTCATTTTACTATGCCGAGTAAGACACTAGACTGCGCGGGCCCGACTACGACCACGGAAAGAGTTTCTAGCGAGTTGTCTTTGCTCTGAAAATTCAGGTCATATATTGTTGGCTCCCTGTGACCCATCTTTACGAGGATCATGCGGCTTTGAAGTACTTGCTCTCTAAGCGGGATCTGAAACAGGTTGACTAGGTGGATTTTGCACTATGTTAAGAATTGACTTGACCATCAGATAAGGGGGTTGAGAATGTAGTCGTGACCTTATCTCGATTAGTTCGAATCCGAAACTCCGTGGCGTACCCATGTGGGTGATAAGCTTTCTGATGAAGCGACTCTTTGCTCTTGTTCGATTACGATGATATCTTGACATTGTAAACTACCTAGTCAGCGGCGGTCGGTTCAATGGACTTCTCAACGAAGGAAATTCTTGACGAGATATTAAAAAAATCTTATTTGATGATCCCCATCTATTTAATCTTGTCTGATCAAATAATGAGGAGATGTGTACCCAATGATGAGCAGTGAGGATTACAACTTTGCTTGCCACTCCCAAGCTTTGTGGAGGACATTTCTGCCAGAAAAGCAGCGGACAGATTTTCTGTTGGGTTTTATTGGCCCGCTCTATTTAAAGGTGTTTGATTCTGGCGTGTGCTCGATGCGACAATGGGAGGGTCTAAGCGAGAACATGATGCCTCTTACCCCAATTCTAATCATTGGGAATTTTTTCTTGTTGGGGGTATTGACTTCATGGCCTGCTACACACTTCTTGTGGCTATCTGCTTTTATTGTATACATTGACTATGTGTCTAAATTGGGTTGAGGCAATTCCAACGAGAACCCGATGACCATGGGTTGTTTGAAATTTATAAAGGAACATATTTTTCTCGGTTTGGAGCATACTCGGACAATTATTGAGTGATGGTGGACTCCACTTTTGCAATCGATCTTTTGAAAATCTGTTAAAGAAATATGGAGTCACCCGTAAAGTATCCACGACTTACCACCCACAGACGAATGGTCAGGCTGAGCTAGCTAATAGGGAGATAAAACACATTTTAGAAAGACGGTTGCCGAATCGAAAAGATTGGTCACTCCGTCTTAGATGCTCTTTGGGCATACCATCTCTTGCCTTTAAAACTGTTGTGTTTTAATCTCACCATGAACAGTTTGTAAGCGAAGCTTGCCGTTTGCAGTAGAGATGGAACAGGAGCTTCTTGGGCTATTCGAACTTTTAATTCTGATCTAACTCAAGCAGGTAAGCAGCGTTTATTGCAGTTAAATGAACTTGAAGAGCTGCGGAGGGAATCGTATGGCTCAGGAATTTGAGGCGCCGAGTTATTCCATAGCCAAAGATCTATTACCGGGAAAACTTTCAAACCCGATCGAAGAAATCTTTAGCTGTATAGTTCCCGATTACATCTTATTTCTGGAAAGCTCCGCTCGTTGGACTGGTCCTTTCATCGTTAAAGGCGGTTTTTATCCATGCGGGCCGTGGAAATTGAAAATCGACAATGGGAACTCCTTCAGGTGAATGGCGATACCTCGACCATTCCTTGAGCACTTCTCCTCACGGAGCTGCTTGTGGATTTGGTAGACCCGGCTCTACCAAAACTCTCCTTCAAGTAACCTCAGGTCTCAAATTGTTGTAAATAGTTTTGCTTTTTCTTTTGTTCCCAGCTCTATTTTTATTGTTTTTACTTCAGTTGCGTTCTTTGTTTGCTTTTTCAATAACATAGAAAATAAAAAATCGATAATTTGTTGTTTTGTGATCCTCGGAAATTACATTTGTGGGGTACCTTTAGTTCAAAGCATTGGGGACAATGCTTGTTTACGTGTTGTGGGGGGGTAGGAGGTAGGTGTACAGGTTGAGCATGCTTTCTGTGCTCGTTACTTGCCTTATATGTTCGATGGAATTGAGTACCAAGAATTTGCTTATTTTGAAGTATTATGTTTTACACACCTTTGTACATACACCTTGATCTCGTATCTCTCCATCATCTCTTATCGCATGTACATCTTAACAAGCACACACAACAAGCCTTGTATTCTTAATGAATTATTTGCCATTCTACCTACTTTCTTGCTTCGTGGAAACCCGCACGGACTTATATGGCCAAATTTCTCCGATCTTTCTGTTATTGTTTCCAATTGTGCATGTTCAAGCGTCATATATTAATTTCTCATGCATCATAGTCTTTATGGAACACCTTGCATAAGTGGAAAATGATTGAGGCCATTATTCTTTGCATACCATTAGATTTGTAGTGTCCGTCCTTGCACCCATTTTGAGCTTTAAGTTGTCAAGTTTATTCGAACCTTAGGAATCCGGATTTACGGAACAGCAGTGGTTCTCATGGAGAGTTTGAAGTTATCCCAAGAATGAATTACAGTACTAAGTCTACGAATGCAGTCAGTTGTGGAATTTGAACAAGAGAAAAAGTGAACATACATGAAAAGCTTATATGGATGAAAGCGTTAAGGCTTAGTCCAAGATGTATAGTAACCTTGCATTTGTTTCAAAGTGAAAATATATATATATATATATATATATATATATATATATATATATATATATATATATATATATATATATATATATATTCAAAAAAAAAAAAAAAAAAGAAAAGAAAAATCGAGTTTGAAGCAAGTTCTACGGAGTCTGACTTGCAAAGTCTACGGTGGAACTTAGCTAAAAATCAGCGGTAGCAAGGAAGTCCTAGGTAGAACTTAAAGTCTACGGTAGAATCGGGCAGTGGGCGAAGGGCTTTTAAGCGAGCATTTTGGGCGCCTCTTCATATTCCATTTGCTTTTGCCATCCTGAGAAGAGCCACAGCCGTTTGCCTCATCTCCTGGAAAAACTTTCTCAGATCGGTTGCTTTAGGGTTTAGGTGTCCCGGTTCGGTTAGTTATACGAAATCGGTGTTAAGCGGTGGTAAGCCACACCAGCTTTCACTAGCATTGTTGATCTTCTCTCGGCTATACATGGATTTGTTTGATTGGTGGGTGATGTTATTTTGCTTGATTCTTTGGTTGGGAGTGTCTGGCATCGTGTCAGGCGGGAGCGCCTCGATAATGCCTGAGACCGGCCCAGTCTTTGTTCGACGAGTTTTGGGACATGATGATTTATTTGGGCCGTGCGGGCCGTTATAGCTATCATTGCCATTTCCATGGCGCATTACTAAGGAGGCTCAGGAAAGGAAGGCATCCGGTTCCTGCATGGACTGGCTTTGAGTGCCGAAAAAGAGGCACAGTGCTTCTCAACCCATTGAGAAAAGAAAAAGGAAAACAAGTCGCATCCTCTTCGAAAGTGAATTATCGGGCAGTGTTGATGAAGAAATAGAGCCATGTTCTGCGCTTTGCGAAGACTGCGAGGTGAGCACGAAGTGGATCAGAGCGATGGCAAATAGGGGTTTCTCCCGATGCGAGAGGCGTTAATTGGAAACATTCTTATATTCTCATCCCATCGGGGTAATTATCCGGGAAGCAAAATATGCACTTATTGCACTCTGGGGATGTGGATGCCTTACCTTGATGGATCGGGAGATTCTACACAATTTGAAGAGAAAATCGTTGGGTTGACTCACCGGTGTGGAAACCGGTGAGAAGCGACCGTGTCACTCACGACTCGATAGCACCACCTTACTTGCATATATTAGCCACGGCGTGTGGACCAGAGCCATATCCGCTCGGGGCCATTCTTGATTTACGATGCCCATTCAACGCGAGGCTATGTAGCAGATCTAATACCGGCCGGTGGTTGTAAACGAATTTGTCCACCCAGAAGGTTAAAGCGAATCGCCCTGATGAACAAGATCATCCCTGTCGCAGCATTTGGCCCGAGAAGGGTTGTGAAAGTCTCGATCAGAAGCGGTCGGTTGTTATGCGAGGTTATGTGGGAAGCTAATTGGCCATGCACTAATAGTCATATGGTGCGCGATAAGGGGAGTTCTTGCAATATTCGCGTGCAAGCTAGGAGTATTAGTTCCTCGCTAGTGACTAGTATTGTAGAAGAAGCGGGGATGGGGGACGGTTAAAGAAAGGGTGATACCTAGGCGGGAGGCGGATCACGACTACAAGGGCGGGGCGAAGGCGGGCAGCCTCAGCAGACCCGACCCTCGGTGCCTTGGTGCATACCTGCCCCGGGACCACTTAACACGGCTCCAGCACTATGAAGGCACATGTCGCCTTTGAAGAGGATGGAGCGGCGGATCAAGGGGTGGTTCAAATGCATCCTTGGGACGAAGCAAGCGGGCCAGACGTCTCTCCAGGGCTTGAAGGCCACACATGCTTTCGAGAGGCCCGGTGATGGCGGATGCTACTTCTCAGTTAGAATCGGAAGAATTAGACGGTATGTGGACGGGCGCATTCTCTTGATGTGAGGATGAGGGCGACCTTTGCATGGTGTGTTAGGCTATACTAGGGTGAATTATTTGGCAATCGGGTAGTAGACCTTAGCCATGTTATGCCAACACCCGTTTTGATCTTTTACCTTTTCTTTCTTTTAACCCACGGTCATTACAAACTCTTAAGACCTCTTTGATTCGACTTATGTTTTCTGTTCCTTTTGACATTATGCATGATGGTTACATGTTCTATGTTATATGATTGCCTACCTTATTTCTATCATTACAGTTCACTGCAAGCATGACTACCATACATTTCTTAAATCCATAATCCTTATTTGAATAACCAATTTTGTGTTAGCGTGTTATAATGTTCATTGTGTAAGGATGTGGCTGGTCTAATTGAGTCATGTTGATGCATACTAAAGTGGGTGAAATGTTCTATTCCATAAGTGCTATTTTGAGATTCTTGCAAAGCTTCAGTATCTAGAGCGCCTTGAGTTAAATTCTTTAATTGGAGTGGATTAACAGATCTAAATCTTGCTAGGTAGCAAGATGCGGAGTTGGGAGTGTGATGAATACACATTTAGTGATGATAATTATAATGGAATACTTTGTTTAACTCATGATTTACCACATTTGGCATAAAGCAGTCACTTCTAATTTCTTGTTTCCCGATTTGTCACGAGTCTTCGGGTTTAAAACGTAAGTGCACAAGGATGCTTCGGGAAGCTTGATGAGCTTGTTGATGGATGTGGGTGAAGCGATTGATAAGTCTCGGAACCCCGGCCAAAGCTAAGGAAAGCACCGGTGGACATCATCTTACCACTAGGGTAGAACTTCCAAGTCACCGGTGGGAACTCAACTGAAAATTAGCCGGTGAACATCTTCACTGCAGTGAGGTAGAACTTTAAGTCCCTCTGGGTAGAACTCTATTTAGAAAATTGGCGGTGACACTGCTCACAGGGTAGAACTTTAAGTCCTAGGGTAGAACTTGCTATGAACTCTTGGGAATTGTCGAGGAATTCAATCCGTGCGCGAGGGCACTCGTCGACAAACCAAAATGGGAAAATCACACATTGGAGGGAGCTATATAAAGGAGGAGGACACAAGTAATATGGGTCTCTCTTTAGTTTTTTAGGCTTTTCACTTCTAGGGTTTAGGTTTTGATAGAATAAGAGTTTTTCTCCATTTTTTAGTGGTACCTTGTAGATCCAGATTTCAGATTTCCATTCTTTTAAGTTTCGGATTCAAGAGTTTGTAATCTTCGATCAATATTTATTACACTTTAAATCTTAGCATTCCATATTTTTCTATTCTCGATTTACAAGTCAGTGATTTCCCTTGAGGAAGCTGTTTTTTATGTTTGTCGTTCTTCGTCTTTAATTGTTCTCCTATGAGTTTTATGGAGTTCTAAACCCCTCTTTGCTGGGATCATACGGAAACTCACCCCGATCCAAGAGTAAAGTCCTCGATTCCTCTCTACCGAATTTTCAATGGATTATTGTAATATTGATCACTTGTGTAGAAAGGGTTTTAAATCTTTAGTTGGGCGAATTCTTGACAACGTGTTAACGAGATATTTCGTTACGTTGTGTGATCATAATGCCAACTAAGGGTTCATTTTAATTGAGAATAAGTGTTTAGTATTACTCGATCATCTTTATTTTCCAAAAGCATTTAAGAATAAAATCTCCATGAAGACATTTTATCAATGGTTCCTAGATGAGTTTATAAAATGAGAATTAGGACTTGCACGATCTCAAGTGAGTGGAACCACCCAAAATCCCAGCAATTGTCTTTCTAGGTTAAAACATTCAAAACAATCAACCATTCAATCAAACAACACATCATCACAATTCTCCTTTAAATCATACTTTTAGTGGGGAATAGCTCCTATTGATCAACAAAGTAAGACCGCTCCCTGTGGAGATGACCTGTGGATTTCCACAGTATTACAATGCTAGATGACCATAATTCCTACGCTTGGGAATAGAATTAGGCACACTAATCGGAATGACAATATGGTTGTAAGAGGTCGATCAGTGTGTGCTTGTGGTGAAATTTGGAATGACAAACGGGTAGGGTGGCTGCATTGATCAGATATTGTTGCCACAGGAGTGAAGAGGCATATCGCCAGTCCTGCGAATTAAGACCGTCGATTGGTATGTAAAGCGTTGGCCATTATGCTAAAGGCGAGGGATCTTGCGGCGGTACTAGTGGCAACATGCACGAGGACAGCGTCGAAGGGGTTTCGAGGCTTGGCGACCGGTCTTGTCTTCTTTGCTTTGTCTCTCTTTCCTTGCCTTGAGATGGACACTATGGTGTCAGAGGCGGGGTGAGGCGAAGGCCTCTTACTCGATCTAGTCTTTGTGCTTTCTCAAGTATTCTTTATGCTGAGGGATTTAAGGGATGGGGGAGGCGCCGAGGACGACTCATCGTGGATTAAATTATCATTTGTCGATCGAGAGCAATGGCCAGCTTCCCTTTATCACGGTGCCATATGACCCTCGCCTATGAAGGAGGGGGGGCAGATAGGCGCGTGAGGCGTCTTGGGACTCTTTACTTAACTTTGATTGTTGGTGAACCCAAGTCTTATAACTAAATCAAAATATCATATACAAAATAAAACTACCACCATAGTGGTGTTTACAGTATCAATACATATAGTATTGAGTCCCATTTACACATACATATACAAAAACTGTACATTTACATTTACATAATTAGAGCGCGAAACCTATAGGTGATGAACCCACTGCAGATCTTTGGCAGGCAGTATAGGAAACTCATGGATATCATCTCTATACTATGGATTCAAAACTGGTCTAAACAACATGTGGCTTATACGTATACATGCATTAATATTCTTTTCAGATTATAGGCATACAATAGTAAATGATATCACGGTCGCGGTCTCAGGTACATGAATTCATATAGCAAACTAATACATATATTTGTACTTATAGTAGACTTATACTTATCCAGATTTCCCATAGGAGTTACAGAGCTTATAGTTATACGGTGGTACCCGTAGATATTACATAGCTTATGCTTATCTGAGGTGCAGTAGATCTTCAGTTTATACTTTAACTTTTTATTCGTTATTCGGACTCTTATCATATAAGCTGTTGGAATACCTAGATTGATAATAAAGAAATGAGTAGGGCGTAGCACAATAAGTACCGAGAAGGTGCAGTATGGTATTGAGTGTCGTAGCACAAATTTAGATCTTCGAAACAATGATAAAGAGAGACGTGCTGCCTAGGTAAACGAAGTGTCGTAGCAGGAGTCTTAGAAACCTTTGATCAAAGACGTCTTTTGCCAGTAATAGAAGTGTTAATAGCGTGCGTAGTGCTAGAATGTTGATCGGATAAAACACATATACAATTTTATGGCTACCAAGGGCTATTGACTAATCCACAGCGATGATGCTTGATAAGCTGTTGCATGAGACCCGAATGACATTATACTATATAAACCAAAAATCTCCTAGAGTAAATCCTTTCAAAGTTTGGTTTGAGTCGATATTCTATGAGTGCAGTCGACCATAAATAATAAAATGGATTTAGTCCAGATACTCGATCCCACAGAGATCTCGAGAATTTTAAATCAACTACCCTAGATTACTCAATTTCCATCTTATTTGGACCATAAATGATAGTGAGAACTAACATTAAGGTCTTTGGAAAAGTCGCGAACAAGAATAAATGAAATGAACAATAAGCTTGAATATAAAGAATAAAGAATAAATTGTGGTTAGGAAAGGCAAAGTGGAATAATTATCGTTTAGAGAGCGCATTAAGATCAATGCTATTGTGAGGATTTCAATTCACGGTAATCAACTTGTTATTTGCTTGTGAATTTGGTGCAAATGTCCAAGGCGTTAATAGTTCGATTTGGATCTCTCACACTTCACATTTCATTATCTAATTTTTTGACTACGGTCTCGAATACGATTAGATAACTACCACTGCTGAGATACTTCTAATTCTGGGTATTTTCTTTTCTTGATACTTCATACCCATTTATGGGTACATAGCTCTCCCAAGTTATCGGTCAAGCAAGGATGTGACTTCGGGTTACTCTTCCTCCAAATTAGAATAGATCACCCTCTCCTTGATTAGATCTCGATGCTGGATTGGCTACTTATTCGAATTGAAGTGAACTCTACCTTGTTTAAAATTGATGGCACTCATTGACTCGTTCTTGATTTCAAGTGAAGAGGATTTATCAAGTAAACTCACAAAGCTCATTAGATCTCTAATAGCGGAGTTAATATACCTTAAAGAAATATTCATAACTCCCAGGTTGTCATCTGCGTGTCCTCGAGAGGGACCTCCTTGAAATCGAGCAATGAAACACTTCTTAATACGGGTATAAGAGCGGTATTCGGATCAAAAACTTTAAACCCATAGCAGAAAGTAAATTCAAATGCTTGAAATTCGCAATTCTTTGAAACTGCGATAGGAAAGATAATTTTGGCCAGTAGCATTCACTTAATGGAAATTTGGGATTCACCGATTCTTGGAATTACACACTACGACATTCCTCACGATCATAAGAACCATGCATTTATTTGGATAAGCTGAATTCGAGGAAATTTGTGCGAACACAACATTCAGGGTAGTAATTTGAAAAGAATTGAATCTTTGAAGTGACTAGCTCAAACTTGATAACATCAATTCAGGAAAATAAAAGAAAAATAGAAACGATAAATCTAATCTAATCTCAACTATCCAACATTGAAGAAAAATAAAAGAAAGGAAAGAAAGAAAACTAAAAATAAAATAAAGAAAATGGGCCTTGTTATCCGGACCTCTCGTGCATGGTATGACTAACTTTCATGCACGGGGTGGCTGGCATTATTTATAGGGTTTCTCGGTTGGGCCCCTAATCCCGAGGCGGAGTCCTTTATTGGATTTCCAAGTGGAGGCAGCGAGTTCTTGTTCAGGTCGCGACTTCAAATTTCTTGTCGCGACATCATCCATGCTCAGCGACGCCGATCTCACGTCGCGGCGTCTATAAACCTGCTGACTTTCATTTGTTCGTGCGTGTATGACATCGTATGTCGCGACATCTGAGTTCATGAATACTACTTGACCTTGATTTGGTGTCTCGATGTCGCGACCTCAATTTCTTAATCGCGACATGTCGCTTCATGGCTGACTTTCAAGCGATGTCCTCTTGATGTCTGGCGACTCGATTTATGCTGTCTGGGTTCAAGCGGTGTTGCTCATGATGTCGCGACATCGGTCTTATCCGCGACATGCATTATGGCTTTGCGCGTGCCTAAAAGTGTTGTTTCCTCATAAAACGCCATGATCATCCTTTGTCGCACTGCTTATTTTGTGAGACACCGCTTCACTTTCGACTGTAGATTCCCCATACCAAGAAATGATCACCCTTCCTCTGTCAACACAATGATCTCATGTCGGTAACCTCGAACTGGTCGCTTCAATGAGTCGCACATCAATCCCTTGGTCGCGATGATCACACCCCCATCAAGTCAACATAGCTTTCCGTCTTTCTCTGACGCCAATTCTCATTCAAATTTCTTCCAGGCTCTGACACCGCAACGCAGCAATGATCAGGCGCTGGATAAATTACCCCCTTCTTCTTCACACTCGTTGAAACGCTGCACCGCTTCTCAGATAGTGCTCGACAAAACACAATGATCTCAGATGTGCCCCGCGATACGAAGCCCTCTTCTACCGTTGTCACTGGACGCCGATCCCCACTGCCTTTACCTTCTGCATGCTTCATTCTAATTCAGCTTCAACCTGTCACATCTTAGATGTTTGATTTGTCGCAGAATCAATAATATCTAAGTTCCTTCATCTGTGCGCCTTCCACAACTTTAAGTCAAATTTTATTAGATTATTAACGCTGATATCCAATCTCTATTTTTTCATGAAATTTTTTTCTCACTCCTGCCACATCAAATGGTGAAGCTTTCACAAGCCATGTAATGATTTGAAACCTTTTTAAATGAAAATCAAGCAGAAAATGATTCTAAAAGTAATGGACTTGTAAGTCATCAAACTTCCCTAAACTTAAAATTTGCCGTAAGTCCTCAAGCAAAAGAAAAAGAAAGTAGTCCAAACAAGTTCCTCAAACAATAAAAAGAAAAATTCTTACGATTTATTTTTCTTGACTGCTCTAGAATAGCTATTTTTCCACCAACAAAATCAAGGCATGCATGATCTTCAGATTCTTCAGCTCAAGTCCACTATTATCTCTCATCTTTGATATTATGCAAAACTAAACTATGGAATTATTTTATGTAACAACATATTCACGATCCTCATGAATGTAATAGATTTGTTTCTTTCATTTTTCACATCGAGTCATTTAATTCTCAAAGTCCTTCCACGATTGATTATTTCATTCTTCCAAATTCCATAGGCTTGTTTTCATATTGATCTCCACTAATGTAGGTGATTTCAAATTTTCAAGATCAATCGTGTCTTTGGTATTTATATTGTTAGGCTTGGGTAATGGGTAGGATGGAAGGACTTTTTAGGTTAATATTACCCTGAACCTTTTTTCTCCTCTTCTGCCCTTTCTTTATTGTAGTTTCTCTAATAAACTCCCCTAAACTTCATTTTGGGACATCTCTTTAATTTCTTCAATTCAGAACTGTATGCTCCCTATTTCCCACTTGTAATTCCACTGGGGAAACTTCCTTGTTTGTCAACATTCGTGATAGTAATGTTTTAACTTTTAGGCTTTCTAACACTCTTAGCTTAACTGGGTTGTAGCAGCTCCCATACTGCATTTGACATTAGGTACTAGGGTGTTGAAACACCCCTAAGAACTTAATTGTTCAAGAGAGTTAGGCCACAAGATAAAACTTCCTCTATAAGCTTTCTTTCTATTGCATTTTCTCGCTTTTGTCTTTTCTTCATTTCCCTTTGGAGTTCCTCAAAATATATACTCCCCAAACTTCATTTCTTTCTTCCCTCCTTGAATTCTTGGGTAATCATAGGTTCTTTACTGAAGGATTGATGTCTTAGGATGAGTTGGGGTTTCCATTGGTCTATTTTTTTGAAAAATAGGCTTGTTGGCTCAATTTCTGGAACTACTGTATATGCATCAGCATATGAATAGGGATGGCTAGAATGGCTCAAACTGTCCAAGAATGGCCTGCATCATCTCTCGTCACCAGATCACCTAGGATTTCGCCTCAACTAATAATAATCTAACAAATTTAGAATTTGGTTTGAATAGTTGTGACTCAACCATAGGAGTTTTGACTCATTTTTTTGTTGATGAATATTTAAATGAATTGATATTCAACAGTTCCTTGACTTATTTGCTCATACCACAAACTCAAAAAATATGTTTTGTTCCTTCTATTGTATTACCTTCCTCAATTCCTCGACTTATTAGCCAGGACTTTTAAGTAACTTTTGCAGACCTTGTGTTTCAATCAAATTGTATTCAATTGACCCTTATTCTACATTTCAGCTCATTCCCTAATCTAACTGCCTATCCAATTCAGCTCATTACATCTCAAACAGCTTTTATTCGAACTAATTTCTACTTTAATTCCTCATATCATACAATCAATCTCACACCACTGGTAATCACAAATTCCAAATTATACCACTAAATAATTCCAATTCAAATTTCAATGGCACTATTTGAATATGTTGTTTACATACAAGATGAGAGTAGCGATGGTAATGAAAGTCAGCAGGAGAAGGTCTATTTTTTCTTTGAAATAGCCAGAGCAAAGATGTTGGGGTCTAGGTCCATTTAAAATTAAATGGCTTTAACTTAATCATTCTTTCTTCTTCTTCTTGTTTCTCTTCCATTAGTTTTATAAAAATCCATTTTATAGATTTAACCCTTTCTGTTTATTTAACCTCACTTCCAGCTTCTATTCATCATTTCATCTTCAAATATAAAACTTAATCTGGTAAAGATTATTAAGACCATCTGTAAGTTTCAGCTATCTTTATTATAGATTCAGATTCTTCGTCATCTTCATCATCCAATTTTTCCAAAATTTTGCAGAGACTTAAAATAAAATTTGAATCCTTTATTTCGCTTCCCAAATTTGGCTTCCTGCTCATCTCTCTTTTCTTATCGTAGCAGAGTTGAGAATCACGCCAAACTGTTGTTATAAGCTTCACACCAGCTTGAGCTCTTCGCAAATGCATTGTGATCTCTTCCCTTCATCTCAAACTTTCTCTTCACTGCCAAAATTCTTCCATGTCTTCTTTTATCCAACCTTCTCCACCACACCTTCTTGCCAGAAAAACTGTCTTATTGAAATTCTTCCAAATTGGTCTTTCACCTTCTTTCAGTAACGCTTTCTTCTCAATTCTTGTGTTTCAACTTTTTCTCTTACCTATTCTTTCCATGCATTATTTCCAAACACTGAAATATTCTTTCTTGTGCTCTTGTTTCTTCCAAAGTGGTGTTTCTGCTCTGATATAGAACTGCCATGGGATGGAGAAGTTCTGGTTGGGTCGCTTATCTTCGTCACGTCAATAACATTATTGCCTGCAGTTTTCATGTTTATTCTCGATCAGCAATCTCTAGCCTCTCTTCCTGCTTTCTGCTGGGTTTTTCTCTGCCTTCACTGATCTTTCTTCAGTTCTTCTAACCCAACCTCACAAAAGATGGCAGTTCTTGATCTTCTTCCTAATTCATCTTCACCTTCACTTCATTATGAATCAAGATTGTTATTGTTATAATGTTCCTTTGTCTTTCAAGTTATATTCACAGAGTTCTATGATAATCTTTATATTGATCTTGTGTACCTTTGAGTATGGCATACAAGAACACGCCTTTTCGTTTCTCTCATCAGGCACACATGTTTTGTCGGGACTAAAACTTAAGCCAGAAATAAAACCATACCTTAGCTCTTCAAGAAGGCTTCCTCTGCTCATCGTTTGGCTTCTTCTTGGTCTAACCGCACTTTTACCGTTAGTGAGCTTCTTGGCACCTTTCCAAACTCGGTTTTTCCAACAAGCTGAATTTGGAACCATGTTTGTGCACCGTCATGCCATAGGCCTCGTTATCGGCTCAAGCCAGATGCAGACCCGTAATTTCTAACAAAAAACAGCTCCATCCTTCTTCCTACCATATTTGAATAAAATTCTTCTTACTGCCGTATACCCTCTCATGGTGGTATGCAGAGACCTCCCAAATCTATGCTCTATCATCTCCTTGAAAGGAGTCACAGGTTTTTGAATCTCCTTTCTACAACAAACCCCTTGTTAGCATAATGCTTCTTCCATCGAATAAGCTTCTGCCTCGAGACTTCCAAATTCGCTTCTTCTTCTTCTCTCCTCTTTCCCTTTCCTTTTTCTGCTCTTTCATGAGAAGTCGCCGGAGCTTCGGGTGCTTCTGATGGTATTTCTTCTGATTGTTCGTGTTCCCTCATAATCTCGTCTAGGTTAGGGACCAAAGGGAATTTCGTACCTATTGGAAACGAGAGAAAGCCGTAAGGTTTGGAATGCTAGGGTTTTCGGAGGTTGATTCGTATGAAGACGAAGGTGAATGGTTACGTGGGTCAGGAGTGAATGCAAATAGTTTCCAACAGTTGCAATTCAATCAATGTTTGTTGGCTAATTAATGCTTCAATTAAGACATGTCGCGACTTCAATTTTTCCTCTTTTTATTTGAGATCATTAAATTTAGGGATTTTTTTCAAGTGAGAAGTCGCACACGTCGCTATCTTTATGTCGCGGCTACCTAGGATGTCACGACACACAGGTTTTCCAGAATTGTTTGATGTGGGCGACAATCCTTCTCCATTTTGAAACTTAATTCACCGTCGCGATTATCACAAAGGGTGTCGCTGACATGTATCTTCTTCTTTCACACACCCAAGTCAGCTCTTCGAATGTGTCACTTCGACATCAATGTTTTGTCGCTGACATGGAACTTATGTCGCGACATAACCTTCCGTCGCGCCTCTAAGCCTTAACTCAATGATTTCAAAACTTTGAATTCTCTTTTATTGTTCCAACCCATTTAGACATCTCTTCAAGCATATTTTAAACAAAGATTTAACAATCAATTCAAGATATATATTGCACTGATTTAGGGAGTATGTTACTCCCCTTTTCTCATGCTTTCCAATTCTCCGCAAGTTGCTGGAATTATTCCTGTAGTTGCCTTGCTATTCATGTCTTTGTACTGTGGGCACAACGCAATATTCAAGAAAATTCTTAATTAAACTACAATCGATTTCTAAAATTAAATATATCCTTCTAAAAAACAAACCGACCTAATTAATCAAAGAACTAAAAGAAAAGAAATATTTCAAAATTTAAAATCAGAATTTAAATTCTCATGGGTCGCCTCCCATTAGCCGCCACGGAGTCCTTAATGGACTTTGTCGTTGTGGTACTTCTTCTTTTTCCTCAAGAACCAGTTGGAGTTCTTCAATTTCCTCTTCCCTGTTGAGATAATGCTTTAACCTTTGTCCATTGACCTTGAATTCTTCCCCCATTATCGCCCGTGTTACTCACCCAAATGTAGTACTTGGATACCACTCGTGTATGGCCCACTCCAATTGGATTTTAATTTCCTCGAAACAACTTCGCCCAGAATTAAAAAGAAACTCCGTTCCCTGCTCTCCAACTCTTTTCTCAAAATTCTCCTCGATCATGCCATTTCTTTGTCTTGGCTTTATATTCTAGCATTTAATATAGGCTTCATTTCCGCTCTTCCAATTCGGCATGGGCGGAGCAATCTTTCTTCCCTTGGTAAATTAAAATCAAGTTTAACTCTTAATGGCCCACATTGCTCTGTATTCTAATTCAAGATGCAGATTTAATACTATTTTCGGGCTAAAAACAACTCCGTATGGGACATTCCAATGGGGTCTAGATGCAAACTCGTAAGCCCAAAGTGCGCTATCGGGTTTGGAAGACCAATCCTTCTCGCTGAGCTCACGCCTTTTCAAGTATCTTTTTGATCTCCCGTTGGAAATTCGCTGTCCATTGGTCCGGGATGATAGCTAAACTCATTATGCTTCGATCCCATACCTACCATGAGTTTTGCAAATATTTTTGTTGCAAATGAGTTCCCATCACTAATGATGGTCTCCGTTCCAAACTCGCTTCAAAATATTCTTTGCAAGAAACTCACAACTCGTGTTAGCATCATTCCTTGATACATCGCTCCACCCATTTGGACGTGAATTCACCGGCTAGCAGTATGTATAGGTTTCCAAATGATGGTGGGAAAGGTCCCATAAAAATCTATTCCCAAACATCAAAATTTGTATCACCATAATACCTTTTAAGGGCATTTCATTCCTGATATTTCCTATCCTTTGGCATCGATCACACAATTTCACCCACTCTGCACAATCTCTGAAGATAGTGGGCCAATAAAACCCTGATTGGAGTATCTTGTGAGCTATTCTTTCTCCAGAAAAATGTCCCCCATATGGTGATGCATGGCATTCATTTAAAATGTTGCCTTGTTCACTTTCTGGCACACATCTTCTTATTATCATGTCAGCACCTCTCTTGAATAATAGTGGGTCATCCCAAATATAATATCTCTTTGTCGTTACGAGTTTCCTCTTACATTTGGTAGCTGAATTAGAGAGCGACCTCCCTGAAGCGGATAATTCACAATATCAGCATACCATGGAAGTTGGAAGGAAACTTTAAACAATTGCTCATCTGGGAAGTTCTCTGTTAACTGAACATTTTCTTCTTCATCACTGCTTCTTTCTACTCTTGACAAGTGGTCGGCTATCACATTGTCACATCCCTTTTTATCCTTGATTTCCAAATCAAACTCTTGCAACAGCAGCACCCACCTTATCAATCTTGGCTTAGCTTCCTTTTTCGACATCAAGTATTTGATTGCTGCATGATCAGTGTGAATTACCACATAGGATCCTAAAATGTATTGCCTAAATTTTCACAAGCAAATACATGGCTAGCATCTCCTTTTGATTGAATAATTCTCTTGTGCTTCATTGAAGGTCTTACTAGCATAGTATATGGCCACGAATACTCTCTTTCTTTTGCCCGACCACGACTCCCATAGCGAAATCACTGGCATCACATTATTTCAAATCCCTGATCCATTCTGGTGCAGCCATTATAGGTCTTATATTGCCAATTTGAGCTTGATTTAGTCAAAAGCATTCTTGCGGGAGTCATCAAAAATTAGACGCACGCCTCTTTTTCGATGTCTGCATGTGATGCAGCTATTTTGAAAAATCTTTGATAAATCTCCTGTAAAATCCAGCATGCCCCAAGAAGCTGTACTCCTTTTCTTGTAGTAGGTGGTGCAAGAGTTTGACAATGGATACTTTGGATTGATCAACTTCTAGTCGATGGCAAATTTTATGCCCCGAGCAATTCCTTCTGTCACCATAAAATGGCATTTTTCCCAATTTAGTGCTAGTTGTTTGTCTTGGCATCTTTGAAGTACTGTTTCCAGATTGTTTAAACATTGATCAGCTGGATCCATACGGTGAAGTCATCCGCAGAAAATTTCCATCACCTCTTCAGCGAATCACGAGAATATGGACATCATACACCTCTGGAATGTAGCTGGAGCATTACATAACCCAAAAGGCATTCTTCTGAAAGCAAAAGTACCATAAGGACATGTGAATGTGGTCTTCTCTTGATCCTCAGGTGCAATAGCAATCTGATTGTATCCTGAATATCCATCGAGAGAAAACAAAAGTGAGGTGTCTGCTAACTTTGTCAACATCCTGATCGATAAAAAGGCAAAAATGATCACTACAGTTCTTTGTATTCAACTTTACGTAATCATACATACCCTCCATCCTGTCACATTCTTGTTGGAATCAATTCGTTTTTCATTTCTGATCACAGTAAACCCCACTTTTCTTTGGAACCACATGGTAGACACCCGGGGTATGCAAATAGCATAGATAAAACCAACATTTAACAATTTACATTACCTCATTCGACTACTTCCTTAAATCTTTGGATTCAGCCTCCTGCGGTATTCTCTGGATGGTTTGAAGTCTCTTCTAATGAATCTTATGCATGCAAATTGATGGACTGATAGCCCATTTCTTGATGGACCAAACTAGAGTTCTTATGCTTATTAATATTTTCAGCCCGATCTTTGTTCCTCATCCTCACTTAATCTGGTGAAATGATCTTGGTTTTTCTTTGGTAATTCTAAGTAAGCATACTTTAAATGACATAGCAACTCTTTCAAACTAGCCGCCTGCAGCGGTTTCTTGATGAATTTCTGTTTTTCAACATTTTCCCCATTATCGTTTACATTTTGCTTCATTCATTCACGATTTCTATAGAATAGCTAGCGTATGGAAATTCGAGAATAGACTTCTTCGGTATCGCGGGAATTCATCTCTTTTCATTGACAAACTGGAGTGTTACAATCATTGTTAACAACGAGTTTGGAAGTATAGACAAAATCATTACATTTCATCCTTGTATCTGTCTATATTTTGTATACTTTTGATCAAATTGAATCGTGACTATTCTCGACCCTCAAGATGAGAACTCCTTTTTGCATATCAATCAAGGCAGCTCCAGTAGCTAAGAATGGTCTTCCCAATAGCAGGGGTACTTGTGAATCTTCTTCCATGTCGGAATGATGAAGTATTAGGGGAAAACAAACTTCCCAAGCGGTGACCGATACATCTTCAATGACTCCTTGAGGTTTTACCATCGATAAATGCGCCATTTGAAGTAACAGGTTGTGGAATGCGCTCCCCCCAAACTTAGTTTCTTGGCAACAGAAAGAGGCATCAAATTGATACTGGCTCACGAGTCACCGAGAGGCTTCACGGAATTGATTCCTCAATGATACAAAGGTGTGAAACTCCACAGGTCCTTAAGTCTTTCTTGGTAGTTCTTTTCGATTCTTGCACTACAGAGTGGCGGTGAGATTCACTATTCCTTCTTCTACTATTTTTATTTTCTTGCTTTCGGTATGTCCTTGAAATTTTGCATAAGTGGCATCTGAGTCACCACTTGATAAAAAGCATGCGATCTCAGCAAGAAGAGTTTTAAAGAACCTTATTTGCTCTTCCATTCTTGACTTAGTCTTTGTGGAAATGGAGGCTACGAGGCTTTGATCATGGATGTTCTTCCTCTCTATTCTTTCTTTTTCATTCTCAGTTCCTCTTCCCTTAGCGATCTTTCTACGTCTTTATTCTTTGTCATCTTTCTCTTTCATCTCTTAGCTCCTTCCCACTCCCCAGGCGCACGGCAAATGCAGGTCTTTTGGGTTCTTCCTTGTGTCACTTGGGAAGGCATCTTTCCTCTGGCTTTGCAGGGTTAGGGCCAGCTGCCCTACTTGTGTCTCTAGGTTCTTGAATTTGCATTGGTGGTGTTCGAAAAAATTTGAAATTAGTAGTGATTCTTCCCGACTCTGAACTTTGCTCATGAGTTGACAGGCTTCTTATTATCCCCGTAAATCACGACATCTGTTCTTGAATTGGGCCTCCGCGACCACCGGTATTCATTCTGTGCTCATTTCATCTTTGCTTCTTCTTCTTCCCGGAACCTTGGTGGCTGCGATACCCTTGTTGAGGGTTAATCTGCTGGGCCTTGAAACCCCTCAGCATCTGAGAAGTTCTCATGGTTCACGAGTCTTTGGAGTGATAATGTCTTTGGAAAGGTTAGGATTGGGTTTGAAATAGTAAGCTCTTGGCTCACGAATAATTAACCTCTTGGCATCTCGCGTTGTCTTCGATTACCCTCGTACTTCAACTAATAACTCCTTTCAATTGCTCCTATTTCCATGAAGCGGTGTGTTATCTTCTTTCTTGCTTGTCGACCTGTGCATAATGGCATCCAACAGCTTCGCCGTGTCATCTTGCTCGACTCCATGATCCCCTTTCCTCTCTTTGTTTCTCTTGAAAAACTCCAGGAGGGGAGTTTTCATGTTACATTTAGCCGAGGTCTTCAATCGGAGTTCTTTTGCCTCTTGGCACTTTTTCGTTTGAATGCTCCACGGCTGTGAAGCATCGATGATCCCCTTTTGATATATCATTCAAAGCATGATATACAATGTCCATCGAGTTTTCGGATCTATATACGGTGGACATCTTCTGAATGGCGTTTGAATCTTTCCCGGAGCTACCTCCACGGGCTTTCATCTTCCCTTCTTTGGAACACAATGATTCCCTCCTTCTTTCTGTGGTGAGGCTGGGGAAAGAATCCACCTAAGTAGGCCTCACTAATTCCTCGGTATCAACGAGAACCATATGGTAAGATTCATACCATGTAGGCCCCTTGTATCTGCCAGAGAGAATGGGAATAGTGCGATTTTATGACTTACAGTCTCTGGTGACAACGGTATTAGCCATCACGAGGAATCTTCCCGGTGCTCATTTGGATCTTCGATTGGGATGACCGAGTAAAGCGATCTTCTTGGACCATTATGTCGATCTTTAACCGGTTCAAATTATTAGCATCAAGCTGAAATTTGTCGATGGCGAGTATTCTTCTGTATTGGTCTCGAAATCCTCCATTGTATCGGTGACGGAGGCCTTCTAGCTTCTTCTATATGTATTTCAACCTGATCACCTTTTCATACGCCATGGTTGAGTTTTTACGCCTTCTTGGTCTTTCTCGAGCTTACGGCGTCCTTTCTATTTCCGTGTCAGCTGGAATCAGATCAGTGTTCTGTTTCCTATGCATCAAGTTTTTAACAAGCAGGACTCCCATTAATAAGTTAATTAAATCATCAAATATATTCAATGTGTTTCGTTAAGGGTTAAGGTAGCCCAGCCCGAACATTTCCTTGAAAATCTATTTTTGTTCTTTTTTTTTCTTTAAATGTCCAAATTAGTATTTCCTTCTTTCATCTGAATATTGATTTATTAAATTCTTCGATCCGACAGCAGTATGCATAAAACTTGTTGATCGGACCAAAAACACATACAATTTTATAGCGTCATTACCAAGGGCTATTGTGTCTGGCAATGATGCCCGATAAGCTTGTTGCATGGGGAGCCAAATGACATTATACTATATAAACCAAAAATCTCAGTAAATCCTTTTCCAAAGTTTGGTTTTGGTACGATATTACGCAAGTGCCGCAATTCGATAAGTAATAAAATGGATTTAAGTCGAATATCGATCCCACGAGATCTCGAGAATTTTAAATCAACTACGATACTCAATTTCCATACTATTTGGACCTTAAATGATAGTGAGAACTAACATTAAGGTCTTTGGAAAATTAAAAACGAACAAAGGGAAATAGCGAAATGAACAATAAACTTGAATATAAAGAAATAAAGAATAATTAATGGTTAGGAAAAGAATAGAAATTGAATAATTATCGTTTAGAGAAATGAGATCAATGCTATTGTGAAGTTTCAATTCACATTTGTCAACACATTAATTTTGCTTGTGAATTCCAGTTGAAATACATCCCGAGTGTTAATAGTTAAATTTGGATCTCTCCACCACTTCACATTTCATTATCTAATTTTTTGACTGATTCTTTCGAATACGAGAATTAGATAACTTACTTTTAACGAATACTTCTGATGGGTATTTTCTTTTCTGATACTTCATACCCATTTTATGGAGTGTACACCTTAGCTCCCGAGTTGTCGGTCAAGCAAAGGATATACAACTTCGGTTACTCTTCCTCCAAATTAAGTCACCCCTCTCCTTGATTAGATCTCGGCTAACACGGGATTGGCTACCTTGTCGAGATTGAGTGAACTCTGGCTTGTTTAAATTGATAACTCATTCAACTCATTCTTGATTTCAAGTGAGAAAAGGATTTATCAAGTAAACTCACAAAGCTCATTAAATCTCTAATAGCAGGTTAATATACCTTCAAAGAAATATTCATAACTCTCAGGATTGTCATCTCTGTGTCACTCAGGGCCTCCTTTAAGAAATCGAGCAATGAAACACTTCTTAATACGGGTATAGAGCGTATTCGAGATCAAAAACTTAAACCACGTAACAGTAAATTCATTAGCGAGGAAGTGCGTTTGCTTTGGAAATAACAATAGGAAAGATAATTTCTGACCATAGCATTCACTTAATGGAAGAATTTGGATTCCTCAATTCTTGAATTACACACTCATTCCTCGATCATAAGAATATTGCATTTAGCTTGGGATAAGCGAATTACGAGAAATTTGTCACGAACTTCAACATTCAGGTAGTAATTTGAAAAGAATTGAATCTTTGCATTCGGCTTTAGCTCAAAGCGATAACATCAATTCCCGAAAATAAAGAAAAATAGAGCGATAATCTAATCTAATCTCTAACTATCAACATTGAGAAAAATAAAAGAAAAGGAAAAAAGAAAACTAAAAAATAAAATAAAAGAAAATGAGCCTTGATATCGGTTCACTCGATGCGTGGCGCCAATAACTTTTCATACGGGGTGGCTGCGTATTTATAGGGTTTCTCGGTTGGGCCTAATCCCAAAATGATCCTTTGTGGATTTAAGTGGGTAGCTATTCTTTGTTCGGTCGCGACTTCAAATTTCTTGTCGTGACATCATCCATGTCGCGACTTCGATCTCACGTCGCGACGTCTACTTAAGCCTCTGCAGCTTTCATTTGTTCGTGCCTGATGTCGCGACATCAATCCCTTGTCGCAACATCAGTTCATGGTACTGCAACCTTGATTTGGTGTCTCCTGATGTCGCGACCTCAATTTCTTGTCGCGACATCGCTTCATGGCTTCGAAGCTTTCAGCCCGATGTCACTCTTGATGTCCGCGGCGTCGATTTATGCTTTGTGCGGGTTCAGCGGTCGCTCATGATGTCGCGACGCCGATCTCTTATCCGCGACATCGGTATGGCTGCGGGTTTAAGGTTGCTTCTCATGTCGACATCAATCTCTTGTCAGCGGCGTCATTCCCCAAACATTAGCGCCTTCAATTGGTATTTCTGATGTCGCGACATCGGTCCCTTTGTCGACAACATCTCATGTGTTTGCAACTTTCAGCGGTCGCTCATGTTGTCGCCAACATCAATCTTGTCGCGACATCGACTTCACCTCACCAAGCATCGCATAGCTACAAGTCGCTTCTCTTGTCGCGATCTCACATCAAATTTCTTCCGAGGTTTCACGATGTCGCGGCGGCTTGATCTGAGGCGTGGATCTTCGCGACCTCTTCTCTTCACTCGCATTTGTCATGACTACTTACGTATTAGTGTCGATGTCCGCGACAACATCCAGATGTCGCGACATAGAAGTCTTCCTTTTTCTTCATTTCTGGTTGCTTCACTTGAGATTTCTTTAACCCTCGGCACGCCTTGTGCCCAGTAAACCGTTCGGCGGAGTTTAGCTAACTGCGGCTTTGGATATGCATTTTGATTTTCTTTGCTAAGAACTTCCGACATCAAGTTCGCGTGATAACTGTAACCTTTCTGGCACGCAGCGCCCGACTATATTTCATTAATGCTCATCCACATACGCTTCTTTTGCTAAATTCTTCTTTTGTGAATTCTGCTATTAACAGGTGTGGTGGGTTCTTGTATTTACGCAAATTAATTGTCGCTTAAATGAAAATCAAGCGAAAAATGGACTAAAATAGATGACTTTTAAGCTCATCATAAGAAGATCGAGAGACATGCCCACGTAACGAAGTGTCATAGCACTAGCGAAGTCTTAGGAAGCGATCAGAGGCGTGTGTCTGCCACGTAATAGAGGGTGTCGTAGCACTAGCGAGTCTTAGAAGCAGATGAGATGTGCCTACCTACGTAGCAAGTCTTGAGTAGCACTAAGCGAGGAATCTTGAAGCGTGGTAGAAATGCCCAGAAGTTCATCGTGCCTGCCGCGTAGCAAGGTGCCATGTCATTCAATATCTGGTCTTAGGCAGTCCTATAATGATATGTGTTTAGGAACCTACTATCTTATCAAAGGAGCATTAATTTTTCCCGCATTCGTTTCGCTTCGGCGGTGAGGTACGGTATAATTTTTCTTTTCCTTACCTTACAAACATGAATGGACCCTATCATACACTTATAGGGGTCCTTATTAGGCCAATAGACAAGTCCTCGGAATAACAGAATAGAAAAACGAAACAAAACATCGAAATTTACATGCTATGAATAGTAGTTACGCCGTGACGTAGCATTGCTACGCAGTGGCATTGCCCTTCGTTGTAGTGTAGCTCCGCTACGCAGTGGTGTACTCAAGGCTTGACCAGCCTCCCATTCGGCCACGCTGCGGCGTGGACCTCTGCTGCGGCGTGGGGTCCCTACGCCACGGTGTAAGACCCCCGACATTGCCCAGATTTTGATGATTTCTTCCCTTTCTTTCCAGAAATCTAACTAAAAACCTCAAATCCTCCAAAAGTATCACCAAAAACAACTCCCAAATGTGTTCTAACCCAACCAAAACCAAACTTAGAGATTAATTAGGGTTTTTCCAAACCCTTACTCAAATACTTGTAAGTTAGGTTAACTTCCTAACACCTAAACATGTATCCAGACATCTTAAACCAAGAATCTATACTTGAGTCACTAATCCATACTCAAGGAGATTCCATACTCCCAACAAGTATTCACACTCTTTAACACCTCAAACCCTAGCTCAAAGAACTAGATTAAGAAACCAAGAATCCTTAAAAACATAGCAATCCATACAAAACTTAACAAGTTCCATACAACATCATAGCATCCATACAAAACCCTAGTTTTCATACCTTTCTTCTTCTTCTTCCTCTTCTTCTTCTCTTCTTCTTCTCTTCTCCTCTCTTCTTCTTCACATTGTTCTCTCCCCAAAATGAGAGACCAATTTGGTCTCATCCCCTATTTGACCTTATTTACCTTTTATTGCACTTTGGTCCTCAAGTTCCCTTCTATTTGCACCACTATTTCTCATTATTTCACTTTGGCATATAATCTTATTATTTTATGACTTTTATATCTTGTTTTGACAAATTCCACTTTTACCCTTGTATCTTATACAAATTCCGGGTTTCAAAATTTTCTCATTTAGCAAATAATTCTGCGAAAGAATTCAAATTCGCCACGAATACCTAAACACGTTGAAAAGCGACTGGGTATATTTCGGGGTAATGGTGTCCGGTTGCACATTGCGGAATTCGCTATCTAGCATCTTTTCCAAGATCGCGGCTTTTTTGTCTGGGCACGCAGCTGGTCGTTCGAGTATAGCGCTTAGCCTGACCTTGCAACTCCTTCATTTGTCTTGCTTGTTCCTCTTGCTTTCTCTCCATGTCTTAACACCAATGGAGGAATTGATCTTTCGACGATCGATGCATCGGAATGCTTATCATTGCGACTGTCTCGAGCAAATTAGACGTAGAATGGGGGATCGACAGAGCTCCGGATGATGAAGGGCTACTTTACAGCCTTTGAAGCCAAGCTCTTGTTGTAACACCCCAAAATATAACCTAGCAGTTTTCGGACATGTTTAGGGTATAATAAAAGTAAAAGTATATTTATCCGGAATAAAATAAAGATAAAAATAAAATAAGCAAGAACTTGGAATTAATACAAAAGTTAAGGGTGAATTAATAATTTACCCATTTCAGGACCAGGTGTAATTTAATAATTTTATATGCCGAGTAGGAATATGCATAAAGTTAAATTAAGAGTAAAAGAGGTTGGAGGACCAAGGGTAATAAAAGAAAGATATTAGAATAAAATAAGGAAAATTGTGGAAGAGACAAGTGGCTTGAAAGAAAGGGAGGAAGTTTAAATATGGAAAGTGAAATAAAAAGGGGATAAAGATCGAGAATAAGGATAAGGCAAATAAATATCTCATTTTGAGTGCTTTGGGAGAAAGAGAGAGCAAGCGGATAAGAGAAGAGAAGAGAAAGGAAGAAGAAGAAGAAGAAGAAGAAGAAGAAGAAGAGAAAAGAAAAGAGAAGATCACAGGTATGGAACTATGATTTTGTGTAGAAAAAGTATGGATACATGTCTTGGGTTGTATGGTTCCGTATGGAAAAGTATCGATGTTTGTACAATAGTATGGGTTTGTATAGTTCTGGGTATAAAAAGTATAGATCGTGGTTTGGAGTACCTCATCTCGTGTATGGTTTGGGTTTGAAACTCAGCCTCTCATTTCTTGTTAGGGTTGAGTTGAGAAGAGCTCACAAGGGCTCCTATAAGATGTGTTTTTGGGAAAGTCCCCAGTTGCAAATTGAACCAAGAAAATTCCCTATTTTGATCATATGCGAGTAGACGGACCTTAGAAGCCGGGTTTGGGTGATAAAGGGAATTTAGTAATAAGTCATACAGTAGAGAAATTGGCCACATCAATGAACTTGATGTTAGGATTTAGAATTTATCAATTCGGACCCCTGTAGATCAAGTTATGATCTTTTTACTTTGAATAGTCTAATGGGCGAGAGGTCGTGACCTCATCCGTGAAAGTCAGCGGACCTCATTACAGCGAGAAGGTCAGCGAGACCTCATCCAGCAGAAGTCAGCGGACCTCATGCGGCGGTCGGCAGACCTCGTCACATGAAGGTCGGCCGGACCTGGAAATCTGTGTGACCGATTCGAGTCAGCTCGTCCAGTTCAGGATTTGACTAGTATGACCTCCAACTTTGGAAGGTCATAACTCATTCGTCCGAACTCCGATTCAAGTGTTCTTGGACTCTATGGAAAGCCCGTTGAGTCAAGAATCCATTGATATGCCTGAGGAGGATATTAGGTATCAGACTTGAGGAGTGTTAGACCGAAGGCTCGCAGAGTCAGGTCAGCGTCGATTCGAGTTTGACTCATTATGACCTCCAGCCGGAAGGTCATAACTCCTTCATCGAACTTCGGTCGGGTGTTCTTGAACTCTATGGAAGCCCATTGGGTCAAGTCGATGATATGTCTGAGGAGGATATTGGAGTCTGTCAGATCGAGGTGTTAGACCACATTCACCGAGGTCAGGTCAGCTCGTCCAGTTCAGGATTTGACTACGTATGACCTCCAACTTCGGAAGGTCATAACTCCTTCGTCGAACTCGATTGGTGTTCTTGAACTCTATAGGCTGTGTCGGGTGTTCTTAGACTCTATGGAAAGCCCATTGAGTCAAGAATCCATTGATATGCTTGAGGAGAATATTAGGTGTCAGACCGAGGTGTTAGACCTAGCTCACCGAGGTCAGGTCAGCTCGTCCAATTTAGGATTTGACTACGTATGACCTCCAACTTCGGAAGGTCATAACTCCTTCGTCCGAACTCCATTTCGGGTGTTCTTGGACTCTATGGAAAGCCCATTGAGTCAAGAATACATCCATACATAGTATAATAAAATTGGAACTCATATTAGGTCCAGAAATAAGGAAAAACAGTAAGAAGATATGATAATCATAGTATATCATGCATAATATAAGATAGATACAAGTATAAGATAGATAAAGGTACAAGTACGTGTATAAGTACCTCCGTATAGGTATAAGTTCTGTAACTCCTACAGGAGATAGGGCCCAGGTCGATAAAGTACAAGTAAAGCATTACTGCATTATGAAATGTATTGATATATGTCATAAGATATGATAGTCTAATAAAGTACATGAAGATATAAGTTAATAAGATATAAGATGTTATTAGGAATGAGTACATGTACACGAATGATAAGCATATATATATGAATATAAGAATGAGTAAATGCATGTGATGATGCCTTTTTCAACCGGAACTGGGCTGGAGCGCGGTCGGTCGTTGGGTTGAGCCAAGGCAGCACGTAAGGGCCAAATAGATGGGCCGCGGGATCGTTCCCAGGCTGGGAGAGAATCTTGCAATGCTAGTCGGCTGGGTCGAGTGCGGCTCGTTCTGAGGAGAAAACAAAAAGGAAGAGGGGCGGCGGGGCTTCGCCGGGGCAGCTCCGATGCCTAGAGTCGGATCTCGTGCGAGAGAGGGAGAAAGAGTGTTCCCTTTGCTTAGTTTTGGCGTACCTTTTAGTGCTGGAGCGGCCTTGTATTTGTAATGGGTCTTCATCCAATTCGGACGATGATTAGGGGTTCTTTCCTTTGGAGGATCGGTTTTCTCACGTAGTCATCCATAGATTTAGCAATGGATTAGTCAATGGAGTTTATTTGGAGTAATCCTCCTTCCTTATTGAGAGATATTCAACTAACGGTTTTTTGATGCCTTTCCTTTCTTTTATAATAGGACTTGATAGGGCGTCTCTTAAGAATATTCTATCATCAGTTATTTGTAGAATATAGTTTGTACGGCCTTGTGGCTCTCTGTCCTTTGATTCCATGTTGGACCCTAACGGTGAGCTTTGGTTTGGGCTTTTATGGAAGGATACGGACATGGCACGACCCACGCTTCTTTTGGGGCGCGGTAAAAATGCTTGACCATTTCCATATCGCCTCCGATTGCCCCCGGCCCTTGTGTACGGATTGGCGTGGGCAAGGGGCGTGATTGAATCTAACGGCGGTTGTTATTTCCCGATATGCGCTCGGATGTGGATTAATTAACCTGTCCGCCATCATATGTTAATGATGGCTCTTCGAGTTTCGTGCTTGTTTTTCATATTCTCTTTGTTTTCCCTTGTTTCTTGTATCGACCTTTCTAGTTGGGCTTCCTTTAGCCTCATAACTCCCCTTTTGTCTTTATATTTCTTGGCGTTCTTGTATTTCGATTCACAGATTTTGCTCTATCTGTTCGGTGTTGGGTCCGCTTTAAAATTGTCTTCTTTTAAATTCAGGGGCCGTGAATCCCCCGTCTTTGTCGTGTTTCTTCGATTAATCGGCGAGGCCTAGGAGTTACGTCGATGCAGTTCGTTTTGGTTACGTCATGGGTCCCAAGCGTTCTTCCTCTTTGCGTATCAGCGATGATTCCTCTGTTGATGCCCGGTCCGAGGCGAAATTTGGGGCGTTCCACTTGTTTGAGTCGTTGGGCCTCGGCACGCTCGGAGGCGCCTCGTCCCGCCGGTAGGGGAAAAAGGAAGATAAACTTGATCAAATATCCTAGGGGTTGGATTATCTCGGGGCGCGGATTCGATGTCTGCGAAGGTGGGCCCGGTGATGTTGGCCTTATGTGGAGTGCTTTTGTTGAGCGATCTTAGGCCTCTTCACGGTGTTTTTGTATATGGTCTCAATTTTTTTTTGACTCGTTACGTTACCTCGGGTGCCGGGAATGGGTATGTTTTTCGAGTCGCCTTTGATAACGACCTCCGTTTTCCATTGCACCCTTCATCAAACGGGTTCTTGACATTTCATATACGCCCTTCCCAAGCGCCCCGATGGTTGGGGCATTTTAGTGGGTTTGGCACGGTGCTTTAGAGACCGGGGACTTGGTGTCCCTAATGTGGCCCTGCTCCCGCATCTTTTTAATCCAGGCCTACCGTGAGGGGTTTATTTATTTCCACTATGAACGTCCACGGAGCCCTTTGGTGATTCGGATCTTCCTTCTTCTCATAGGTTTATGGAAAGTCGATATTTCTTTGTCGGCGGTTCCAAGCTGGGGTCTGACTCTTTAGATAGGAAGACACACCACTAGGCGTACCCGGAACGTGGAGCGCCCGATAATAACCGTGAGTATCATCCTTACCTTTGGTTTCATTCTCTAAAGTTGGTTGAATACTTTGACTTTAGAGTTTCTTATATTTTGGTCTTTCGTCTTGAGCTTCGCGTGAAGATACATTTATCAGCTCTGCGTTGAGTGAATGTTCTGCTCGTTCCTACGTAGAGCTATTAAGGTCGGATGTTCCCAGTTCATACGGTGAAGTCATGAATCTTTCATTACACAGGGCCTTCGCCTATTTACTGCAGGGCTTTCTCTTTCGGACATTCATGTTTGCTCCTGCAGGGGAGATCTTAGCTCATGCGGAAGGGATATCTCGTATGGGTCACGAGGAGGAGAGAGCAGTTCTCCCAGAGAGGATCGAGCAGTGCAACAAAGTTCGGGAGTTGAAACTCTTGATTCCTCGTCAGCCAGGCCGGTCCTCGTCCGGTGGTGAATTCCCCTGGTTCTTTGTTCGCTCCCCTCTTAGAGCCCGTCGCAGTGGGGAATCCCATGGCAGCGGTGCGACCAGGATTAGCGGAGTTTGCTATAGCGTATGGAATCTCCTTCGGACCACTGCCAAGTCATCTCTGGGGAAGGTGTCAGAGTCGGAAAGCTGAATCGGTGGCCAGTCAAAGATTCTCTCTGCTATCCTAATGCTAAACTGCGGCGGGTGCCGTTAAATCATCCTTATTAGTCGATATTGAGAAATCAAAGGAGTTCTTGGGTTGAGGCTTTGTACTATCTTTTGAGGGATTTTGCTTTGGTAAGCTTATAATTGTGTTAACTCTCCGTGCATGCAATGCTTAGAGTTCTAATTAATGTGTGTCTTGTTTGCCACTCATTTGAAGGGCTTGGACAGTAGAAAAAGCTGGCCGAATAGAAACATGTAAGGATCGCGAATTTATAAAGGCGAAAGTGACTACTTGACCGAGCGGGACGAGCTGCGAGACAGCGCATCAGGTTGTCAGAAGAGGAAATAGAAGCGATTTAAGTGCGAACTTAGGCATGCTTCATCGGCTCGTGCTCGAGGCGAAGAATAGAACGAGGCCGGAGGCGGTTGTGAAGAGGCGAGGCGAGCTCAGGAGGTTCGGATGAACCAGGTTACCGCGAAATGATTTGGTTGAGACTTCGAGAGAGTGAAATGCGCGGGATGAGCTCAGAAGCGAGTGGGAACTTCGTCATCTCGAGGTGGCAACGAGATCTTGAATGGGCCGCGCGATTCGCGGTGAAGCGGGCGCGGAAAAACCTTCGAAATTGCTTGTCGCGAGGTTTCGGAGAGCGAGGCGTTGTTGGAGTACGCTCATCGTGAGTCTTAGCAAATTTATCAGGCAATTTGGCGATGAATGTAATGGTTTTGCGGCGAGATCTTCATCGGCAAGTCGGCATGGTTGCTCGGAGGGGCGAGGTTATCAAACGGTGCGAGATCAAGCGAGGTGCCCGGTGGGCTACGGGTGGCTCGCTTTTGTGAAGAGCGTTCGGGCATGCAGAGATCTGGGATTTCAATTTTGACCTCCCTAGCCGGCGAGGGAGGCGGAGGTCTTCTGATATGAATTATTCCCGGGGCAGCACCCCTGCGAGATCTCTTCTCCTCTTACGTCGTCGGCCTTTGAACCTTGGATTCACTTATGTTTTTTTTTTTTTCAGCCTCTCCCACACTTTTAATCGGGCTGGGACGATGTACGTATTAACCTTCTTTTCAACAAATGCTTATTTTGAAATTTATTAATTCACAATTTGAGACTACCTTTATTCTTTTTCTGGTACATTATAACACAGGTTATTGATCCTAGTAATTTGAAGCTGCATCGTTGAAATTTAGTATACTGTGGATTTATCGGGTTTGGTTCCCCGTTATGTGGTTGGTGAGCTTGCCAGAATGCGTAGTGAGGGCTCGCTCGTGTTGGCTGATGGGAAGAGCTTGTTGAACGATGTCGGGATAAGCTGTCTGAGAAGAGTGTGAGGTCGTCCCTAGGAGGAACATTGGGAAGATTTCGTCACTTTGTGTTAAAGGGGCTTAGTCGATGAGGGAGGCAGTCTGTTGATGTACAGAGAAAGGCTCGTCTTGATAAATAGAGGGCTCGATCTGCTGTGTTGAAGGAGAGCTCGTCCAATGAGGAAGACAGATGCGTTGAAGTGCGGAGTGAAGGGCTCGTCGATAAATAGAGGGCTAGATGCACTTTGTGGTGAAGAGAGCTCGTCGAGGTGAGTTGTAGGGAGGAGCAGTCTGTTTGAGAGAAATGCAGTGGAGGGCTCATCGATAAATAGTGGGAGCTCGTGCATGTTGAAGGAGGCTCGTCGATGTAGGAGGGCCGTGCGTTGGAAATACGAGAGAGGGCTCGTCTTGATGAATAGAGGGCTGATGCACTGTGTTGAAGGGAGGCTCGTCGAGGTGGAGTTTGTAGGGAGGGAGCCGGGTCGTTTGAGTGCGTGGAGGGCTAGATCTCACGATAAATAGTGGGGCTCGTGCTGTGTTGGAAGGAGGCTGGAGTCGATGGGGGAGGAGCCGTGCGGTGAAGTGCGGAGAAGGGCTCGTCTTGATGAATAGAGGGCTCGTCTGCTGTGTTGAGGGAGAGCTCGTCGAGGTGAGTTGTAGGGAGGGCGATGCGTTTTGAGTACGGTGGAGGGCTCGTTTGATAAATAGTGGGAGCTGATGCTTTGTGTGTTGGCAGGCTCGTCGATGGGGAGGAGCCGAGTGCGTTGAAGTACGGAAGGGCTGCGTCACGATAAATAGATGAAGCTGTCTGCTGTGTTGAAGGAGAGTGTCGATGAGGGAGGGCAGATGCGTTGAAGTCTGAGAAGGGCTCGTCTTGATGAATGGGGAGCTCGTTTGCTGTGTTGAAGGAGGCTCGTCAAGGTGAGTGTAGGGGAGGAGCAGTCTGTTTGAAGTAGTGGAGGGCTCATCTGATAAATAGAGGAGCTCGTGCACTTTGTGTTGAAGGAGAGCTTCGTCCCGATGAGGAGGAGCGAAGATATTTGGAGTCTGAAGGGCTCGTCTTGATGAATGGGGGCTACGTGCACGTGTTGAAGGAGGCTCGTCGATGTGAGCTGTTGGCGGGAGCGAGGTCCGTGTGGTGTTGGGGAGGCTCGTCAGTGAATTGTGGGAAGAGCTCGTCGAAAGTGAGCTTGTTGAGGTAGAGGCTCTTCGAAGTGAGCTTGTTGAGTAGAGCTGCGTCAGGAGTGGTGTTGGTGGAGGCTAGATCGAGTGAGCTGTGGGGAAGAGCTGCGTCAAAGTGGCGTGAGTAGAGCTCGTCCAGGGTGAGTGTTGAGTAGAGCTCGTCGAGTGAGGCGTGAGGAAGGCTCGTCAAAGTGACTGTGGGAAGAGGCTCATCAAAGTAAGCAACGGGGCTCATGGGCGGTGGCCCAGCGGTGGCGTTCAGTCGAAATGGGTTGATTTGACTCATTTAGGCAGCGTGGCCTGTGTTGAGTAAATCACCTCGTCGGAGTGAACGGGGCTCATGGAGGTGGCCTTGGTGGCGTTCGGTAATGGGTTGATCGACTCGTTTAGGCGGCGTGACGTGTTGAGTAGATCCTCGTCGGAGTGAGCAGGGGGCTCATGGCGCGGTGGCCTTGGTGGCGTTAAGCCGAAATGAGTTAGTCGACTCGTTAGAGCGTGGCTGTGTTGAGTAAATCACCTCGCGAGTGAGCAAGGGCTCATGGAGAGGTGGCCTTGGTGGCGTTCAGTAAATGGGTTGTCGACTCGTTTAGAGCGTGGCTGTGTTGAGTAGATCACCTCGTCGGAGTGGTAGCGAGGCTCATAAGCGCGGTGGCATGGTGGCGTTCCAGCGAAATGAGTTGATCGACTCGTTTGGCGGCGTGGCACATGTGTTGAGTAGATCACCTGCGTCGGTGAGCAGCGGGGGCTCGTAAGCGCGGTGGCGCGGTGGCGTTCGGCCGAAATGGATGATCGAGCTTCGTTTAGGCGTGGCTGTGTTGAGTAGATCACCTCGTCAGAGTGAGCAACGGGGCTCATGGCGCGGTGGCCTTGGTGGCGTTCCAGCCGAAATGGGTTGATCTGACTCGTTTAGGCAGCGTGGCCTGTGTTGAGTAGATCACCTCGTCAGAGTGAGCAACGGGGCTCATGGCGCGGTGGCCTTGGTGGCATTCGGCCGAGAAATGGGTTGATCGACTCGTTTAAGCGTGGCACGGAGTTGAGTAGATCACCTCGTCGAGTGAGCGGCGTGGCTCCGGCGCCCCCGTGGCCCGGTGCGTGTAACTGGTGATCGACTGGTTGAGCGGCGTGGCTGTCTTGGTGGATCACCTCGTCAGTGGCTTGGGTTGGACGGGGATTCGTCCATGTGCTGGGAGCGTCGGCGCGACGGTTGGGGCGAGCTCGTCGGTGTGGCGGTGGGTAGAGCTCGCCCGTACGAGGTTATTGGTAGTTCCCTTGTGGGAGAGACGCTTCGTATGAAGGCGCTTTATGAGAAGGCGTTCGTGTGTCCCTCAGTTATTGAAAAGTGCGAAGCGGCTTTTTAATCTTGTCGATGGGAATTTGGAGCGTTTACTTTTGTGCCTTCGGATACTTTCTCACACAAATAGGGTTCTGTTGCCATGCCTTACGTTTTTGAAGGTTTACCTTTCCATCTTGGGCGGATCGAGTTGTGAAGATGGATGACGTTCATTTGCCTTCGTTGGGGGTTAACTGGCCTTCTGGGCCAGGCTTTTCACGAGATTTCTCGGAGTGTGGGAGTGTGTTTTCCTAGTTCCCCTTTATGGGATTATGTTTTCACTGGCTCTAGAGAGTAGGAATGAGTCCTAAGGGTGGGGGGTTGGTGCGTCCCTTTCATCTCGTTCTCTTTTAACTTTTCTCCCTCTCTCCTGTCATTTATGCCTCTCCTCTTTTCTTTTCTTTTCTTCTTTCTATCTCCCTGACTTTCTCATACAGCTGCCAACCAACCTCTCTCCTCTTGTCCCCGTCTTTTTCTCATACTTCTCCTCGCTAGCATGTTAACAATTATATCTTTCTCCTTTGTCTCCGCTTCCTTTTTGTTTTTTTTTTTTTTTTTTTTTTTTGAGGTGCAGCATGCTGGTATCGAGGAATTAGCTATCTTGTATGCTTTCAAGACACCCTGATTGTAATTGAATATGATTCATTTGGAATGAGGACTTTATTTTCATGAATTTTCTCGTTGTGTATGTTTCTTTACATATTGATTTGTTTGAGATTGCAGCGTGTGCTTGACTCGTCACATGATGCCGATTACGGTTTTGTGCAATTCGATGCCTATTGATAGAAGATAAGCGGGTGCTGGCGTTCCATAGTATGTTGCGGGATTTTTCCCTCCTCTTGTTTGGAGCTCATAGTTGCTGAAGTGCGACGACTCGGGTTATTATGTAAGGACCTTCGAGTTGGGACCTAGTTTCCCGTCGCGTTGGATTCTTCCTTGGCAGCGAAGCTTTTAAGACCAAATCCCGACATGCCAACCGGGGCTTGACTACTGCAGTTTGTAATCTGGTACATTTCCTTTGGTACCCTTACATGCGTATTGAACATGTTCGCGTTTTCATCGAAGTTCCAAATTGACGGGCCTCGTCATTTTTGTAACTCCTCCGTCTTAACTTTCGACTCTAGGAGTTTTATTCCCGACCTCGGCGAAATTTCTTTTGTACATTCCCAATTTAGAAGCGAATGGGGTCTCCCAGGAGTTCTTGGGCATACGTGTTGTCTGTGGGCCCTTAGTACCTCGGGTCCGACAACTCCTTTGAGATCCTCTGGCTTGGTTTTCAAGGCGGCCTTGGGGTTCGATGGTGACTTCGGCTGTCCGTTGATTGTGGGTGAAATTTGGTGACGAATAGTAGTACAATCAGGAGCTCGGCACAAAATCCACACAATTTCGCGTTATCAAACTGTCTTCCATTATCTGAGACCAGGGCTCTCGGGATGCCAAATCTGCATATGATTGCTCGCCATACGAAGTTGCGTATCTTAACTCTGTGATTGTGGCTAAGACCGGCCTCGGCCAGCGGTGAAATAATCTGCAGCGATTATAAATTTACATTGAGACTGCGATGGGCGGGGGCTTGATATGGCCATTTATTCTTGGAAGGGCGGTGGTGATTGATGTCGAGAGGCTCTGGCGGGAGCGTGATATTCTAGCGTGTTCTGGCGGTCACGCATCTTTGACAGGTTGAGTAGCATCTTTGAGCATTGTGGGCTAATAATATCACCTCAAAACTTTCAGGCCAATGTTGAGCTCCAGATATGGTTCCCACGTATGCCTTCGTGCACTTCTCTTGCTTGCGTATTCGGTGTCTTCTCCGTGATGCATTTTAGGAAGGGTGTGAAGAATCACCAAGCTTGTAGAGGCTTCCCTTGTGATTAGTAAACTGGCGGATCTCGCTCTTATCTTTAGCTTCCTTTGGGTGATGCGGTAAGGTTAGTCATTAATGTAACCCCCGAATCGGGTCAAATCGATTTGGTACGGACCTGCCCAGGCGGCTACTATCTTGCGCGAGGGGTCGATGGAGGCTGCGGGTATTCGATGGGTCTTTGATCCCCCGATGTCTTCACCCGCAGGCGTGCTTGATTTTGCCAAAGCGTCGGCACGGGCGTTCTGGATTACAGGGACATACTTGATGCGGGGCGATACAAACTTTTTGCCAAATAAGTCACGGACTTTGCGGAGATATAGGATCATCTTCTCTGGCTGGCCTCATTATGTGTCTTGATCGTCGACCACCGGTTAGAGATAGCTGGATCTCTAGCTAATCGGCCTCTAACGAATGGCGAGATTGAGGGCTGCTATTACGGCCTCGTGTCGGCCTCGTTGTTGGAATGTCAGACCCGAAGGCGAGTCACGTCTTCGATACATATCCTCTGGTGAGGTCGAGTTAAGCTGCCAGCATGCGCATTTGAGGCTCCATCCACAGAAAGCTTCCACATGTGAAGGTCGTCCCTTGATTGGGCGGGCTCGACAAGCTCTACTGGGGCGAATTCCATGATGAAATCGGCTAGGATCTATCCTTTATGGTTGTTTTTTGGCACATGGGATGTCGGTCGCTCGGTTCTATGGCGTTCATCGACCTCGAGACCTGCAGTTTATGCAACTGCTTCATGGGGTGATCGGTCGGGTTCCTATGGTGTGAGCCTGGAAATAAGGGCCAGAAGTTTAGGCTCTTGATCGCTGAGCTAGTATTAATTTTTCCATTTTAGGATGCCTGCCATCGACTCCCTCGGGGCTCATTTGCGGTAGTAGGCCAGGGTCTTGTGTCAAGCTCTTTGTCCTGACAGGCACCACGCTAGTTGAAAAGTCTTCTTGCCAAATACAATATGAGGAAGTTCTCTTCTATCGGGCTCACTAGAATGGGTAGCGAGCTGAAGTATGTTTCAAGGTTACAAGCGCTTCTTACATTTCTCATCCCATTGAGGCTTTCTTCAAAACTTGGAAGAAAGGTTGGCATTGTCACCTGCAGACGAATCGACTTAGAGGCTGCGATCCTCCCACGATGTCGTTGTACTTCCTTTATCCCCCGATGGCGTGGCATGTCGAGCAATGCTTTTATTTTATCGGTTGCTTCAATTCCCACGTGGTTGACTATGAAGCCCGAAATTTTCGGCCCGACACGCCCGAAGGCTCATTTCGCCCGGATTGACTTCATGTTATAATCCCTCGGGATGCGGAGCGTTTCGGAGGAGGTGGCGATGTGGATGTGTAGTGGATTTTACCAGCATGTCGTCTATGTACACCTCCATTGTTGTACCTATCTGTTTCTGAAACATCCGGTTCACTAACCTTTGGTAGGTTGCCCCCGCATTCTTGAGCCCAAACGGCATTACCCGATAACAAAGAGGTCCCCGTAAAAGGACTAATGACGCCTCTCCCGTCACCGGGTCCATGCGCTTATCTCGTTATAATCCTGAGAAGGCGCCCATGAAGCTAAGAAGCCGTGGGTTCGGGCGTGGCATCTACGACAAGGTCGATCCGGGTAGGGGGAAGTCATTCTTTGGGTGCGCTTTGTTTATATCGTGAAATCAATACAGAGCCGCCATTTCACATTTGCTTTCTCGGGACGAAGCACAACATCACAACCACTCCGGGTATTCCCACTCGATCGCCCCCCGCCGAGGAGCTTTCTTCCACTTCTTCTGATGGCCTTTGTCTCTCCGTGCGAAATTTCGTCGCTTAACCGGTTTGAAAGATGGGTTGGTCGCTAGTTTATGAGCGATGACTCGCGGTCGATGCCACTATGTCACCGCCCATGGCATGTCCTCGTTTCGCTCTTTTAAAATCAGCGAGGGAGGCCTTTGAGGCCTTCTGTTAATTTGGAGCCGATATAGGCAAGATGCTCTGGGTCGTCATCCAATGTTATCGGTTCCACTCTTTCGAGGGTTCTTAATCGAGTGAACACTTCCATCACGCATATCAAGCTCACCCATGCTTACATTGTCGACTGCTTTTGTTTACGTAGGCGATAGCATTCTCAAAGCACTCACGATCTTCAACCGTCCCAACACCGCGCATCAAGCCGGGAATTTGATTACCAGTGGATATGTCGAGGGATGGCTTTTATCGCTGCTGAGATAGGCCTCATCGAAGAACATGTTATAGGCCGATCTACGCCCACCATGGAAACCTTGTCGTCAAGAAATGTTGTATGGGGTTTCCAAGGTTAGCACCCGCTTGGATCGATCCCAATGGTAACACCTTTTCTCCTGAAAACCCACAGAGATGGTGTGCTGATTGTGTTCTAGTTTTTCTCCCACTCTATTTTGCCGAAAGCCGATGCAAAAATGACGTCTGCCGAAATTCCGTTGTCTACTAGATCCGATGGACCGTCGTGGTTTGGCCACAATTCAACTTGACAAGCATCGTCATGGGGGTGCCGACACCCCTTCCAAGTCCGATGCCTGAGAATGTGATAGTAGTGTCGACTGGCGCAGATTTTAGATGTAATCGAATCGTACCTCCCCCATGTCCTGGCCGATCTTATGTCACAAGTGGGCCTTTCTCTCGAGCCGAACTCGATTCTCCTCCGCCAAGAACCCCTCAGATCACGTGGATTTCCCCCGTGGTTGTCGATGTCATCGTCAGCCCGACGATAAGGCAGGTCAGCCGCCCGGCCCCGACTCGACCGCCTGAGATTGACTCCCCGAGATATGAAACGCCGTGAGATATCCGCGTCAGACAAATACTCTATCTCTCCTCAATTGAATACGCTATCCGTGCTGGCTCATAGTCCCCGTGGAACTCGCACACTTGCATGGCCTCGCCGGGATTTGACTTCTCCCGCTGGCCATCTTAGGAACTCCGTCATTTCACACTCACAGAACTGCGACACCGAGGCCGTAAGGAGTGAAGCGTCGCGCATGAGTACCGTCACTGCCTCTAAGGCGGTGATCTGTGCCCAAAGGCCCCTAAGGTTCCTTTGTCTTTTAGGATCGCTCTACCGCCCCTGAGATTTCTCTCGTCGCCTCGCTTCAGCCTGGCCCCCGTCGCTCCGTCAGTTTGTCCTTGCTAGCCGAAGAGCCTCCTTCTTCGACAGAGGGCTCTCTCGTTTATGTATTTTCCGTTTTTAACAGAACCTCGCCATGTTAGCTTGAGGGTTCTTTGAAAGTGGATGTAAAACAGTCTCTTTGAATCGCACCCCAACCCCGCAATGAAGGCCGTGATAACTTTTCACAAGTACATCTATCTTCGTGGACTCCCAGATTAAACCGTTGTACGTATGACTTCAAATTTTCCCGTGGTTCTCGTTTGATGGTTAATGCATGGTAGCTCCTGGCTCCTCAGATGTCCCAGCCCCGATGAAGTGGGAGATGAACGCGATTGATAACTCTTCCGAATGAAGAAATCGTTGAAGAGGGGGATTCATAACTGTGCCATAGTCAGTCTTTTAAGGTGGTGGCGAACGCCCTGCACCGGACAGGGTCTCGATACCCATGCAACTCCATCTGATTCTTATAGGTATTGAGATGATCTACTGGATCCTTGCCGCCATCGAATGCTTCTAACAGTGCATCCTAATCTGGGCCGAGAGCGGGTAGCTCAGCCACCTCAAAGTAAAGGTGATTCTGCTATTGTACCAAGGTATCCATAGTGTCCCCTGGTCAGCGCCTTTAACTACTTCCTTCACATTAAGTTTCCGGCCGAGGTCCCTAAACCTTGCTCCTACGTTCGGCTTCTTTGCGGGTCGGGAGGGATGTTGTGGTTCCGTGGTCCTCGCCGTCCTCCTTGTACCGGCTCGATCCTTCTTCCCTACAGGCCGGTCATGGCCCCGCCCGGCCGACCAGATTCCTCCGCCGCTGTATTTCTGGGATTACCATAGCCGTGTCGTCCGTGGTGGGAGGAACATCTGTGTCCTTCCCGAACCGCCGCTTCTTCTCAGGTGTTGTATATGGTCTCGTGAGTTGTTCGCTTCTACCGTTACGCTGACGCAGGCGAGTGCTTCCACTTCGTTACGTTATTCGATCGCTTCCCGCCGCCCCGTGGCTCGCCGCCCGCATCTCCTTCGCGGGTTCGCATCCTTGCATTAGTGTCGCTTCCCGCTTGTGTTCCGTGTCGATACCCACGCGAATCAGAAATCGGGCTATATTTATGAAGGAACCGGTTGCCTCACGCACGCGCAACCGATGATGCCTTTTTCAACCCAACTGGCCGAGCGCGCCTACCGCTGCCTTCGAGCCAAGATACTGTGGGGCCAAACCATGGACGCCTGATCGCGGGCTGGAGAGGAATACCGCAATGCCAGTCCACTGGTCCGAAAAAGGCTCGCTCCTCGCAGAGAAAACAAAGGAAGAGGGGTCACAGGGCTTTCGCCCGACCGCTCCGATGCTCAAGTCGATCTCGTCTCGGAGGCGGAGAAAGAGTGTTCCCTTGCTTACTTTCTTTGGCGTACCTTTCTTAGCGTTTGAGCGCCTTACCAGAATTCGCCTCATCCAATCTGACGATGATTGGGGTTCTTCCTTGAGGATCGGTTTTTCTCACGTAGTCATCCATAGATTTAGGCAATGGATTAGTCAATGGAGCTATTCGAGTAATCCTCCTTCCTTATCGTAGAGATATTCAACCAACGGGGTTTTCACGTTTCTTCTTTTATAATAGGACTTGATAGACGCTCTGCAAATATTCTATCATCCGTTATTTGTAGAGATATAGTTTGATCGCCTTGTATGGGCTCTCCGTCCTTCATTCCATGTTCTGACCTAACGGCTGAGCTTTGGTTTGGCTTTATGGAAGTATTACCGGACATGGCACGACCCACAATCGCTCTTTTCTGGGCTGGCGAGCCAATAAGCTGACCCATTTCTATATCCTTATCAAAGATGCATGACAAAAAATATAGGAATATATATTATAGAGAAATAGGAGAACCGTAATATGAAGCTGGGCAGATATGAGAACTAATACAAATTTAAAGTAGTGATAGTGATATATTGCATAAGCAATCATGATAACAATAGTTATTCATGCTTATGAGGATATGTACAAAATGTAATAAAACGGATTGCCTCGTGGTCCGAACAAGTAAAGGGATACTGGCATGCCATTAGGGAATAAGTCCACAGCATACAAGTTCTCGCTTTTGATATCGAGGCCCCGTCGGGTCGCTGGGACATAGATCCCGTTTGATCACTGGGTGGGTCCCGCTAAAGGTCGCCACCAGCCGCTCGGCCTTTATAAGATGATCATTGTCTCTGCATAATGATAATAAATACCCAGTTCACAGACCACTGCTTTCAGATAAAGGAGTACAACGCCTTCTGCCCTTAGGTTTCATATTCACTTTGGTATTTAAGGTGCATGAAACATAAAATAAATGATTTGAATATGACATGTGGAAAATATGATACGATATGAGAAGATAAAGACTGCTTACGATGATAAGTTCAGAATACAGATTATACAATCCGACACGATATATTTAAACGTGAGTAAGAATGAACATCTTAAAAGCATATATCATAAGATAGTACTGGGAAACAAGATAATGATGACAAAGACATGAGTACATAAACAATAAGCATGAGTACATGAAAACAAAGATGAAAATAGGTGAACATAACAAATGGTATATAAGATATAATCATGAAAGTATTGATATTTATAAGAATATGACATGCAATGTAATATGATATAATATGACCATTAGAAAGATAATAGATCAAATGATATATTAGAATAAGAAATATATGATATGAATATATTATAGACATGTAAATCTCAAATGAATAGAGGGAACATGCTATGAACACAATATAGAAATGTGATGGTGCTATGAACGATAGAGATAGCAAAGATGCACAAAGCCCAGAATACCTGAAAAGTATAGATAGAAGATATGCCAAAGACAAAGAACATGTAACAGAAAAGATTGACATGCAATAGGAATGTAAAGATGATAAGTAGTAACAAGTTATATGAATATGTATAGATATATGAAATGCATATGTATAAGCTTGTGACAGTCACCATTGGTGGTTGTCCATGCTTATGTTCCACTAAGCGTAGTTAGTACTCGTGTTCAATCCGTGTAGGTACGGCAAGACAGACATCCCACATCGCCAGTAGCAGGCTACCAGAGATAGGTGCTCACCGCACTGCTTTCGTGATCTCTGATGTTTTGTATTAGAAAAAAAATGTACATATATAAGTAAATGAAACTCAGTATATGTGTATAGATTTTGATGGACACCACTCTAGTGGTAGTTCTTTTTGTAAATGAAAATGATTTTTGTTATTACAGAAATTGTTTGTATACCCATTGTACTGTGTTCAGCTCATAAAGAACCTAATGTAAGGAGAGTCCTATTATAGATATTCCCAATTCCTGCACTTTGCCTTCTGATCCGCCAGTCATTTTATCGGGAATGGGGCACACTGTAGTTTGTAAACGAGACTTTATGTTTGGTTCCCATAGACGGTGCCAATTGTTGTTACCTTGATCGTCTAACCTTCGGGGCATCAGCGGCGCAATGTAAACCTGCAAAAAGGGTGATCCCATGACGATATCTACCGCTCCAATGATTGCCAAGAAAATACGTAGAAATAAGAATGGTTCGCACACAGTTGAGATTGCTTACCTCTCCCTTGTGGGGGATCTTCTTGATTTATAGTCAGTGGATGCCAACTCTCCTTCCTATTTTAGGAAGGAATATCTTACTTTTAGAGATAAATCTATTTTTCCTTATATGAGACTAATTATTCCTTATCAAGGATTAATCTTCCGAGAAGTAAAAGATTTGAAAACTATGAAATTTGTGGATAAATACCTTTTGCGTGTTTTCCGCCTTTATCCATTTGTCTATAACGAACTTGCTATAAGCGGAAGGACGGGCGGCTGGGAGACTTGGAACTCTAGACGAGCCGCTCTGAGGTTGGCTTCTAGGAGGACAACCCGACTTTCACAGATGAGCCTTCGGATTTCCCGTCTAGATAGTGCTTACCAGTTTTAATATGATTAGTAGACTTGGGCTGTTTCACATCGTCCGCTAGGCGGACCTTGGACCAGGTGGGCCGAGCCTTGCCCATCGAGTAGTAGGTTTAAAAACCACGGTACTCATAATGGTGACAGTTTAATTTCCTCAGGTGGAATCTTTGAGTTAGGCTTCTTTACTCCTGATCTATCGGAGTTTCCTCTGTGTCAAACGGCTTCACTGTAGAGCTTTTTGATTCGGGAAATCTTGTTCTAAAAGAAGGTGATGGTAATGTTATATGGCAGAGTTTTGATCACCCTTCAGATTGTTTCCTTCAGAACATGAAGGTCGGGCTTAGTCCAAAAACAGGGGAGAAACGGTTCTTGACTTCATGGACAAGCAACAACGATCCGTCACCTGGAAAACTCAATCTGGGAGTTGATCAACAGAAGCTTCCTCAAGGTGTTGTTTGGAAAGATTCAGATCGGTACTTGAGGACTGGGCAATGGAATGGAACTAGCTTTCTTGGAATACAGCATATGGGTTCCTCATGGGTTTATCTTAACGGTTTCACTTTTGTTACAGATTATCAAGAAGGCATGTTATACTTCACTTACTCCAAGTACAATGCTATACCTTCCCCTCCATTTTGGTAATGAGTTATTATGGAATTTTCGAGAAGCTGGAATGGTTTGAAGAGAGGAAGGAGTGGATCAGTGTGTGGGAGGCACCAGAAGGGCAATGTGTATATGACACATGTGGGCCTTTTGGGGTCTGCAGTAAGTCTGAATCACCAATCAGCTGGTGCTTAAAAGGCTTTGAGCCGAATTTTTCGGGCGAATGGAGTGGGTGACTGCGAGAGAAGAAAACCATTGCAGTGTGAAAGAAACCACAGCAGTTCAAGAAGGAAGATGGGGGATGGATTTCTGAAGTTGGAAGGGCTTAAACCGCCTGATTTTGCAGATTTTTTGAGTGATTTGATTTCTGAGGAATGTGAAGAGAGGTGCTTGAGAAACTGTTCTTGTGTAGCCTACTCATATACTAGTGGAATTGGCTGTATGGTCTGGTATGGCAGTATCCCGGATGTTCAAGAATTCTCGATTAGTGACCAGGAGCTTTTCCTTCGCCTTGCAGAATCAGAATTAGGTAATTCTTCAACTCCTCACAATTTGCTTGCCCAAATACTAGGTAATTTTCGAACTCAATCCAAAGACACCAGATTTCTACTGAATTTTTTTTCTCAGCCGCATAAATAAAGTACACTTGTGCCTCCAAATCAAGGACGAAGTACAAGAGAAATAATTTCATGGATTTATCCTGCTTTATCTGAAATCATCAATCCACAGGTTATATCAGTGACGTGTAATATCATTATTGTTTGTTACCTCATAGGGAGAATCAAATCAAGATACGAAGGACTTGTAGGTTCCCTGTCATCTTACATCAAGTCAACTGATATGTGTACACACAAGCATTGTAACAGAATATGTCTATTATTTGTCCTGGAGGATGAGTAAGGCTGGAGAAAAGATGGATGGGACGAAGCAGCTTTTCAGAAAATTAAAAAATCCACTAAAGTAAGCTTTTTATTTTTTCCAATTTTTTTTTTCCCAACAGAAATGACAGTAATATGTTTAGCCTTTTTTTTTTTTGTCAGTATATGCCTTGACAATTGACATGCAGGCAAAAACAGAGGATTAAGGTTGTACATAGTTATCGCTGGTGCTTTCGGAGTAGTTATCCTAGTAATGTTGGCTTGTCTTTTATGCAGAAGGAAGACAAAACATATAGGTATCCATCCATAGTCATGTCTGCTAGCTCAACCTATTGGATTTTGAATTTTAGGGAATAGTATTAGCTCTGAAAGTATTGAAATTACAGGGCCATGGAGACACTCTCATCAGGCTAACAAACTGAAGGACAGTAGATACCTTGAGGAAAGGGGAAAACTCAGAACTGCAAATATTTAGCTTGCGTGGCATAAAGACTGCAATAAAAAACTTCAGTGATGCAAAGAAACTCGGAGAGGGAGGTTTCGGCCCTGTGATTGATGCTTGTCAGGGCCAGCTTAAAAACGGTCAAGTAATAACAGGGAGAAGGCTTTAAAAACCAGGATAAACACGGTCGTTTCATAATATCTACCATCGACTAAAAGCTCGAGATATATCGATTTCAGATCTACGATAAATAAATTAAAATAAATGAAGAGTTAAAATTATATAAATTATTAAAATACTTAAAGAAGTAAAATTAATTAATTTTATTTAATAAGAGCAAGATATAATAAGAATTATAATTATTATAATATAATACAATAATAATATTTGTAAAGTATAAATTATTTTAGTATTTTTTTTGAAGCGAAATTATTTTAGCATTTGATATTAAATAAAATAGTTTATATTAACTAAGATATTATTAATCTTTATCTTCAAATTCATCTTTAAATTAATTTAAACAATTATTTCTTATTACTAAAAATTTTCACCACACTTCTCTTTTTTTTCTCTTTTTGACAACCAGACTTTCTTATTAAAAATGCTATTACTAAACTAATTTTTGATATAATATAAATGAAGTAGGCTAACCGATCTTCCCTTATTTAATAAATCCTATGAGATAAATTTATCAATTTCTCTCCCTTCATTCTCTCACTACTCTCCCTTCATTATGGAGTTGCTCTTTGCGGCTCTCCCTCCCCCTTCCTTCTCGCATCACCACACAGGCTTTGCACGATTCGCATCGATCTAAACTCAACATCCTTTATTCTCACAACAGATCCTTTCGGCTTCCATCACCGACCTTCTAGATCATTTCAATAGAGTTTCCGTTTCAACTCATCATCATGAGATTCACGACACTGACTAGGGTTAGAAAATCGATTGATCTTGGAAAGACAATGAAAAAAGTGTTGATTTTTGGTACTTTTGAAGAGGAATCTCATATTTCTCTTAAAAAATGACTTTTTTTTTTTTTTTTTTGTGATGGGTAGAAACGGATTGAGAGTGTATGGACTTGACTTGTTTCTTCTTTAAGAAGACAGAGTTAACTCGGAATCTCAGCCGAATCATCCGAGTTTGATCGGTTGATTGTCGAGTTTGTGATTGTATCGTATCTGATATCGGACTCGGTGTAGTCACCTTCAAGGTGATTATGACTTGACCGAGTCGTATCGGACTTGGCCGAGTTTTTGAACCCTGGATAGAAGAGTTGAAGAATGAGGTTGTTCTAATATCAAAGCTCCAGCATAGGAATCTTGTGAGGCTATTGGGGTGTTGCATTGAGGGAGGAGAGGAGATATTAGTCTATGAGTTCATCCCTAACAAAAGCTTGGATACTTTTCTATTTGGTTTGTTATGATAATCTTTGTTTCTCTTCGTCTGTTCTTTTCAAATGGCATATTTGCATATAATTGTTACAAGAATCTGCTGAAAAGTCCTCACTGTACTTCTTAGAATTCAATACATAATTGGAAGTACATTCTATCACATCTAAGTAAGCATGCCCAACTAGATTGGCCAGCTTGATTCAACATTATTGAGGGCATAGCAAGGGGGCTTCTCTATCTTCGTCGTGATTCTCGTCTTCAAGTGATCCATTGTGTTTTGAAGGTGAGCAACATTCTCCTGGATGGGGAAATGAATCCAAGAATTTCAGATTTTGGGATGGGCAGGAATATTTGGAGGGAAGCAAACTCTAGCAAACACTAACAAGGTTTATTGTGACCTTGATCGTTTGATCTCCAGGGCATCAACGACGCAATGTAAACCTACAAAAAAAGGGGGATCCGGTGACGGTGAGCTGGCCACCTCTCCGATGATCAAGTCAGCAAAAATACGGTGAGGAGGAAGAAGGAAGTTCGCACAGTTAAAATTGCCTCTCTCTTTGTCTCATGGGGGATCCTCTTGATTTATAGGCAATGGTTGCTGAGTCTCCCTCCCATCTTGGGAAGAAATCTCCTATTTTTAGGGATAAGTATGTTTTTCCTTATCCAGGACTAATTTTCCCTTATCAAGGATTAGTCCTCCGAGAAATACAGGATTTGGAAGCTAGGAAATTTATGGATAAATACCCTTGGCTTATTTCTTGTCTTTATCCGAGTATCAATAATGTGCGGAAGGATGACCGGCTGGGGGACTTAAAAATCTAGACAGGCCACCTTGGGGTTTGCCTTTGGAGAGATCCCCTGTCTTTCACAGACGGGCTTTTGGATTCTCCTATTTAAGTAGTGCCCCCCTTTTCCCTGACTGAAACTTTGTGTTGTTTTAGTTGGGGAAAATACTGTGTTTGAAATTTCGAGTGTGGAAGGCTGACAGGATTGGAAAATTCATGCGTACCTCGAACGCGCTGAAAGGTGAAACATGTTGCGTCACAATGCATGTGGGTAGTGCACATCTCCCAATATGTCTGCGGCGCATGATGATCTGATGACACAATTAATGCATATGTTGATATGTTACCCTATATATAGAGGTTAGGTTATGAATGTCACTTCTTTTACCATTTTAAAAAGGTGTTCATCTGTTGCAATCTCTCTTCTCCCGTGCTTCTGCAAATCATTGCTTCAAATCCATCATTGAAGCCTCCTTGACGTCTTTCAATTTTTCGGTGAGTTTTTATAAACTTCGGGTTGCGCGTCTCACAGGTACCCAATCGCCATCGTGGGCCTCTAGTGAATGTGCTATAGAAAGTTTATGGGATTTAGTTTGGGATCATCCCATTAGGTTCGGTTATTAGTGTGTTATCAAACCTCCAAAGGGGGTTTCCTTTTATTTCTTCCTGTTTGATACCTCTCTTACCTCTTTAAGGTCTCTCAAGCTAATCATTTTTTCCTTTGCCCATTCTTTTGTTTGTCCAGAGATGGCAAGAGGGAGATACTTCATCATCGGGGTCAAGGTGAGGCTAGCCCCCAGAATCGCTTCACCGCAAGCAAATTTTTGTCGTTATTTTTATGGAGGAGTTGAGATTCTTTTCCCAAATCCCGGCTGACATTGGTTTGGAGTTGTCAGACAGAGCGACTATCTCAACCGTAAGATAGGCAGATAATGGCGTCTACTTCACCTAGGAGTAGTTTTCTATGGGAATTCGCTTTCCCATCTTGTCGTTGGTGAAACAGTTCCTCTACTTTACCCGGGCACCTCCTACGCTCATACATCCGAACGTTTTTTGGATTCTTATGTGTGCTAAACTTGCTCTGCCAATTGGATATCTCACTGGTAGAAATTTTCTTCATTTACACTTTGAAGCTTGGGACTAGGGGTTGTCTATCTATGTCGGTCCACAATCCCCGGCTACAATTTGTAACAGGGCTTCCAAACTCCTCGAAGATCGAGGCGAAAGAGGTTGTCTTAGTGAAAGGGCCATGGTATGAAACGCTAGGCTCTCTCAGGCTCCCGTTTGACCTAAACCAGTCCTTAACGTTTCCAAGTTTGTCTAAGCTCGATGGGGCTCCTTTTTTTTTTTTTTGAGATCGCCCACATTCTGATGTGCCCCTCTTCTTCGGACTTTGCAGGTAAGCACAGGTGAGGCCGGCTAGTCAACTGGGTGTTGAAGACAAGTTTGAAGAGTATTAGACGGTTGCTCGAGATTACCGAGGCGTAGCACAATCACAAGCTCCTCCTATCCGTGAAGAATTTGCGGGAGTTAGGCGCTAGCCCCTTTTTTTACATTGTCCCTATCATTTCCCGCCCTTTGTCGGGAGAGCTTATTAAGGGAGAGCACTTTGTATTGGCCGACCTCTTAGAGTCTATCCCCAGTAGCTCTTCGCAAGCGGGTTTTGCTCAAGCCGAGGTCGCCGAAAGATCCTTGGTGAAATCTGTTTGGCCCGAATAGCTGCCTTTAGTCGAGTGAGATCCACAACCCCCCAAGCCGTGAAGAATAAGAAGAAAGCAAAGAAGGGTGGACAGACTAAGGCTGTCAACGCGGGACTAGAGGGGTTTGTGGCAGGGATAGATCTAACCTCTAGTGAGCCAATAGAGGAAGGGGAGGACAATATGTATAGCCTAGCTGGTGGATTCGCCGCACGGATGCACAAGCGAGCTGCAAGCTCTCAGGGGGAGACTACCCCCAACTCTGAAGTACCAGCAAAGAAGTGCCTGGGAATGGTCCTGGATGGAGAGGCTGAGAACAACCCGGTCATATCGCCGTGGGATTCTCCTAATGTGCCCCTGACGCCTTGATCTAGCTTTGAGGGTGCGTACCCCAAGAAGCCCCTAGGGAGCCCCGAGCATCATGGGAGGATGTGCGGCTCCCATGGGGAACCTCCCAAGTCAAGGACGCTGGGAGCCCATTAGAGAGACAAACCACTGAGTCACACCTCTGCCAGTTTAGAATGCCTAGCCTCCCGTAGGCCAAAGGGTCCTGGCAAGTTGGTGCTCAACTCGCCCGTCATCCTGATGAAGTGGGAGCGTGCCTTTGCTCCGGGGCACGCTGTCCCAAGTCCCGGGATACCTCCCGCTGATCATTGGATCGCTGGAACCCTTCAACCAAAGGGGATACTGTCGCTCACATGCGCAAATCCTACCCCGCCGCTATCGTATACCACCAGCGCTAGAGGAGCATATGTCTTTCCCCGGTTATTTCAACGAGACGACAGAACTAGTATGTTATGACCTCTTGTCACTCCTATCTTTTACGTTTGAACGCGAATTTTTATGCCATCATTTTCGTTTAACACCTCTCAGAGGCCACACCGCTATCCTGTATTATGGCGCCAACATAGGAACTTTATCTCTGGCTAGACGATGTCGAGCATCTACCTGCCTGCAATTCCCTATGACGCCTTGGAAAGGCTAGGCTGTCTAGGTATTGAGGGAAGTAAGGAGGGCATCAAATAGCCATGTGCATAGAGAAGGAGAGGGATGTGGCTATGGGAGGTTTCAACATCTTGCCATACCGTTTAACGAGTGACACAAGGGCATGGCCAGAGGATGACATGGCTAGGGTTCAAGACGGTCTAGCGGTTGAGGAGGAAGCCAAGTGCAAGGTCAGGCTGATCGTCGCCTAGTGGTTGAATCCACGTCCTTCTTTCCGTCAAGAGTCAAGGCGGCGAAAGACGAAGTGTCCTATCTTCAGTCCCAAGCTAGTAAAGACAAAGAAGCTATGGAGGAGGACTACTAGAAGGCTTTGGAGGTGATCTTCGCCTACGGCTACGGGTGTTGTATGTTTAAACACAACATCTGTGGAAGCTAACCAGAGGTTCCAGATGACATGCCTGACTCCTCCAACCTACTGCCTCCGGAGTTCTTTGCGAACCCCAAGGGCCCCTCAAATTTCACCGCCTAAGGAGCAAGCAAAGAGTCAAGGTGGATATGATCGTTTGCTAAGGATCTTGAGGGAAATGCCTTCGTTGGGGATCATAGCTGACTTTGCTTCTCCTAACCACTTCCTTGGGTTTTTTTTTTTTTTTTTTTTGCAATTTATGTAAGGGGCCCCATTTAGCCACCGAGACATACATAATTCTCAGAGTCAACATGCCATCGGGCGCATTTTAATGAAATGTAATTTTGGTCTTCATGTAATGGTCCTACTATCAAGCCATCCTTGAGAACATCACAGATAGTTAAGTATTCTTAGAGCCAGAACCGGGTAGATCATACCGCGAGCAAAGTAAGCAAATCGTTCGGGCTTCTTGCACACAAAGAAGAGCCACCACAGGCCTAAACATGCATCAGCGGGCTATGTGCCATGGGCTGGCTCTTTGAAAGCAGCCAAAGAGCTTAAAGCCACACTCCATGGTTCAGCGCCGCCGAGCCAGAGCCACAAGTCCGATCTGGAAGCGCGCAGCAGGCTTGTGAGCCACAAGTATGGTCTTTGAAAGTGCCAATGCTTGGGGGAGCCACAAGTATGGGTCTTTGAAAGTGCCAACATGCTAGAGCCATGAGTCCGGTCTTTGAAAGTGCTAGTAGGCTTGTGAGCCACAAGTCCGGGTCTTTCAAAGTGCGCCAGCTTAGAGCCACAAGTCCGGTCTGAAACGCCAATGCGCTTGTGAGCCAAGCTCCTGGCTTTTGAAAGTGCTAGTAGGCTTAGAGCCACAAGTCCGCCTTTGAAAGTGCCGTAGGCTTAGAGCCACAGTCCGTCTGAGTCACAATTGCGCCAGAGCCACAAGTCTGGTCTTTTGAAAGGGGTTAATTGCAAAGATTGAAAGAAAACACTTCAAATAAATTTTTTAATTGAATATGGGAACTTTATTGATAATACCTTTTAAGACGCGTAGCATTCCACATCCTAGGTTCTAGAGTCCCGTCTAATTTATTGAGTGTGTATGAGCCAGCTACCCCCACTTTCACTATCATGTACGGCCCCTCCCAATTGGGCTGGAACTTGTTGGTTACCTGGTCAGCGTGTTTTCAAAGACCCTTCTTAAAACTAAGTCTCTGGCTTGGAATGTACGTGGCCTTACACGCTTGTTATATAGATTTGTCATCCTTTGATGGTATGAGGCTATACGTATAGCGGCTGCTTCCCAGAGTTCGTCTGTCATATCTAGGTCTTTGGTGATGGCTCCAACATTAGTCTTTCCAGGGATTTCAGTCCGAAGTGTGGGCATCCCAATTTTTTTAGGAATGATCGCTTCCACCCCATAGGTGAGGGCGAATGATGACACTCTAGTTGGATTTTGGCTGGTTGTCCTATAGGCCCGAAGAACTCCTAGTAGATCGTCCAACCATTTTCCTTTAACCGAATGTAGACGCTTTTTCAAAGATATAAAAGGGTTTTCGCTGATGCTTGCTTCGACCACGTTTCCGCGGGTATCGCGTGGTTGAGCTGCTTGTGATCTTTAGCTCATGGGCAGAAATTTCTGTACACGTCGTTGACAAACTGTGGCCCATTGCCAGTTATAATCGTATGGGGTATTCCGAACCGGCAAACGATGCTCCTCCACACAAATCGAATGACATCTTTGTCCTTGATGGAGGTGAAGGCTTCAACTTCTATCCATTTACTAAAATAGTTGGTGGCAACCACAACAAATCTTTTGGGCCACAGGAGGTGCAATGGTCCCACTATATCAATTCCCACTAAGCGAAGGGGGCCAAGAGCTCAGGATGGCTGCTAGGTCTCAGCAGCATCCCGACACTCGGGGCTTGTCGTTAGGCAATGGCCAGACTCCTCTGGGCCAGAAGGAATGCGGTCCCGCTCCTCATGGTTGGCCAATACCCCTCACAGATGAGCCCTGTGAACTAAAGTTCTACCGCTCAGATGATTTCCGTATACCCCTTCATGGAGTTCCGCTAGCACATACAGTCCCTGCTGACTAGTGAGACACTTGAGATACAACCCTTCTAAAGACCGCTTATATAATTTCCCGTTCACGAAGGAAAACCTTGTCGCCTGGACTTGGACTTTGTGGGCTTCAACTCTGTTATCCGGAAGTTGACCCAAACTTAGATAATGCATTATAGGAGTCAGCTAAGAAGTGCTTGCTTCATCTATCCAACTTGCCCGATCGGTGGTAATAGACGACGTTGGCTGGCAGTAGATTGGGAGGAATACAATTTCTTTTATTAAGATGGATGCAGCCACTGCTGCCAATGAGTTTGCCCTTTCATTGGAGTCCCTCAAGATATGTTCTAGCTTCCAAGCCATAAAATTATCTAGTCATTACTTGACTAGACCCACATACCTAGCCATGCACCGGTCTTGCGTTTCATATTCTCTATTTACTTGTCCTACTACCAGTTGGGAGTCATTATGTATGAGGAGATTTTTTGATGATACGGATTATGCGAGATCGATCCCGGCTAAGATTGCTTCATATCCAGTCTCGTTATTGGATGCGGGGAAGTTTAGCCGTATGGTTTGTTTCCACTTCTGGATTGGGCTTTGTTGCAAGCCGACGCCGCTTCAGACGGCGAGAAGACCACCATTAAGAATCCACCAATCGCCTTTATCTTAGTCCACATCCACCTAGGGGAGTTCTGCTAAAAAATATGCCAATACCTGCCCCTTCAAATCCAAGCGAGTCCTATACTGAATACCGAACTCACTTAGCTCTATTGCTCACCGGGCCATCCTTATTGATAGTGGTCGAAGCTTTGAGTACAAAGTGTTTCGTGAAGGAGAATCCACAACACTAGATAGGATGTGCCCGGAAGTAGTAATATAAACTTTTCGGGCTACCACACGTAGGGCTATTAGTACCGCTTGTTCTGCATTTGCAGCGTACTATGTCTCTCACTGCTAGATTTGCTAATGAAGAATATTGGTCTGCGCTGTCTTCTTTTGAAAAAGTTGTACTTATCAGACTTCGACATCGCTAATTAGAGATACAAAGGTATTGCCCGCCTCGCAAATTTAGATTTGTGGTCTCTACGTACACTGTTTGATCACCAAGGAAATTGCCCCATTCCTCACTCCAACCAGCCCTTTTGGCCCCCTTTAACGTGATAAAAAATGGCTTTAGCCAATTTGTGAAACTGCATATGAACCGCTAGAGGTCTGTTAGCCTGCTAGTCAATTTTTGTACTCATTTCTTGGAGGTAGGAGCTTGTGAGTCCATTATGGCTTTGAGTTGCACGGGGCTGGCCTCTATTCCTCTTTGGGTCACCAAAAAGCCTAGAAACTTGCCCGAACGGACTCCGAACACACATTTCAAAGGGTTGAGTTTCATGTCGTACCTGCACAATAGCTCAAAGGCCTCCTGTAGATGTTGTATGTGATTGAAGTGTTCTTTGGACTTCATAAGCATATCATCGATATAAGCTTCCATGGTATTTCCCAACATTGGTTAGAAGATCTTAGTTACCAATCTTTGATAGGTTGCCCCTACATTCTTCAACCAAAAAGGCATCACATTGTAACAGTATAACTCGTGAGGTGTATTGAAGGTTGTTTTCACTTCATCAGGCGGGTGCATGGGGATTTGATGATATCCAGAGAAGGTGTCCAGAAACGATAGTATCCTGTGTCCGGCAACGGAGTCGATAATTTGATCTATACGAAGCAAGGGGAAGCTATCTTTTGGGCACGCTTTGTTGAGGTCACTGTAATCTATACATACTTGGCGCTTGCTGCCCTTCTTTGGAACCACCACTATGTTGGCTAGTCATTCGAGGTACTTTACTTCTCTGATGAAACTTGCTCTTAGTAAGTCACAGCCCACCTTATGTTCAGAGGATCTGGATGGCGATTCGGGTGAAAACGCCTTACTGTCTGTCTCACTGGTTTGGCCGTGGAGATGATGTTTAGTTTATGAGAGGCCACCATTGGATTAATTCCGACCATATCCGAGTAGCTCCAGGTGAACACATCTATGTTGCTCAACAACGCGAGTCATAACTGTTTTTTTTCATCATCGGTCAGAAGAGAACTGGCATAAGTGAACTTCTCCGGTAGGTCCAACACTACTTTTTCTAGGGAGTCCACAGCCAGCGGATCCTTCTCCTCCGCTGACCAAATTATATATACAAATTTATGACACTGCCAACAAAGGACTATTATCTAATCACTGGTAGCGATGCTAAAAACTTGTTAACCAATTTTTTGACACGGCTACCAAAGACTAACTAAAGTTCCCGGTAACGGTGCCAAAAACTTGTAAGGGCCAAATGATGTATTATATATGAAAATATGGCCAAGGGAGTAAATGTGGTAAATACTCAAAAACTGATTTGAAACAAAAGTAAGTGTACTAAAAAACTGAAATGAAAAGTATTACCAACACTTAACCCCTTTCAGAAAGGGCACGGGTCATACAAGTAATAAAGTGGACTCTAAAAATCCAGATATCGTACCCACGAGGATCGGAGGTTCTCTCTAATTGGAATTTGATTACCCCGATTACAAGGGCTCTTCACTATTTATGTGATCAAATAGGATGTGGAATAAAATCAATTTAATTGAAACAAAACTCCATTTAAAAACTAATCCTAAAATATACCAAATAAAACAACTACTTAATTCTAAAAGGTATGAAGAGAGGCTTAGGATGGGAGATAATTATTTACAAAACAATTTTGTATTTCCTTGAAAGCGCAACAAATATTTGTGAGTTGAATGCTGGATTTGTCCAAGAGCAATGTAGTATAGCTTGGATTTCTCCATACGCCATACATTTCAATAATTAGAGATCCATGTTCCTTTCAGATACATGAGTCTAATCAGTTACTTATAGAATATAATCCTCTTTCTAAGATCTGGATATTTTTCCTTTTTAGAACTTCACACCAAGTCTTAGGATTGAAGAATTTTTACCCCTATAGACAGGATAATGCAAGCCTTCTCCAATGTAATTGGTACCTCAGCCATCAAATCTAATAAAGTTCTATATCTCCTTGATTAGATCTATGTTAACACGGGATCGAGGCCATTCTATCAATTTGAGGTGAGACCTCTAAACATTAAACTGATACATCATCTAATTATCCTCACACCATGAGTAAATTAGTGATCTATCAAAGTAATATTTTAGAGTTCATCAGTTCCATAATATTAGTATAACGCACCCTCAAGTTACTGCTCTTTACTCTCATGAATCTCCATCTCTGTGTCACTCATAGGGCCTCCTAGAAATTAGAGCAAAGATACAACTCTTTTCTAGGTATAAGCTACTAATATTCCGAACAGCTAATTATATGAACAGTACCAATTATATAAATTTAGTATTCAAACCCATAAAATAACTGAGAATCTGCAAATTTGAAGACAGAAATCAAGAGATAAGGAGTGAGAGAAAAATCCAGATTTTAGTTTCAATCTTTGTCTGAACAGTAATGAAATCTGAATCTTTATTATACAACACCGAAATCTCTTCAATAGAAATAAATAAATTCTCTAAAACTACTCTAAGATCTATTAAAAATCAAAATCTGCAACAAAACTAAGAAAATGGGCAGTTTAGAGAGAGAAACCCTATGAGAGGTGTTCTCCCACCTCTCCGTTGCCCTAAAAACCTAAAAAATGAGTATTTATAGTCCTAGGGTGAAATGAGTTTGAAAACAATAAAAAATAGCAGTTTTCGAGGCTTTTTGGTCAGGCCCAACGTTTTGTTGCTAACTCTATCGCTTCAAAATCTGCGTTTGTCGCGACAGAGTTTTGTTACTAACACTGTTGTGACAAAATCTAAGTTTGCCGTGATAGAGTTTTGTTGATAACGTTGTCGTGACAAAACCTGGGGTTGTCGCGACAGAGTTTTGTTGCTAACTCTGTCGCAACAAAATCTGCTTAGCGACTTGATTTCTTCTCCAACTTGTCGATGACATAACTTCTTTATTTGAACTTGGATTTGGGCGTGTGAGATGTCGTTGTAAAGCTCTTTGAATGAAGAATAAAACCATGGGGGAATTTGAACCATCTGATGTTCCCTCTAGTACAGAAAAATTCATATTCTCGGTGGTGCGATGTTAGACACCCGATTGACTCTTCTTTTGGAAATATATTTCTCATTTCTTGCCAAATCACTTGCTTTTCATCAAGAATCTTACAAAACCAAGTTAAGAGGAAATGTTATGAGTTTTACATGAATATGGATATAAAATGCTCAAAATAGCATGTGAAATGAACTCAAAACATAGATGAGTTTTACACTCATTAACAACGAACTGTGATTGCTAGGCAAGGGTTTGATCCTTGAGGGGAGGGCTTTCGAGGCTCTTCTCCCGTTTCTGTTCCTGCATAGATAATTGATAACACTGCCTTGAGGTCAGCTGACTACCCAAAAGGTCAACCTAACCAGCGTTAGTAAGATAACTGACCATTTGGTGGTAAGTCGAAGGAATAACTTTCATTTAGTGTAGCCAAGCCTGCCCCATTATGGCATTGTAAAGACCCAAGTCTCCAACAACCGAGAACAGAACTTGCTGAGCGATCAAGCAAATTTTATGAGCGTGACATCTCCTATGTTACAGAATCACACCATCAAAATCGAGAGAATTAGCCTACCGACCCAAGATTCCGGGCGAGCCTCATCCGGTCAAGGTGCTTGTAATAACCGCTTTCACCGCGATCTACCAATACCCTCAGGTACATCAAACCGCTAATACAAAGGGTGAGTATCAATGCACTGCAGCTGGGCCCCACATCCTCGTTTCGGGTTGATAGGAGGGTAGGATATGAGACCTCCTCTTACGGGCCCGGCTTTTCACGGCTACCTTCGTGCGGATAGCATTTACCCCTGGATTTGATCGTGGTGGTTTCTATGATCTTCTTCTGTCGGGCGCTTGACTCATACTAGTCGGGCTGGGGCGGCCACTCTAAGATATAATTTTATGATCGGTCTAGGTTCTCGACATGCAGCTGCGCTCACGTGAATCCTATTCCACGCCAACCCTAACTCCTCTCTATGGTTTGCTTCTTTGATATACCTCCGGTGTGCTCCAACACTTTTGACCAAGCTTTTCACTCAAGAACTTATGCTTCGAACTTGTCCTGCCTCGCGCCCATGATCCCTAAGTGATAATTGCATCGCATGATCTGCTTCTCTGCGAAGGGATCTATCTCGATCTAAGGAATACCCATTTAAACTCCTCGGAAAATCACTAATAAGTGGTACAGCCTTCATACAAGATGTTCACTGGGCCTTTTTTCTCATGGATCGGTCACTAGATTTCTTCTATTCTGCTTTGCCCCTCTCGACTCCTGACTCGCTTTCTTTCCAAACGGCTTATTTCCTCGGCCATTAATTAGTAATCACATAAATGGTCGCAGCGACATTGTCTTCCAAAGATCGAGCAATTTATCTACTCGCCTATATAATTCTTCCATTGTCTCTGGTGGGTCTAAAGATAGCGATTAGAAGAACGGCGTGGACGACCCAAAGCTTCTCTTAAAGTTCTGGAGGACCGCATCCATGCTGTAAGATTCTACCTGCTGGATTACTTGCCCACATCTCCTTGTGAAGTCTCGAATATATTTCGTTTCCTGCTTGAGAATAGCCTATAAAGAGCTGATGTTCCTCTTTGGTCTCACCGAACAAAGGTATCGTGGATAAGGAATGTCGCCTACGTGTCATTGGAATAAGCTTTATCGAAAGTTACACTTGTTTATGAAACCAAGCTAACGCTAGTCGATAACCTTATTACGTGATGTGCATTGCCGACGCTAGAGCAACTACGTTTCCAATTATGCTGAAGTACGTGGACTTAAGGGTCCGTAGAGTCATTTAACATGGTAAAAGAGGGTATGGCCAACCCGCGAGGTGGCTTATAGTCAAGACTGTGTTACCCTAGGGGCAAGGAGAGTATGTCAGCTGGGTCCCGACTGAGTCAAGTATGCACGCAAAATGGTGGCCCCACGTCAAGCGGGATGTACAAATTTCATTAAGATCCCACTCAAGCAATACCGGGCGCCGTCACGGGGCCCGACTGCCGGGCACCGCCCTCGCTCTACTTATTTCCTTGCTCGCAGGCATGTCACTAATCTAAGTCACTGGCTGCGTAGGCGATGTAGGTCCTCTTACGCAACCTAGCCCTTGTGTTTTTTGTTGGCGAGAGGCCCAAAGGTAGAGAACTGCCTGAAGACAATTCATCATTTGCAAGGGTATCGACATCGGCAGGGATGAAGGGTTCCTTCCCTTTATTGCGAGTAATTGGATATGTAGGTCGACTGCTATCCCACACTTTGTTTCCAAGATCACGACTTTTCTCCATCTATGCACGCAACTTGTCGTTCTCCCACAAGAATCGCTCAAGATGAACTCAGTAACCCTTCATCCGGCTCGTCATTCCTCCCGTTTCCTCTCTATGTCCCGACGCCAACAAAATCTCGATCTTCGAGATTGACTATCCGATCTGACACGTGACTACCTCGAGAGTAATCGATGCGGAAAGGTGAACCAACAGAAGTTCCGTGTGTGATGAAGGGGCTAGCGGACAAGCCGTTAGAGCCAAGCTCGCAGCTCAGAACGACTTCTTTTGTTTGCTTCCTACTGCATCGGCACGCCAATTGTTGCGGACCTTGATCGTCCGATCTCCGGGGCATCAAGCATGAGAATGTAAACCTACAAAAAAAGGGCGATCCGCCGATGGTGAGTCGATCGCGTCTCCGATGATTAAGTTAGCAAAAATACGGAGATGAGGAAGAAGGAAGTTCACATAGTTAGAATTGCCTCTCTTTCCCTCGTGGGGGATCCTCCTGATTTATAGGCAATGGTTGCCAAGCCTCCCACCCATCTCGGGGAAGAAATCTCCTATTTTTAGAGATAAATATGTTTTTCCTTATCTAAGACTGATTTTGCCTTATCAAGGATTATTCCTCCGAGAAATATGAGATTTGGAAGTTAGGAAATTTATGGATAAATACCCTTTGCATATTTCTTGTCTTTATCCATTTATCAATAACGATCTTGTCATGTGCGGAAGGATGGCTGGTTAGGGGACTTAAAAATCTAGATGGGCCTCTTTGGGGCTGGGCTTTGGGGAGATACCCTATCTTCACAGCATTGTAAGCCGAATCTCCTCCCGTCCCAAGAAGGCCCCTCGATTTTAATATGGTGGGGCGGGCTCGCCGCTCCCACATTGCGAAATAGGTGGGCCTCAAATAAATCGGGACCTAGGCCCATCGGCAGGGTCTAAAGACCATGACACTCATAGGGTTGTTGGAACATAGTAAGCAATATCCTCTTAACCCTTTAATCAAGGCACATTTTAAAAAGAATTTCACATTAACATGAAAGAAACAAAAATGCAGTGGCTATATGTCCCTTAGTATGCAATGGAAGGGATATTTTTGGAGAAGTCGGATGTATTTAGTTTGGAGTCCTGCTATTAGAGATTGTGAGCAGTAGAAGAAACACTAGCTTTTATCAAAATGAACACTCTCTCGCCCTTACAGCAAATGTAAGTACCCTTTTAGTTGTTTGATCAATTTGATTAAAGAACACCAATATTTGTTACTTGACAAGCTGACCAAGTATGGAATATTACAGGTCTGGAAACTGTGGAAAGAAGGAAAGGGATTGGAGTTGATGGATTCAGCAATATTGGAATCATGTTCTCCAGAAGAAGTAATTAATGAGATGCATTCATGTGGGTCTTTTATGTGTGCAGGAGCATGTGAAGGATTGATAGGCCATCCATGTCTAATGTAGTGTTTAAGCTTGGACGTGAAACTGCTAGACCTGTTCCGAAACAACCTGCATTTACCTTGGAAGGAAGCTACAGCCTACAGGCAATATAATTCATTATCTACAAGTAGTGGCACAACAGTAACAAGAAGTGAAGATGGTCTGGTGCTTGATTAGAAGCCGATACTGAACTACTTCGAATGCATTGAACAGAGTTACATTTTGTAAAAATAGCTGTACGTGGACATAGCCATCGTAAAAATAGTATATGATTTGCTTTTGATAAGGAAAAGTCCATGGATGGAAACTCTCAGGCCAATATGGAGAGGCAAGAGTACTTAGTAATGGTATTTTACTTCTATGTTCTTTTCTTCCTCCAGACAAAAATCGAACAAATCTGTTCCCTGACACAGGGAAATCGTTCACAGCCACTCAGACATTTTTATCACATCTTTGGTTCTGACCATTTTGATGATTTTGGACGGCAGAATTTTATGAGGTGGTGCACTAAAATCTTCAATGAGTTGCTAGTTGCTTAAACTTATGATTTGACTATGAACAAGTCATCTAATTGCTAGGAACGGTTTAGTTGGATCTTTTGTACAACTCTTGATGTACGAAAATCACATATAATGCAAAAATTGCATATTAGAGTGTTTATAAGGGATAATGTGCACAAATACCCTCCAAAGTTTTTATTTTTTATTTTTTATCTCATGATACCCCAGTTGTCATATCTCATGTCGGATAGAGAAGAAAGTTCCTAGCGCTATATATGTATTTATGGGTTCATCTCAACTTAGTAGGCGTGTTTTAAAACCATGAAGGTCCTTTGACCTCAAAGCGAATAATATTTACATGGTTGAGTCAATTCCTAACCCCGATGTAGGTGTTTGTGTTTGTGTTTGCATGAAGGGTGTTTCTCACCTTTAGAAGTGGGAACGAGCCAATCCAGCCCATTTCAGCCTAACCCATTTTGGCCCGACCCTATTGAATCATGAGCCAAAATGGGTCGGACCAAGTAGGCTCGCTTCTATTCAGGCTAAACAAAAGCTAGTCCAGTCCAACCGTACACAAATTATGGGCCAAATTGGGTTAAAACGGGCTAAAACATATATAAATACTAAACAAATAGCATTAATATATAATGAGTTTGGAAAATATAAAAATAAGTTAATTCATTTTATTTTATATTCATAACTGGTTTAATGGTTGACAACACACTAACCCTTTAAAAAAAAAGCCTTAACAAGCCTATTATCTGACGTGCAACATGAAGATCACTCCATGTTAATAATCAAACTATTTAAAAAATTTATAAATAATAAAAATTAAAAATTAGCAAATATAATATGTAATTAACTATATAAAGATTAAGTAAAAGGTAATAAAAATTTAAAAATGACCAAAACGTTCAAATTCCTAAAAAAAACAGGAAATAAACCTTTTTTTTTTCTTTTTATCAAAATCCAGTCAAATATAATCTCCTAAAAATAGAAAAATGTCTTGTGGGCATAATAACCTATTCAAATGGCATCTTATCAAATTGTTATTCATAACCAAAGTCCGTAAGAGACAAACATGTGCAACTCAAATTTTCCCCAATTCTTCCTCTAGATACCCTGCACAAAAAAGCAGTTGATAGGCGTAAGCATGTGTATATAATAGTACGTCTATGAACACAAGTGCACGCTTCGTATTAAGTAATATAGTGTGTGTGAAGTACGAGTATTGTCCCATGGAGAATTGAGTTACTAAGCACTGACTCTAATATAGCCTAGGCTTTATTTCGTTGGTGGAAAATCTGTAGAAAAACTTAAAGACACTAATCTAAGCATACAAGAATGACTCAAATAAGACTAAAAGACCTTAGGGATAGATTTCACCTAAACACTTATGTATAAACCTCCCAACCCAATTAATCAATGTTTATTTCATCATGAAGATGACGATTTTACTAGTGTCTATGCGGCCCTCTCAAGATCCAGCACACCTCACCCTTAGGATATGCATTTTAATCCGTCAACCCTAGATTTCTAAAGGCACATTAAACCCAAGAAAGCCTAATACCACACCTAATATCATTTATATCTCTATCTCATGATCATTAGATGGTAAATCATCCATGGTCTAATTTTTATTCTCACCTCTCGAATCTTGAATCAAACCACAAATCATGAAAATATTGGCTAAATACCCACAAGCATTAAGATCAAAATGAAATACTCAACATAAATTTGAAATAAAATAGCAATAATTAGAAATTAGGAGAGATTCATACAAATATGTTTTTTGCTACATCTGTTATTACCTTGATCGTCTGACCTCCGAGGCATCAACTACACAATGTAAACTTGCAAAAAGGGAGATCCGACGACTGTGGGTCGGCCGCCTCTTCGATGATCAAGTCAGCAAAAATATGGAAAGAAAGAAGAAGAAAGTATGCGCAGTTGGAATTGCCTACCTCTCCCTCATGGGGGATCTTCTTGATTTTAAGAAAATTGTTGTTGAATCTCCCTCCCATCCCAAGAAGGAATCTCCTATTTTTAGGGATAAATATGTTTTTCCATATCTAGGACGACCGATTTCCCTTATCAAGGACTAATTCTTCCTTATCAGAGATTATTCATTCAAGAAGTATGAGATTTGGAAACTAGGAAATTTGCAGATAAATATCCTTTGCATATTTCCCGCCTTTATCTATTTATCAATAACGAACTTCTCATACATGAAAAGATGGCTGGTTGGGGGACTTAAAACTCTAGATGGGCTGCCTTGAATCTGGCATTGGGGGAGACACCCCGGCTTTCACAGACGGGCTTTCTAATTCTCCTGTCTAGTAGTGCCCCCCGGTTTTAATATGGTAGGTAGGCTTGGGACGCTTCTCATCTAGGGCTAAGTGAGCCTCGGGCTAAATGGGCCCTAGGCTCGTTGAGTAGTGGGTCTAGAGACCATGGAACTCACAATGCCCTCATTTTCCTCAACTGGGAATTTGTGCTTTTTCAGTTGGGGAAAATACTATGCTTTAAACCTAGGGTGCAGAAAGTTGAAAGGACAAGCATAACTAACGCGTTCATTGAACATGTCGTAAGGTGAAGCATGCAGGGACACGAAGTGCATGTTTTCCTAATGCATCTGCAACACATGATGTTCTGACGGCGTATTTAATACACCTATTGACGTTTCACCCCTATATATAAGGGTCAGACTCCGAATGATGCCTCTTTCACTATTCCACAAAGTCTTTCACCTGTTGCGATTTCTTTTCTCCTCTGCTTATACGAACTGGCAAAGATAAAGAAGCCATGGAGGAAGACTACTAGAAGGCTCTGGAGCTATTTTTCGCCTTTGGCTATGGATGCTGTGTATTCAAACATAACATTTGTGGAGATAACCAAAGGTTCCAGATGGTATGCCCGACTCTGTTAACCCCCTTCCTCCAGAGTTCTTTGCGAGCCCTAGATGCCCCTTGTCCCGGCATCCTCTGAAGTCGCAGCAGCCGAGGTGAATCATAAAGAGGCGGCGAAGGAGCCTGAGAGAAGTGCCCCTGCTGGGGATTTAAATGGAACATCTTAAGTTCCTATTTTCTTCCACTTTCTCCATTTTTTTTTTTTTTTTTTGTAATGGGCCTAGTATAGCCTCTTGGGCATATATCATCATGTAACTAATGGCGCCATTGGCGTATTCTTTGTACAAACGACTCATTTTTACTTTGCAATTTTTTTCCCACAAATAGGCCGAACAGCTGTCACACATAGCCAAAGGTGCCAAGCACTTGGCTCGGGCCCAGCGTACAAGCCAAGAGCCGCACTGTGCTTTAGCCGTGCACCAATCCCGGCCAAGGACCATGTCCGGCATTGCAAAGTGCTAGAACACTTGGAGTCACATCTGAGCTTTTGAAAGTGCTAGCAGGCTTGGAGCCACATCTGGTCTTTTGAAAGTATTAGCAGGCTTGAAGCCACATCTAGGCTTTTTTTAAAGTGCGCAGCTGAGCCAACTTGGCTTCGGGAAAAGCACTGCCAAGCTCGACACATCTCGGGTGCTATGTGCTTGAAGCCACATCCTCTGCCTTGCACGGCAGGGCTTGTAGACACAAATGGGCTTTTGAAAGTGCCAGTAGAGCCACGACTGGGCTTTGGAAAGTGCCAGCAGGCTTGGAGCCACATATGGTCTTTTGAAAGTGCCAGCAAGCTTGGAGCCACATATGGTCTTTTGAAAGTGCCAGCAGACTTGGAGCCACATTTGATCTTTTGAAAGTGCCAATAGGCTTGAAGCCACATTTGAGCTTTTAAAAGTTCCAATAAGCTTGGAGCCACAATTGGGCTTTTGAAAGTACCAGCAGGCTTGAAGCCACATTTGATCTTTTGAAAGTGCCAACAGGTTTGAAGGCACATCTAGTCTTTTGAAAGTGCCAGCAGGCTTGGAGCCACATTTGATCTTTTGAAAGTTGATAGGCCGAAAGCGTGATGTGTAAAATGTGTACGCCTATGTGCGCAAGTGCACACATCGTATCAAGTAATATAATGTACCTAAGTACGAATATCGATCCATGGGGAGAAGTGCGTTGACTATTGAAATTGTTCTTATAATATTATCTGGACTTAAACTCTGAATTTCTATCTACTAACGTATGTGATTAAAAGTAAAGCTAAATTAACTTATGTATCATTTCCCGTCAGAAGGACTAGGATTTGAAGTCTCCCCCGCCACTTCTTTACGGATAATTACCTATAGGAATTACTATTCAGTCTATTAATGATTTCTCGATGACGGGGTGATTGTGCCTACGAGATACCCCTTCTCAAGGTATATCCGCCTATCTCGCCAGGAGGATTGGGTGCATCTCTGCCCGACCCAATACTCCGAAACACTTAAATGAGCAAACCCTAATCGCCACACTCGGAATTGGGATATCTCTATTTACCGATTTAACCGAGGGTCGCTCTATTCAGATCCCTGGGAGTCCTTATCTCTCAATCTCGGATACCCAGTAGGATCATCCTAATGTTGGCCAGATATTACCATGTATTTAAATCACAGATATAGAGATGATCGATGCAAATCATAAATAACTTAATAATATATGTTTAAACTTTAATCCATTCAATTGAGACAGGGTTCAACAAAAACCATAGATAGAAATCTAGAACATGTTGGAACTGAATATACACATAATCAATCCATAAACCATCAGCAGTTTATCAGAGAAGAAGAAATACAAAAAGAAAGTGTCTTCTCTAATAATCCGGAAGTCAAGCACGTCGCTTTTGCTCCAAATTCACGCTCTTCCCTTCTCGAAATTAGGTCTCCATTGCTTTTAATGATGCCGAGGCGTAAAATTCGTGGCGACGCCGCGATGTCAGTCCCTTGTCGACTCTCTTCTATCACCAGTGTCGCGACGCTATGAATCCGAGACGCCGAGACGCCGACGTCAGCGACGCCAGATCGCTGACACAGACGCTGCGACGCCGTGACGCTGCGACGCTGGTCGCCGCTGTTTCTCCCGCTCTTCCGTCAGCCCAAATCACCCAAACCACTCTTGATATACCACAAAACTTCACAAATAAGATCTTGGGCTATAATACGCTTATTTAAATGTAAAAATCAACTAAAAACATAAAGCGGATGCGGGTATAATATGAGTGTTTTAGGCACTCATCAAAAGTGTCAACAGGTTTGCAGGCACATCTAGTCTTTTGAAAGTGACAACAGGCTTGGAGCCACATCTGGGCTTTTGAAAGTGTTAGTAGGCTCGGGAGCCACACCGGGCTTTGAAAGTGGCTAACAAAGCCGAGCCACATTTGGTCTTCTTCAGTCGCTTAAGAGGGGCCGAGCCCACATATGGGCTTTGAGCGGCATGACGCTTGAGCCACATCCGATCTTGAAAGTGCCAAGAGCTCGGAGCCACATCCGGCTCAGTGCCAACGTGCCTCGAGCCACATACGGTCTGAAGGCCAACAGCAGAGAGCCACATCCGACCTCAGCGCCAGCTATGACCGGTTCCACATTTAGCCCAAAGTGCCGCAGGCTTGGAGCCACATCTAGACTTCAGCACCTAGTAGGCTTTCAGCCACAACTGGCTTTCAGCGCCGTGGCTAGAGCCACATCTAGTCTTTTGAAAGTTCCAAAAGGCTCGAGCCACATTCGCTTTCAAAGTGCCAACATGCTCGAGCCACATCCGGCCTCTCGAAAGTGTCAATAGGTTTACGCCACATCACTTTGAGTTGCCACAGCTCAAGCCACATCCGGTCTTTTGAAAGTGCCGCAGCTCGAGCCACATCCGTATTTTGAAAGTGCTAGCAGGCTTGGATCCACAAATGATCTTTTTCATGGAGGTAGTTGCAAAAATTGAGAGAAAATTTTCTAAAGAAAACTTTACTGATAATACCTCTTAAGGTGCATAGCATTCCACACTCTAGGCACTAGCATCCCGTCTAGTTTATTTAATGCGTATGACCCTACTGGTGTAATGAAGATCGTTTTCTTTGTGTCAGGCAAGTGCATAGGTACTGAAGATATCCAAAGAAGGTGTCCAAATGACACAAGATCTCGTGCTCTACACTGAGTCAACAATTTGATCTATACGCCTACAAGGAAGTCGTTTCAGCATGCTTAATCGAGGTCGTTGTAATCTATACACACCGCCACTGGGCGCCTCTTCGGGAACCACCACCACTGGGCTAGCCAATTCCAAGTACATTCCTTCTATGATAAACCCGGCCTCTAGTAAGGCAAACGCCTTTCTTGTCTCACCCGGTCTAGTTGTGGGGATGATGTTTAGTTTGTGAGAGGCCACCGATAGATTAATTCCGACCATATCTGAGTGGCTTCAAGCGAACACATTTATGTTATTCAACAGCGCAAGCCGTAATTGTTCCTTTTCGTCATCAGACATAAGAGAATTGACATAAGTGAACTTCTCTAGCTCGTCCAACATTACTTCTACAACTAGAAGATCCTTTTCTTCCGCCTTGATTTGGACGGCGAACTGTGATTGCTATGCGGGGGTTTGATCTTCGAGGAGAGGACTTTCGAGGCTCTTCCCCCTTCTTTGTTAGATAATTGATAACATCGCCTTGAGGTTAGCTGATTACCTAAAAGGTCAACCTGACCAACGTTAACAAAATAACTAACCATTTGATGGTAGGTCGAAGGAATAACTTTCATTTAGTACAACCAGGCCCGCCCCATTATGGCGTTGTAAGGACCCAAGTCTCCGACGACTGAGAACATAACTTATCGAAAGGATCACAACCCTTATGTGGAGCATGACATCTCCTAAAGGTTACAGAGTTGCACCATTAAAACCGCAGAGAATCCGCCAACAGTTCAAGATAACTGTAACGCCCAAAAAATACCCTAGAATTTTTATAATAATTATATTATAAATTCCAGGTATAAATAGAGCCAAACTTAGGTTTTTCTGGGAATTTTTTAAATGTTATATGATTGTATGACTAAATGTCAATTGCAAATAATATATGATTGAATGTGATATACTAAGTGATTAAGTGATTGAACCCGGAAATAACCCAAGTGTAAAAAGGGCAAAAATGGAAATTTGTAAAATGAAGACCTCAGACAAATGATGTTTCTAAATGCTAATGTGAAATAAATGATAAGTGAATGTGCAACAAGGAGACTAGTAAGCTTTAAGTGAGAAAAATTGAAAAACAAGTTAAGAGCCAACGAGGAAAGAGTCAAATCGGTCTAGAGAAATTTAACTTAAAGACCAAAAGTGGTCTAAGGGCTCATTTGAGCAAAAAACGTTTTCTTTGTATATTTTGGTAGTGCTTGTGGGTTTTTGGAGGAGAAGAGGGATTGTTGTGTAAATCCTTCCATTTGCTCAAGATCTTGCAAGAAGAAGAGATGAGAGAGCTAGGGCTTCAAGTGCAAAGGGATTTAAGGTAAGAACCAAACCTTAGAATTTCTTTGATGCTGTTTGGATTGGAAAAACCTTAAACCATCCATAGGTTCTTCTTGTGGTTGGTTTAGAATGATATTAGGATGTTATTGGGAATGATTCTCATGTTTTGTTTTAGGATTTTGAGGAATTTTGGAGGAAATCGCAAAAATGAGGAAAACTGGAAACTGGCATTATTCGCTCCACGCAGTCAGAGAAACCCATGCCGCAAATAAGTAGACCTACAATTAAGGCATGGGATACCTTTTGCCGCTTAAAGGCCGAGGTGCCAAAATGGCACCCCTTGGGTACACCGCAGCGTAGCTACTGTTCATAGTGAGCAATTTTTGGATTTTTGTTTCCGAACACCTCGTATTAGTACACCGATAGTTTAAAGGCCCTAATAAATGATTGATGGGGGTTCATATAAGGATATAAATGAGTAAAAAACTTACCGTACCTCACCGCCTCGGCGAAGTGAATGTTAAGTATGATAATTTTTTACTCACTAAATGTGTAATTGTGATTGACTAGGGGTTGGTGAGGATCACCTAACCTAGGATTGAGATCGAAGGAAGGGCTATAAGAAAGCTACACTTGGTTCGCTCATAATGAGCTCTATCCTTACCTCAAGTGTTTTGGCAGAAGCTACCAAATAAATCAAATGATCGATGGAATATGCATATCTCTGAAATGTTATAACGAAAGTGCATGTGGATTTGAAAATGTGATATTTAAAACGTTGACAATTAATTGCATGTGAGTGATTAATTGAATTATAAACGAATTGGTCAATTCTTGACTTCTTGAATTGAATCGATATACCGAACAACCAACATGGCGGGATGCACCAAGCGGCATTTGTCATGAAGGAAAACCAAAATTGTTTAATGTCCCACATGACGGGATGCACCAATCGGTATCCATCATGATGGTGTATGACATTGTTAAATGTCCCACATGGCGGGATGCACCAATCGACATCCGTCATGATGGTGTATGACATTTTTAAATGACCACTTGGTGGGACGCACCAATCGACATCAGTCACGATGGTGAACCGAAATTGTTAAGTGTGTAATCACATCACCGAACGACAACAAGAACAAGATTCATCAAGCTGAATCCGTTGTGAATATAAATGGTATAGTCAAAGTGATATTGCAAACTTTGACAAGTGAAAAAAAAAAGGTGATTTGTAAACTAAACACATCTTTAAGAGTGTATGTTTGAATCTCATGAATTGAATTGTTGAATGATTTGTTGCATATGAAAAGGCATATTTACAAGTGATCAATGAACCGTAAATTGATAGTATGGGAAAATGAATAAGCATGAGTATTGTTTTACATTAATCATGAATGAAGTAAAAAGTATGGTTTACTATAAAATCATGTCTTATATTAAATTGAATTTGAGAATAGAGAACAGTATAAAACCACTAAGGATGAAAATGTTTAGCGTGTAGTTTTTAACTATGCGTAGGTATTGAGTGAAGAAGAAAGAAAGCCAAGAACAAGAAGCGCAGAGTCATAGAGAAAGTTATGCGTATATGTATAATTGGCCATATGCATACCATTCTTTGAACGCAGGACATTTTGTGAACAAACGAGTTAAAACCTTAAACATTGTTTTGTATTCCTTTTGAAGGGGCATAGAATTGTCTTAATGTAAATGTGTTTGCAGCAAATGTAAATGTTTAGGCCTATCGCTTGCAATCAAGCTTCCAATATTTCTTAAAAAGGCCTGCGGCTCATTGTAAAATGAAATGCTTCCGTGAATTGAAAACTCTAAAATGAAATGACATAAATAAAATATTTTTGATAAGATAAATAAAATATTCCGAGTAAACCTGGGCTTCTGGGCTTAGATTCTCGCCATTCGTGCCCTGTGGATCTGGTCAGCACACTTTGAAAAAAACGGGTGCTCAGCATTTAGTGTGGCTTAGAGATCCTGATCCGGTTCGAACCCGCCAATTGGGTCGAACCGAAAAGGGGTGCTACAATAGCTAAGGAAAGCCTCATATGGTTGAAGGCGAGTAGTTGCAACAAATCTACTGCACTGCTAAGATCCACTAATACCCTGTGCACATCAAAACCGTTAACACAGAGGGTGAGTACTAGAGCATCATAGTGGGCTAGAATAATCCTGTTCGGGTTGACAAGAGAAAAGGATATGGGGTCATCTATTGGCTTGGTTTCGTCATGTTTGCCTTCCGTGTGTATAGCATTTACCCTGGCCTTTACTGTGGCGGCTCTCAAGAGCTTCTTCTGTTGGTGATTCGATTGATACTGGTCGTCAAATGGGCCGCCCAGTATATAGTTAATGGCTGGTCTGGATCTTGGCAAGACTGCCGCACCGGTTGAGATTCTGTCTACGGCTTGGCCTGATTCTGCCCCGTGGTCTATTTCTCTGAGACTCTGACATATCTTCTAAGGTGTCCTGCTTTGATTAGTTTTTCTACCCAAAAATTTAGGCTTCAGCACCTGTCGGTCTCATGCCCATGATTTATGTGATAATCACACCACAAGGATTTGTTTCTTTGGGAAGGATCTGTCTGGATCAGCGCAGGCCATTTGAATTTTGGAAAGTTTCGGATGATGGGTAATAATAGACTCTCATATGAGATGTTCAGGGGAGTGAATTGTGGGGGTTCTTTCTTTTTCTACGACTAATCACAGAATCGCTTTCAATCTCGACCTTGACCCTCCTTTTGATCTCGTACTCCGCTTCTTCCTAGACTTCTTATGTCCTCACCTACTTTGGCATTTGTAATCACATGATACTGGGTCCGGTCAGACTTTGATATTATCCTCCAACATTGAGTACTTATCGGCCCACTTGTATAATTCTTCCATTGTCCCTAGTGGGTCTAAAGATAGCGAATCGAAGTACGACATGGATGGCTAAAAGCTTCTCTTAAAGTTCTGGAGGACCGCATCCATGCTGTAAGTTTCTAGCCGCTTAAACAAATGGCCTTCAAACCTCCTAAATAAGTCTTGAATAGATTTCTCGCTTCCCCTCGCTCGAGAATACTGTAAGGAGCCGGGCGTTCATATTTCACGTGACCAAACAAAGATACTATGATACGAACAAGCCTCTATAGTTCATTGAACAAGTTTATTGAGTTATATGAGTTTATGGAACCAAAGGCCAAGTAGCCCCCATAAGCTAGCCTGGGAACACTTAAATACAACAAAGTAAGGTCATCGGGCTGCATTCGCATCATCACCGATAATAATGGAGAATATGATCATAAGGATTAGCAAAACCATCGAACATGGCAAAAGCTGGTATGACAAACCCGCGAGGCGGCTCGTAATCAAGGATGTGTTGCCAGGGTGAAGAGAGCATGTCATCGAGTCTGCGAATTGAGGCTACTGGTGGCATGTAGAATGTTGGTCCTGTACCAAAGGAAGGACGTATAAATGGGCACCTACAAGATCGCGTTTGCCTGAGAATGTTGGTGGCATCGCACCCCGCACACGACATCGTTCCTAAAATTCAACCAATCGGGGTCTTGTCTCCTACTTGTCTCCCTTCTTATCTTGTGGGATGCGCTACTAACGACATCATTGGAGGTAAGGTGACTCCATGGCCTTTTGTGTGACTTAACCTTTGGGCTCTCTAGAGCATTCTTTTCATTGCGGATACCCAAGATGGGGAACCCGCCTAAGGACAAATTTCATCATCTACTGGGTATCGACATCTACAGGACGACGAGTCTGGTCCCTTTATTACGAGTGATCTGACACTCCGCCCGACACCTCACACCCGCTTCCAAGATCACGACTTTTCTCTCGCAACTGGTCGTTCTCCCGCTACAATCGTTCGGCATAAGCTTGTAACTCCTTCATCTGCCTTGACTACTCCTCCTGTTTCCTCTCCATGTCCTAACGCTAATGGTGGAATTGATCTTCTAGAGATTGGATCATTAGGTTGGTTGACATCGCGACTGCCTTGAGAGAATTAGATGCGAAAGGGGGAACCTATAGAGTTCCAGGCGACAAAAGGTTGCTAAATAGCCGTTGAAGTCAAGCACTTGCAGCCTATAGACAAGACTTTTTGTTTGATTCCCATAGACGACGCCAATTGTTGTTACCTTGATCGTCTGACCTCCAAGGCATGAGTGTTACAATGTAAACCTGCAAAAAATGGTGATTCGGCAACGGTGAGCCAGCCGCCCCTCTGATGATCAAGTCAACAAAAATAGGGAGAGGAAGAAGAAGAAAGTATGTGCAGTTGGAATTGCCTACCTCTCCCTTGTGGGGGATCTTCTTTATTTATAGAAAATTGTTGTCGAATCTCCTTTCTATCTTAGGAAGGAATCTCCTAGTTTTAGGGATAAATATTTTTTCCTTATCTAGGACGACTGATTTTCCCTTATCAAGGACTAATTCTTCCTTTTCAAAGATTATTTCTCCGAGAAGTATGAGATTTGGAAACTAGGAAATTTAAGGATAAATATCCTCTACGTATTTTCCACCTTTATCTATTTATCAATAACGAACTTGCCATATACGAAAGGATGGCTGGCTGGATGGGGACTTAAAACTTTGTACGGGCCACCTTGAATCTGGCATTTAGGGAGACACCCCGGCTTTCACAAACGGGCTTTCGGATTCTCCCGTCTAGTAGTGCCCCTCGGTTTTAATATGGTAGGTGTACTTGTGCCACTTCTCATTGCGGGCTAAGCGGGCCCTGGGCCCATTGAGTAGTGGGTCTAAAGATCATGGTACTCACAACATCTAAACCTTAAGAAAACTAACTAGAACATAAATGGAAGAAGAAATACAACCATCAAAAGAAAGAGGAATGAAAAAGGAAAGAAAGAAAACAAATCCGTAACCGGCTTCCTTCTCCTCCATCATCTTCTTCTTCCTCAAGCTGTCTTTCTCTCCCAAAAACTTAAACTAAAACCTCAGAGGAGGGTTAAACCTTCAGTGGAGGGAACCTCAAGAGAGGCCTCCCTCACAATTTCAAACCTCCCACGTTCACGTTTTGAAGAGGAGATGCCCTAATTTCTAACCTCTCATCAAATGCCTTAATTTCCCTTTTTAATGGCCAACCACCAAGAGAGAGGAGATGGGCTTAGGCAAAAACATGGGCTCCGACATCCACATTGTAACGTGGTGAATCTGACGCTATGAAATGCCAAAAATGGGAGCTACTAGAACAAAACAAGCCATATCATGCTAAAGCGTGGTGAATCTGCGCCACAACATCAAATTTCATGCTACAGCGTGACCAACTTGCTCTGTTTTTCCTCCTCTGCTTCTCGATGCCATAAATTCATCCTGACCTAAACCCAAGTAATCTCGTGTCTAATGAGAGATTAGAGAGGTGTATCATGGATATGTCCAGAGAGAACACTTTAGAGTTGATGATAAATATTGAATCCACAAAGTGTGCCAACTGGTCAGATTTTGAGCACTCTTCCTCATTCCTTCAACTTTCAAAAGCCATAACTTGATAAATTGAAGTCCAAATTAAGTGAATAAGAACTTTTTGGAAAGCTTGGGAAGTCTACTATCTATCCTTTCAATATTAGAGCCATGGGAGGTCATCCTGCAGCCGAAAAGACCAAAATACAGTAGCTATTGTTGAATGTTGAATTTGTTGATGTTTTGACCTCTTTTCGCTATTTTCCGCTTAATGGTTGGCCTAATTACAAAATTGAGAAAAGAGAGCATTATGACACTTATTTATCTTATAAAACTACTAAAACCTAAGCAAAACATGGGGATAAAATTAGTATTTAAGATACTCATCAGTAGTCCACATGTGCTAGCATTTTTTTTCTTTCCCACTTTTCTTCCACTTCAACACAGCAACACCTCAAGTTTGTATTCTTCATTTCTTCTTCTATTTCTTTTGTTGAAAATTCTACAAAAATTACAACGATGTATGTCCAAATTTTTTTGGGGTTTTTCATAGAAAATATCTTTAACTTGCATTGATTCAGAAAACATATCGCCTAAACAACCAAAATTTTTGGGAAATTTATTTGAAATTCACAATATTTGCACTTATAAAAAACCATATATATTTAGAAAATTTTCTTGGGATTTTGATACAAAGCCATAAAACCTAACCTAATCTCCTAAACATAGCTTCCAAATCACAAACCCTAACCTTAGATCGATCTTCTAAAAAAAAAAGTGAAGCAAAACTAGAGAATGAGAGGCAAGTTGGCATACCGATATCTATGGTGTGTGGTCATGACAGTCGCATTCGTCGGGATGGGTAGAGAAAAAAACTGAACATCAAATTTATATCTTCATGGAAACACAAAGATCTACAGAAACGTTTCTTAACATCTTCTACTCTTCTAGTTCTAGGGTTTTAAAAGAATGATGAAAGGTTTCAAGAGAAGATGAAAGAACAAAGATCACTTTTGACTTAGACAGAGATTGAAAAATTAGAAGAGAGGAGAAATGGGGCGTGACGAGGTGAAACTAAAATGGCAATTCATGTTTAATCAGCTTTTTTTTAAATGATCACACCGGGCCTGAACCCTGAATTTCTCAGCTGCAAGTCAATTCAAGCGCCCATTGTGCCCACGACTTATTTAGCTCTCATCAAAACGGAGTGTTCTACCAATTAAATCAGAAACAAATCACTCGCCCCATCTAGCCAGTTCCACTTTCACACCTTTGGGCCATATCCCACATCTGGATATCGAGAAAGCTCACGATACTATATGTCATAGTATACCTTCAACATAAGAGATTTAATTTTGTAATTCACATGCTCTTTCGCTTAAAACAACAATACTTATACTACTTGGACTATTCTTGCAATAGCTCATCCATGTCCCTCGTGTTAAAAAAAGTCACAATTAACGCACCGGAACCGGATATCCTTCTATTGCTACAGCCTACCACAGTCCTCTGGAGCACTGAAAAGGGGTGGATAGAAAGAAGACTTTAACGCACCGATCTCTGAGCTTTGAATGGCTATAAGATTTTTGAATCTTGATGGGATGCTTATGAGTTATGGCTAGCATGAAATTTTCAACCAGAAGGAGAAGGTGGTCTGCTTATCTTGTTTTCTTTCTTGTTTCTTCAAGTTTTCACTTTCAATTTTCCGATGCACTTACAGATGCAATCTTACAAGGTCAGTCGATCTCAACCTCTCAGACCATCATTTCTGCTGCTGGTATCTTTGAATTAGGGTTCTTCACGCCTGGAAATTCCACAAATTACTATGTGGGGATATGGTACAAGAAAGTCACGATCAGAACCGTTGTCTGGGTGGCCAACCGAGATTATTCATTCCAAAATCCGTCTGTGGTTTTTACTCTCAGCACGGATGGAAACCTCGAGATTTCGGACGGAAATCTTTTCTATAAATTGACAAGAATTTCATCAAACGGAAACACAAGTGCTACCTTGCTGGATTCTGGAAATCTTGTTTTGAGAAATAATAACTCACATATCTTATGGCAGAGCTTTGATTATCCTTCGCACACTTTCTTGCCCGGGATGAACATTGGGTATGACAGAAGGGCTGGAAAAACATGGTCATTGACTTCATGGAAGAGCACAGAAGATCCGAGCCCAGGAGCTTTCTCCCTAGAGGTCGATCCTAATGGAACCAGCCAGTTTTTTATCTTGAAAGGGTCCACAAAGTACTGGACTAGTGGCGCATGGAATGGGGATCGGCATATTTTCAGCCTGATTCCTGAGATGCGCTTAAACTACATATTTAATTACAGTTATTCCTTTAGTAAGGACTATGGCTATTTCACTTACTCTCTATATAATTCTTCCATCATAAGCAGAGCTGTGCTAGATGTGTCAGGGCAGATTAAGCAACTGACATGGCTTGAAAGTACTCATGAGTGGAATTTGTTTTGGGCTCAACCAAGATTGCAATGTGAGGTTTTTGCTTACTGTGGACCTTTTGGAATCTGTAATGATGATTCCCATGAATTTTGTGATTGTTTACCAGAATTCGAACCTGCCTTCCCTAATAACTGGAACTTGGGCGACATCACTGAAGGGTGTACCAGGAAAGCAGATTTGCAGTGTGGCAATAGTACTTCTAATGCTAAGGTGGAAAAAGACCGGTTTCTTCGGGTGTCTAATGTGAGACTGCCGGATCATCCACTAACACTACTCCCAGCAAGGAGTGCCAAGGAGTGCAAGTCAGCTTGCCTGTATAACTGCTCTTGCTCTGCTTATGTTTACGACAGAGAGACGTGTACAGTATGGGGTGGAGATCTTCTAAATGTTCAACAGCTATCAGATGATGACAGTCGTGGACAAGATTTCTATCTCAAGTTTGCTGCCTCTAAGCTAAATGGGAGAGGTAATAAAACTAGGGAATGGTTATAATTGTTTTCGTAGTGGGACAGAGCATATAAGTTTATTTTTCTTAAATGTAAGATGAGTTCAGCAAAGTTTAGTGGCAAATTTTTTCCTTTTGCAGTTTCAAGAAGCAAGTGGAAGGTATGGCTAATTGTTACACTGGCCATTTCTGTAACTTTAGCCTTTATCATTTGGGGGATATGGAGAAGGCTGAAAAGGAAAGGTCAGTATTTTTCATGGATATATTGAAGATGGCCTAGCAATTCAAGGGCATTTAGGTTCCATCTACGCATACAAAATCATTCCTTACTGCATTGAATTTATTACCATGGTTGTAGAATTATTAAGGTCATATTAGGATTTCAATTTCATGATTACATGTAAGTGTGGTGTGTGCACCTGCACTAAAATGTGACAAAAATCAATCTGAATCACTTTATTCCCATGCCAGAACTCTCACATTCTTATGGTACTTAACATAAGTTTGTTCTTTACCAAGCAGGGGAAGATTTGTTACTATTTGATTTCAGTAACAGCTCAGAAGATACCAAATATGAACTTAGTGACACAAAAAAACTATGGAGTGCTGAGAAGAAGGAAGTTGATCTGCCCATATTCAGTTTTGCGAGTGTATCTGCTGCTACCAATAACTTCTCAATTGAAAATAAACTAGGAGAGGGTGGTTTCGGACCAGTTTACAAGGTGAGACTAATATTACTAGCAGTAATGCCTCTCAGAATTAAAAGAATTGTTAAAATACTTCTTTCTGTTCTGCAATCTGTTATTTGATGTGATTGTACTCAGCTGAAATTCACGATGACAGGGAAAGTCACAAAAAGGATACAACGTAGCTGTGAAAAGGCTTTCAAAAAGATCTGGACAGGGATGGGAGGAGTTAAAAAATGAAGCCATGCTCATAGCCAAGCTCCAACATAAGAATCTTGTGAAGCTCTTGGGCTGCTGTATTGAGCAAGGGAGCATGAGAAGATATTGATTATGAGTATATGCCTGAATAAAGTTTTGAGATTTCTTCCTCTTTGGTTTGTAACTTCTACATATCTGAAAACTGCATGCTACAATATATTGAATAAAAACCATTCGCCATTCATTTACTAACACAGGTTTATTTGGTGTAAAATGGAAAATAGATCCTACAAACCATGGGATTCTGTATTGGGAAACACGGGTTAATATCATTGAAGGGATTGCTCAGGGTCATCTGCACACTACTCCAGAGACTGAGGATTATTCATCGAGATCAGACGCTATAATATTCTTCTGGATGAGGGAAATGAATCCTAAGATATCAGATTTTGAGCTCCATGCAGAATATTTGGTGACATTGAATCAGCAAGAACAAAATCATATAGTTGGGACTTAGTAAGTGAAACTTAACAAATTTAAAATATATTCATTCAATATGTTTTTCTCTGCACATATATTTGGAATCATGCAGGTGCTTAATAATTTTTGTAATTAATAATGAACCAGTGGCTACATGTCCTGGAGTATGCTTTGAAGGTTTTTTCATCACAAATCTGATGTTCAGCTTTGGGGTCTTGTTACTGGAGATTTTGAGTGGCAAGAAGAATAATGATTTATCAGTGGATTAATTCCTTGATATGTGAGTAACACATTATTTCTTCACTTACATAACTATTTGTACTGTTTTGTTATGCAAATTCTTAGTTTTCAGTTCCCCTGATAAATTACCTATCTTTACATTGCAAGTTACTTACCCAGTACCATGATCATATAGTTGGTCATAAGAAGATTTTATTATCTTTGCATTTTTTGGTGGAAATTGTATCAATGGATTATTTTGTTTGGTTAGAAAGGATCCACAGGAAAGAAGGCAGGGGGCAGGAATTGATGGATCCAATTTTGGAGGAGGAGACAGTGCCGAGACACATTCTATTGAGGTACATAAACGTAGGCCTTCTTTGTGTTCAAGAAAGCGCAGATGACAGGCCTTCCATGTCTGATATTGTCTCAATGCTTGGCAATGAAAGTGTATGTTTACCTTCTCCAAAACAACCGGCATTTTCAAATCTGAGAACTGGGATGAAACTAATACATCCTGCAACATAGGCTCATATTTGTTCCTCAATGGTGGAGAATTCACTATGGAAGTTAATGATAATAGTTCAGTACTAATAAATATTATACTAAATTTCAGCATATCCAGACAAATGTTCTTGTGAACTATATTATATAATAAATAGATGATAGAACTAAAAATATTTTCTTCCATAGTTGAAACCTCTTGTGATTTGGAACTCACAAGGAATAAAAAGAATCCCTGTATTTGAAACCTCTTTTGAACAAATTTTAATGTGAAAAATGAAAGAATTTTTTCTTCTATGATTTTATATATTAGTATGGAAGATGAATTGGGTTTTTCATTGGACATCTGAAAGAATAATTTTGAAACAGTTCTTGGTATGAGAAATGTGGCATTAGGACAAGATGCTGGAATTGATGGATATATGAGTGGGGAAAGAAATTATCAGAACCCAGGTGTTGGTATTCACTTAGCTAACAATGAATAACTTATTTTTTGGTTTTTTATTTTTCTGAGGATTTTGAAGTTGTGAAAAAAAAAAATTGTATTAACTTGATTCTTCCCTTATTTGCTTTTGTCATCGTTCTTCACTAATTTGTTGGTGGGTGTGGAATTTGTTCCTTCATTTCAACGGGGTTCTCCCAACCATTTTGAAATATTATTTATGATTATTTCAAAAACTAACCCATGAAGATTCTGAAGAACCTTAGGTATTAAACAAAGAGATTTCAATCTTAAAGCTCTCAAATTCACCCTTAGAAAAATCCTATCATTCATTACTATCTCTTTGAACATTTGAATATTTTATATAGAAAATTAACTATCCAATTATAAGAAACTTGTTCTTATAAGATAATGTTGTCATACTTTCTTTTCATAACAATAAAAAAATTCTTAAAAAAATACGCCTTCATAAGAAAATATCAAAGATTTAAGTATTAAAAAAAGAAAAGAAAAAGGAACACTTTCAAACACGTAAAGTGCTTTATTCAACCAGTGGTGAGAAAGACCAAGCTTCTATTCTTCAACTACTCATAAGCTCTCCACATGCATCTAGAAACGGGGAAAGTAGGGAATGAAGCAATTAAAATAATAGTGGTTTGACATTTTTTTTTTCCAGATAGAATAATTTAGGGTCTATTTGGTTTTTTTTTTTAAATTGTTTTTAAAAATAGTTTTTGAAAATATAAAGAATATCGTATTCTATGAAAACTGTTTTTATTCTTTAAATTTAATATTTGTTGTATTCTTTGTGCTTTTAAGAAAAAAAAAATAATAAGAATTAAGTGTGTTCTATGTGTTTTTCTTATTTTTCAAAAAAAAAAAAAAATACTGTTTTCAAAAAGGGTAATAAAACAAACCCTTTAGTATCTTAAGCTTTACTTTGACTCAAACCTTTTTGTTGGTTTGGAAAAATTAAAATTGAAGCTAACCAGAAAAGAGATGTGTAAATCATTTTCTTTTACATAGATTGAGAAAGGTCCAATAAGACTTAGAAAAGTCATTATATATATAGAAGGGGGTATTAAATATATATAAAAGTGATGGATCAACACTCATCCAAATGGGAGTAGGGTCCACTTCTTAAGGTTCTAACGTAATAAGAGCATCTCCAAAGAGTCATTCAAAATCAAGATATAAACATATATTTTTGCCTCATAAAAATACTTGAATTAATGTGTTTTTTAAATAAAAACATCTTCATCGGAAAGATTCAAAATTATATATCCTAAATCTATTCCACTTTACTCATTTCTCTTCCTTAATAATCGTATCAATGACTTTCCATTCATTTATATCACTCCATACACTATAAATTTCATTGCCATATCAATTTTTCATCCTTCAAACATTTATCACAATGTATCAGCTTTCAAATAATATTTCGTGAAATATCGCTGTAAAACTATTCGACAGTTAAATATTTTCAGTTCTACACGCCTCCACTGGAGCCTCGCTTTAATCTAAAGATCTATATTTAGTTTTGCTCCACTGCTGTGGTATTTAGCCTGGTTGATTTTATAATTATAGAGAATCACAATTATCCTTTCCTATCTACTAATTAGAGTCATCTAAGGTAATGTCATTTCAATTATATCATATCCCACATCGCATCGAAGAGTTGGAGAAAGTTTACGTGGAGCTTATCTTAACTTAATAGATATGTTTTAAGCCCTGAGTAACCCTTAGTTTCAAAACATACAATGTTTACGGTTAGACCAAAACCTATAATGAAAGGATATTTTTTTTATTTGATAATAATAGAAATTATTTTTATAAAAAAATATTTTTCAAATAGAACTTAGAAGTGTTTAATAATTCTAGTAAACAATAAATTTTATACTTTTTTTTTAATATATTTTAGTTTGAAAAGATAAGAACTGCCCTCCAGCGAGACTCAACCTAACCCTCCTTCCATTTTATATTTATTCGAAACGATTTAACTGTGATGCTCTATCACCAAGTTAAATACGATCGATATTGTCTTCTATCTTTTTAAGAAATAATTTTTTTATATGAATACATTTATAAGGGTTCTAATTGATGAAATTTGTAATGTGAATCTCAAAAGGTTTTAATAAAATTAACCTAACTAAAAAGAAGAAAACTGAGACAGTTTCTAACACATATGGTGTTTTATTCAATCAGAAAAAGCTCTCATTCTTCGATTGCTCATTAGTTCTTAGCATACATGTAGGTAACGGTGGAATGAAGCAATTAAAATCACATGTTAAAAAGTGTTTTTGCCCGTATACCTAGGTGTCAATTTAGCCCTTTAACTATTTTTTTTTGTCATTTGTATTTTTATATCATTTAAAACCAATAATTTTTGTTTTTCTCTTACAACAATTTTTTTTTATTATAATACTAAATATGGGTTTTTTTTTTAAATTTTCTTCTTAGGATTCTTTCATGAATTAAACATGGACTAAAAAACATATTTAAACTGTTGATGTTGATGAAGTTGAGCAAAAAAATCAAATTGTTTGATGAAGTTGATGTTGAGCAAAGAAAATAAAATAAATTAAAAACATATTTAAACTTAATATTTTATTTCTACATATCATTAATTTTATTTATCTACAAGTATTAACTTTTAAGTCATTATTTTTATTTATCTGTAAGTAATAAATAATTTAGAAACATATAAATTGTTGAATAAGTTTTATTTTATTTTATTTTTTCTTTGTGAAACTACAACATTTTTCAACTTTTTTTTAATATTTTTAAAATATTAAATATGATAAATAAATACGAATATCTTAAATTATAGTTCGGCAAACATAACTAATTTCCTACGAAAAATTAAAATTTATCACTCTATTACATTTCTCGACTTCCATGTGTACGATAAGTAAGTTGGACCAATAATTTTTTTTAAAAGTGTCAGCTAGCATGTGTCTTTTAGCTATTGTGCAAAGACAAAAAATGTTGGTTTTTAAATAAAGTAGTCGATCAGCTTACAGCGTCAACGAGAAGGGAAAAGAACAGTGGTGAAAACAGTTTATTATATTATATTAAAAAATATATTAATAATTTAAATTAAAAATAAAATTTAAGGGGCAAAATTAATACCTAAGATATAATTAAAGGATAAAAATGATAAAATTACTGAGAGCTACAAAGATTCCGCAAGAAGTAAATGCCTAAAAAAAAAAAGATCCAAAGTTCATTTTTCGCTTCTCCAACGCATTCGAGATTCATTAAAGTTTTCACAAAAGATCTCCAAGAAATGAAGACTAAAGCTCCATCTATCCTAAATCTATTCCAATTTTACCCTTTATCTTCCTTAATAATTACATCATGTACCATTCATTCATTTATATCACTCCATATACTATAAAATCGATTTAAAGATAAATAAATATTTAATTAAAATTAAAAATAAATATAAAGATTGAATTAAAAATAAAATGGTCATAAATATTTAATTTAATTAAAATATATATATATAAATATTTTGAATTCAATACCTAATAGTTGAACTTTTTTGGGTTACAAATATTAATTAAATTTTAAAAATTTGTAATTTCTTATAAAAATAAATTCTAAAAAATATTTCAGCGCTTAATAAAATAAATTAATTCATATCAAGTAAACATTTTATTTTAAATTTGTATTTGAAATTATTCACAAAAAATATGATTATGGTTTTTTCATTTATTAATAATATTTTATTTATAATATTATTTTTTGAAAATAATTTCAGGTTAATAAAATATTTATGTGCTAATAAAATAAATTAATTTTTAATTTATTTTAAAGTATTTACAAAAATATTATATTTAAAGGTTTTTTTTTTTTTTTCATATCAAATACCCAAAACGCTGTGGGTTTTTATTTTTTGCCATTTATAAATTTTTGCTCGCATGAGTTCAAACTGATTCAAAACTTTCGTTTCACACATGAATCTCTCATGGTAGACCGTCAATTAAAACTAAATCTTTTTTCGTTCGCCGTTGTCGCTCACATGTTTGCTTCAACTATTATTTTTTCGGTAGCATAGAATGCCTTTATCATGGTTGCCACGAAGATTTACTTAAATACTTAAATTTAAATTGATCATCGTAATAAATGGCAAATTTTGCAATGTTTTCTTGCTTGGCTCCACCGTTTGAGTCGTTTTTTTCCAAACGGGTATCCATATTTGGCTTTACACACGCTTATTCCACCGCGTGATGCCTAAGCTGACATTTAAATGTTTATCAAATTGAAAGTTAAAAATAGGCTTGGTCTGGAGATAGTTTTAGAAAAAAGAAAAAAAATATAAAAAAAATTGATTTTTTCATATTTTATTTTTTTAGTCCTTTTATATGATTGAGAGAAATACATGAAATAAATTAGAATAAATATATAGAATTAATTTATTAAATTTAAATATATTTTTTATTTTCTTCTACTTTTCATTTCTATTTTCTTCACTTTTTATTTCCTAAGTACATTCCTAGTTCTAAACTGAGCCTAAAAACATTCTTTTCGGGGAATAAATGTAGAACTTTGACCGGTAAATCTTTCTGTTGAAATGGAAAAAAAGAAAAAAAAAATTGAATCTTGTTATTATTCTCGATCATTCGAATCCTTAGCATCGAATCTATTACTACGAACCTATAAAAAGCCACGATCCAATCCATAATATGTCATGGATTCTTTGATTGCTAAGCTCAATTAGCTGACAAATAAAAAGCAAAGGGTTTGCACAATTTGAATTACATATATTTACTCATGTAGATTCCCATTTATGTAAAGCTTGTCACTTAACATCTCTCGATTTGCAGTTAAAATCATAATCTTAGGTACATAAAAATCTCTTATCTCTTATCAATGACACCTAAAATAAGGGATAAAAACCGAGAAATTAGAGAATAAATATCTCTTTAGTGTGTTTCCGTTTTTATATATTTATCCATAACGAATTTCTCATATGTGATAGGATGATCGATTAGAGGACTTAAAACCTTAGACTCATCGTCATAAAATGAGTTTTTTATAGGACACCTTAGCTTCCTTATATGGATTTCAAGTCTTTTCTATTTGGTTGATTCCTGTCTGAATTTAATACGATAAGTAAGTTTGAACCGCTTCATAATACAGGTCAAAAGAGCTTTGGACCTATTAAATAATGAGTCTAAGTTTAAAGACTATATAGTACTTACAAATCTGAACCAACCCAGAAGCTAATCAGAAAATAAATGTATTTATTGCTCTGTCATTTATCGTGTATTTATTGTTCTGTCATTTATCAATTTGAATTTGGGCATGACCAGGTCGGATAAAGCTTAGAAAAGTCAAGGAAAGAAACAAATCAAGATGGGAATCGTTCTCTGATTTTTGAATGAAAAGAATCCCGGTTTGAAATTTGAATGGTATATCAGTCAGTAATGGGCTACTTGGCCCCTGCAATCTGCATTGAAGAGTTAAAGAAATTCTAAATTTTATCGCTTTTAAGGCATGCAGTGCAGGGGAGGAAAATAAGAAGTGTATTCTTTCTCAAGACAAGACCTTGGAGGTAGTGGATTCATGTTTAGAGGAATTATGTAGAGAACCCCACCAGACAGTATTAAGATCAATGTTCTAAAAGCTGTAAAGCTTCGCAAAGCGATAAGGTCAAACCTTAACCTTTACGAGTCTAGATATGAAAAGACGTTTGATAATTATATTATTAGTTTAATTATTATAAGGCTATTAAATAAATAAAATAATTCATATTTTAAATATTAAAATATATATAAGTTTATATTATCTTTCTATATCTAATAAACTTGAATTAACATGTAATTGATCATAATAGATTTATGGAAATTCATATTATAAACCTACAAGTATCTAATAATTTATATATTAATATATATTTTAGCTATTACCATAATCTAACTCTTGTCTTATTCTTTATTGGACTCAAATTCAATATCTATATCTTTATCCAACTTATCTTTCCTGTCATTTGATACAAAATCATAAAATTTAATCTTAAAAAAGTTTCCATTTTTTAAAAATATTTTTTATTTTTTCATTTCTTATGAATTGTTTTTTAACATTTTTATTTTAAAAATAACTTTAGAAAAAAGATTCATGTTTTTGAGACATATGAGATTTGGATACTGTGAGATCCATAGATAAATATCCTGTACGTAATTTGTAAAGACCCGCACTAAATACAAAGCTTGTAACATCGTTCGACCAAGTCACTAAGTCACCAACACTTAATATAATGACCAAAGCCGACTTTTCGCCAGATGAATAATTTCATCACTAAGACACTGAGTTTTGCAGCCCCACAATACGAGCTCATGACGGCCAGAATCGCCAAAATCCGACTCTATGGGAGCAAAAAGTTACGACCTTAAGTTCAAACAAAGAACATTTTTATCAAGCATGCCTGCCTCTCGCTTTTACCTCGAAAAGCGACCCTAGGCCCTATATAAACATAGTTTTGCGCGCTAAATGAAACCCTAAATTTCAAAACACTCATCTGGAGTCTAAACCCTAAAGAAATTCTCCAAACATGTGGACCCGAACTCGGGTCATTTCAACCACTTCATAACTGGGTTTGCTTGGTCGTGGAGGTGTCACCTACCACCCACCTGCACACGCGTCGCCGTGGAGGTGCGCCACCGGACGGTCATCACGCCGCCAAATTTCACGCCAACCGCCCCCTGACGCCGGATCCGGGCCGGAGAACGTACAACTACGACCACCACTAGCTTGTCACCGGATTTTCCGATTTTCCGGCCACTTCAGGCCGCCCCATACCTCCCTCCCACCATTTTTGGACCCTCTGAACTCATTCCCGCGGGTCCCTCTACATTCCTCAATCGCTTGAAAGATAATGACTTAAAAACAAAGTCGCCGACCGTCAACGAATTTCGTGCCACCACAAGAATCGTTGGACCAAGGTAGTACTGCTATGTTCCCGTCTCGCTTTCATGATATATGGTTTGTGAATTTCGACGCCGCTTGGGTTAGTTTTCCATTTTTAGGTTAAGAGTTTCTGCAATTACCGGAAGTTTGACCGAAATAGAGTACCACTGGTCAAGTTTGGCAAAATCAAGCCGGGATTAGTGAAATCGATGTTTTATGAATTACTAGACTCGCTCAATTTCGAGAAATTAGCTCCGTGAAAAGCCCCAATTTTGGGTACCGGGCCTATAGGGCACACTGCAATCGACCTCATTTGTTCACCCTACTGGGCTTCAAGGCTCTAAAAGTTATCTTAAGGCCTTCGTGGCATCCCAATGTTGTCGTACCGCTATCGAGCCTGGGCTGCTTTATTTATATTACAAGACCTCACGCCAAGTGCGGCACGATCCTCGCAAGTGAGTAAGACTGAGCGCCTATAGCCTCAGAGTGGTTTATATGTTTTTAAATGATTGGGGTATTATGTTGATATATCTATCATGATTAAATATTTTATATATATACTCGTTTAATCTCAAATGGTTGGTTGCATAAGCAAATGTGATTATTTGCCTCATATAAAACAAGTTTATCATTTGGCGCGAATTTCTACAACATTTTAACCTGCTTTGGTGTTGCATTGAAGTTCTCGTGGATGAGTCTCTGTGGTATTTGGATATTTTTGGGGTACGTGGATCGAGGTTGTAAACCACTTCAGTACCATTGTCAAAAAAAATGGATTCGAGATTTTCATGGAATGACTCTGATACGCATTGTCGAAAGTACATGCCAGTAAGTAACAATGTTATTACCGCCACGGTGACTAGGTTCATCCTGAGGTTTATTAGGTGCCACGTGATGGCCGTGCCTTACCCTGAGGTTTATTAGGTGCCAATGCATGGCCTAAGCCACTTAGGTTTATTAGCTGCCACGTGATGGCCTGGCCCACCGAGGTTTATTAGTTGCCACGTGATGGCCGTAACCAATAGTTTATTAGCCGCCACTGTCGTGAGGCCTAGCTTACCGATCGCTTATGATGGGTACATGGTATGGTATGTCGTTGATTTAATATGGTATAACTATTTTAATACTTATGGTTATGGTGCATTTCAAGGTTATTTTATTACATGGTGGCTATACATGCTTTATGATCAGTTTATATCAGGTAGCCTGTGATTATAGTTTTTTAACATCAGGTTTCGGGCTTAAATTGTTTGAAAGCATGGTTTACATATGTTGGACTCAGTAAAGTCAGTTTTGTGAAATGTTTCTAAACGAGAACCTTAAAAGAGCGATTGTGAGGTTTTGAGAGTAAGAAATCTTTTGAAAATAAAAGAATGCTATTTTCCTTATAAACTATGCCACTCATCGAGATTTCCATTATCTCACATTATTGTTTTAAACTGCTCTCAGTCCGCATAAACAGAGCTTATTTCGCGCCGCATTCGACACTTCTTCCCGTCACAAATGCACACTATCAGATCTATCCGTTTTGTTTTTGTCAGATTGACTTATTCATCTCTATCAGACTCTAAATTCACAAATACTCTTAACGTCTGATATTCGCATTCGAACTTTTATGGTCCTTATCTATATATGTAGTGGGTCTTTATATATAATTGGGATATTAAATTAATGCATGTGTTCACTTCCCTCCTAGCAAGTGGAGTTCCAACCGCATCTTCCTAGGATCAGATGCTGGGACTTCACATGAATCACCCTGAACCTGGGAGGGTATCCTGCCCAGTCCCGTCATACCTCCTTCTTAATATATTTATCCACAACAAACTCCCATGCGATAGAACGGCCTGGCTAGTGGGACTCGAGACCCAGACTTGAGGTCAGGACTCCACCGGGTCCCGTTTAGCTCCCGCATAGTTTTAATATGGTAGTCGTCTCGGGTCGTCAGGATGTGCCACAACAGCGCCGGGTCTATCAGTAATGGGTCTAGGTCTAAAGGCTATAGTACTCACAATGCCCCCCTTTTTTTTTCGACTGGAGGATTATGCCCTTCTACTGTGTTTCAAGACCCTAAGTATGGAGAATTGGAAATTATTAATGCGCATATGTTCCAATGCGTTTGTGGCGCATGACGTTCCGATGATGCATTCAATGCACCTTTTGAAGTTCCACCCCTTTATATATAAGGGTGAATCTCCGAAGTCTATGAAGTTTCCAATGGATTCCTCTTCCGTTACACAAAGCTTCTTTCCCCTATTGTGATTTCTTCCCTCACCCACGTCTATAGTCTAGCGAAGGTGGAGAAGTTATGGAGGGAGACTTTCAGAAGCCTCTGCAACTGTTAGTCGCTTATGGATATTGTGTGTTTAAATACGACATCTGTGTGGACCTACCAGATGTCCTGGATGGGAAGCCTAATTATGCCAATGCTCCTCTTTCAGAGTTCGTCGCTAGGGCTTGCGTAGACAGACTAGAGGTCTTGGATGGGAAGCATGGTTATACCAATTCCCTTCTTCCAAAGTTCTTCACTAGGGCTAGGTGCCCCCCTGTCTTAGCGCCCTCTGGAGTCGCAACGGTCAAGGTGTATGGTTGAGAGGAGGGGAGTCTTCAAACATAATCTTTAAGACTCTTCTTTTTCTTCCACGTTCTCTTGTTTTTTTTTTTTCTCCCTTTTTTATTCTTTTTTTTTTTTTTTGCAATCAGTCTGGTATGGTTGCTTGGACGTATTTGTAATGGGTCTATCATGATTGCTTGGACGTATTCGTTTTTTTTTTTTTTGTAACCATTGATGCTTATTGGCTCATTTTAATGAGATTTGGTTTTTGGCATACTTATGCACAAAACCTTCTATCTTTCACTCTTTATGCGTATGCCGACTAGGGGAGCAACTAACTTGAAACTGGCATTTGAGAAGCCTCTTAAAGAATTTTAATGAGATTGCTCTTTAGGTTCTACATGGCTAACGAGCCCAAGCCGTTTCGAAAGGAAAATTGAGGGGCCTAGCAGCTAAGTGGACCTAAACCCATAGAACTTTGGGCTCGGTGGTTGATAGATTCAAAGAGTTGGGTGTGTATAATCAATGAGCTCATGCGTGTTGTAGATGCCCTATAAGATAAAACGTCTTGTGAATACCAAGCGTGGGGGGAGAGGAGCATGTCTCTCGATACTAGGGTTGATCTGTCAGCGCATTTAATGCGCATGTTCGTGCCTTGCCCTATATAGGGAAAAGGGTCTAGATGTTAATTTCTTTACCGGTACTCAAAAACCATTCTCTCGAAACTTCTTTGAGCATCTGCAATACTCATGAAGATTTTGGTAAAGGAGCCGTTGAAGATTTTTGACAATTTTCGATCTCCTGGTGGGTTTTTCCTTTGCTTTGCTTCCGATTTTTCTTATATAGATTGTTTTGTTTATGGTGGTTTTGTTCTGGTCTTGCCTCGAATGCGTGTTCTTCAATCTCCGGTAGGGTTCCGACGACGAAATTGTATGTAGGGTTTCGGGATGCACTCAGGCCTGGGGGTGTCCCAATAGGTTTTGAAAAGCTCCCCAGTCTAGGGTTTTGGTCATGTTATCGTTTTGCTAGGAGATCCTCGAGTTGATCCCCTTTCTTTGTTTGCTTGTAGAATGGCGAGAGGTTAAGAGGAGACTTCCACCAGTCAGGTTGGGCAGAGGAGGGGGCCCAGCCTGGAGTCACCCACTACCAATAGCCTTGTTGCTTTTATGTCCGTGGAGGAGTTGAGGTCCTTCTACTGAGTCCCTGATGGCATCAACTTAGAATTATCGGACGGATCGACTTTCTCAATTGTAGGAGAAGCAGATAACGCCGTCTACTTCACCCGGGAGTAGTTCGCAGCTGGACTTCGCTTCCCCGTTTCGTCGTTGGTAAAGCAATTCCTACATGTCACCCGGGCACCTCCTGAGCTTATTCATTCAAACGTTTTTCGGATTTTAATGGGTTGCAGTGTGCTTAACTTTCTCTACCGCTTGGATATTTCACTAGTAAAGATTTGTTTCATCAATACATTGAAGCTAGGGACTGGGGGCCGGCTATTTATGTCGGACCATAGTCCACGGCTACAATTTGTAACTGGGCTCCTTGATTTTCCCAAGATAGAGGCAAAGGGGGTTGTCCTGGTTAGGGGCCCGTGGTATGAGATGACTGGCTCTCTAGGGCTTCCTTATGATGTGAACCAGTCCCTTATGTTCCCAGGTTTGTCTTATTTTGGTTGCAAACTCATGTTATGCTAGGTGGACCAAGTACTGACATACCTCTGTTTTCTTGTTGTTATCTAGGTAAGCGTAGGCGAGGCCGGCTAGTGAACTGGATTGAGAAGGCTTACCTGGAGAACATTAGACGATTGCTGGAGATAACGAAGGCAGAGCAAAATCATGAGCTTTTGTTGACGGTAAAGAACTTGTGAGAGTTGGGTGCCAGCCCCTTTCCTTACATTATCCTCGTCGTTCCCCGCTCGTTGCCCATAAAGCTTATTAAGAGATAGCATTTCGTTCTTTCCGACCTTTATAAGTTGAACCTGAGTAGCTCTTCTTAGGCGGTTTCTCCTCAAGAAGATCAAGCGGAGGCCACTAAAGGAACTTTAGTGAGTGCATACTGGCCGCTAGCCTCAAGTCCACGGCTTGCCACCGGTCGTGAGAAGGAAGAAGAAAATAGGACGAGGACCGTGCGAAGCAGCCGTCTGCGGCGGGTTGAGACTTATGGATAGATGACATAATTGCCCGGTGGGCCCAGGGAGGAGGAAATGCTCTAGCCTTGCCAGGGTTTGCGGAATGCAGGATGCGTAAGCGGGTTGCGGGTTCGGAGGGTGAGACCACCCTATATCTAGTGGGAAACGATGGAGGTGGTCTTCTCCAGATGAAGAGGCTCAAGGGCGCAGGTGCTCAATTTGGAGTGGATTCCCGATCATGCCCCCAATGATCGGTGGCCTTAAAGGTGTCCCAGTAAGGCGGTGCGTCTTTGGAGGGAGGGGATCCCAGTAGGGGCCTCAGTGTCGTGAGGTGGAGAAAAGGCCCTAGTCAGGAGTATATTACTCGGATGCTCCCACAGGCACACGAGATACTGGCATAGCAAGAAAGGATGCTTGACAATGAGGCTACTGCAGGCACGTATGTTCCAGTAGGAAGGATCCATCCCAGGCCAGGCGTGGTAGCCCAGTGATCTAAAGGGTGCTGGAAATCATCCTTCTTCAGAGCCTCTTCAATAAGCGAGTCTCAGTTCATATGAAGCGACCTCTATACCAATTATTTACAGTACCTATGGCGGCTCGATGCAAGAAATTATACCATCTAAGACTCCCCCGCGTCTACATGGATAAGGAGGCGCTTCGGTCGGTGGTAGAGAGGCGGGATCTTTCATCCAGTAACCATGACTTTATGCGTCCGGTTGGAGTTGGTATGTGTTGATTTTTAGTACTTAGTTACTAGTTTAGCATAGTAATTTTTCTTAACTTCTCTTTTACAAGCGTGGCCATCCATTTAGAATATGGCTTGTCGGCGTAGGGATTCAATCCCGGCTTGACAGAAAATGTAGCTTTACGCTGGTATTGCGTTTCCAAGCATGTCCATTACTGAAGGCGCTTCTTTGGCTAAGGCGAAATCTAGGTCGAAGCATTGGGACCGAGAGGCTGGCCGGTGCGGAAAGATTGAAGGGTTCTTGAAAGAAGAGAGAAGGCTAAGAATGAGGCTAAGATGGCTCATCGAGTGATCCTGGCTTGTGAGGTGATAGTAAGGTAAGTAGAGGATGACACGGCTGAGTCACAGATGCCTTGGCAACTATGGAGGAAGGCGAGGCACGAGGTCGGATCTTTGAGATACACTGGCGGTTGTCGAATCGCTTTTACTAGAGCTCGAGGCATCGAAGGTGTCCTCCGCTTCATTCCCGAGACGACGAGTTAAGATAGTCATAGAGGAAGACTACGGAAAGTATGGATGATTTTATGACTTGTGTAGCTCTGGATGCGCATTTCAAGTACGCATCTACGGAGACCATCAGGTGGATGGCATGCGGCTCTGCTAACCTTATCGGAGTTTTTAAACCCAAGTGCCCCTAACCTGGCGGTAGTCGAGGTTAAGGCTTTAGAGATAGATCTAGGCGAGACGGCGAAGGATCCGGAGGAGGGGGTGTCGTCGCGGAGAACTGGTGACCCATTTCTATGTTAGTTTTGGTCATTTTGGGAGATTTTTGTAAGGGGTGTCGTTTTGCCACTAGTATGCGTATCATTTTGTATAATCCTTGGCACTTTTTAGCGCATTTTAATGAAATATGAAGATGCTAACAGGACATGAGTCATGTTTGATAAAAATTCCAGCAGGGTAACAACCATGTCTGGACTTTATATTTTAAAAGTGCTAGTAGGACAACAACCATATTTTGGCTTTTAAAAATGCCAACAGGACAACAACCATATCTGGGCTTTTGAAAACGCCAGCAGGACAACAACCATATATGGGTTTTTCTTTTAAAAAGGCTAGCGGGACAACAACCATGTCTGAACTTTTAATAATACTAGTAAGACAACAACCATGTCCGAGCTTTTGAAAAGAAGCAATTACAGGCTTTCAGAGGAAATGTCTAATAGATAATCTTTATTGATGATAGTATTTTGAAGGAAGCAGCTCTTGATAATCGCAGGAGCATGGCATTCCACATCCACAGGCACACGGTCGTCTATCGGCTAGCCGCCAATGCATAAGACTTTTGTTGTCTACTCGAACTACCATGCTCGACCTTGATTAGGTTGGAACTTCATTATCTTTGGGTTGGCCGTGTTTTCAAAGACCCTTCTTAAGACTAATTCTCCGGGTAGGAATGTATTCGGCTTTACATGTCGGTTGTGCAAGTTTGCCAGTCTCTGCTGGTATGACACCATACGCACAACTGCCGCTTCTCGGAGTTTGTCAATTGTGTCTAGGTCTTTGGCTACGACTTCGGCATTACCTTTCTCGGGAATTTATGTTCATATGGTGGGCATTCCGATTTCTATGGGGATGATGGCTTCCATCCCATACATGAGGGCGAACGGTAATACCCCAATCGGCTTCCGGTTGGTTGTTCTGTAGGCCCATAAAACCCCTGGTAGTTCATCCACCCACTTTTCTTTAGTTTGAATATGGCGTTTTCAAAGCTAATAGGAGATTCTTATTAGATGCTTACGCGCTTCTTTACATTTATACGTAGATGCAGAGTAGAGGGTCAGTCTGAGTTTTTATTTTCAAATCATTTGCAAAATCCTATTATCTTCGGCTATTGAATTGTGGCCCATTATGGGGTTACAATCTATTGGGAGTATTCGAACTTGCAAACGATGTTCTTCGTAATCTAATTTGAACAACCTCTATCTTTGATGGATGTGAAGGTTTCGACTTCTATCCATTTAAAAATAGTCGGTGCGACCCGATAGCTTCTTTTGGTAAGGCGCGGTGGCCCTCGATGTCCATTCCCGCTCCCGGTGAAGGGAATTTAGGGGCTTGTTATGAGTGCACGTTAGGTCTTAAGTAGACACCTTTGAAGCAGAGACTGTCGTTGCGTGGTCGCACTTCCTAACATAAGGCGATTGCATTTCGTGCGTGGTTCGCGATAGTAGCCCTTGGGTATAGGCTCTGGGCTAATGTCTATAAGCTTGGATGATTTTCGCATACCCCCTCATGGTGTTTTGCCAATACATACTGTCCCTATTGGTGAGTGAGGCACTTAAGGTAGGGCACATCCGGGGCCGTTTATATGCTTTGTCACACCCAGATCCGGCGGAGCTTAATTGGCGGATCGAGCCAAAAATCCCGGGCGCGATACTATCTATCTTATATATTATACTCTCTTTATCTTAGGACTCTCATTGGCCTATTTCTTTCTTAGAGATTTAATACTGTACCTATTAGTGCTATGGCTTGATTTCGGTAATAACAAAATCATTTGTACATATACAAAAGAACTACCACGGGTGGTGTCTAGTCGCAAATCTATACACATACTCTGAGGAGTCCCATCTACTTATACATGTCTGATTTCTATTACAAAACATCGAAGTTACTTGAGGCAGTATTTGAGTGAGCACTATCTTGAGTCGACTGCTTTCTTTGATGTGGAATCATCATCACATCTTCTATCCTTGTCTTCAGCTTACGTACCTACATGGATTGAACACGTGCTAAGCTTTACGCTTAGTGGGAACATAAGCATGAATGACCACCGATGGCTATTTGTCGCGAGCATATATCGTTATATATATCTAAACATTTTCACATAACATAATTCCTTATCATCGATATTTCTATTGCATGTCAATCTTTTTCTATTACATGTTCTATGTCTTTGGCATCTCCTTTATTTATACTTTTGTATTCCTATTTAGTACTTTACATATTCCTATGCTTATCCTGTGTTCATCTTTCCACGCTTGTTATATGTCTTTTCAATGTTCTATTCTTTGTCAAGTTACATAGCATGTCTCTAGTCTATGTCTTTTCATCTTTGGTTCTATGATTTATTGCATTCTTCACTTTCATACTTATTACTATTGTATACTTTCCTATTATAGGTGTTCATGCATACTTTTAAATATCTGTTTTATCCTGTGCTTATTCCTATGCTTAAGTATACATTTATACTTTCTTATTCTATCATCCTACTTTGTGCTTTTGTATACTTTTATTACTTTTCTTGTGTTCATATACTTATTTTCATATCAATTTATCTTCACTTGTTCTTGTAATTGTCTACATACTTTCATCGCTCAAATGAAGCTATACTTCTCTCTCAGGTCATATCTTCTATACATATAATTTCCTTTTGGTTTCATGCGAATACCTTAGAAGCGGATATGAAACTATCCTGTACCCGAAGAGTACTATCCTTTGTCTGAGAGGCGGTGATATCTGTATATTAATACCCAAAGGTATCATCAACTACATGCGAAATGATGGCTATGTCATATCTTGCTCCCGGTACGAAGGCTCTTATCCTTTGTCTGAGGCGGTGATCTACGTACATTAATGGTGACCTTTGCGGGGCCACGATCCAAGCGGGATATATCATCCGACCAAACGGGGCCTCAATATACATCATGAATATCACTGCGACAAGCATCTTCCCTATAGGCATGCCTACATCCCTCTACCGGAGTCACACAAGCGGTGATCGGCTTTATTACATTTAATACCATATTTCGCAAAGCATGAATAACTATTGTTATCATAATTGCTTATGCATATATACTGTCATTACTTTACTCTGTATTAATTCTCATATCTGTAGTTTCATATTACGGTTCTCATATATCTATATATTACATATAGTCATATCTCTTTATATCATTTATACATTTCTATCACTGGTTAGCTATTCTTGTACTTTCTATATTCCTATCATGTAGGCTTTTACTCATTTCACATTTTCATATATGTACTTATCATTTATGCAAATGTTCTCATTCCTTTGCTTTGTCATCTTTTACTTATCTCCATTGTTCTTATCATTTATGCCTTTCTACCATGTGTTCCTAGCATGTTCCATCTTATTCCTTTCGGTATGTCTATCATATAGTCATATCATATAATCCTATATTCATATCATTTACGTATTCCTATCATTTGTGTACTTTAGACTATCATATCTTATGACACTTATCCTATATTCATTTTCATATTCATATCATTTGACTTATACCTATCATATTCATGTTTTATGAACATATCATACATATTGCATTTTCTATATTTTCTTGTTTCATAACTGTACATAGCACTTCCTTGCTATATGAATTATGATGTCTATGAGATCCCACCTCATTCATATTTTCTTATTCCTCTATGAATCTATTTTTACTTAGAATTGGAATCAATCGATGGATCATCGAACTAAAGGTTATGGCATTTTCATGCCAACTAGTCATTCTGGAATTTTTTCTAGTGACAGTTTGTATTACTCATTTTGAGGTCATAAATTCATATTTTGACACTACTAACTCATACTCTCATTTAAAGCTAAGGTGCTAAGGGTTTCTATTCAACTGGAATCACCCAATTCGAACCTTAGGAACTCAGGTCACATCCAAGAAACAACCGGACTACTCCATGTCAGATGATACGGGGTGGCTTGCACATGGCTTCACTTTGAGTGGATTTTTCGACCACTTAGAGTCAGAATTTGACAATATCTATTTCTATATGGATGGTTCTCCTTGAAGTCTATTGTAATTGACCACTTGAATCACTCAAATCGGATAAAAAATGAGGAAGTTATGGCCAAAATACGAAAATTGGTGACCCAGGAATCTGAGCAGGGTGTACGGTACATGTCTAACGTATGGGTACATGTAAAAAATGACCAGAACCCTAACATGTATGAGTACATGTTCAAGGTGTACCAGTACATGTCACCGAAAAATGCCCAGAATGTGTGTTTTCTCATTTTTCCATGCTTTACTACTGATTCAACTCTATACTTCAAACACACATCAAAACCATTTCTAATTCACCTTGGAATCTCTTTTCTATTCAATTCTTCCTTCAATACTTATCTTAGTTCCAAAAACATATCATGAAATCCTTCCAAAACAATTTTAATATGGGTCACTTATCCCTTACACCCAGTCCAAACATAGGAGGTTGTTAGGGTTTATTCCTAAGCTACTGACTTCATTACACAAATCTAACCATGAATTCAACTGAAGGGAATTCACTTACTTATCTTGTTCCTTGTGGGTTTTACCAACCTTAATTTCAAGAAATCTAAGGTTAAGATGAAATTCAATCAAAACCCTAGATTTGGAGACAAACCTTTAATCATATAAAGCCTTACAATTCCATGTGATCCATACAAAATCCAAAGTTCCATACCTTAATTTGGCTTCTCCATCTTCTTCCTCTTCTTCTTCGTCTTCTTCTTCTTCCTCTTCCTCTTCTTCTTCTTCTCTCCTTCTCTTCTCCTTTTCTTCTCCACCGTTTTTCTCTCTTTTGGGAGACCAAAATATAAGATATTTTGATCCCCACCTTAAGGCCATGTTTGGCCAAGACAAAAACCCATTTTTGGTTTTTAAGTTTTCTTAATTGCATCTTGGTCCCCAAATTCTTCCCTTTTTGAAAATCCAACTTATATGATTTCTCATTTTGACCCAATCTTTCCTCTTTTAATGACTTTCATATCCTTTTAATAAATTACAAGATTACCCTTGTATCTTGTAAACTTTCCGAGTCTCTCGTTTTATTTTAAGAAAATTCATATTTAACTTTAATATACTAAACAAGTCAGAAAATTCTTAGGGTATATTTGAAGAGTGTTACATAGCCAGCCTTTCACGAGGAGAATGGCGCTGGACTGGAATCTTATGGAAGCTCACTCTGTTATCCGGTAGTTCTCCCAAGCTCAAATAGCGGACTATTGGAATCATCCAAGAAGGGCACGCTTCTTCTATTTCGTTTACTCAGTTAGTAGTAATCGATGATTCTAGATGGTAGTAGATGGGGAGGAGCATCGTTTCTTTTATTGGTAGGGATGCGACCACGGGTACATAGCGTCCACATACTAGTTTGAATCTCTTGGGACACTGTATAATCGCTGAGGCTATGAAGCTTCCAGTCGTAGGTTGACGGGACTTACATACTTGAATCATGCGGCCCCAGTCTCTTGTTTCATATTCTCCGTTTACGCCTACCACAGGTGAGAGTCCCTTCTTATGATGATTTTTATGAGGATATGGAGATTGTGGTCGATCCGACCATAGTGCCGTGTTATTTGTTATTGGAGACGGGGAAATTTAAACGTGGCTGCTGGTATTTTCGGTCGGGGCTTTGAGACTTTAGATCCCAATCAGACTCCCAGTGACAGTATGATCGCCATCCATTCTCGGGGTCCACTAGCCAGAGCTATCTGATTTCATTTCCTGTTGAGGAATTTTTGCTAAAAAGTCGGCTAGTATCTACCCCTTTAACGCCAAGCGAAGTTTATATTGAATGGATTCGCTCATTTCGATGCCTTATGGGCCCAATAAGCTTTGTGGTCAGACTTATGTATGGTGCTTCTTAGAGGGAGGTTGGTAAGTACAATGATAGGGTATGCCTGGAAGTAGGGACGAAGTTTTTTAGCAGCTACCCAGAGAGCCAGTGCCGCTTGCTCGAGATGGGTGTATCGAGTTTCTACCTCGGATAAGGACTTGCTTACGAAAAATATAGGTCTACGCTTTGGTTTTCATCTTCTTTAGACAATGTTGCACTCAAGAATTTACGGGGCGCGAATAAAGATAAAGTATGTGTAAACCGGGGCTAGTAAGAATTAATTAGTTTAGTAAGATATTGTTTGATTGTTGTAAGTGCACAATTCGCATTCTTGATTCGGCCTTAACATGTGGAGCGGCTTCCTTTAGGGGGGCGAAGAATGGCTTCAAACGATCTATGAAACGAGATATGAACTGTCCAAGGGTAGCCAGTCGGCTAGTCAGTTGTTGTACCCCTTTTCTGAAGGCGGGAGCTTGAGAGTCCATTATGGCCTTGAGCTGGATGGGATTAGCCTCTATCCCCCTCCGCGTTACCATAAAGCTTAAGAATATTCCCGAGATGACACTGAATGCGCACTTTAAAGGGTTTAGTTTCATGATGTTTTTTCGCAACAACTCGTAGACTTCTTGTAGATGCCTTGTGTGAACAAGGCGTTCTTTGGATTTGACAGGTATATCATCGATATAAACCTCCATGGATTTACCTATCAGTGGTCGGAATACCTTGGTCACCATCCTTTGATAAGTTGCCCTGCGTTTTTCAGGCCAAACAACATTACGTTATAGTAGTATAATCCATGTGATGTAATGAAGGTTGTTTTCTCCACGTCAGGCGGGATGCATAGGAATCTGATGGTATCTGAGGCGTCCAGTAGCGAGAATACCGTGCGGTATTGCATCCTGATTTGATCATGCGTGGCAAATTAGGCTATCCTTGGGACATGCTTCATTGAGGTCAGTGTAGTCTACACATACTCTTACCACCCTTCTTCGGTACCACCACCACATTGGCCAGCCATTCAGGGTACTTTATCTCCCTTATAAAACTTGCTGCTCGAAAATTGTCTACTTCCATCTGAATGATTCGATGTCGATTCGGATGGAATCGCCTCACCTTTTGCTTTATTAGCTTAGCAGTGGGGAGGACGTTCAGTTTGTGAGAAGCCACCATCAAATTTATCCCAACCATATCAGAGTGTCTCTAGGTGAATACATCTATGTCGTGCAGCGGCGTGAGTCAAATATTGCTCCTTTCCTCATTGGACGGAAGGGGTAGCGTGGAATCGAACTTCTTTGGTCGATCCCGACTCTACTTCTTCCTAATGGATCCACGATTGACATGTCCTTTCTTTTTGCCACTAATCTAGGCGGCATCTTAGCATGATTCTTTGTCTTGCGGGTGCTGATCGTCCAAAGGAGGTTGTTCGGAATCGCACTTCCCTCTCTGCTCTTGCGCGTAGACAGGTTGATAACCTTGTCGATAAACCCAATGGTGTAAGGATGACCTTCAGCCCAGTGTTTCGGATAGCTTACCATTTGGTGAGTCGTTGAAGGCACAACTTTCATGGAGTCACGACGGTGCGGCTGCTATGGCATTGTAAAGACTGAGTCTGACGGTGAGAACAAGGCACGCTAGAGTGACTAGCGGAGCTTTCATAGGAGTGTGACATCTCTAGCATTATTGTAGTTGCTCCATTGAAGCTAGAAAAGTTCACTGCATTTGAATTTAACATGTCAAAGAAGTTTCATATGTATGAAGGCTATAAGTTGCGATAAATCACCCTTGACGAGATCCACCAACTCCTATGCATCAAAACCATTAATGCGGAGGAGTGAGAGTCACGAAGAGCATCATAGTGAGAGCCTGATAGACACAATCGGATTAATCGAAGAGAAGGATGAGATATCTATCACATTTCCCGACTTCCTTAGGTACGCTTTATGTGGACGACATTCACCTTGGTCTTAACCGTAGCCGCCTTGACGAGTTTCTTATCGCGGCGTTTGATTGATGTGGCCTTGAGTCGACACTTTAGTATATAGTTTATGGTTGATGCAGGTTTTGGCGGGACCATAAGATTAGCTATAATTCTACCGATTAAATTTGCCACGAGCTCCACCCTTGACCTACTTCCTGAGGTACCTCTGAGGTGTCTGCCTTGATCGACTTTTCTGCAGGAACTTTAGAGCTTGACTAATTCGGTTTTTCACATCCATGGTCCCTATGATAATCGCATCACTAGGATTTGTTTCTTTGATCAAGATACGTCTAGATGGTAGGTTGCGAATGAGGGGCAACAACCTTTCGTACGAGATATTCAGGGGGGGTGAATTACGGGGGCTCTCTCCTTTTATGAGATTGGTCTAGGCGCTGTTTCGGTCTCCGCTCGGACCTTCCTTGGACGCGGAGGACTTCTTTCCCTCCAACTTAATATCTTTCTGTTAGGGTGCAGTTTGTGATCATGGCCCATTTAGGTTCTTTGCTCGGATATATCCTCTAGTGTTGTTGATGTCAACCTGGCCGCTATATAACTCTTATGATTATTCTTTGGAGATACAGAGATAGTGAGTGGAAGAAGGGAGTCAACGGCAAAACCTCACGAAGTTACGAAGAACTACATCCATCTTTGTAAATTCAATTTATTGGGCCGGCTTGCCGAACCTCATATGAAGTCCATATAGACTCTTCGTGTTTCAAAATGGTTGCAAATAACTAATATTCCTTTTAAACCTTAGCGAGCATAGGTGTGAGATAGATACTCCCAAGTTCTCAAAACACATTTATTGAGTTTTGCGGGAGCTTGTGAAGCCCCAGGCTAGTGCGAGGGCCATAAGCTAGTATGGAAAACTTTGCATAAGTAAAGGTCATTCTGAACACATTCAAAGTCATTGCGGTGTAATGGAGCATGTGATTGTAAGAATTCGTGGCGTCAAACATAGTGAAAGTTGGTATGACAAACCTGCGGGGCAGCTTGTAGTAGAGAATGTGTCGCCCTAGGGACAAGGAGAGCATGTCGTTGGGACTTCGAATCATTGTTGCATGCAGTATGTAGAGCATAGGTCCTGTACTGGAGGTGGGGTATTCTAGCGGCATTACGCCTGTGGGTAATGCAAACGCGTTCCCGGGAGCTTCGTTTGGTCGGTTACGCTCTCAACCAGATTCTCTTCTTGCCCGACGGAATGTGTCATTATCAGCATTGCTGAATGTAGGGCGATGCGAATGTCTCTGGCGCGACCTGGCCCTGCTACTTTTTACTGGGGAGAGATTTGGCGAGCCACCTAATGACAACTCGTCGTCTTATCTACATCTTTAGGGACGATGGGCTCCTTTCCTTTATCGCGAGCAGTCAGGTGTCTTGCTAGATCGTTATCTTGCAACATCTGCTACTTGAATCGTGCTTTTTTTCTGGGCCCCGAGCGATGCGTTTTCACGTGAGATGTTGATGCGATCCTTTAATTCCTTCATTTGCCTTGCTTTCTCCTCTTGTTTCTTCTCCATGTCTTGACGCCAATGAAGGAATTGATTTTCGGGCGACTAGATCATCAGGTTGCTTGTCATCACAAGCGGTGTCGGGCAATTAGATGTGGAAAGGAGCGAGTCGGGCTGCACGGTGGCAAAGGGCTACTAGAAAGCCATTAGAGCCAAGCTCTTGCGCATTGTCGATGTGACTTTTTGTTTTATTCTCACAGACGACGCCAATTGTTGTTACTTGGATCGTCTAACCTTCAGGGCATCAATGGTGCGATGTAAACCTACAAAAAAAAAAAAAAGGAGGGTCCAACTACGGTGTGTCGGCCGCCTCTCCGATTATTAAGTTAACAAAAAGATGGAGAAAAGGAAGAAGGAAGTTCTAGCAGTTAGAATTGCATACCTTTCCCTCATGGGGAGTCTTTCTCTTTTATACACTAATTTATCCTTTATTATAGGGAAGATAATCTCATGATTTTGGTGATAAAATCTCTCTTTCCTTATCAAGGACTAATTCTCCCTTATTAAGGATTCATGTTTTTGAGACTTATGAGATTTGGATATTTAGTGTCGTGGATAAATATCATGTCATCATTCCTCCTTAATATGTTTAATATAACAAACACCGTATTATGCGGTAGGATAATGATTTAGGGAAATTTCCCGGGTGCACGGGGTTTGGGGACTCTACGTGCGGTTGGCTCCTGCATGGTTTTAATATGGTAGGTCGTCTTGGGCCGTTTCATGATCGAGGCCAAACGCGGACCGTGTAGTCTTTGGAGTGCATTAGTCTGGAGTCTGATCCCCAAGGCCACGGTACTCACAATGGAAAGATTTCAAGTACATGTGTGTGTATGAAAAATGAATTATGGAACCTTAGTTCAATCAGGAGCATTTAGAACTAAAGGGAATTTGTTTGGGAAGATAATACAAATTTATATTTTACTCAATGATTTAAAAGTCAGGCCAGCCAATTCAACCAATCAATCATAACTTGATCATGGAATGATTTAATTAATAAACTTTTGGGTTCCTGGTCTGATGATTAAAACTTTCATTTTAGCCCTTAAACCTATTTGACAGCCCAGAAGCCTGGCGGAGTCAAACCGGCAACCTTGACCTCTAGATACCGTGTCTTGGTTGGTTCCATTGACTAGCTGGTCATGCTTGAGATGAACTCTCACACAAATTCTAGGGAAGATCTGCCATAGAGTAATTTAATGTTTTCTTTCGTAAGTGTCTATAGAGTCTTCTTTTCAACTGTGACGAACGATAAATGGAGACCCATCTTTTCTTGGCCTTCTTTTGTGCCTGGATCTGCCTCTCAGTTCCCATGGAGTTGTGTATTGCACCTGATTCCATAAGGATGGACCGATCCATCAGGGATGGGGAGGCTCTAGTTTCCTCAGGCCAAAGCTTTGAACTTGGCTTCTTCTCTCCTGGAACTGGAAGCTCTAAAAACAGGTACTTAGGAATATGGTACAAGAACACACCCCAGACAGTTGTATGGGTTGCAAACAGAAACAACCCAATTACAGATTCCTATGGAGTTTTAACCATCATCAACAATGGAGGACTTGTTCTTCTCAACCAGACAAGAAGAGGTGTGATCGGTCTTCCAATTTGTCTAAGTGCCAGAAAATCCAGTTGCACAGCTTTTGGAGACTGGGAATCTTGTTCTTAGGGACGACAGCTATGACTATGAGAGCTCTAAAAGTTATGTATGGCAGAGCTTTGATCATCCATCAGACACCATGCTGCCCGGCATGAAGTTGGGATGGAACTTAAAGACTGGTTTACAACGAAATTTGACATCATGGAGAAGTGCTGATGATCCTTCCTTTGGAGACTTCTCTTTTGGAATTGATATTAATGTACTGCCTTACGTGATTCTTGGTGAGGGATCAAGCAAAAAATATCGTTCGAGGCCATGGACTGAACTTGAATTCGGTGGTACTCTTGTGTTGGACAACTCAGTTTACAAAGCAATTTTTGTTAACAAGAAGGATGAGGTATATAGTCTCTACGAGTCCAAGAGTGATGACGCTATCACAAGACTAACATTGAACAATACAGGTTTCCTCCAGCGTCTGGTTTTAAAAAAAGGGAGCTCTGAATGGGATGAATTGTCATCACTCCCCCATGACCTTTGTGACAATTATGGGCATTGTGGCGCTAATGGCATTTGCAGAATTGGCAAGGGGCAGATTTGTGAGTGTTTGACAGGTTTCACTCCGCAATCACAAGAAGACTGGGACATGTCTAATACATCTGGTGGATGCATACGAAGAACGCCTTTGGATTGTCAGAGAGAAGGGGGATTTGTAAAAGTTACAGAGGTGAAATTGCCCGACTTGATAGATTTTCATGTGATTGTAGGCGTGAGCTTCAGGAAGTGTAAGGTGTTATGCTTGAACAACTGTTTATGTACAGCATATGCCTACTCAAATCTCAATGGAAGCAGTAGTTGCTTGATGTGGTCTGGAAACCTGATTGACATCCGAGAGGACCGAGAGTCAACTTCAGAAACATATACAAAAGACATCTATATCCGTGCGCACGCTTCTGAGCTCGGTAATACACTTGATTTTCTCTAAGTCTTTTTGATTATAAGATATTGCGGGCTGTCTCCAATAGCATAAGCCCTAAAGTTACCCAGGTATATTAAGATGCAGAATTACTCATTTTCCAAATTCAGAGATTCAATTTCACAGGAAGCTTATAATCTAGTTAAAAATAAGACACTATATTATATTCCAGAAGAACCACCGCTGTAAGGATTCAGATTAACTAATGATGAGCTGAACTGAATTTTCATAATCCTAACAAACAGAAAGCAGATGTGCATTTAATTTTCTGAGCAAACAGGAAATATGGGAAATGGTTACATTGTTCCTGTTACTGTCTGTTCCAGAGATAGACACTAATCACAAGAAAAATATAGTCATCATCCTTGTTATATCTACCTTTTCTGGAATCCTCACCTTGGGCTTAGCAGTCTGGTTTCTATTACAGAAGAAGACAATAATGGCAACAGGTACGCATACTAGTCTACCTTGATGATTTTATTGAAAAGAAACCATGTGCTAGAGCTTTAAGAGCAACTTCTAAATTATTATCCCATTTAACAGATCAGGAAATCAAGGAGGAGAACTTGAAGTTACCTTTGTTTGACTTGGCTACAATTGCAACTGCTACTAACAACTTCTCTAACACCAATAGGATTGGAGCTGGTGGCTTTGGATCTGTGTACAAGGTAATATGTGCCATGCTATGCATCTCAGTAATCCAGCAATGATTTCAAAATAGAAATAAGAATAGAAAAGCATTTGCATCTTATACACGATATTTTGCAGGGTAACCTATCAGCAGGACTAGAAGTAGCTGTGAAGAGATTGTCCAAGAATTCATCACAGGGTGTTCAAGAGTTCAAGAATGAAGCTGTTTTGATTGCCAAACTTCAGCACAAGAATCTTGTCAGGCTCTTGGGATGCTGTGTTCAAGGAGAAGAAAGAATATTACTCTATGAATATATGCCAAACAAAAGCTTGGACTATTTTATTTTTGGTTTGATCTTCTTATTCCCATCTATTATGATTAGTTTTGCTTTTTTATCACCCATGTTATGCTCAGTCATGTTCTACTCATTTCACACATCTAAGTAATGGGTTTGGCCTCTAATAAAACAAAATTATAAAGCATAAGTATTGTGCAGATCAAAACAGAAGAGCATTATTAGCATGGGAATTAGCGCCAGGAGGTGATATAGGCATAGCACGAGGACTTCTCTACCTCCATCAAGACTCTAGATTTCAAATTATTCACAGAGATCTCAAGACTAGCAATATTTTACTGGACGACAATCTCAACCCTAAAATTTCAGACTTTGGCTTGGCAAGAATATTTGGAGAGAATGAAATGCAAACAAAAACAAAGAGAATTGTTGGGACTTAGTGAGTTATAAACCTTTATAATCTGATAAATTGAAATCTATGCCTTCAGAGAACTTATACTTGAAAATGTTGGTGCAGTGGCTATATGTCCCCGGAGTATGTGATTGATGGGCACTATTCTGTCAAATCTGATGTCTTCAGTTTTGGTGTTCTTCTACTGGAGATTGTAAGTGGTAGAAAGAACAGAGGATTCTCTCATCCAGATCACCACCATAATCTTCTGGGACATGTAAGTATAAAGAATGCAATGGTGTTTCCTCCCTCTAGTGTTTTCTGGTTTTCGTGAAAGATAATAAATATGATTTTCGCTCTAGGCATGGCTACTGTGGGGTCAAAACAAGGCCTTGGAACTAATGGATGATTGTTTGGAAGATTCATGTGTTACATCGCAAGTACTTAGATGCATACAAGTAGGTTTACTATGTGTTCAAAGCCTTCCAGCAGACAGACCAGCAATGTCGTCAGTGATTTTCATGCTGGGTAATGAAGGAGGTGCACTGCCTCAACCAAAACATCCTGGTTTCTTCACAGAAAGATGTTCAGAGGATACAGATACAATGTCAGGGAAGATAGAGTTAGATTCAGAAAATGCAGTAACTATCTCAATGCTAAAAGGTAGATAAAGAAATCAAACATCTGATCTGTGAATTAGTTTTGTGGGTGCCAGCTTCTCTCTATAAAATGGGCTCCAAAGCTTCATCAATTTCAACTCAGGAAACTGTAATCTGCAACTTAAGACCCACTAGTAGAATTTCTAAATTCAGATTCCCCTGGATCAGGTTTGTAATGAGCAGAAGAAACATGTATTCTAAGGTCACTTTTCTTTCCCCTACTTACAATACATGATAGTTCTATATAATCTTATAAACATATCACAGTTACATTCCAGCCATGCTGTATTGTTTAAACCTCTTCCTTTTCATGTTTCCTGAAAATTTCAAATTTTTTTGACAAATATTGACTCAATTAGGCGGTACAGAGCGGGAGCATCATAATGACAGCTCTCGACTTTATAAGAGAAATGGTTGGGGAAATATTTGGATGATTATCCCTTTGAAATTAAGCATGTTTCAGAAATAATAATTAATTTAAAAAACAAAGCTCAAAAAAAAAAAAAAATCTTACTCCACCATATATTTCTTATTTATAGGCTTATTTTAGTAGCATAAACTGGTGCTGTTGTAGGTGTTTTGATGTTTCATCTGAAAGGAGCACTTTCCTGAATCCACCATAAAGCAAGTTAAGTAACACAAGTCCCAAACATTTGAATTGAAATTTGTGATAGTTCAAGAGGAACAAATGTTTTGATAATGGATCGGATCAGCAGGTTGAACGAGTCGGACCATCAGTAAACCATCTGTCGATCTGGTTTTATTAATCATCCTTCTTCAAATCATTTTGTTGTAATTAATAATGAAATCCGAGTATTTCCCATGTCTAATTGTACTTTAGAGAAGACCTCTTTTTGACAAATCTGATGCGTTTAGCTTTGGGGTTTTTGTTACTAAGGGTTTTGTGTGTTAAGAAGAATACTGGATTTTACTAAAGTGACTCCTCAATTTTTCTTGAATATGTAGGTAACACAATATTTCTTCATTTACATAACTGTTTATACTGTTCTGTTATGCAAATTCTTGGTTTTCATTTACATGATATCCATATATATAAACTTAGATTATGTTTGGTTTCTTATAAAATGTGAAGGACAGTGTAAATAAAATAAAAAATAAATATATTAGATAATAAATTTTTTTTTATTCCAAACTTTTAAAAGTATTTATGAGCTGACATATATATATATATATATATATATATATATATATATATATATATATATATATATATATATATATATATATATATATATATATATATTTTAGGTCAAAAAATTTGTGACATCTTTCGGACGACTGCAATGGATTGATGTGAAGATCAATAATGGACGAAGAACAAAGTGAAGCAGCTAGGAAAGTGAAGGCTGAGAGCCCAGTTTATATACATGTAATGGTCGTAAATTTGAAAGTGGATGAGTGGAGATCTCATATTGCAGGTCCAAGGCTCAAGGTTATTCGTCTATTGCTACCACACAGTCCTGTTGGATTTTCACAAAGGTATACTGAAAGGGAGGGCTTTGACTCACCAGTCGCTGAGGCTATAAGATTATTGATGGACTGCTTATGAGTTATGGGCAGCGTGAAAATTTCAACAAGAAAGGCGGTCTGCTAATCTTGTTTTCTTGCTTTATTCTTCATGTTTTCACTTGGGATTTGCCAAAGCATTTACAGACACAATCTTGCAAAGTCAGTTGATCACAACTTCTCAGACCATCTTATCTGCGGGTGGTAAATTTGAATTCTTTTCTCCTGGGAACTCGACAAAATACCATGTGAGGATATGGTACAAGAAGAAAGTCTCCGAGCAAACCGTTGTGTGGGTAACCGAAAGTTATCCATTTCAAGTTTATCTGCGCTTCTTACTGTCAGTGCGGATGGTAGCCGAAGATTCTGGAAGGAAAATTTCCTGCAAGTGACAAACGCAATATCAAACAGAAACACCCAGTGCCACCCTGTTGGATTATGGAAATCTTGTTTTGAAACGACGTGTAATACCTCAACTCGGAATAAAAATTATTACTGTTCATTCAAATCTAGGGTTCTAAAATCCCACATTTAAGCCACACTTTCAAAATTTATATTTATGAATCTTGTTTGTCTTGAATATAAGAAAAATTAAACTAATTTCATAAAATCAAAACATTCCAAAGGCATAAAACCTTCCAACGTATAACAAAATGTCATTGAACAAACATCTTTCAACATGATAAAATTTTTAAAAACTAATAATCTTAAAATGTAACATTTTAGTAATATAAAATTCTTCAAATGAAAGTTTGCAAACATTAATTCCCAAAGCATTAAAGTAGTCCAACAATCCGAAATCTTTCTAACAAATACCAACTCAAAAATAGTTCTCAACTTCCATCCTTACCTACCCCAAAATCTTTCTTCGTTAAGGTTTAAGGCACTTGAAAATGATTAACAATAAGAAGTGAGATAAAAAGCCCAATAAATAATGTTAATACATTTTCATAGATCAAATATTTTAAATTCACAAATTTGAGATATAATATATTTTCTTTTTAACCATCAAATGTAAAATCTTTGATGCTGAGAATAAATAAGATATAAATATATTTGGCTTATATTCGCTCGTATTTCTTTTTCTCAAAACGATTCACGTATCATGTCAATCATAGTATTTTTAAAACACATATACTCATGGTTCTCAAAGATTTGTTTAAAATAAAATGCCAACTATAACCCATTGACAAGGGCCGTTCCAAAATGCTTTCACTCTTAGTTCTCAAAACATTTTTCTTTTAAATAAAATATCAACTATTCTAACCCGTTGACAATTAACTATTTTGTCAACTACTATAACCTATTATTCTGACCCGAATTTGTGGTTATCTCCACGTTAGTGTTCATGTTGTCGAGTTTATCTTTACGTTGATAAAGTGCGTATTTATCAGTTTATACCCATTGACATGGTAAAGTGGCTGTGATTTATACCGGGTGGCGAGAGCCATAAAAACCAAACTCAAATATTCCCTTTATGTTTCCAAATTCATAAAAATACAAAAATATATCTCCATAACTTTCAATCCCTACCATGAACATTTTCAAATACATTTTCTAAACAAAACTTGTATTTGATCAATGCGTTTAATTTAAAGAAGTACAAATTCTCAAAACTCATAATCACATATAATAGCAAAATATTTTGTTTGACAGGAAAAACTTCATTAATCTTCCTTACCTTAAAGCAACTCAAAAGTTTTGAATGATACAACTCTACAATTAAACTCAATTAAGAGTTTACGTCACCTAAACAAATAAAAGCGAAAAGAAACTCATTAATTATCTGAACTATTATTTCTTTTTCTTCCACGTTATTTTAATTTACTTATTTATTATTTTAAACTTACTATTATTATTATTATTATTATTATTATTGCTCTTTGAATAATTTGCTCTCAATTATTATTCTTTTTTCTAAACTAATTTAAATATAGTTTGATCACTGTCAAGATTTTGCTCCAATATCTCATTCCTCAAGTCATAAATTCCGAACTTCATCGTTCATAATTTAGATCAAAGTCTTATATAAAACATATCCAAATTTCAACGTAATCCAACGGTTGAATAATGAGAACAAGAAACATACTAAACTTACAAAGAAAGTGAAACCGATTCAAAACTACTTGTTCTAAATGAGTATAACTCTCGTCTGAAAGCTCTAAACATGATCTGAACCATTCAGATTGTAGATCATTGTCCTCTCTCAAATATATCCAAAATTTAAAGCAATCCAAAGGTTGAATAAGGAGAATGAAGGGTTACTAATCCTCTTAGGAAACTAAAACTAATTTAAAAGCGTTTATTTCAAACAAGAATAACTCTCAACTCAAACTTTTAAACCATGATCTCACCATTCGGATTGTAGATCATTTCCCTTATCTCAAACATATCAAAAATTCTAAGCAATCCAAATGATTTGCATAAGGAGATATCATAAAGTTGGGAACCCAAAATAGTATAAAACATTTTCACTTACCTTTCTTGTCTCAAAGATAAACATATCACATGCTTCAAACTAGAGGGGGAAACATAAATACTAACTTGGGGAACACATCACATGCTTCAAACTAGAGTGAGAAAAATAAATACTTACTTGGAGTGGATGTTTCTTCAAGATTCAAATCCTCCTTTGAAACTAACTCACCTATCATCTCCTTAAAGAAAATAGAAAAGGTTAGGATTGTGTAGGAATTATAGTTTGAAGCAACCCAAAATAGTACAAAACTTTTTCACTTACCTTTCTTCTCTCAAAGATTTTATTCACTCCTAAACACATCACATGCTTCAAACTAGAGAGGGAAAAATAAATACTTACTTGTGGTGAATGTTTCTTCAAGCTTAAAATCTCTCTTTTGAAACCCTAGCTCACTTATTATCTCCTTGAGAGAAAAATGAAGAAGGTTAGAATTATGTAGAAAATTAATGTTATTTGTTTTAGCAAAACATTTATATTTTTTGTTAAAAGCCTTCAATTTGAAAATTTATATTTAGCCTTTATGATATCATGTTAAAACAAGAGGCATGGAAACAAAACAAAGAGAATAAGATCAGTGAAGGAGAGAGGGAGAGAGCATTCCCAGACGGTTCTTGCATGGAATTAGGACGGCTACAATGCTAGCATTGAAAGCAGAGGTGGACTCATGACCATGGACCATGACCCAATGATACAAAGTGTAGGAAGGGCTTGTGGTTCGATGTGAAATCAGCGACTATATCCTGAACCCCGAGACCTACCAAGTCATGCATTGAAAGTCTGTGCATTTACTCTCAAGGCGCTATTCACTCACCCAGCCTACCAAGATTTAACTTTTCTGGCCTTCAACCTATGATGCCATCCATAAACTGATAATAATAGTTAACAGGAAGCGCTTAGTCTGTCGTATGCCTTGCCTCATATTTCAAATTAAAGTTATATAAATACTTCAGTCTTTAGAGATTCCAAGACACAGAATAACTAAAATTATAGCTGTAGGCAATAAATAAATAAATACACATAAGGACCAGAACTAAAACACATTGCAAACACAGTGGGGGATATCTATGTCCTTGTTTTGGAAACTTTTTATTTTAATTTTCAATTTTCTTTGAGGTCTCTTTTGGGGACCCAATTCTTCTTCCTAAATTCTTATGTAGGCTTTGAAGATCCATAGGACATCCTCTTGCCGGAATGCCCATTGGATATGACAGAAGAGCTGGAAAAACATGATCGTGGTGTGGGCCAGCGAAGATCCCAGTTCAGAGGTTTTTCTCTCTGGAGGTCAGACTATAATACAGAGACCTTCAGTTTTTATCTTGCAAAGGGTCTACAAGGCAATACTGGACTAGTGGCCTTGGGATGAGATTCGGATCTTTTCGCCTGGTTCCTGAAATGCGCTTAAACTACATATTTAATTTCAATTATTCCTTTGGTAAGGAGGAGAGCTATTTCAATTACTCTCTCTATAATTCTTCCATTATAAGCAGATTGGTGCTCGATGTGTCAGGGCAGATTATGCAAATGACATGGCTTGAAGACACTAAGTGTTTGAAAGAATAATTCAAAGTTGGTTTAGCAGTTTCTATTAATTAAGATACTTTGTTTTATTTATTTATTTAATTGTAGTGGGAGAGTCCATGGTTGTTTGAAATTTTTAACTATGTGATAAATATGAAGACTGGTTTTGAGATGAGATAATTAATGGATTTGTTATATTTTAATTTTGATTTATTTATTGTAAGCCTATTTATAGGCATTCTTAATGATAAAAAATAAAATGAGATTTGTAAGTTGTTTTTCACTTCTATTTCATTTCTCTCATCCTAAAATTCCAACATGGTATCAGAGTCATAGGTTTTGAGGGTACTTGAGTGATTTTGATGACAACGAATAATTTTTCTACTCCTACTCCTACTCTTCCTGATAGAAAATTATCGCGTATAAATTTATGTCGAAATGAAGACAAATCTAAGGTATGAGTTCGTGAGAGGTTAGTAGAAAGTGATGTTGATCATCTTCAACCCAATTAATTCAGCCTTCTTATGACTGGCAGCATAGAAGATTTGGCGAAGAAACTTTGATTCTCCAATTAATTGGTAAGAAGTGCACGAGAAGAATTTTAGAGAAGTCTTTCAAAACCTAATGAAGGTTGATGAGAGAGTGCATCATCGAGATAATGAGAAGTGCATCATGAGATGATGAGAAGTGCATCATGAGTTGAAGAGATGTGCTTCACAAATTTGAAAATGTGGAGAGAAGTGCTCCATGAAAAAGTGCATGAAAATTAAAATTTATGCAACTTTGAATCAAGGGAGAGTGTTGAAGAATGATTCAAAGTTGGTTTTTTAATAGTTTCTATTAATTAGGAAATGCTTTGTTTTATTTATTTATTTAATTGTGAGTGGGAGAGTCCATGATTGTTTGAGATTTTTTAACTATGTGATAAATATGGAGAGTTAGTTTTGAATGGGATAATTAATGGATTTTATTCATTTTAATTTTGATTTATCTATTGTAAGCCTATTTATAGGCATTCTTAATGATAAAAAATAAAATGAGAGTTGCACGTTTGTTTTTTCACTTCTATTTTATTTATCTCATCCTAAAATTCCAACACTAAGCATTGGAATTTGTTTTGGTATCAACCTAGGACGCAATGTGAGTTTATACTTCTGTGGGCTAATGGAATCTGTAATTATAAGATTCTCGAGTCAATGGATCGTCGAATTCGCGGGTCGTGTCCATTGCAACTTGAAAACAAACAAAAGAAATGACCCGGTGGTGTTAAATGAGTCATGATGCAAAGTTAAACTTTTGGAAGTGGGAGTCGAGCAGCGAGTTATCTTAATCAAAGAATGTCATACCTCATTGATTGTGATTCTTTTCTCTTTTATGGAGGAGGAAGCAGGGATCATGTGGAAGTGAGACGATTTAACTCCCGTAAAAGTAGGGAAAGTGGCTACTGTTGGGAAGGATGATTTATTCTTCTTTTTATCATCATTTGCTTTCCCGAGCAGGCCGCTGTTGGGAGTGTCACTTTACGTTAGTTAGGCCAGGCGGCTCTTGGGGAGATCATATACTTACACCATGAAGAGTCGGTTGGCAATATTGTTTGATCAAGTCGTTGATCGGGAAAGCATCAAGGTGAAGAGGCATCCAGGCAGCGGGCCTTGTCCCAGGAAAGGAGGCGTGCAGGATAAGAAACACCGGGCACCCGGGCGTTCTTGGTCTTACTCATTGTCCTGGGCCGGTTGGCTTTAGGGCCTGGTCCCATTAAGGTCCTTGGGCTAGGCCGGTTGGCTAGGGGAACCAAGCCCATGTTACCCACAGAATTTGCAATCATGATTCCGATTCCGATGGCTTTTGTGAATGTTTGCCAGGATTTGAACCTCGCTTCCCTGAATAATGGAAATTGTTAGACAGATCTGGAGGGTGTGTGAGGAAAGCAGATTTGCAGTGTGCTAATGGAAGTCATGCTAATGGGAGGGAGACCAGTTCCTTTTGATGTCTATTAAAGATTACCGAAAATGCACTAAATCACAAACAAGTAGTGCCATGGATTGTGAAGTCAGCTTGCCTGAATAACTGCTCTTGCCCTGCTTATGCTTATGACGAGGAAAGAGTGTTGGGTATGAAGTGGGGATCTTCTAAATCTGCAGCTATCCAGTTCTGACACTAATGGTAAGATTTCCATCTCAAACTTACCCACTCTGAGCTAAATAGGAGAGGTAAGAAGAAGGGAATGTTCATTTAGCTGTTGTAGAACTTAAAGCATATAAAATGGCTATTGATTCAGCTAACTGTCATATATTTGCTTCTACAGTATCAAGGAGCAAGTGGAAGCTATGGCTTATTATTTAGTTTAGGCTTTTCTGTTTCTGCAGCCTTTGTCATTTGGGGGGATATGGAGAAACTAAAGAAAAGGTCAGTATTTCTCATGGATAGGCCTAAGGGTATTTAGATTCCATCAACACCTACATAACAATTTTTTGTCTGAAATGAGTTCATTACCATTTTTGTAGAATAATTAAGTTCATATTAGAGTTTGGGTATCCTGATTACAGTATTGAATACCTGTTTGTTCTTTGCCAAGCAGGGGAAGATTTGTTACAGTTTGATTTTAGTAAGTGCTTGGAAGATTTCAACCATGAACTTAGTGAGGCAAATGAACTTGGGAGGGGGAAGAAGAAAGAAGTTGATTTGCCCATGTTCAGTTTTGCCAGTGTATCTGCTTCTACCAATAACTTCTGTGTTGAAAGTAAACTAGGAGAAGGTGGTTTTGGACCTGTTTATAAGGTGAGATTAGTATCACTAAGTAATGCCTTTCAGAATTAAAAGCAATGTGAAAGTTCTTCTTACTGTTATACCAAGCAGAGAAGAGAGAGAGAAAGAATCTGCCTTAACTCTAAAAAAGGCCTACTAGGCTATACAAATTTTATTTTAATTGAAGTAATTTTAATCCATTGGAAATTCCATGACAGGGAAATTACAAAGAGGATGTAGAGGTAGCTGTGAAGAGGCTTTCGAAAGATCTGGACAGGGATGGGAGGTTAAAAGAAAATGAAGCCACCACTCTGCCAGCTCAGCACAAGAATCTTGTGAAGCTGTTGGGGTGCTGCATTGAGCAAGATGAGGAGATACTAATCTATGAGTACATGCCCAACAAAAGCTTGGATTTCTTCCTTTTTGGTTTGTCTTTCTCAACGTATCTTAATTTTTATTTACCTTATGCTCCAAAAAAGCTTTCCACGTTCATTATTTATTTCACCCCATTATTTTATTGACATCAGTTGTATTTATTTTGGTCCTAAAATTGGGACAGATCCTGCAAAACATACCAGGGTTCTGGACTGGGAGACACGCATCCACATAATTGGAAGGGGTTGCTCAAGGGACTTCTCTATCTGCATCAGTACTCCAGATTGAGAGATTATTCATCAGGATTTAGAGTTAGCAATATTCTTCTGGACAGGGACATAAAGATCTAAGATATCAGATTTTGGAATGGCAAGGATATTTGGAGATAATGAATCAAAAGCAACAAATCATATAGTTGGGACTTAGTAAGTGAAACCGAACAAATTCTAAAATATGTGAATATTCATATTTGGAATCACGCAGCTGCTAAATCGTTGTTGTAATATTAATAATAAAATCCAGTGGCTACATGCCCTAGGTATGCTTTGGGAGGCCTCTTTTAAACAAAATCTGATGTGTTCCAACTTCAGGGTCTTATTACTGGAATTTTGAGTGGCAAGAAAGAATACTGGATTTTACCAAAGTGACTCCCTCAATCTTCTTGGATTTGTGGTGACAAAATATTTCTTCATTTACATACTATTTATACTGTTTTGTGTATGCAAATTCTTAGTTTCAGTTCCCCCTGATATATTATTACCTATCTTTATTATGTTACACCACTCAGTATCAGAAGCTGACTTCATATAGTTGACTGCTATACAAAGAGTTTTATTATCTCTTTACTCTTTGGTGGAAATTGTGTCAATGGATAATTTGTTTGCTTTTAGGCATGGGATTTCATGGAAGGCAGGGGTAGGAATTGATGGATCCAGTTTGGAGGAAGACAGTGCCGGGAACACATTCTATTGAGGTACACAAATGCTTAGGCCTTCTTTGTGTTCAGAAAGTGCGGATATAGGCCCTCCCATGTCTGATGTTGTCTGATGTGGCAATGAAAGTGCATGTTTACCTTCTCCAAAACAGCGGCGTTTTCAAATCTGAGAAGTGAAGGGGTGGAACCGCATATAGTTCAAAATAGGCCTGGTTGTTGTAAATGGTGTGACACTTTCAATTATGGAAGCACGATAATTGGTTCAAAACTTAATAAAAAATGTGCTTAAATTTCAGCATTTGCGTTGTAACGTTCTAGGTGAATTCATAGCTCATTCACCGAAGTGGACAACTGAATTTCTGTGTGTGTTGCTCTTCTAAGACAGTCTACTAATAATCTTATACTCAATCCCTAATCAGGCCTGTATCTCATCTTTCCATCTGAAATTGCTACTAAGTCTGACTTTAAACATTCATGTATGGATCTAATTTGAAAATGATGTTCCATTTTCAATTGCTCAGTTTATACCAAAAGGTGCCTCTTTGGGGCTAATCAGACTCAGAGAAATTAACTACCCTCTAAGACCTTTCACTTCCTCTGCAAAGTTTGTTTCTAAATGGCGTGGTATGTATAGATCAATATACAGAATCTTGTTGTTTTTGTCAAAATGCAATCTCACATCGTTTAGTTGTAGGTTTTGCTTTACCATTGCTTTATAAGAACTTAGCCTTTGTTTTCACGTCTGGCTCTCATCCAGCTTAGCTGTTATAGTATTACCCAATTGTTTTTGGTATTTACTTTTTGCCTCAATTTCTTAAGAAATTGATTTGTGGTCTTAAGCTTGTATTTTCTCTTTTATTAGTGGAAGTTGTTCGTTGTTGGCAGGGACATAGGCTATTGAGACCTCGTAAATTTACAGTATTTTACTTGGTATTTTGTGCTATAACTATTTTAAATTGTCATTATTTTGTATCGAAGTTGCAGTATTTCCGTTGAAAGTTACTATTCACGGTCGAAGCACTATTCACATGAATATAAACATTTGTTAATTTGTGGAAAACTAACCTAGATTTTCCTAACAATTGGTATCGAGCGAGTTCCTCAGGTACTCTGCGTAGTTTGCGGTGTTCTCGATCTCCATCAAGGTTCCTTTGGGCTTTTGACACTTTTGCTCTATAGTTTAAATTATGCTGCGTAGTTGCGGCTTTATGCGATCTTCCACATCGAGAAAAGATTATATTGAGATATTGACATTCAACGGTGGCAATTTATTTGTAGAAATGTCGAATGCGAATCAGTGCATCCTCCCGACCTCTACATCATGAGTTCTCATGAGATCAATGGTGACTAATGCAAATTTGATGCTGGAGAGATTTGATGGCAAATAACTTTAGCATGTGAGCGAGTGTGAGATCTGGGATATTCTTTTCCAAAGGGAGCTTGATGTTGCACTAGAAGAAAACATACGAAAGGTGATGAGAAGATTGAATGAGAATCAATCGTTTGCATGTGGTATGATTCGATTATATCTCTCGAAGGAATTTGAAATATCCCGTTATGAGGAGAGGCGTGCATAAAGCTGAAGTTGTGGAAGGAGATGGAAGACAAGTTCATGAAGAAGGCAGGGCAAAGCTCTATCTGAGCGAAGTTGTAATAATTATAAACCAGTACCACTGTGAATGATCACATCACGATTTGATTCATTAGTCGTGATTTATTCCAATTTAGATGAGAAAGTTAGTGATGTTGATAAGGCTTTGATATTTATTTAGCTTCCACCCAGTGAATGAGACATACTTATTGTTAGTATGTTGGTAGGAAGAAACCTTGTCTTTGCTTTTAAAAAGTAACTCTGCTCTGTATTCCTAATGAGATCGAAAAAAGATAAATTAGAACACAGGGCTGGTGGCAGGTGAAACCCACCTTTGTTCGAAATTAAGTAATCAAAGCTAAAAACAGGGGAGAAGGGGAAGATCTCGATCAAAGCAAACTTGCAAAAGATGAATGTGTCTTTAATAAAGGCATGGAAGAAAGGCATCAAGTTTGCATAAAAAGAAGAAGAAGATTATCTGACATGTGTGGTTGAAGATGATAGTTAAATTTTCAGCGGCTTGTGTGTCATCGGTGACTAAATCTTGATGAATGGTTGTATGATTCGACTGCTCATTCCATATGTGTTCGAGTAGTTCTTCAACTTCCTGAGAACTTGATGGTGAGGTATTGTTCGTAAACGATAATCAACTTACAAGATAGGTACAGGATCGGTTCTGTCGGTTTGAAGAATCATGATGGGTCGACTAAAGGTCTTGTGGATGTTCGGTACATTCGAAACTTGAAAGAATCATTTCTTTAGAGGACCCTTTAGGTCAAGGTTTCCTTTATCATTATATAATGGGATTAAGAAGTTGTTTAGGAGCACTTGTGGTGATGAAAGTATCGGGAGAAACAGCATGCCTTTGTAGGGCGGCACATCGGTGGGGACAACATTCGCGTTATCAAAGGTAGACCAAGTAATTTTGAAATATCATTGCCCATGGCATATGAGACTTGGACGTATTTGGAGATAAATCTTCCCCAAACGTGGCTATACAGGACCCCATTGAAAGGTCACGAAGACTTGCAAGCTGGATTTTTGTGAGCAATGTGTTATGGGAAAGCAAACGAGGGTGAAGTTCGGCACCACAATCCATAATATTGAAGGTATATTGGATTATATTCACATAGGCGTGCTGAGGACCTTGGTGGCTTCCATGAGGAATGAAACATTACTTTGTTACATTTGTTGATGACTTTTCCTAGAAAGTTTGGGTGTATGTGATGAAATCCAAGATGAGGTGTTTGGAAACATTTCTTGTATGGAAGAAAATGGTGGAGAGCAGACGGGAAGAAGATTAAAGTTCTACGATCTGACAATGGTTCAAAATATCCCCCTAAATGATCGATTTTCTATTTATGTAAGCTATATCTGAATGCTACGATTAGAGATGCACCGCGACGAGAATGGGGTGGCGACATGAATCGAACCTTGCTAGAAAGTTAGGTGTGTATTGTCTAATAGTTTGGGCAAACAAGTGCGGAGCTAAAGTTATTTATGTATGCAAGTCATCTCATTAACCGTCTACCACTCCATTGCACTAAATGGAAAAACACCGCTAGGTATGGTGGAAAACCTACAAATGATTATGATACTTCACGTGTTGGTTCCCACTTCATATTATCATATAAAGGAATCTAAGTTGGATCAAAGGGCTAAAAGGCATTGTTTATAGGAATTACCTCGGGTGTCAAGGGATCACAGACTATGGTGTCTATCTTCGAAGAAAATTATTTCTAAGCAGGGGATGTACTTTTGATGAATCTGCCATGTTGAAGAAGAGTAATATGAGATAGTAAGTTGTCAAGAACACTTTTCGCGGCGGAGGGAAGGCGCGCGGGTGGAGGTACTCGAAGCAGGTGGAGTTTAGACGGCCGAAATTCATCGGTTGAAGACCCGGTAGTCAGTCCGGTAAGCGGATATTTGAAGAGGAAGAAGAGATTTTAACGAAGAACCTCGCGGCAGGATTTACAATTGCCCACTAGAGGCGAGAGAGATTAGGAAACTGCTCGGTTTTGAAGATATGGTAGCTTATGCATTTCAGGTGGTAAGAGAAAGGTATACCTCGGACTTTTCTTGGAAACGAGAATAGTAGTCAGGAATAAAGAAAAAGTGGAAGAAAGCCATGGATGAGGAAATGCAGTCCCTTGAGAAGAATCACACTTGGAAGCTAGCTAGACTACCAAAGGGAAAGAAGGAAATTAGCTGCAAATGGGTTTATGCTCGGAAAGAGGGATTTCCAAGCAAGAATGACGTTCATTTAAAGCGAGAATGGTAGCTAAGGCTATGCTCGAAGGAGGGGTGACTCTGTTAGGGTATTTTCTTCATTTGTAAAACATTCCTCCCATCATTATTTTGTTAGCCTTGTTAGCATAGTTTTAATATGGAACTAGTTCAAATGGAGCGTAGTAGAAGACAACATTCTTACATAGTGATTTGGAGGAGGGAAATCTATATAACTTCGACCATATGGTTTCAAAGTTTGGAAAAGAAAATTGGGTTTGTAAATTAAATGAATCGTTATATAGTTTGAAGCAATCGCGAAACGATGGTATAAAGCGATTTGATGTCAGTTCATGATAGACGAGAACTACACGGAAGCGGGTTTGATCAGCGTGTGTATTTCGCCAAACTCTGAGATGGATCTTTCATATACCTTCTCTTGTATGTTGATGACATGTTGATAGCATCGAGGAATCAAGGGGAGATATGCGGATTGAAGGCTCGGTAGGCAAGGAGTTCGAAATGAAGATCGGGTGAAGCCCGAAGATTCCGACATAAATAGCGAGGCAGACGGGGAGGGGCCTGCTGTTTAACTCGAAGCGAGTGTTGAAGAAGGTACTACAGCGGCTTTGGTATGTGCGAGAAGACCCAGACACATAAGTACCCACTTGCTCCTCATTTCAAGAAGCTTAGGTGCTTCCGCGGTGTCAAAACGAGAAGAGGAAACGGGAATATATATTAAAGGTTCCTTATTCCGTCGGTGGTAGCTTGATGTATCTTTATGGTGTGTCCTGAGCTGACACATTTCACATGCGATTGGGGCTTGTGGCGGTACATGCATAATCGGAAAGAACATTGGCAAGCGGTGAAATGGATTCAGGTACATTAAAAACCTTAGATGTTGGTTTGATATTTAAGAAGGATGATATGGTTAGTCAGCATGTAGTTGGATATTGCAATTAGTTATCGCGGTGATCTTGTCGCGTGAATCAACTCTTGGTTATGTGATTTACTCTTTTAAAAACACCAGTTGGTTGGAAGTCTACTTCTGATCGGCAGTGGCGCTTATCTCTGACGGAGGCGGTATATATCGTCTTTGCGAAGTAGTTAAGGGAAAGCGATAGGGCTACGAGGGTTGCTTGATGATTTGGTGTTGGTGAAAATAGGTTCTGATTATTTTGTGACCCGATCCAGTGCTATTCATTTAGCGAAGAACCAGAGTTTATCTCTGCGCGGATGAAGCATGACCGATGTGAAGTATCATTTTATGCGAGGAAATCATTGAAGAAGGTGGAGTCTTAGTTCGGAAGATCCAAGATTGATGATAATCCTGCGGATATGTTGACTAAGGTGGTGACAAGCGATTAAAGTTTAATCATTGTTTGAACTTGATCCAACATTGCAAAAGTTTGATTAAATCGTTGGCGCATAGGGCGTTACAGCTTTGTTAAAGAGAGATTCTGAGATGGGATTCGCGCATATTTTCAAGGTGGAGATTTGTTATTTTTGTCAAAATGCAATCCCACATCTCGTTTAGTTAATGGGTTTGCTTTCTCCTTTAGCCTATAAAGAGGCTTCCATGCTGTTTATCTGCCTCCTCGTCAGCTTGGTATTGTAGTAATATCCGATTGTTTGGGTATTTACTTTTTGTCTCAATTTCTTAGGAAATTGATTTATGTGAGTCTTAAGCTTGTATTTTACTCTTTAATTCAGTGGAAGTTATTCGTTATTTGAGGACGTAGGCTATTCATAGAAACTCGTAAATTTATGGTGCTGTTGGTATTATTTTATAGTATACTCTGTTTTTAAATTTATCATTTATTTTATATCAGAGATTTACCATGTATTTCCGCTAAAAGTTACTATTCACGATCGGAGCACTATTCACATGAATAGAAACATTTATTAATTTGGGGAAAACTAACCTGGATTTTCCCAACATATACACTTCTGTTCAACTGTATATTTACTATGAGATTGAATAAGTTCTACTATCTTGACAATAATCCAGTGTAATATCTTGCCAGAATACACTATGAAAATAATTCCTTAGCAAAATCTGATGTTTCCAAGTTGAAGACTTTATTTGAATGATTGCATGAATATTAAATTTTACCCCTCAGAGAATCTGTAAATTGAAGCCTCTTGAACACCTAAAGTGTGAAACAAAAGAATTTTTTCTCTTTGTGATTTTATGTATTATCTCTACTAAATAGACTTCAAATCAAAAATGATGAAATAAAGCTTATTCTTGGCCTAAGCTTGACTTTGGATCAGTCTCATCAAATGCATGGTCTAGATTGAAGAAAGGTCCAAGTCCAACACGAATTCGAGAAATCAGGAAAGGAAATATGTATACATTGGGGAATCCCTGCAAAAATGTCTTCAAAACAGCTACACCTTGCTTTAAGACAGTGACTTGGTCTCTGCATTGAATGGGTCTTTTATATTTCCCTGGGAGACAGAATCTGAAACCATTTCTATATATTTTGGGAGAAAGAAAGCCTTGAGACCCAGCTAGGGAAATCAATTATCCTAATTTCTTCCTACTAATTTATCGGCATGAAAAGGTTATTTCATGCTTCAATGATTCTCAACCGCGTGGAAATTAGGGAAGTCTTTGAAGAAAATGACACAGGAAACAGTTTTTGGTTTAGAAACCTTTTTTTTCAACTTTAGACTGTTCTCCAAAACAGTTACTAAAATAGACCCTTAATTACCATTGAACTACTCATTTTCTAACCATTTAAACAATTAATCATTATTCAATTTTTGCCATAATATGTAAAGTACTTATATTCTCTATGGCACCATTTTTTTCCCTTAAACACATAGATGACTGATAAGCTTTGATATAATACATAGGGCATAAGTTCATCAAAATAAAGATTAAATAATTTAAGAATATATGAGATCCTAAGTAATTTTATTTATACTGGATTCTCCTTTAAAAATTTTATTAGACAACTAAACACAATAAGGAAATAATATCATTGAGTATTTTCAAACACAACCTTAGACTGAAGCTAGGCGGGAAGTCAAATACCAACAACCTTTTCCTCTTGATGCTGTGCCTCCAGTGGCCTAGTCATGCTTAGGGATGAAGTCTGGGACAAATACGTACTAGAAACATCTCCCATAGAAAAAATTAGTATTTTCTTTTGTTTAGCGTATGGAAGTCTTCCCTTTCACCAGTGAAGAAGAAACTTCAATGGAGACTCATGTTTTCATGGCTTTGTTTCATGTGTTTCTGATTTCCCTTTCAGATGTTTGGAACCTTATTTCCTTAATTCCATTAATTTCTAATGGAATGGAATTAATAATTTAATTCATTTCTAGTGTTTACTTAGTTTAGAGAAATCTTGCAGGAATTATTGTTTATTTTCATTCCAATGTTTAGTAAAAATAGAAATTAGAATGAAGAAGAAAATAAATTGATAATAATGTCATATCCACCGCGATTTTAAGTAATTTTATTATACTTCTATATTTTTTTACTAAAATGAAACAAACAAACCATATATAATTATATATTTAAATAACCATAAAAATCATATAACCATATTTTAATTACTTTACTTTCTTCCATTTAAAAATATCTTTCAAATATATACATATAAATGTTGGATAATTGTTGAGGAAATAATTATTTTACTTGAATCAAATAATAATATTGAGATACAGTAATATTGAGAGGTGATTTGTTGTTTTGAGGACCTAAATACATTTTGGTGTGGTGTTTTTTGTAGGAAGTTTGTCATTTTCCTTTCAAGATCCTATTTTTTTTAGGTATTTTTCATATTTTGAGACCTGTTTGAGTTAGATCTACTTCTATGACTAACCAAAACCCTTAGGAGGAATTGTGTGTCATTATTGCCATAAACCAGGACATGTACGAAAACATTGTAATAAGCTGTAGAATAAAAATCAAAGATTTCAGTATGTTATTCGTCAAAATCGGCTTGATCTCTTTCTACTTGTCGATTACCTTTCGTCAGTCACGTAAAACCAACACATATCATTCTTTATTTCCTCCATGGGTCATTGACTATGGAGCCACCGACCACATGTGAGTAATTCCAGGTTTTTACTACATTTCGGTCACGCCCCTTCTCACCTCTATTGTACCGCGCGGATGGGTCGTCTCTTGTGTCTCTGGGTCGGGACTGAATTCATTGAGCTCCTCTAATCACTTTGACATACGTGTTTTAAGGTTTACCCACGATTCTCTTTTCATTTAATGTTTGGCAGTAAACTGCAAATCTTCAACAATTGCGAGTATCTCATTTCTTTCCACGATCATTACTTAATTCGGGATCTTTCGATGACGGATTATTGGTGGGGGCGGGAGTGGGGTTTTACATCAGCAGAACAAGGTGTCAAAGTCTATTGCTTGTTTTGGGGTTATAACATTTGAATTACATTGTCACTGGTCATCCCATATCTCCCTTTGTTGGAAAGCTATATCGCCAGTTAGCCTATCCTCATTGGCCCCTTAGTCGTGTCAATGTACTGGCTTCATCCAGTGCATTTGAGTCCTAGTGTGACGCCCCATTTCCCCAGTCCGTTGATACAACATCGACTGCGGAACACATGTGTCTCATATCATGAGACCCGGCCACATGAGTAAAAATGGTCACATTGGCCTACACATCATACTCAAAATATATCCAACTATATTACAATAGTTTCAAGAGTTGTTACATCCTCTTAATACAAACATGTTTGATTGTAATATTTCATACATGTTTACAAAAGCGTAATCAAAGCCATGTCGGCTTTCTTTTCAAAAGTGGCCTCCTAATGAGCATTGTCTTACGAGCCAACTCAGTATGCGCGAAGGGGATCCAGCGACCAGGTTGAAGGCAATACTTGATAGTGTCTCCTACATGGGTTACTCCCCACCTAAGTGCTCACAAGTACAGTAGAAAACACGCATTCAAGTGAATTCATGATTCACTGCTCGAATGTCTCGTACCCCACGTCAGTAATAAATTAAACTATGTTCATAAATGTTTGTACCAAAATGCCATGAAAATCGTCTTCAAACAAAAATATTTGTTTTAATTGTGGACAACCCTCCGATATAAATACGTTGGACAATCCTCCGAGGTGAATTTGTTGGGTAACTCTCCGAAACAATTCATGAGCCTCTCCGATGTGAATTGTTAGACGATTTCCCAACACATTTCTTGGATGACTTTCGATAAAATTTTATTGTTTTGGGTTTACAAAAAGAATTCATTGTTTGGACAATCCTCGTTTTATTTGTCCTTACACTCACACCTACTATTCTAAAGATTGCCACGATCATATAAATGCATTATGCCATTTCATACAACACATATTAATATATCAGCAGCCATATATTAACAAGTGCTTTTCTGAAGTATATTATTCATTTCCATAGCAACCTTTTAAAATTAGCTCCACATGGGCTAATAAACAATTTAAGCGATTCATTTTGAAGCCTTCACTTTTCATTTACACAAGACCACGTGAGCAGTACAACCCTAGGTCTAGCTGCTAAAATTTCAGCCATCGGTCCTCTAGAGGGCCAAAAAACTCACGGCCATTGGCCCAAACATCTGACCACCGATAGGTTCTTAAATAAGGATTAAATCAAGTAGGAGAAAAGCCCACCTTAGGGTTGTCAAAACTCCTGGCCAGAGCCTGGCGTGGCCCCCCAGCACAGGGATGACTTTGCCCTCTTGGGCTCATCGGGATCGACCGGCCGGTCAGAAGTCAGGGAGGGGACAGACGCTCTGCAAAGCATCTCTTCGCTTCTTACTCTTTCCTTTTCCCTCTCTTTTTCTCCCTCACTTTGTCGGATACCGAGGGCCAAAAGAGGAGAAGATCTTTCTTTTTTTAATTCATTTTATTACTTTTGTCCTCTTAGTTTTGACTTTAAAAGCCGCTTTGACGTATGGCTTAATAAGCCCATTTATCTCTTATCCTCTCCATGTCGTATGACATGTGTCACGTGGATCGTATGATAGGTGTCACTTTGTCGTCACATGCTTATACCATCAGTGTACTTCACCATGCATTGTCATATGGCACGACACGGTACCTCAAAAATAGTAAGTGGCTATGCCGGAATTGACGAGTCCCTTCATTCACGAAACGATTCAGCGGTGAAATCAGTTTAAATAATCAAGGATCTAAAAAAATTCAGTTTTGGCCAAATTACAATTTTACCCTTTGGAAAATTATAATTTTCTGGGTTTATCTAGAGTCCCAATAAGCGAGCTTCCACTCAGCATAGTTAGTTCATTATGATGTTTAGGGTCCTTGGTGGTTATCTCGTGTCACTTGGCTATCTAATGAAAAGTCGTCTGAGCTTTCTCATTTAATTGCATTTTGTCATGAAATTCAAACCTATTTAAATGTCTTTGTTCAAACATTGAGAAGTGATAATGCCAAGGAATATTTATGAAACCTTTTCGATCCTTTATGTTACAAATGGGATTCTCAAATTAGACCTTACGTGTGTCGATACACCCTCTCGAAGATCGGGTAGGTGGAAGAAATAATTGACATCTTCTTAAGATTGCTCAGGGCCATTTATTCAAATGAATGTCCTTAAACATTTTGGGAAGCGGCCGTAGTCTCCACAACTTGTTTTTTATGCAAGGATGCCCTCATTAAGTTCTTAATTGGGCACTCCTTACCTTGATTTGTTTCAAATAATCTATTGTTCTCTATTGATCCCAAGGTATTTGGATGCACATGTTTTGTTCAGGATGTTCATCCTCAAGTCTCTAAACTTGATCCGAAGTCCTTAAAATGTATCTTTGTGGGATATTCTCGTGTTTAAAAAGGGTATAGGTGTTATTGTCCCACTCTTTGACGTTACTTTGTGTCTATTGATGTTGCATTATTTAAGACTACCCTATTTTCCCTTCCATCTACTGTTACGAGTCAAGGGAAGGAAGAAGACTTGCTTGTTTATACTCTTTCCTCACCCATTGCCTCTTAGAGACCTTCTCTACTTAGAGTAAACCTCCTATTACTCGGGTATACACTGAGCGCTAACACCCCCAATCTTGGGCCTTTACTAGGCGCACGACGCCAGTCCGGTTCTCGGTGATCTTCCATAATACCTATTCGTGAAGGTAAACGCCATTGTGTTCACCCAATTTCCTCATTTTGTTTTTATAACTGGTTTTTATCACAGTCATGTTCTTTTATTGTATCCTTGGATTCTATCTCTCTTAGAAAGTATCATGAGGCTTTATCCTCATCGGGTTGGCGTGATCGTGGTGGAAGAAATCTGAACTTTGATTCAACAATGGTATGGAACGATACGATTTTCTGGGAAGAAAGCCATTGGGCATCGGGGGTGTTTGTAGTTAAAGTTAATCCTAATGGTTCAGTTGCTCGATTGAAAGCACAACTTATGGCTAAGGGGTATGCTCAGACCTATGGCATGGACTACTCTGACACTTTTTCCCTTGTTGCTTAGATGACGCTAATATTAGATTTTTATTCATATTTTCTTATCATTTGGGATCTCATTTAGCTTGATATTAAGAATGTCTTTCTTCATGGTGATCTTAGGGAAGAAGTTTACCTCTGAATAATCACCATTTGTATCCAGGGAACAGAGAGGACATAATACAGGGAACATGACTTTGGCAAATTCCAGTGTGACCCATTAATTCAGACATTCATTTAAATAGAGTTCATCAAACGTAAACCCAGCCTGTCTTCTGTGACTATTTGAGCCTCTTCTGCCACATTTACCATGAACATTCTTTGCTCTCATGGAGGCAGCTTTAAGAATTATGCCAATTCTTTTGACGGAACTACTAAGGAACTTGAGACAAAAAAATCTGCAGGAAAAAAATGGACCCTCAAAACTAGCCATGAGATCCCTATCTAAATGAATATGTTTCTTGATATATTGTTTGAATTTGGAGAGTTGGGGAACAAACCATGCAGTTCCCTATGGTTCTGGGCATATACCTTGCTAGAGAGGCCAAAACGTTTGAGGATCACGAGTATAAGTAGTTGGGAAGTTGAATTACCTTATAATCACGCGTGCTATTATCAAGTACTTAGTCAAGAGGTAAGCTTCAAGACATGTCTTCTCCAACGGTCGAATTATCAAGCGCAGTTGTTGAACATATTCTATGTTACTTGAAAAAAGCCCCAAGATGTGGTATTTTATATAGTAATCATGGGCATAATAAAATTGAGTGCTTTTTCTGATGCAAATTGGACAGGATTTAAGGAAGACAGGAGGTCCACTTCGAGGTATTGTGTGTTTGTTGGAGGGAATCTAGTTTCATGGAAAAGTAAGAAACAGAGTGTAGTCTCTTGATCTAGTGTAGAGTCAGAATATAGAGCAATGACACAAAGAAGAAACATAAGGTAGTCTCTCGATCTAAAGCAGTATCGTAATATAGAGCAATGACATAGTCCGTGTGTGAGGATCATGTAGCCTCTATCAACTTCCCCCGTGGAAGTAGTATCGAGACACCAGTCCCAACAAAACTCTGGTGTGACAACCAGGCTCTTTCATATTGCTTCTAACCCAGTATTCCATGAACGAACTAAGCATATTAAGATAGGATCATTACTGGTCAAGGAGAAAATCTAACCGACTTGATTTCTACAGATATGTGAAGACCGAGAACAATTGAAATGATATCTTTGCCAAAGCCATCCTGCTGATCAAGTTACTTATATATAACAAGTCAAGCATGATTAATATCTACGCTCCAACTCAGGAGGTTATAACATGTATCTAGTTTACATATAGAGTTGTAACCTATTAGGAATCCCCTGGCTCTATAGGGAGTTGTAATTCATTAGGAAGGTTAGATCGCTTTTGTATATATATATATATATATATATATAGCAAATAGTATATATATATATATATATATATATATATATATATATATATATATATATATATATATATTCAATGGATCAATGAATAAAACATTAAGGAATTCATTCCTCAAATTCTTTTATCTTTTCTACACCCTCATTCCGAGGGTTTTACCACATTATATCGTGTTTCATTATTCTTCTACATCTTATTCTTTCTGTAGATCGACTTAACCATCCAAATACACTTAATTTCCTAAAGGTTGACACAATCACCATCTACTAAATGATTATGTATTTCAGATACACCCATATGTTAAATGATTCTATGGATGGTTGGATTTACATTTCCATAGAGCCATACAACTCACAACTAATTATATTTTTGTAGATTGACATCACACCTATGATTATTTGATTTCTCAGGATCAAGGCTTGTCATCCAATTGCTACTAACAATTACAGTGGATTCGCAAAACCACACAAATATTATTTGTTGTAATATTCCACAAGCTACACACAATCCCAACAACTAGCATCAGTGAGTGGTTTGACAACTAGAGTTTAGGTGTCATGGCCAAAAATTATTGGGGCCAGGGGGTGGGGGTTGTTTAGTTGACAACAACAAATTATTTATTATGGAAGTTCATGATGGAGGATCTCCTCAATTGCAAGGATTTATATGATCCTACTGAGAGAGATAATGCTAAGCTAAGCACTGTCAAATGTTGATTGGATGAAGTTGGAAAATAAAACGCTATGTGTCATTCAATAGGTGGGATATTAGTGTCTACAACCATGTTTCCAAAGAGAAAGATCCTCATACTCTTTGGAAGGATTTGGAGTACATATACGAGATGAATAACACACAAGTAAAGATTTTATTGATGTGAAAGCTGATGAATTTGAAGTTCAAGGAAGGCCAATCAATTGTTGAGCAACTGAATGATTGCGAAGGGATGATCGCACAACTATTAGTTGCGGGTTGTTCTCTTGATATGAGACATGTGCATGCTTGCTATTCACTCATCGCGACAGCTGAATACGCGCTTTTCTAAGTTCAACCTTATAAGGAAAAGTCATGTTGGCTATAGTGAGAAATAACCTATTCAATACAAAGAAAATTTGAAAGAAGGACTTTGTGGGCATTGGCTCACATTCCCTTTCTCTACTCGAGAATGAAGTATCAGTAAAAGTAGAGGACTACTTGGGTAAAATATATCAAGAGGCAAATCCAAGCCTAGAGAAAAGATAAAGTGTTATCATTGTAGTAAAATAGATCACATGAAAAGGAATTGCAAGTTCTTGAAGCAAGGAATAGACAAAAACCAAAAGCTGATAGATGAAGACAAGAATATTAATAGCTACAAACCTTATCGCGGCGATGGAGGTGACGTTATATTCCATGATCAAGAAGATTATTATCATGTAGCAAAATCAAGATGTTGAGGTGCGACTCAAATAAAGATTGCGATCATCACACCTCAAAATAATATTTCTCAAATATACAAAAGAGAGACTTTAGAGATTGGTGGAAGATGAGAAAAAAAAGTGTTTCAAGGCGCTTCTGAGGTTTTAATCCATTTGTCCATCCGCACATTTTCTAATGGCATGGTGTTATTGCGCTATGTGGTAATCACAAAGGTATCTAGATCAGAAAGTTCTGGCAAAGTGAATATACACCCAAAACTCGAAAGCATTTATACACCGTATCCCCATGTTCCAATACATTACGTAAAGAGAGGGTAGATATAGTAAGTTAGTTATTGAAGGTCTGGTGAAAGTGAGAGCCGGTTAATTCTTCCCTTGCTAGCGTGCCGTGGAATTTTCCTGAAGGATACATGGAAAGGGACCAACGAAAGGAGATTTTGACCACCAGTCGTTGAGCCTAGGGTCTGCCACCGCCTGCTTCGTGGGGATTCGATAGCTATAAGATTATCGATGGGCGTTTAATCGCTGCTTATGATTTTGGGTAGCATGAAAATTTCAACCAGAAGGCGTGTGCTGAATCTGCTTGCTTATTTCTTCATAAGCTTTTCACTGGGAATTTTTCGAAGCATTTACAGACACAATCTTGCAAGGTCAAATAATCAATACTTCTCAGACCATCGTATCCGCGGGTGGTAATTTGAATTAGATTTTTTTCCTGGTAATTCCACAAAATACTATGTGGGGATATGGTACAAGAAAGTCTCAGAGCAAACCTTTGTGTGGGTAGCTAACCGAGATTACTCGTTTGCAAATTCGTCGGTCGTTCTTCATGTCAACACGGATGGTAACATTGAGATTCTGGAAGGGAAGGTTTCCTACAAGGTGACAATATATATCATCAAACAGAAAACACCAGTACACCCTGCTGGATTCTGGAAATCTTGTTTTGAGAAATGACACCAAATATCTTATGGCAGAGCTTTTACCATCCATCAGATACGCTCTGCCCGGAATGAACATTGATATGACAGAAGGGGGAAAAACATGGTCATTGAGGTCATGGGCCAGCGAAGAAGATCCCAGTCCAGGAGTTTTCTCTCTGGAGGTCGACCCTAATGGAACTAGCCAGTTTTTTATCTTGCAAGGGTCTACAAGGCAATATTGGACTAGTGGCCATTGGGATGAGGATGAGGATCTTTTTCAACTGATTCCTGAATGCGCTTAAACTACGTATTTAATTTCAATTATTCCTTTGGTAAGGAGGAGAGCTATTTCACTACTTTCTATAATTCTCCTTACAGATTCGTGCTCGATGTCAGGGCAGATTATGCAAAATGTCATGGCTTGAAGACACTAATCAATGGAATTTGTATTGGTATCAACCCAGCACGAAATGTGAGGTTTATGCTTATCAGGACCTAATGGAATCTTCAAACATGATTCCGATTCGATGGCTTTTGTGAAAGTTTGCCAGATTTGAACCTCGCTTCCCTGAATACTGGAAATTGTTAGACAGATTCGAGGGTGTGAGGAAAGCAGATTTGCAGTGTGCTAATGGGAGTCATGCTAATGGGGGAGAGATCAGTTCCTTTTGATGTTCAATGCGAGATTAACGAAAATGCACTAAATCTGGCAAAGGCAGTGCCATGGATTGTGAGTCAGCTTGCCTGAATAACTGTTTGGCCCTGCTTATGCTTATGACAAGGAAAAGTGTTGGGTATGGAGGGGATCTTCTGAACCTGCAGCAGCTATCGGATTCTGAAACTAATGGTAAAGATTTCCATCTCAAACTTGCCCACTCTGGAGCTAAATAGAGAGGTAAGAAAAGGAATGTTCATTTAGCTGTTGTAGAACTTAAAGCATATAAAATGGCATATTCAGCATAACTGTCAT